>OY728120.1:708475570-709675570 GCA_963277665.1 Viscum album
AAGAAAACTCTCAAAAACAAACACACAATCAGTTTTTTTGTGCACTGATTTAGAAATCTGAAGTCAGGGTCTAGGTGTATGGATACGCCAGCCACCGTAACAACACTGGATTCCCTAAACTGATAACCACAATCACTACACATAACATTATTGAAGTTAAAAAGATAAAAGTACTATGTTCAATGGTATAATTGACCCCTCTGATACATATTTTTCTCGTCTCGTCTCCCAGGGTCTGTGTCATGACTACCCCAAGCCTTTTTTCCATAGGCCATGGTCTGGCGACTAGCATTGAAGGCATATTCCCTATAAATGGGAAGGAATTTCCATTATAACCTTTAATCACAAGCAACCATGCACACAACAAGATAAAAACTGAAGTAAACAGAATTTTAATCATTGTAAGTGTAGTATGTAAAAGGGTCCATCATACAATCCCAACTGAAAAGTACATGGAAAACTGGATAGTTGAAGACAACTGATAGGTAAAATGAAACTCCTAGATCATCCACCACAGATCCTACCTGGAGAGTAATTACATCTCACAAATGGTCGTCCATGCGGCTCTCCTCGTCTATCATCCACCTCTATGCTACCTCCAATCCCGGTACCCTCGTCCTCAGTTAGCGTTGTCTGTTGTCTGCACCAAACACATTGATGTGCAGGAATAAACCATGTTGGGGTGAGTATAACGATACTCAATTAGTACCCTGAGACCCTCATGGTCTCAAAATATCCACAAAGGACAAACCACAATGGATGGAAACAACTGATAACCCTACTTAGGTATGTGTTCATACATATATCAATTTTATCTTGTAAACCCATCTCAATCATGAGGAAAACATAGAGTCCAACACAAAATTCCCAAGCTCAACTATATCATAAAGGATGAAAAATCACGTTGGAATGTTCCACATAGGTACGCCACAAATAAGAATACCAACATGCTATTACCATGAAGTAAGGTACCACACAGGTATAGAATTAGATCATTCCAGGTATAACGTAAGTACAATAGTAGAGATGATTAGATGTTACTTCTGAATAATCTTACTCTGTTGAGTGGGAGACCCACACCGGATCGCTCGATGATGACCCACACTGGATAGCTCAGTTCTAACCCACACATGATTGTTATGTGCTGACCCACACAGGATCACTCAGTACTAACCCACACAGGATCACACTTCATTCTTCTAGTCACATCCAGCTACTGGGTTCCCACACTAGGCATTCTCCTCTCTGGGAGAGTCTTCTCCTCAAGAAAATGGTGGATAAACCAAATTCTGTGAAGTCTCACAAAAAATTATCTCAAAGTACCACCACATCATAGGGCTCTCAATGCAACATACAGTGCGTCCATCGGATGCCCAGTCTGTGAGATATTAACATTTTAGTCTCGGGGGCATGGTTGGATTCATGCTTCATCAAACCCGATAGTTTTCCAATTTTATCCAAATCACTAGTTGGGTATACTCAAAGAGACTGTCGCACCCAAATGAATCATGCTCCGCTGATGGTTCTTCAAACAGACGTCGTGTACCAATTTTATGGAAAAAATAGTGTAAATGGGTCATAGTGGGTTCGGGCTTGGGTCGACCTAGTTCGGGTCGACCCAGCCCGACCCGTGGTGCGACTCGACCTGACCCACTTGGTCTAACCCGATCCCTGTTGTGGTCCGGACCACACTTGCCGGCCCAGCCTTCTGGGAATTCCATCCCCATCCGGCTGCCCGGCCATGCGACGTGGAGGTCACGGGGCCACGAGGGCAGCGAGGCCGCAGGGCAGCGAGGCTGTAGGGCAGTGAGGACGCTGGGCGGCGTGGGGTTCCGTGGACAGTGGAGCCGCAGGTGGTGAGGCTGCGGGGTTGCACATCCGGGCCGCAGGCGGCAAGGCCTCGTCACAGTCTGACGCAGCCGAGGGCGGTGAGGCCGCGGGGCTGCATGAGGTTCCATTGGCGGAAAAGCTACAGGGTAGCGCGGGGCAGTGCATGAGGTCGTGGCGTAGTGTGAGGTGCCAGGGGGCAGTAGAGGTCGCAGTGGCGCGGCGGCCGTGGGGTGGCAATATTGCGTCGTCGTCGTCGTCGTCGCAGCTGACGGTTGTGCTGGCCTCGGTTCTTGTTCCCTACTGAGGATAGCTTGCCATCCCCCTCCATCGCGAAGAACACAACAATAATGAAGAATGGCGGAGGGGTTAGGCCATGATTGTTTGGTCATCACCCACTGCGTTACAGAGGTATAAAGCGGCTCAATAAGAATCCTCTAATCAAGAACGTCAAATTCAACAATTTCATACTAATTGTTTATCGACTCATTTTGGTTGATCCATGTTTTCTATTCTTTCTAATAACAAGGAATTTAATCGATAAATTTCATGAAATAAAAAATAACCCCGACGTCGTTTAATTGTTGTCATCGATGAGAGAATTCGAAGTTGTCGACGTTCGTCGCACCCACCACATGCCTCCGATCCCAAGCTCGTTCGTCGCATAAATGATCTTTAATGGACGTGGTTCTTCATTGTTGAATATTTTCACCATTGGAGAATGTCTCAAGGAAGAAGTTGAAGTTTTTCAACGGCATTCTTCGTTGGAGGAGCTCTTCATTGGAGGTTGAGTTCCTCTCAAGTTCTCCCAATCCTCCTTTGCCAACACTTTTCCAGCAAAAGAATCACCAAGCAAATAAAGTATGTTTATATATTTAATTAGTTGGTAGTCAAAGTTGGCTTAATTAATTGGCAATAACCAATGGTTTGCATTGGCATAATTAAAAAGGGTGGATACCAAGGGTTATCTCAATTTAAAGGGGAGCTCAAGGTGATTCTTCATTAAGAGGGGAGTTCAAGGGATTCAATTTGGGGGTTTATACATGGGAGGTCCCCACCACCATAACCTCTCATGGGAGGTTTAGTTCAGGTGGTCCCCACCTATGGAACATTCACATGGATGTTTCAATTGAAAAATAAATAAAAATGTTACAGAAGTTTATTTTTATTTTATTCTTTCAAAAATATGTGAAAAGCTAAATTCCACCCTTGACCTACTATGGTTGAGGTGAAGTCCAGCTTATGTGAATACCGGCGCTGCATGTTCAACAGTTCCCTCATATCTCAATTCCGAGAACTGCTTCAAAAGTTAGAAAATCCCGCTCATACGTTAACTAAACGTACCCGAAAAAAAGTTCAGAAATTCATTCTGGGCCCACCGGGCCTCGGAATCATGCCTCGCAATTTTCACGTCCTAATAAAATTACAATTAAATTATATAAAATTTTACATTGAAATTTTGGGCCTTTACAACTTATATTTGAATAATACATTTATTATTACATTATTTCAATAAGAGTTAAAAGTGTAAAATCAATATTTTATAACTATATAATTATTAATATTATGATACAAATTAAATAAATTCAAATATGAATATTCATTATAAATATAATAATATTTCCTTAATAATGGTGTTTTATTTGTAATTTTTTGACATTATATAATTAAATTTATTTATGACACAATGATGCGGCAGTAATTACATTATTAAATAATGATTAAAATAACGGATATTATAACAATCCAAATTATTGAAAATTGATACTTTTTATGAATTCCACGAATTAAATAGTTTAATATTACATGATATGGTTTATTAAATGAATTTTTTTGATGTAATCAAGCTGTTAGGTCCTTAACAAAAAACAAAATACAAAATAGTCTAAAAATTTACATAAATGAGTTTTTAGAACAAATAATATACTATTAATTGATATAATATTCCAAAAACACTAAGGATCGGCCAAATAACTTATATAATAATATATATGTCAGTAATGAACCACATGGGGTTCTCTTGTATTTTTATAGTATGTTTATTAACCATATAATATAAATATACAGGGAGACATGGTAAATGTTAAACTATTTAACTAATTGTAAAATATAAATGATAAGGTGAATATGATGACATAAACCAGTCTAAAACCTATTAGATGAGAGTTTTAAGACCCTTAACATCATTATACTCAATATAAATCATTTTGGAGCCATTATAAACCGAATATTATTGTATAATACAGTAATATTTCATGATTTTACTAAAGTGACCATCACCTCTCTTATAAAAGGGTACATTCCCTTCTCTCAAAATCACACCATAACAACCATTTGTCTCAGCCAAAACCAATGAAAATATCCTCCAAACTACCATCACTTTGACCTAGATAAGATACATTGATCCAAAATCAATCTTATAGAGCCCTTTTGATCAACTCAAAAGAAAACACCCGAAATAGAGGTAATAATATCACCACCCTATATCAAAGTTCTTTTCTTCTTACATTTCCTATTTCCTTACTATATCAATAACAAAACAGTAAATTTAGTAACATATACATATCATGATGTTATTATAAATATGTTACAACCATATTCATTATTCTATCCATCCTATGAATGAAATGTCACCATATGTTCTAATATACGGCTTACCGTCTCCACGTCGTGGGGTAGTTTGTTATTCAAACACTTCATTATTTGGATGGGTATAATAATGAGTTTAACTAATGTAAATAATAAAAATAACATGTTACGGATTTTGTATATATGATATACCATCAAATTATATATTATTTCACCATCAATAGAATGATATTGTCGCATATATGTATGTACAGATTACCATCTCCCCAAACGCGATGAAATTAATTTCCCATCATAACCATTAAAGAATAATTTTCATTTTATGAATAAAAATTAAGGTTTAAGAACATAATATCATTATTGATATGAATCAAATACATATTATCCAAAAAACATGACTTGAAAAACAAAACATATAATTTAAAAAGAATTAGTAAACACCTGAAATGATGATACTACTAAAATATAATTAAAAAAGAAATTTTAGAATATCATATATTTTATCATATATATGAATATGGATCTTATATAAGTTAATAATAGTTATTTAACTATTATATATAATTTTAACGCACCCTCAACCAAGGAAAGGTACAAGAAAAGGGTTATTTCTACAATCTCTTCATTATCTGAGGTTGTTTATACATGAGTATCTACTAGGATCTCTTTATCATCCATATCTGTGTTTCCAAAAAAGGTATTTCAAAAGATTTTTAATAATTCCCAGACTATGGGTTAAATTAATTTATACCCTTGTTTGACTTTTATAGAATGCCTATAAAGGAATCATTCTGTCGTTTTCCAAAAAAGGACCTCTACATACTTTTCGAATAATGTTAGAAAAGAATGTTTTTTATCATATATGGTGAGTTGGGTTATTTTCCACCATTATAACACCTTTGAATCTTATCTTACAAGTTTTTAAGAATATTTTCAAAATAAATGGTTTCTTTTATAATAATGTTACTTTTAATTAATTTCAAAATAGAATGAGATATTTTTCACAAATAGTTGTTATTTCTTCTATGTCAACATATTTTGATGGATGTAAACTTGTTTGAAGTTGATTTATTATGACACAATCTTCCATATTGTATTGATGGTTTTGTGATATGTTTGACTGTGGATGTGTTATTTTTATACCATTATTGGTGTATGTATAATGTTTTAAAATTTCATATGCATGATTTAATATGAATGTTTAAGTTATATTTCATCCATTTAATATGAGGAATACATTGTACTAAGTATGTGACAGGAGAAACCCGATATAGCTCTTCTATGCATCAGTATGTCACATTTGACAAAATAGTGTCTTGGCACAAGGCCTTGACAAAATCTTATTTTTAGTCTTGGCATGAGGCCTTGACTATGTGGTTATGAAGTCTAGAAATAGGAATTCCATCATTATTAAATTTTTTATTGATATTACATGTGATTGTTCAACTTGTATAATATTCATGTGAATAAGTAAATGAAACTAATTGACTCAGAATTCCCATATTATGCAGAATATAATGTGTAAAATGCTAGTGTTATATTCTTATACATCTCCTTAAATGTTTATGCTTATTTAATATGGTTTACCCTTTATTGTTATCCTTACTGATAATCATAGCTCACCCCTTTATATGTTTTATTTTTCCTAGGATGCGAAAAATTATAATATGACTGACCTGTAGGGATTGTCTAAGGGATATGATTGTGGTCAATGGATATGATTTCATTGTTGTTTTCATTTTATAATATAATTTAAAACTTATATATGTATCTAGTACTTATAATTATACTAAACTAATCATTTATTTGGTAGATGATTTCTTGTATCATGATAATGTAATGTAATAATGGACCGAATCTGGGTAACTCGGGTTAGAGAAATATAGTTTGTATCAGAGGGAGGTTTTTTGTAAACCTTGGAAGCTAGATTTTGAGGAACAATGATTAGAGAACATTACCCCAATATAGACATTGATGATTAGTATATAAAAACATCCTAAAAATTAGTTAATAATTAGATTTTGTGAGTTTTACAAGAAAAATATCACTATGTGGATATTAGCAGGTAGAGGTGGCTCTAGAACAGATGTACCTAGGAGTGAGAAATTTGATAAAAATATTCGGTATTGACCGGGTGTATCCTAGTAGACGACAACAGTCAATGCTTCACTCTTGGTTACAACACTCCTGGTGGATATGATTAGGGTAATTCAAATTTTATTTACAAAACATTATAAAGGATTTATGAGTATATGCCTCTTCAAAGAAAATATTTTTTTATTATTATGGATTATATCCATAATCTATTTAATTTATGTTCAGTGTTTTACCAGTGTAGAATTATGTAATGTAATTCATAAACTAATCTAGTGTATGCCATTATTATGAATGGAGGATTGTGGAAGGAATAAACAATTTATCAACTCACGTAATCCATGTAGGGAATGACCTCCAACTAAAGATAATTTTAGTAGAGCTGGTGATGAAATTGGTGTTGATCAGATTATCACCATACTAGGACAACTCTCTCAGGATATGAATAATAACCTTACCCGTATGGTGCACTTTGATCCATATTATGGAGGATAAATGTTAGATCGCTTAATTAGAAAACAACCACCATCATTCAGTGGGACTAAAAATCCATTTGTATCTGAGAAATGGATATGTTCTTCATTGAAAAATATTTCTTGCTTTGGGAGTAGCAAATTGGAAAAAGTGGTCATGGATTTTTATTGCCTCACAGGAGATGCAGATCATTGGTGGTCATTATTTGAAAATGAAATTGAAATTCAAGATGTATGAAATACGAAATGGAGGTATTTTAATGAGGTTTTAATAGAAAAATAAAAACCACGTGACCATTGAGAGGATATGGAAATAAAATTTCTTAGTTTAAGGAAAAGGAGAATGAGAATTTTTCAATGTATGTGGAAAAAATTACAAGGATAGAAAGTCATGCGATAAATTATATAAGTAACACAAGAAGTAAGATTGATCGATTATTTGATGGGTTAAAACCATTCCCCTGTTGTTCATTAGTCTCACAATCCTTCTTATCATACAAATATATTGTCTCATGTGCTATCAAGATGGAAAATGAATTCTCTATGTATTATGACTTTAAATAAAATCAAGAGAATAATAGATCTGTTGAACACTATGGAAATGGAAAAATGGTGAAGAAAGGGAAAATTTGAATATCCAACCTGTGGTAAATGTTGGAAGAAACACCTTGGTACTTGCTTGAAGGGAATTGGAGTCTGTAACAAATAATGCGAAAAAGTACCCCATGCTTGTGATATCTATGTAATGAAAGAGGCTTTAAATTTTGAATGTTAAAATACTAGAGTAATGATGCATTATTAACATTAATGATCTATTAACCAAAGAATCTTACATTAGAAAAGGACAAGGTTGCAAGGCCAACGTTATGTGATCACTACTTCTGAGGTTGAAGCTCTGGAAGATGTGGTGGTAGTTAATTTAATAGTTTCCCCATGTTTAGAAAATGCATTATATGATTATGGATCATCGAATTGTTTCATATATTCCAAGTTTTCAAATAAAATTAGATATTTCCAATTTTATTTAACAATGGAGTAGTTGGTCAAAACATTTACGAGAAGTATCATTTCCAAAAAGTTTTGTAAATCAATTCCCTTTATGAAATACAAATGTTCGTTATTTGTTGATCTCATCATCATACCGATGATTAAATTTGATATAATCCTAGTTATGGATAGGTTTTTGTACCATGATGAAAAAATTTATTTTACGAAGAAGGATGTTAAAATTTTTGAGGATGATAAAGAGTACGTTATCATTAGAGAAAAAAAGTCACCACATGATTCTTATCAAGATCCTCCCCCAGTAGCTCAAATAAATTCCATTATTGGGGAATAATAGAATGAAATAACTAGGGGTGATGAAAATAATGTTCAAATAGAGGATGCACCTATTTTGAAATAATATGTTGATGTGTTTCATGAGGATTATACTGGACATCCACCAGAATGAGAAATTAGGTTTTCCATTGTATTAATTCTTGGTTCAATTCCCATATCGAAGAAACTGTAAAGAATTGTTATTGGGGATTTAGTAGAACTAATGAAACAACTATATAAATATAGTAATAAAGGATTTATTCTTTGTACTATTTCTCCATGGGGTCCCCTCTTCTTTTTGTTAAAAAGTAATATGGATCTATGAGGTTGGGCATTGACTACAGGTAGATCAATGCAATAATAATACAGAAAAAGAATCTCGAACATCGCATTGATTATTTATTCAATCAACTTCATAGAGATAAATATTTTTCAATGATTCACCTTCCAACTAGATATCATCAGTTGTTTGTGAAAAAGGAAGACATTCTGAAAACAACATTTTGAACCAGGTACGGGCATTACAAGTTTACATTAATGCCTTTTTGATTGACTAATGAACCCTATCTCTTCATGGAACTAATGAATAGAGATTTCAAGGAATATCATAATGAATTTTTACTATAATTTACTGATGATATCTTGGTATACTAAAAAAGCTACAAAGATCATGAAAATCACCAGGGCATTATTCTGAAAACCTTCAGAAGAAATTAATTATATGGGATGTTTAGCAATTTTGAATTCAAGATTTAAGAAATTTCTTTTCATGGCTACATTTTCTATATGGATGAAATCTCTGTCAGTGCTTCAATGAAAAATATAATCCTACAATGGCTAGAACTGATGAGAATAACTGGGGTATGCAGTTTTTTTGGTTTAGCAGGTTATTATTGTCATTCCATCTAGATTTTTTTTTTGTATTGTAAAACCCATTAACAGAGATCACATGTATAGGGGTTAAATTTGTTTGGACATAAGAGTGTGAATAATGTTTTTATGAATTTGTGAAAAGATTAGTCAATTATCCTATCTTGACTCTACCATCGGGGAATGGTTGGTTTTTTATTTATAGTGATGATTCAAAAAAGGACTTGGTTGTGTACTTATTAATAAGGATAGATTTATTGTATATGCATCATTACGGCTAAAAATTCATTAAAAAATATACCACTCATGATCTTGAGTTTGGAGATGTAATATGTTCATTGATGATATAGAGACAATATATATATGGTGAAAAGATTGATATTTATACTTATCACAAGAGTATGATGTGTATTTTATCCAAAAAAAGAACAAAAACCTAAGGCAAAGGTAATGGACTAAACTATTCAAGGATTATGATTTTACTATACACTACCACTTGGGGAAGGAAAATAAGGTGGAAGATTCTTTGATCGGAAAGGATATTAAAGTTTTGAACAAGATGATAGTGGAATGGAATCCTGTGATCATTGATCAAGTAAGGATGGATATGGAAATAATCATCTAAGGTGAAACATCAATACTTTTTCTAATTGTTTCCAATGCATAATTACTAGAAAGGATAAAGAGTTCTCAAACCGATGATAAGGAGTTTGAAAACATGATTATTATTTTGAATGATAGGAGATTGATTTACTTCATATATGAAGATGATATTTTGAAACATAGGAAGGGACTTTGTGTTCCTGATATACATGATCTAAAAAAAGAATTGTTGGATGATGCTAATCGCCCTAATTACTCTATACACCCTACTAGAACTAAGATGTATAGATATTTGAAGGAACATTTTTCGTGGGACAATAAAAAGAGGGAGGTTAATGATTACGTGTCAAGACGTATAGTTTGTAAACAGCTGAAGGCAGGAAGCCAACATTTTAGAGGAGTCATGCATCATCTTCCCATACCTGAGTGGAAATGGGATTTTTTATAATGGTTGGGGCCGAATCTTAAATATATTATTAAAGAAAAGACGTCTTTAGACTGGGTAGAGGGTGACCCATTACATAGCCCGAAGACTCAAGGCCAAGTGACCTGCATACAGGGCTAGAAAGTCATTTTTTGGCCCAAAGGACCCCTCGGTGAACAGTACTGCTACAGTAACCATGAATCTACAGTACCGCCGCCTACAGTGCCCTGCTATAGTCCCTCTGCCACTACTGTGATTCCACTTTTATAGTCCGCTGCTACTATAGTACTGCTACAGTGACCTGCTATAGTGCTGCTATAGGACCCTTCTGCAGTACTCAAGAATTCACCCCTGCATGGATTTGATCCTGGGCTTTTGGATTCCGAGCAGGAGCCTGAACCACTAGGGTACAGGCTCGTTGGCACCTGAGTGGAAATAGGACGATATTACTATGGACTTGATCATGGAAATACCAAAGACTCCATGAAGGAATGATGCAGTATGGATCATTGTTGATCGTCTTGCCAAGTCTACACATTTTCTTGTATTAAGATATGATTTACTAGTTTAATGTTTAGAAAGAAAATATATTAATGAAGTTGTAAGTCATAATAGAGTACCCATGTCGATTGTTTCTGATTGAGACCCCCGTTTTAGGTCACGATTCTGGAAAAGTCTTAAGAATGACTTGGATACTAATCTTCATCTGATCAATTCCTACCACCCTCAATCCGATGGACCATCAGAACATACTATTCAAACCATAGAAGACATGTTGAGATATTTCTCACTTGACTTTCAACGTATGTGGGATCAATATTAACCTCTGGTTGAATTTTTCTATAACAATATCTTCAATTTATGTACTTAGATGGCACCATATGAAGCGTTATATAGAATGAGATGTCACCCAAGAACGTGACGGGATGATGTTGGTGAAAGGAAAATTGTACTCAGAAAACTTGTTGAGGACAAAATAGGAAAGGTGAAGGTTATCCAACCCACATCAAATATACTAAAAGTTGGAAAACGAGCTATGAAAATAACTGAAAGAAGCATTTTGAATCTCAAGTAGGAGATCATGTATTGATGAAGGTATCTCCATGGAATGATGTTATATGTTTTGGTAAGAAGTATAAATTTTGTGCCATGTAGATAGGACCATTCAAAATTATTTAATGAATTGGAGTTTAGGATTTTCGTTTATCAATTCAGCCAAGTCTCTCCCAAGTTCATGATGTGTTCCCCATATCACAATTGAGAGAATACATGCCAGACCCAATGCACGTACTCACCTATGGGGAAATTGAATGGCAACCTGATCCGTCTTATACTGAAGTGCATGCTATGATTCTTGGTATCAGAGAACAAGTGTTAAGAAACTGGATAACTAGTCTGGTGAATTTTCTATAGAGAAATCATATGATGGAAGAGACAACGTCGGAACCCGAGAAACTTATGATGAAGAACAACCCAAATATTTTTATTCAGTAATATTCTATAAATTTTTAAGAAGAAATTATTTGATGGAGGTGGGAATGTAACACCCAAAGCTTCCACAATACGCTTTTCTTTGAATAAAACATTAGCTTGTGTTGTACGTAACTTCAAATTCATAAACACCTATACCAATAAAACTGTCTTTTATAAATAGTAATATCCACTTTTTGAAATAGACATCATTTTTCGATTCAGAAAATCAAAAATATCTTTCATTGATTTTTTGGTATTTTTATGAAAACATTAATTGTTTGATGAATTTTTCAAGAATTGCGTTATTTTTTAAAACTGAATTTTTATTTAAATAATTAGTTATTTTAGAAAAATTTATTTTAGGAAAAATATATACAAAAAAACAATATATGTTCAATTTCTAGAAGAGTAAAATGTGTGGAATTCAATGTTTAATAACTAAACCATTTTTAATATAAGGCCACACATAAGATAAATTAGACAGTAAGTATTCATTAGAAATTTAAAATGATTTCCAACATAATGGTATTTTATTTATAGTTTTCAGACATTAAATAGTTAAATTTATTTATGTCACAATTATGACGCATTATTAAATTTATTAATTAATGAATGATTATAATAATTGATTCTATAAATATCCAAATAAAATTGAATTGACACATTTAATGAATTAAACGAATTTAATTGGTTAATATAACATTTTAGGGTTGATTAAATGAATTTTTTTTCTGAATTAATCATGATGATGGGACCTTAAAAAACAAAATAACAAATACTGTCAAAATTGACATAAATTAGTTTATAAAAAAATACTATATGATGAATTGATATAATATTCGTAAAAATATATGGATTGACCAAAGGAATTATATAATAATATATGTATTAATAATTTACCACTCGGGGGTTGTCTTGGCTTATTATAGTAATTTTATGAACCATATAATATAATGATTCAAGGAGACATGGTAACTATTAAACAGTCTAATTAAGAGTTAAATATAAATGATAAGGTTAATATGGTGGCGTAAACCTCTCTAAATTCTATTGGTTGAAATTTTTTGGAACCATAACCACCTTAACATTGAAATAAATTAATTTTGAGCCATTATAAATGGAATGTGATTGTATATTAAAATAATATTTTTGGATTTTCCTAAAGTGACCTTCACCTATTTTATAAAATGATATATCCCCTTCTCTCAAAGTCCCACCTCCAAAGCTTTTTTCCACAGGCAACCCCTACCCAAATATCCTCCCAACAACCCTCACATCGTCCTTGAGGCCTTAATTTGATCATAAAGATAGCCTAAAGAGATTTTTTGATCAACTCAAAAGGAAACACCCGAAAAAGAGGTAATAATTTCACCACCCTTTTCAGGGTTATTTTATTCATCCACATCCTATTTCCTTATTGTTTCCATACCAAAATAGTATCTATAGTACCTTATACATACTACGATGTTATTATAAAAACTGTATAACGTTATTCATTATTCTGTCGAACATATGAAAGACATGTCCCCATACCTGCGTATGTATGTCTTATCGTCTCTAGGTCGTGGTGAAGTATGTTATTAAAACACTTTATTATTTGGTGGGGTATAATAATGAGTATAAATGATGTAAATAATATATATAACTTTTTATTTATTCATTATATATCATATACCATCCAATTACATGCCATTTCACCATCAATAGATTGATATTTTCACTCGTGCATACGTACATATTACAGTCTCCATGAATGCGTAGAAAATTCATTCCCCATCATAACCATTCAAGAATAATTTTAATTTAAATATTAAAAAATAATGTTTACGAACATAATATCATGATGGATATGAATCAAATACATCTTATCCATAACAAACATGACTTTTGTATCAAAATATATAAAGGATAGTAAATTAGTTAACAGGTGAAATGATGATACTACTGAAATATTATTAACATAGAAATATTAAATGATTATATATGATATCTTATTTATGTATGTGGTTAATGTATAATTTAATAGTAATTATAAAACTACTATATAGGAGGTTATCAATAAAGACCCATATTTTCCATGTAAATTTTCTTTAAATTATATGGAAATATTACGAGTTCTCCAAAATTGACGGTGCGTAATTCTATGGCCTGGTGTGCCCGAAATGAATTTTAGAACTTTTTTGACGTATGTTCAGTAAAATAGCAAGCAACATTTTGTAAATTTTGAACTCGTGCTCCGAATTGAAATCTGAGGTAAACTTTTATCTCACAGAACCAATATTTTCTTAAAGATAACTTTACCTCAACTGTAGTCTGTTTAGGGTGGAATTTAGTTTTTTGATTTGTGCGGGTGAGTTAAAGGAAAATAAAAAATCTAAAACTGTTGTTTTATTTTTATTTGAAACCACCAATTTCAGTTATTGGGGGTGGGGACCACCTGAACCCCTCTTTTAATGGGAGGTGACTCATAGATTCTTCCCTAATTTAATGATCCAACATAATTGACTTAATTTACATAACTTAATTATGTGTCTCCTCACCTTTCTTGAGTTTGGGGAAACATTGTCAAAGGGAGAACTTGGGGAGAGCTTTAGAGAAGAACTCTCCAAGAAAGAAGAACATGTCCAAAAAAGAACATATCTAATGAAAAATGAACTGATGTTCGAGGAAACATCGACGTCACCATCTTCATCGCCTTCCTCAAGGAACCTCCAATGAATTATTGAGGTAGGGAATTGTTTAAATCATTGATCGTGTTTTTAAGTTGATTCAATTCTCTTAAACCACATGACATAGAATAATACAGATGGTGCGAGATAAAAAAACATGGCATGATCCATTTAATATCCTTCTTGATTTATGTGATCTTCATGGGTAGAGGCTGACACACCACATGACCATGATGACGGTGGAGGTGCAACCACGCCACTGAAGAAGACCATAGCCTGTCAGCCACGGCATAGGAATACAATGGGTGATACCCCGGTCGGCTGCATGGAATTGGGGCGGCATGCGTCTGCGCTGCTGGTAGCAACGGAGGTCGCAGCCCGTCAACCACGACAGTGGGTGGATGGTGGCTGACATGCTAGCCAGCATTGTGGAGGAAGGGAGGTGTGTGTCTGCGCCGTAGGTAGAGCACAACGCCGCAACCCCTCAGCTGCGGTGTAGCAGGACAGAGATCGGCACAACGGTTGGCCACATGGAGAATCCGTGGTGCACGTCCACGCCGCCAAAGCTGGAGACTGAGGTTGATTGGTGGAAGAAGAGGCCAAATGGTGGCCGACATGTTCCAGTCCACGAGGGATCAGCGACGTGCATTTGCAATGCTGGGAGGAGGAAAGGCCAGGAATCTGGCCAGCCATGACATGTCATGTTGGACCACTCCTCTGGGTCCTGAGTTCCATAAAGTGCCAGCCGAACAGACCACCGAGCATTCAGAATACCAGGGTCGCACCTCCCCCGGGGTTGCATATAGGGTGGTCCCTGCCACGGTGGAACGCACCCAACCGAGTGGGCCACATCGGACCTGGGCCCATCCTAACGAAGATATGACATCGTGGACATATCGTGAGAACTAGTTGTCCGATTGATGAACCTTCTACGACACCAGAATCCATGGATCAAGAAAGTCATTTTTTTGTACTCCACAACAGTTTTTGATAAATTTGTACTCTGGGTGGGTTGGATCGAACCTAAATACCACTGGGCCCTCAGACCAAAATGGTTTATAGCATACAGACTAGGGATCTGATTGACGCGTCTTCTGTTGTGTTGGGTTTCTTATGACATGGCAGACCTTTGGGATACTTATTAATGGGACTTCATGGCAGTTTATGTATCGACTGATGACTTGATGAGCGGTATCTCCCATAATCGTGCATGATTAGTGCGGGAACAATGTGGATGGATGTACATGAGGAGTCCTCAGATCCAATGTGGGTCATCACTCAATATTTTTGTGCGGGTTAGCGTATACCGATCTAGAGAGGGTTATCTCCAGATCGTTTGTGGGTTTTCTCTAGATCCTTTGTGGGACATTTTGGATCCTTTTTTGGTTTTCCCTAGATCCTGTGTGGGACATCTTTGATCTTGTGTGGGTCAACAGCAAAGCTTCTTGACAATGTATGATGATCCAGAAATATATCTAATCAACCATAGTTTTGTAATTCGGTAATACATTGTGTGTGATATGTCTTTATCTATGTGGTACACATCTTTGTGTTGAAGCCTTTGTGGTATTCTTCTATGCGGAGTTACCTTTGTGATAAATACCTTTGTGGTGATACCAGTGTGGTATTCTTATGTGAGGTGTTACCTTTGTGGTACTTACCTTTGTGGTGTAACCTTCGTGGTATTCTTTCCTTATTTTTTGGTCCTTCTGTTTCCTCATGAATGAGATGGTTATACTTTTAAACGTAGGTATATGTATGTTAATATACCAATGCTGGGTTGACTATTGTTTCCAGGCATGGTGGTTTATCCTTTTTGGTTTTTGAGAGACCTTCGAGGGATTCAGGGTCTCTTCGTGTATTGTTATACTCACCCAAGTATTTTTTACGCTAGCACCTTATTGTGTCTTGTGCAGATGACAAACTGCGCTAACTAAGGATGAGGGTACGTGGACTAGAGGTTGCCCAGTGGTGGACATTAGACAAGGCGTATCGTAGAGACAATGGTTTGAGAGATGTACCTACCCTTCATGTAGGATCCGTTGTAGGTGTTCACAGGAACTATAATTAGTTTGATATGTACTTTCTAATTTTACATGTATTTTCAAGTTGGTCATTCATTCTGGCCCCCCTTTACTTACTGTACACACTCTTTTTAATATATAGATTACCTTGTGGTCATATCTTGTAGTGTGATTTGTTGTGAAAGTATACCGGTTATAAAGGCAATGCCTTCTGGTTTTAGGTATAACCTTTTCCGGTGATAGTCTCTAACCCCTGACCTATGGAAGGCAGTTTTGGGGTAGTCACTGCATGGGCCACAGGTGACGGGTCATGGCAAATTGGAATCAGAGGGAGGTTCGATTTTACTAAATAACTATGACACTGAGCTTTTCTATGTGGAAGTAGTGTTAAGTGCGATGAGAGTGGTTTTCAGTTTGGGGAATCTAGTGTTGGGGTGGCGGCCGACGTATCTATACACTGGGACCCTGACATCTTATTTCTGACATTGTTCCTGAAAACATTGATTGTGTGTGTTTTTTTGAAAGGTTTTCTTTGTGATCTCTTGCAGTCAGCTCATCGGGTATAACTTATTGACCGTGGTGCACATAAATATTTTAGGATGCCTCTATTCAGATAACCAGAAAGTGTTCCAGGTATAGTATGTGATGATAACCCACTGAGTGAGGAGGCCTCATTGTAGTCCCCCTTATTGTAGTTGTACCATCAGGTGCTTCACTAGTAGCACAACTTCCTATTGGGCAGCCGATGCAATCATCCCTAGCAGTAGAGGTTGCATGACGCTTTAGCATGTTGCATGAGTTTCAGTGCAAGAGGCCACTGAGTTTCCGAGGAGAGGCTGATCCACAGGTGGCTGAGGACTGGCTGGAGGCCTTGGTTAGATATTTTCTTTTGTTAGGGACACCAACTAATCTCATAGTGATTTTTTCTTCCATTCAACTTCTGGCAGTAGTACGAAGATGGTGGAGTTTTATGGTCCATGTCCACGATGATGTCACTCTCATCTGGGTGGACATCGAGAGAATTTTTAGGGAATAGTTCGTCTCAATGACCTTATTCTTAGTGCATATACACGGTATTTTCCACTTGCATTAGGGTAGCATGACCGTGGATCAATTTTCTGTGAGGTTCACCGACCAATCACACTACCCAACTAACATGGTGTGGTACCCTTTAATTAGGTCTCGGACCATAGAACATGGGCTCAGATGGGATATTATAGAATCTATGATTTCTATCATCATCCCAACATAGGATGCGGTGTTAGAGAACACACTCTTAGAAGAGATTTTCCTTGTTGAGCAGTCAGTGGAAGTAATAACCACCACCAGATGTCACGTAGCAGAGTCATCTATTGCTGGAAGAAGAAAAATGACAAAGAGGTCCTAGAGGACCAGTCCTACAGGTGGACGACTGTAGGATACAAGGTCAGTTGTGCGGGGCTCTCGAGACAGAGAATGATAAGAAATGAGCAGGTAATGTTACTCGTGCGGTGGGTATTTTTACATCGCTCACAACTGCTCAAGCCGCCATACGGATGACCAGCAGACAGTCAAGGTACCACATGGGTGGAGGGGAATATTCGATCGAGGAGGTCTGTAGGCAGGAGTTGGATGTGGCAGAGGAGCTTGTCATGCAATACTTGGTGGGTGGTGATTCTAGGTTCTACCACCACCACCACTAGGTGGTCCACCCATACCACAGAGAGTAGGTGGACTGGGATGATCTCAGCTTCAGGCAGCTGATGCCTATGACCATGGTGCTCTAGAGATGATATGAGATACAATCTATGTCTACTCCACCCTTGATTTAATACTTATAGAAAAAGGCACCAGTCACTCATTCATTGCCACATCTCTCTTTCCGATCACAGAGATTCCAGTTGATCCATTGACTCGATCCTTATGGCTAGAGACTCCTATGGGAGAGGATTTAACGATTAAACACTAGTGCTGGAAGTTTGAGCTTACTCTATGTGGTGAGAGCATCCGTTGGGATCTTCTAGTAGGGGGTCGAGGCCATACGACATTATCATTGGTATGTATTGATATCTATAGTCCATTCTCATATCGAATGTATTAGGCGCAAAGTGTGATGTGTCTACGAAGATGGGACAAATTTTTCCTCAACCGGAATGAAGGGAAACATTTCATTACATTACAGACATACTCGGAGGAAGGTGCATCTGATCACACACTAGTGGGCTAGACTTACCCTAGGAGCGGTTGATGTTGACAGTCTGGGCTATCCTATTGTGTTGAACCAATATGTTGATGTTCTTCCATACGATGTTATGGGTTTACCTTGTTTCAAAGAGGTGGAATTTTATATAGACTTGTACCGAGGGACGAAACTAATATCCACACCAACATATTGAATGGCTCATGCGGAGCTTAGAGGGCTTCAAGTATAGCTGGAGGACTTGCAAAGAAATAGGTCCATCAGGCCCGGAGTTTCTCCAAGGGTAGCCCCGATTTTGTATGCCAATAAGGCTGATGGGAGTTTGAGACTCTGTGTGGACTATTGTTACCTGAACTGGGTTACCATTAAAAACACATACCCACTCCCTAGGATTGATTATATCTTTGATCAACTGAAGGGAGAACAGTGGTTTTTGTAGATAGGCCATAGATCAGGCTATCACCAGCTCAGGGTATGATATGAGGATGTGTAGAAGATAGCCTTCAGATGTTTGTATGGCCATTATGAGTTCTTGGTAATTCCATTGGGCATGACCAATGCCCTAGTAGTGTTCATGGGACTCCTGAACATGATTTTCCAGGAAAACCTTGATCGCTTTGTCGTAGTCTTCATCGATGATATACTGATATACTCAGCTACAGTGAAGGAGCATTACTAACATCTATAGATAGTTATGGATACACTCTGAGAGAACCAGCTTTATGGTAATCGCTTTATTCCCTAGTTTTGAATAAGAGAGGTCCACATTCTGGGACACGACATCTCAGAGGCTAGAGTTTTGGTGGTTCTAGTGAATATTGAGGTTGTGCTTGCTTGGGAGCCACCAAGGGGTCTGGCAGAGGTGTGGAGTTTAATGGGTTTGTCCAGTTACTAGAAAAGTTTTGTGCCTTGATTTTCAAGAGTTCCAGAACCCTAATCATCATTGAAGAAAAATGGACAATTTATCGTGTGGTCAGGGAGATATAAGTGGAGTTTATAGGAGTTGAGGCAGACACTGACGAGTTCCCCCATCTTGAGGATACCGGAATAGGTCATTGGGTTTGTAGTCTACTGCGACACATCAGGTAACTGTCATGGATGTGTCCTGATGTGGGAGAGATTCATGATCAGGTATGGATCTTGATAGGTGAGATAGCATGATAAAAACAAAGCTACCCATGACCTAGAGTTGGCAGCAGTGGTCTTCATCTTGATGATGTTGCGACATTACTTGATGTGTGAACGTTTTATGGTCTACTGTAATCACAAGAGTATCAGGTATATCATCACTCAGAAGGACCTGAACATGATGCAGTGGTGTTGTCTTGAGATCTTCTAAGACTATGACTTCAAGATATTCTATACTCCTAGTAAGGGGAATGTAGTAGCTGAGGCACTCAGCAAGAGATCTAGAATACAATTGCCGAGTGAGGCGACAGAGCAGCTATCTGCTTTTCGGATATCATACGTGGATCGAGATGGAGAAACATATCCTAAGTCACTAATAGTCACTCCACCACTCCTACCACGAGTGAGGGAGGCACAAATTGGGGTTACTGAGTTTGAGGCTCGACAACCTCAGATATCTATAAGTCAAGAACCATTTGGATTTTCTAAATGTGGGGAGCATGTCATCCTCTTCTGAGGATGTACAATGGTACTGATGGTGCATAGAGATGAAGTGTTGAGGGAGTTCCATATGTACCCTCTAGCGATACATCCAGGAGTGAAAAAGAAGTACCAGGAACATAGACGTCATCACCTGTTACTGGGGGGAAGAATGCAGTAGCAGAGTTTGCCTTATGATGCCTCATTTGTCAACAAGTAAAGTAAGAGAATCACATTCCAGTTGTCTTAGTTCTTCCAATAAATGTTCTAGAGTGGATGTGGGATGGAATTTCAATATACATCATGACAGTACGTCCATCCACGTCCAGAGGTCATGATTTTATCTGGGTGACCAACGACCGACTCACCAATTCAACCCACTTTGCACCTATCAGAGATCAGGGATTAGTGGAGATCATGGGACACCACCACGTACAAGAGATTTTAGAGCTTCACCGAGTACCCATGGTGATTGTCTCCGATCCTGATGCAGGTTTTTGATTTCCGACTATGGAATGGGTTTCAGGAGGCATTTTGGACTCATCTTCAATAGAGAACCTCATTCCACAATTAGACGGACCGACAGAAATAACGGACCATTCAGACCCTTGAGGACATGATGCGTGCTTAGGTCCTTGATTTCGTCCATAGCTGGGAGGATCACTTGATTTTTGCGGCATTCTCTTACAATAATAACAATCCCTCCACTATCGGTATGGCACCATTCAAGGCATTGTATGATCCACCTTTTAGATCACCTATGCGCTGGACTAACCAAGGGGAGTCTACACTCATTAGACCAATGACAGTATGAACTTCCATAGAGAGGTGCATATCATCTAGGAGCGGATGAAGACTACACAGAGTGGGAATAAGTCATATAATGACTGGAGAAGAAAACCACCGGATTTTGAGGATGGTGACCATGTCTTTTTATGGGTCTCACCTCAACTAGGTTTGTAAACATTTGGCTAAGGAAACAAGTTATCTATGAGTTTGATAAGACCCTTTCAGGTCCTCAGTAGTGTTGCCGAGGTGGCTTACCACATAACACTTCCAACTCAGTTTTAGTGGGTGCATGACGTATTCCATGTATCTATGTTGAGGAGGTATGTGCAAGACCCATTGCACATCATTGACTAGGGAGAGAGGGACATTGACGATGAGGAGATGTATTCATAGGTTCCAATGGAGATTGGGGATCAACAGTAGAGAGTCCTTTGTGGGTGGTTGAAACCTCTGGTGTGCGTTCATTGGAAGCACATAAACCTCTAAGAGAGCGTAGGGGAGTGGGAGGCTCAAATTCGTGAATAGTACCCTCACTTGTTTCCCTAGATTGATTTGTGATTTTTGGGGATGCAATGGCATGAGGTGGGAGAATGTAAAGACCCAAATTTTCCATGTAATGGTTTTTAAAATATTTTGGAAATATTATGAGTTTGTGAAAATTGACAGTGTGTGATTCTGAGGCCCAGTGTGCCCAATATGAATTTCTAAAAATTTTTGTAGATATGTTTAGTAGACGCACGAGTGGAATTTTGTAACATTTGAACTACAGTTCAGAATTGAAATCTAAGGACACTGTTGATCTCGCAGCACCGATATTCGCTTATAGAGACCTTAACTTCTAACACAGCTGGTCAATGGTGAATATTATTTTTTGAATTTTCATGGGAGAGTTAAAAACAAAATAAGAAAAATAAAACAATAACTTTTATTTTTATTTGAATCCTCCAATTTAAATTCATGGTGGTGGGGACCACCTGTACCGATCATTTAAGGGGAAGTGACTCTTACATTCTTCCCCAATTTAATGATCCAACTTAATTGATTTAATTTATTTAACTCAATTAAGGGGGTCCATAGATTTTTTGAGTTTGGGAAAAATGTTTGAAATGGGGGAACTTGGGGAGAGATTTGGAAAAAATATTCTCCAACAAAGAAGAAACTCTCCGACGAAGAACATCTCTAACTATGAATGAACCGATGTTTGAGGAAACACCGACATCACTAGATTCATCTCCTTCCTCATGGAACCTCAAATGAAAGTTCCATGTAGGGAATTGAATAAATTGTTCTTCATGTTTCTATATTGATTCAATTATCTTGAACCTCCTTATATCGGTAAACACGGAGGGTGTAGCCCAAACAAACACGGCCTGATCCCTATGCAATCCTTCTTGATTTATATATTCTTCATGGGCGGTGGTGCCCCACCAAACGACTGTGATGAAGACGACGAAAAACCCGTTCCACTGAAGGAGACCATGACCCGTTGGTCGTGGCAGAGGAAGGCGGAAGCCGGTACCCTGGATGGCCATATGGAATCGCGGAGACGCACGTCTGTACCCCCGGAAGAAGAGGAATCCATGGCCCGTCTGCTGCGGCGGTGGGAGAACGGCACCTGGCATGCTAGCCAGCCACGTGGAGGGAGGGTGGCGTGCATCTGTGCCATCAGTTGATTTGGAGTCTGCGACCTATTGGTTGTGGCAGAGTGGGGTGGTGGAAAGAACACAAGAAATCCATGTGGTGAAGCGGTGGCACACATCCGAGCCGCCAGAACTCAAGACTGCATGAGAGGTCAGTGGGCAGATGGCATCCGTTCTGCCGCCCTGGGGCAGCAGTTCGTATCCGAACTGCTGGGACGAGGACCGGGCGGGAATGCGGTCATCCGTGACACTTAGAGTGGGACCACTCCAGTGGGTCATGTGCGCTTGCATGAGCCAATTGAATAGTCCGCTGACCATTCAGAATACCAGGGGACTCTCCCCCTAGGTTGCGGGAAGGGAGGGCGTTGCCCCGACGGACCGCACCCAGCTGATCGGGCTACACCAGAGTAGTCCACGCCCAGCAGGCCGCACCGTAGCGGTTCGGGGAGGACCCGGGTAAGGCCGGGTTGCTCCAACTGGGTCAGATCGTACCCAGATACGCCTTTTTTCCATATCTTGAGAACCATGCATCCCATTGATGAACCATCTGCGACACCAGAATCCTTATATTGAGAAGGTCCTTTTGGTATAATCGACATGAGTTTAGGATATAGATTATGTATGGAAAGGTATTATCGTATGTGTATCCAACCAATCCCTCAGAACTGAAATGATAATAACATACAGATGGGGGGTCTGATTGGCACGTCGTCTATTGCCTTAGGGTTCGTATGATGCGAAGGAATATTGGGATACTTCATCATGAGACTTTGTGGAAGATGATGTATCAACTGATGGCTTGATAAGATGGACCTCCTAAAATCATTTGAGATTAGAGGAGAAACCTTGTGGTGGGCTATACCTGAGGAGTCTTCAGATCCTACGTGGGTCATCATCGGATCCTTTCTAGGTCAGCGCTCAGCGATCCTGTGTGGGTCATCACATACCAATCATGTGTGGGTCATCCCCAAATCAAGTGTGGGTCATCTTCAGATCTTGTGTCGGTTATATTTGATATTGTGTGGGTCGTATATAGATCATCTGTGTGTCATCTTCGATCATATGTTCATCAACATCAAATCTTCTCAGCAAAGTAAGAGGATCTAGAAATACCGCTAGTCATCCATACTTATGTACATAAGTTTTACATGCTTTGAGATAAGTCTTTACCTTTTTGGTAAACTTCTATGTGATGAAGCCTTTGTCGTATTCTTCTGTGTGGAGTTACCTTTGTGGTACATAACTTTGTGATGATACCTGTGTGGTATTCTTCATTGAGGATTTACCAGTGTGGTACTTACGAAATGGGTGTTACCTTCGTGGTATTCTTTCCTTTATGGAAATGTTGAGATTTTGTCTATGGTTTTTGGTCAAGTGTTTCCTTATGAATGAGATGGTTATACTTGATAACTTAGGTATATGAATGGGCTTATAAATAAGTAGGGTTGACTATTGATTCTATGCTTTTTGGTTTATCATTTGTGGATTTTAAGAGACCTCCGGGGGTCTTCATGTCCATACTGAGTATTGTTATACTCAACCGTTCCCGGGCTACGCCCACAACATATTGTGTCTTGTGTAGACGATGGATGTCGATGACTGAGGATGAGGGTACTAGGAATGGAGTCTACTTGGAGGTGGACCTTAGATGAGGCGTACGAAAAAGAATATCATTAGACAGTTTTACCTAACCTTCAGGTAGGATCCTTTGAGGGTGTTCACATGAGTTGTCCTCAGTTTTACTCGTACTTTCCTATTTTACTTTTAATTTCTATATTTTCATGTATCCTGGCACCCTTTACATACTATACATACTCTTTTTACTCTATAGGTTACCTTGCGTGAGTATTTTTTATTGATCTTGGTTGTGTGTGTTTACAGGTTATAAAGGCAATACCTTCATGATTTTAGGGATAATCCTTTCCAATGCATGTCGCCAGCTCCTGGCCTATGGAAGGTGGGTTTGGGGTAGTCACAATACGGGCCCTGGGGGATGGTTCATGACATTAATGTACTCTCAACCAAGGAATAGGAAAAGGTAATGTGTAATTCTACATTATCTTAATTATCCAAGGTTGTTTATATGTGAGTATCTACTATGATCTCTTTATCATCCACAATCGAGTTTCATAAAAATGTATGTCAATTTTTTTTTCTAATTACTATACTGTGGTTTAATGAAATATATACCATTGTTTTACTTTTTATATAATTATTTTAAAATAATAATTCCATCATTTTCCAAACAAGGCCTTTTTTTTACAATTTTGAAAAATGTAAGGAAATAATGTTTATTATCTTATATGGTGAATGCAACTATTTTCTGCCGTTAAAACACTTTGATGATTCCCTTAAACACTTGTAAAAATATTTTACAAAATAATGTTTTCATTTACAATTATGTGAATATTAAATGATTTCAAAATAGGAAGTCATATTTTTCTCAAATATTATTGATTTCATCTATGTCAGCATCCTTTGATGGATTTTACATTTGATTGAAGATGATTTATTATTTTACAATATTTCATACATTATTGAATATTTTTTGTTTTTTTATTCTGGATGGGTTATTTTAATAACATTCAGGGTTTATGGTTAATTATTAACATTTCGTGTGAAAGTTTTAATATGAATGTTTATGTTATGTTTCGACCATTTCATATGGGTAATGCACCAGACTTAATATGTGATGGGTGGTGTGATCTGTAGATCCTAGATGCATAGGTAGGTCTCATGAGACATCCTAGTGTATTAGGGCAAGTAATTGACAAAATCTTATTTGTAGTCATGGGACAAGGCCTTGATTATGTGGTTATAAAGTCTGACATTATGCATTACGTCATTATGAAATTCGATATTGATATTACATGTTATTATTTTACTAGTAGAATATCCATGTGAATAGATAAATGGAATTACTTGATTTAAATTTTCCTTATTATGGTTAATTTTATGTTTAAAATGCTTGTGTATTATTTTTATACAATGCCTTAAATATTTATGGTTATTTATGAATGTTTCCCTAGTATTGTTATCTTTACTGAACATCTGAGCTCAACCCTTTCTATGTTTTATTTTTTTCAAGGATGGGAACAACTATATTATAACTGTCCTAGAGGGATATTCTAAGGGATATGAATGAGGTCAATGGAGAAAATAATGTTCTCGTTTTTTATAATGTAATGCAAAAAAAATTTATATATATAGTACATCCAAGGATACTTAACTGATTGGTCTTTCAAAACATGATTATTTGTATCATGCCAATGTTATGTAACAATGCACCAACTCTTCGTAACTGGGGTTAGGGAGTTACAACTTTAATTGGATATTTTTGAGTAACAATTTGTCAAATACATATTTCCTACAGTGTTAGGCTACAATTTTAAAATTAATGTTGATAAAATATGGAATATAATGAATATAGATTGTCAGCCCCGTAATTGACACTATCTAGAAACAATGATATATATATTTTGTCACTCAACCCATCAATTTTACCTCTTCTCCTTGTTTTATCTTCAATATGGTCTGTTAATTTTACCATAATAAAAATTTTATAAAAAATATTAAATTTAACCGCAATACTGTCATTCATGTGTTAAATCAGAATTTATGTTCAATTTAAAAAAATTAAATTACTAAATATGATAATTTTTTTCCAAATGAGATCATAATGTATATAAAAATACTATTTTATTTAATATTTTATATTAATTATTTTAAAAATTATTTCTTTTTAATTAAAAAAAAGTATTAGTATGAAAATTTTTAACAATTTCAATCATTAAAAAATAATATTACTTGATCACATATGAAAAAAATACAATTATTCATAAAAAAATTTAGAACTCGTGGAAAATTAAATTTCTTAAAAAATAATCATATTTTTATCCAGAAATTATTTAATTCACATTCCAATAAAATTATTATTCATCTTATTTATATTTAATAGTATATATAAATTTATAGGAGAATATTTCATTGAATTTTATAAATATAATAAAATATTATTTTATAAAAATAAAAATATGTTGTGAATAAAATTTCATATTTTTATAATAAATCATTTTACATAAATATAATATATTTATTTTACTCTTTAATTAATTATGATCTGAGAATTATATGATACACAATTTGTTTCTGAAAATTAGTAAAAGATAATAAACATTTTGTATACACAAATATTTGGTGACCACTTTCCTAATTATCATATATCAAATTATTATATGTTCAACAACCACATATATAATGGTGTCTTCACATTTAAATATACCAGATTACCTACATATCTATAATAATATAACTAATTCTGTATTTCTGTAATGATGTTTTTTATTTTTATAAATTGACAATTTCATATATATATATATATATTTATATATGTCATTAAAATTGTGATTTTTAAGATATATCATGATTTTTTGAATATAAATCATTTAAAATTTTTATTTAGATTTTATTTTATCCATATAATAATAATAATAATTATGATATTTTTTTCTATTTTAATGAATTTCAATTTATATTGCAATATTCAACCTTAAAAATATATATTTATTTTACTTGTTTTTTTAACACACATTATTGAACAAAAAATAATTAGTTAATGGTATATATGACCATAATTCATGATGTGTTAAATTTTAAACCTATTATATAATATCTGCCTAAAAATTTTAATAATCAAATGAAAATAATTTATGCTAATTTGGTCTCATTATATATTCATGTTCCCAAATTACTTCTTAAAAGAAAAAAATATTTACTTTTTTAATTGAATAGTTTTCTTGATATCTTTCTTAACATGAAACACTAATCATTAAGTGAATTTAGATATATTATTAATATATTATTATTGAAATTTGACCGTTATAAAACTATCGTGGAATTGTATGTAATGAATTTGAGTAAATATATTTTGAAATATATTTCTAATGGACTAAATCAAATTAAATATAATTATTTCTGTTATGAAATTTTCACTCATATTTTAGTACTCATTTTATTATTAAAAAAGACAATCCATTCAAAAATTATTGGTATTGCATTTTTTCCATGGATATTATAATAAATTTTTATCAAATTTGTAACGATTATAAGAAAATAAATAAATATTTTTTAAAATAATAATATTATAAATATCTTAGAATGAGGATTTATGTGTTTAATAAAATGATTGAATTTCATTTTGAATATCAAGAAATAATGATTTTTCCAATACATTGATTTTAACAAATTAAATTATGTAATTTAAATTCCCCATCATATTTCTAACTTGATCTTAAAGTCATATAATATACATTTTTATAATAATCATCGTATTAATTACATTTTAATTAGTAATATTACTGATTTTAATATACGTTAACATTAAATATTTAAAATAATTTATTTTTGTAAACACGTTTTCATTTAAATTTAAAAAATCATGTAATAATTGAATTTTTCAGTTTATGAATATTTAATCCAGATAAATGTATAACATACTAGGATTAATGAGGGTCAAAATTTTTAAATAGGCCCCCTTTAGTTCATTATGAATAAAATTTTGGAAAATATTTTTCCAATTTGTAAGTGTAAAATGAGTAAACCATGTTAGAAAAAGATATGGACTCATAATTAAAACAAAATATTAAATATTTTAATTTTAAGGATTTAATTTTCCAATATAATTATTCTATTTTTTTATATATCTTTTTGGATTATTTTTATATAGAGAAGGAAATATATTTTAATTTATGTAATGAAAATTAAAAAATATAACTCACATGAAAATTATATCTCAAAAATTTAAAGGTACATATAAAAAAGAGGAGAATTTATTTAATAAATTATAATACTATATCTAAATTATTCATTTTATAATTTTTTTATGAAATAAATGCATTATTTTCTTACACAACACCTAAACTATGTGTGTTGAAGAAGTAGAAAAATCATGTAATTGGTTTTAATACAATCAAAAGTAAGATTATTTTGATGATTTATTAAAATTAATAACAATGTTTTATAATATAACATATAAGGGTTTTTTGAATATTTTATATTAAAATTCATTTATTATTTCTTTCATTTAAAGTAAAATTAAAGGAATAGTATGAAACATGACATTAAAAAAAATTTATGAGAATAATATTTTATTTAATTATTTAAAACAAAAAATTTAAATAAATTCTATAAAAAATTATATATTCTCCAAATAATCACACCCTTAACATTTATGTTCTAATTTTAAACTTTTAGTTAAAATTATAACCCTAAATAATGAAATAGTTGTTACTTCATTTTCAATTAATAATGGAAAAATAAGGGGTTAATAAAAAATATAATGTTTTAAAATATAAATAAACACATACAAATACAATTTGATGATAATAATATGTATTTATTCTCCATTTATTCTAATCCATGTCATTTGGGATATATTGTTTCATTTATTTACCATTTTTATTTTGTAATATTTTGATATAATACAAGAGTTCCCCTCCCATCAATTATAAAATGAACCCCCTTCTATCTTTTCAAGACACCATCATGGGAAACCTATGGTAAAAAACCATAAACAATACTCTTATAATCATCCCAGAACCTGAATTATTGGTCATTTTCTTCTCAAAATTCCCCTCAATTGGACCTTAGGAAGTGGTTAATATGATTGTTACCGACTGAAAGTTAATAATCTTTACCGATTATTTTAGAAGCATCCTATTAAAATAATATTAATATATTGTACTCAAAACATAATAATATCTCAAATTTCATAAATATACTGAAATATTTCAATTATTACCAGGGATCAATTTTATGTATCTTTTTCATTATTTGAAAATATAAAACATCGCTCTTATATAATTAATGATTACCGTCTCCACATAAAATTGAGTTTTTCCATCTTAAATTTATATCTATTGATAGAATTTCTCAAATAGTTTAAATAAATTATAATTGTGGAATAATAATTATTTCATAATTTTAATAACATATCCACCTTCTTACATTTCAATCTGTTGGAAAATGATAATGTCTATCATGTGTACTTGAGGATACACACCTCTACAAAGTGATGTGATCTATTTTTCATTTATTATTTACAAGGATTGTAATAAGGGTATGTTAAACTATAATATTTTCTATATAAGATATAATAATGACTCTTTAAGGGTGAAAAATTGTTTACCAATCATTTTTTCATCAATTATAAATAGAAAACCCAATTATGCATACGTATGGACTAACATCTCTATGAATGGAGTAATTCATTATTCTATATATATATATCTAATGGATGACTATATTTATATGATAAATATATAATATATTTATATATTGATTAAAATTATGGATATAATGTTACTAGGATCATGGTATGAGGACAAAAACTCTTGAATCGAAATTTGAATGAAAATGGAAACAATTAGCACCAAAAAATGACACTAATAAGGAATTATTAATAAATGGGATATATGCTGATTTTACTAGATAAAATAATATATTATATGTATGTACTTGATTATATTATATAATTAACATGAATTTTAATTTATTATATAATAGTCTGGAGAGCTTTCAAAGTATGTCGAACATAAGGTTATGGGTTCACCTCTCACTTTTTTTTTCATTGAGACAAACACAATATTGACAAAATGTTTCAATTATGTGGTGCACATACATCCCATCATTCTAAATTATGATTATTTCATGAAAATTGTGGGTATTTATAAATACATATTTGGTTATTTGTATTATTAGGAATAGATTTAGATATTACTGATATTTTATGTGTTTATCATCTCATTTTATCTTCTGTGGGCTATATGATATATTATTCAAAAAAATATTGTATGAGGTTTATGTATAAAGAATTATCATGATATTTTATAAATATAAATATAATTATTATAATTATGTTTTTTTCATTTTATTATTTCATCATGCTTACAATTAAAGAGTTACCAGAGGGGTAGGGGATTTATTATAAAATATCAGTTTCCATAAATATTTTTTATGATTATGTATCTGATGATGAATTTTTATAACCAATCTCACATTAATACCATGAAATTTAATATCATGTTTTTATCTCCTTTGATTAAATTTTTTACCTTTATTTTCTTCTATTTAATAACCCAACATATGGAATGAATCATTTTACTGAAAACCAAAAATATTTCAATATATAGATGAAAATTATTTTAATTCTTTATAAATTTGTTATAATTTTTTTTTCAAAAATATATTTATATTATCAAATTATTTTTTAAATTTTTTTATACACCAGATATAATTTTTACAAAAAAAATTACCAGAGGATACTTCTCATTATTTTCTATATGTGTAAATTTTTACATTTTACAAAATATGAGAATATAATTTTTGATTTATCACACAAAATACAAAAATAATTCTTCACATTTTGAATTTTAAATTATTTTAATAATACATTATATGTTTTAAGGTTTTGATAAAATTTAATTTATTTATTAATATTTTCAAAAAATGTTAAATAATTCATTTCAATGTGAAATGGGTAATTCTTCAAGAAAAGATTATGTGATATTTAAAATTATTTTTTATATAATAAGACATTATTTAATGTTACATATTCTATAATGCAGATATGATCCAATAATAACATTATTTTTCATTCTATGGAAAACATATTATTAATATTATTATAAGTTTATGAATCATTATTATTTTCTATAAATTCTCCTATGATGAATTCTTGAAATGTTTTTGAATCCAATTATATATCAACTTGTTATGATATACGATGAATTATTTTTAATGTTTTAAGAAAAATAAAAACATATTATGATAAAATAATAAGTGGGAATGGAATTATATTACTCTCAAATGTATTATGTAATTATGGATATTAAATTATAAAATATAAACTAGAATGGGCATTAGATAATGGTATGTAAGGGACTTTGTCCACTATGATAGTCTTTGATGTGAATCATATGTAGTCATATGATGGTATGGGGAGTGAATCCAACCCACTATGATATTCTTTGTAGTTATTATTTTCTAAAGAAATGAAATTCTCTTATTATGTGTGGGATATAAATATATATATTATGTGAATTTTATGCACTCATATATCATGTTCATTGATTATTTTATGATCTATATCTTATAAACCACTATGACTTTGGACATTAATCATGATTATTATATATAAAATGAATATTATCATTTACAGTAGTAAAAATATTATTCTAAACCCCATATGATCATGTTATAATTATGGGATCATGGCTATATATTTTGATTTACATTAAGAAGAATATATGGTAATAATTTTTATGATTATTTATAAAGGTCCGGAATAATGGCTTCATGTTTGAAGATGAATATCTGGTAAGATATTTCTTGGAGATATTGAAAATTATTTATGAAATAAGATGTTTTTTATAATTTATAGGGAGACTAAAATATTATTGTTCGTGGATGTGTATTTGTAAAATATATCCAATATTCAAATTTCAATATCTAATATCTATATATAGTAATTATTATTTATTTTATATGGTATCAGAGGATATGTTTATTCAATCATTGAAGGATAATATTTGTGATATTTAGTATAAAACCTAGGGATAATTATAAATATAGGATACTATCTTAATTACCAGGTGATGAAGATATTTTTTGTATTTCTATTAGTTTCTTCCATTAATGGATATTTAAAGTGGATATGGTTTTGACCACGATAAATATAGGATTAATAAACTATAAAAGGGTTGGATGAGTGTATCTCAACCATAATTATTATGTTTTCTTGAGTGTTCTCTCACTACAAAACTAGTTTAACATTCTTGGTAGATATTATTGGGTTAATTATCATTTACATTATATAACATTATGATGATTTTGGATTGATAATGAACAATTAGGACTTATATTAAACATATGTCTTCATTGATTGAGAAAAAGATATGGTTAGATATACATCCAATGAATAATTTTTCTAAATATCTTGATTTCTAAAAATGATTAGTCTTTTATAAATAAGATTTTTTATATTTTTAAATGGATTAAACGATGATGATTCATGATAATTCTATGTGTGATAGATAATGGAAACATTTTACTAAAGAGAAAACAAATAAAATGTGACATAGAATTCAAAAAAAAGTTTAATTTTTAATAATCATTCATCCCATTTGATAATTAACAAACTCAATTTGGTTGACATTCATTATATTCATAATAATAGTAAATTTTGTTTCAAGATGTACCTATAGGAAAATGCATTCCATTACCTATATTCCTATAGTGTGGGAAGAATCACTCGAGGAAATGTATCTTATGAATATAAATTTGTATTTTTGTGGAAATGAATTAACTTTGAACTAAATTTAAATGTAAAAATAAAATATTTGTTGAATTAAACGTTATAGAATTATTATTTTACTGTGGTATCATTTAAGATTGAATGTTTTATATTTGTAATTCAAGGGTATTCTATAAATTGATGTCCATGGTGGAAATCTCATGAAGGGGGTTGAAAAGTATGCATTAGTATTTATTTTATTGATGATTATAAGGATACTATAAACTATATGTGAATAGATTGAGGTAATAGTGAATAAGATTATGAATCATAGTTAATGGAATAAAAAGGATGTGGATTGAATTAAATGTTTATATATTGGAATTATATAAAAATATTTTAGATTTATTTTTATTAATGGAAAATTAGTTATATTAATCCAAACCCTTGTAATTAATTTTGTAACATTATATTTTATTAGGAATATTCAGGAATATTATTCATGGTGTTTATAATGTAGAAAATTGATTTAGTGGTGAGGATATATCTTTTGAAAACACATTATTAATGAAAAAATATTCATTAATATGTTCTAAATTTTTAGATAAAAATTTTCAGTTTTAATAAATAGATGAATTATATTTATAATGTAAACTGGATAGTAATGGTGAATTTTATTTTTAATATTGGTTGCGTTATAATTTTATTAAAGACATCATTAATGGCGTTGAATGAATTTTATTTATTTATTTACTTTACTTGATAGAATTAATTTCAAAAATAATATATATTTTAGTTGATGTTTTAGGATGATTCATGTTATTTCCAGAATAATATGTGCAATTTTTCGAAGAACTGATTTTTTTTCAATATTTTGGAATGTGAAATTATGATATATTTCATGTTTTTATGGAATAATTATTAATGTTGATCATCAAAAAAATGTTATAAAAATTAAATATTTTTCAAAGTAGAATTTGGATTTATATTTTTTTCGGGGATTTATAAGAGTAAATATACATGAAATAGTTTATGTCAATCATCTATTATTAGTGTCATCATTTTTTATATTAAGGTTTTATTATTAGACCACATGAATATAATAAATAATTGATAACTGGACATAAAAATATAATTTCCAATGATAATAATGGATGGATTGAATGTAATAACATTATTTAATGGATCTTATGATACATTAAAGGCTATTTTTAGAGCCTCAATCATTGAAAAATAATCTTGAATATTAACTTCATTGAGTGTGAAGTAAATCCTAAATTAACAAAATCACAACCCTGAGAACAAATGGTGCTGATAAAAGGGAAGTTAATTTAGTAAATATATTTTCTTAGTTCTCTATGCTGATATTAAAATAATATATTAATATTTGGAATGTTTATTGAAATAATGAGAATATATTTTTTCATTAATTTGTTGATATTTGATGGAATTTTCACAAAGATAGAATTTATTGTTATTTTGTCAGAAAATTTCTCATTAAAATTTTCTATATCACTCTATATGAGTTCTTTGATGCATGTTTTTTCCTCCATGATTAAAACTTAACATGAAAACAATGTTATCCTTATCTCTTAACTTGATTAGATGGTATTTCAGTTAAACATTATGTTTCCCATTTTCCGTTTATGAATGATGGTTTTATCACACTATACTGTGTGGATTAATAATGAAGGTATTTTCTAATATAATTTTTTTTTGTATGAGATATAATTTTGAGGCCATATTATATATAAGTGGGGAGAATGTATTACGCAAAAATATCTATGTGAGCATAATAATCTCAATATCTTTCTTAACAAAAAATACCAAGCATTATGTGAATTAGGATATATTATAAAAATATACATATTTTTACAAAATATCCAACATAGTTGGTTTGAAACCTTCATTTTCATCCAATACAGATGGGTTTTTACCCCAGGGGATTCCTTCAGAAATATCAAATAAGTGGTTGGGATTTCCATTTTTGAGTGCAACTCGGGTTGGGGTGGAGTCACATCGATTCCAACTATAGTGATTTCATTTGAGGGTGATGGCCTACTAGTCAGGTTACTCCATGGATGAAGGGATATAAAAAATAGTCCTGAAACGTTTAGGATTATATTGAATGGATGATGGAAATATGTGTCCCCTAATAGTGCAACAAGGGAAACATTACATAGGGTTAGAAGATGGTTGATTGCACATGCCATTGATGGTGTTCCCATGAGGATAGTGTGCATTGAAATAGAGATGGGTGTTGGATGTGGTAACTGTGTGGGTGTTATCCTCTGATGTCGATTCATAGGACGATGATGTGTGACCCAAAAAAAAGAGAATGCTGGTGGATCTGGTGGTGCATAATCTTGATGAGAAGGATGAACTATATGGGAATGCAATAAAGAAATCAGAAGGACATTGGATCTGGTGTCACTCGATCATGGTTTGAAAGATGACATATGGGTTGGGAATTTTCGATTTTTAATGGTATTTAACAATACCCTATTGGTCGTGTAGGCCATGTAATAAAAAATTATGGCATAATAGGTATTCTATTGCTGGGGTGGGTGATGACCCGCTGCACTAGCTTGTGTGTGTGTGGTGTGTGTGTGTGTGTATGTGTAACTTCAATTATACAATCAAGAACCTTATATATATATAATTAAACTTCTATCATTATAGCTTAGTTGATGAATTATCATTTGAAGTGAGATAATATATTCATCATTATGGGTATATTATTCTTTTAAATTACCCCATAATTTAGTTATATGCCTTGTAAAATTTGTTTTTTTATTTTTTAAATTTTTATTTTGAATGATTAAAGGCTCAACTATTTGATTTTTTATATGTATTTTTTAAAATAAATTTTGATGAAATGCCCATATTTTGAACAACGAATTCAGAATTTCAAATATTCAACCTTGAAGAAGATTATTAGATATATTAATTTTTTATATTTAATTATTTCATTTATTTTTTGAGTTAATTTAAATCAATAATTTAAATATTAAATTTTTAGTTAAATTTCTCAATAACAATATGATATAAATATTGAAATATATGTATCGATTTTTTAAATTTTTTGAACTATATTCAATGAAAATTGATTTTGTTTTTCAAAATATGATTTTATGGAAAATTGAAATTGATATAATTTTTGAATTTATTATTGAGAGTCATAAATTTATAATTTACTTTTTTAATTTATGTAATTAATTGGAACAATTATTCATTGATCCTGGTATTGAATTTATTTTACATTTTAATTTATTTTATGTCTCGAAGTGACCACATAATGGAATCACTATCACGTATATGACCATTACATAAAACTGACTACGTGATGAACTCTCATATGAATGTGTGAATCACATCCTAGTTACTACATTAATCCTTCAAAACCAAAAATTTACAAAAAAGTCCATCATATTTAGTTTTATAAATATTTTGAATTCACTATAAGACCACCATCATGGCCACATTCATAAATTGATCAAAGTAATTAATTATAAAACCATGCCTTTTGAAAATTATAATTTCCATACATTTGCTACCATCTAACCAACCTCTATTCCCCTTACGGTCATCAGAAAATAAAAAAAATACACTATATAAACTTATCATGTATAACCAATCACAATAAAGATCTTGAAACTATAAATTTAGCTATGTAATGATCCAACCAATGAAGAATGAAATTCACAGACACCAACACACTGAAATCCATAAGTGGATTCAATGAAATACACCAATCAACATTCAATGATGTAAGAAATGATTTAAAGTCTATAGGATTAGAAGAGAAATAGGGATAGAGATGGTATAAGATTTTAATCACAACCTATATCCCATATCGATCAATTATGTCTCCATATTCATGCATTATACAAATTATATGCTGAATGATAACACAACTAATGAACCAAGTCAATTTTTTCCACACCATATTATCCTTGGGTGTGAAGGTAGTTATGTCACCCTACATTCTTATATCAGTGCCTCCCAATTAAGTCACAAAAACCAATCATGAGACGATGGTATGAAATATAATAAGACCTAATACATGAAACTATTGAATATAACAAATTTAATGTTATGATTTTATTGAAACTCTATTTAATTATTCGATATCTAGTGATTTAGAGATGAAAATTCGATCCAAGGGAACCTGATTTGTCAAGGATCCAGAAATAGGATTGGAGGATATAATCATATGTTTATTCCCATTATATAGATATAATGAAACTAAAATTATTTGATTTTTATTGTTAATAATTTTCCCATGTGTGGGTATTCTGAAAAATGTGCGGCCATTATCCATTTACACGCACTAGATGTATCCCAAAAATAGAGACCACGTCCTGTGATTTTCAAAATCACTAGATAAATTAATAATGACCATATTCACGATCCATGCATATATCAAAATACCCAAACATATTAGATCTAATAAAGAAAAAATATGCCACTATTTATTTGTATTATTCTTGGTCTTCTTTCCAAAAATGTAGTGACAATGTGGGAAAATTTTTTAGAACATGATTGAACCAACATATTTGGTGATATACTCATTTCCATTCTAATCATGTGATATCAGGAAACACTTAATTTCACTACTCACTGATACATTATATCATTTCATATCACAAATATGTTCATGTATGATAACATGGTGAATTTAATTCCACAATGATTCCTAATAGAATCCGTATTGAACATCGATTATGGATATATGATACTCAACATGATAGATAGTAATTTTTTTACCACACTAAATATGGGGATGAAAAATAACATTGGTATAATTTTTTTCCCTCACCACTAGTAGAATTATTTTTTATCTTTTGATAGTGTCTATATTTCTACTATAATTTTGGAAATTAATAAATTTCAATTCAAATTTTTTTTTCTATTCACTGATGATCTTCTTTTCTAATAATTATTAAAGTTTTTAAAATTATCAATACCACATTTTTTATCTATTAAAATATATTTTAATAGAGAACTAAACTCTTGTTGACCCCTAGGGGGTCAACTAGGAACAATTTTAATTTATTCCTTATGCTTTCTCATCCTTGATATAATAGAAAATTATAATTTAGTAGAACAATAATATTCATCCTCTCTATCTGATGAGATATTACACCAATTGATATATCTAATCAATTCTACATACATTATTTTTATATATATCTTTTGTATGATTAAAAAACTATCTATTTTTTAATGAATAAAATATGATGTGTTTGGGTATTTATATAATTAATGCCTTGATTGAGTGTGTTCATTTACTCTTCAACATGGAGTAGGTGGAATTGGTAGTACAAGGGGATATTTATTCCAGGTGTGTTAAAAAATATAGAGTGGAAAATTTGAAGAATGAAATTAACATTTTTTCACATTGTAACTAAAGAGTATAGTGAGGAACATGCTCAATAGATAATGGATACTATCCCATTTTATCTTGGATTTATGTTCTAAAAATCACATATTGTGTTAAATTCATAAAAAGAAAAAATCAACTCAAATTTTCAATGGATTATTTTAATATCATTAAAATAAATAATAAAAAACATATATTATCTGATTATTTTACTCCCAAATGATTATACTATTAATTTTAAATTCATCTTCCATTACTTAATATTAGATGGTTTAAAAAATCATATTTGACCATGTCCCTTGAAAAGACCGAATTAGAGTGTTTGAATAAGATTAATAGTAATATGATATATTTTAATAATGATCCGTCTCAAAAAAATCTATTTATATTTTCATATGAAGTAACCCCCAAATTTTATGTGATATCATTTTATGCATTAAATGATTTTTTTAAAATTTTCTTTCTTTGCATTTCATATATGGAAATTATAAATAATTTGAATAATATATTGGAAATTTATTTTTAAAAATTAACTTGTTTTATGAAATATTAATATAAAATATAACTAAGGGGAAATAATTTTATTTTCCTGAATTGATTTGATTTCCTGTGAATCGTGATAAATAATGATTTTTGAAAAACAATTTTTTACATTAATGAAATAAAAAAATCCAAATGTATAACTTTTTTTTATTTATAATTACTCAAATATATTATCCATGTTATTTATATCAATATAATTTATTTAATTTTGAAATCCTGAATAATTATTAATATATATGATGATTTTTATGATTAAAAATAAGTTATTCTAGTAATAATTTGTCATTATGTTTTTACCATTAATATTAAATTTATTTATATTCTATATAAATATTTAATCATAAAAAAACTATAATATATTTCGAATAAAAGGATTTATATTTTATAAAATGGTTCATTTTATTTTTAGTCATTATGAATAGTAATTGTACTAAATGTTTTCCTCTTTGGTAAGGGTAAAATATTTAAAACAAGATTAAATCATTAAAATATATTCCCAAAATCAACCAAAAACATTCTATAATTTCATTTTATGCTATAAATTGGACCATATGCATCTACAATTTAAATATAATCAATTATGGGGTGATTTTCCCAACATGGATACTTTTATATTATTTTATGTAATGAAAATTCAGAAATTACACTCTCTTGAGTTTAATATCTCTAAAATTTTTATTTTGGTAAAAATAGAGGATTATTTTTGTCCTAAATGTTTATTGGAAATATAAATTAATTTCCAATCAATTTATTATATTTTTAATTTTTAGTGATAAAATAATTACATTAAATGCTTATATAATGCCGACATTGTGCTTCTACAAGTATTTGAAAAATATTGTAATGGAATTTCAAAAATATAAAATTATTTTTTATAACATATATTTCATCATCAATTTTAATGATGAATATAATATATTACATATGATTTATGTTTCAATATTCCAATTAAATTATCATCTTCATGCCATTAAATTAAAATTAAATGAATTCTGTCAAAAGGATATTAATGATATTTTACATAAAATGATATTTTGTTAAATAATTTAAAAATCATAAAAATAATGAAATAGGATGTGTATGGGAATATATAGTTTACATTTCATTTATTTCATCTATAATTTCATTTTTACTGTTTAAATAGAATTATAACCCTTTAATATTTAAGTAGTTGTTTCCATGGATAAGGTTAAAAATGATTAATGAGGGTGATAATTTTTCATAAATGTTCTAAATAAATATCTATAAACTTATATGAATACAATTTCATGATTATATTATGACCACACACTCCTTATATTAAATTAAATTCCATTTTGGATCCATTTCCCCTTGATGGTAATGGCCCCACCCTCCAATGATACCGTAATGAAGGAAAAAGAAAATGAACCTAGATAACTACCTACAATAGGTGCAAGATTGGGGACTAGCACTGAGGGTAAAAATAATATCACAAATGATAGGCATTACCCTCAATAATAAAAAAATGTTCAAGATATAAGATAAAATACAACATAAAACTAGAATATATATATAATAATATTTAACCAAAATTTATCCCATAATGCATGAATAATGTTAACATATACCAATACAAGAAAGAAATTTATATAAACCAAAAGTCAATTATTATATAATCCAGACAATATTGGCTCCATCCTAAGCAAGAAATGGCCAGTTATCTCACGATAATCATATGATAAATGTAAAAAATAGGTTATATACAGAGGTTTAGAATAATATATATACTCTGGAAGGAAAAACCATAGTATCTAGTACAAATTTAGAAATGATTCTAATGTTACACTTAAAAAAATCAACCAACAAGATCCTAGAAAGGTCGCCAAACAAATCCCTTCCTCACAACAAATCACCCACTTGTTTAAACAACCCATATAGAAATATAGCAAAAAATATATAATAAAATGGATTCCAATTGTTTCATCCCCACTGATATTATACTCCCACTTTTAAATGTCATATATATGTGCTCCCATCACTTATATACTTATCACACCACTACTAATCACAACCAGTCATCTTTGAAGTGGTTTTGTTTTCATAATTACCTACATAACTCTCTCATGGTGTAACATCTCATGCTAGAATCAAGAAACATAATATCATTCCCCACCTAAAGGCAATTAATCCATTATACTCATCTCATAAAATAAAAAATGATGTTTTTTATCATGAACATGGAATAGATATCCCTCATTCCATCCTTGTTAAAATCAGGAATGCTATTAATTATCACGTCTCATAAAAACATCGACACAACAATTGTATTTCAATGCCACATTAGAAATCACAATACATATCTCTTAAAGACACCATTTTCATCACATATAAAGGAAGAATAGGGAAGAAAGTGTAACCATCCATAAATATCCACATTATTCATGATAATGTGATAGACACCCAAAAACATGATTATTTGATAATTAGTATGGTAATCTGAGGAATATGGGAATATATATAAAATATTTAATAATGTTACAAGAGAAAAAAATATCTTAAAATACTCAAATGATAGGTTCACAACAACTAAAATAGCACATTCTAGCACAACCACTAAAGAACCACTCTTCAAACATTACAACAACAGACAACACTATATAAAACACACCACACAAACAAAACAATCCCACTTTAAAATGTGAGATACATAATTCAAATTTACCCTACCTATTAACATAATGTTCAATTCATTTAATCCATTTTCCACACAGCCACTTCCACCCCATATCATTTATTTACCATCAAATTTAATTAAATATTAACATTGCAATTTTTTCCATGGCAACATGGAAAAATAACAAAATATCACTATACAACTTCCAACGCACATTGTGACGACCCGGTTAAATAATGAAATAATACATTCTATTTTTTGTTAATATTTTTTATATTAAATATTATTTTTACTTTAAAGGGGTTTCTATGTTTGATGGCGTACCCGATATACAATAATAGGTTTCTTTGAAATCTTGTATTGCACACTAATAATATAATATTATTATTTTAAATGGTAGTTAAATATTATTCATTGTATTAGAAGGAATGAAAAAAACATACTACAATACTATTATACATGTTTGTTAAATGTATTTACATTTATCCAAAAAAAGGTAGATTCTTAAAATGTGAATGAATCTAATTTTAAGCATAATTTATTTTAAAAGGTCGATTTACCACCTTTTACTAGTAAACCCAATTTAAATCTAGTTTTGGAAACATTTGTGTGTTCTATCTGACCAAATAAAATGCATTTTTAAAATCAGGACATCAAAATTTAGTTTGGGTAATTTTTTGGTATTTCTCTGATAAAATTAAATTTTTAATGAAAACTGAAAAATGTTGTATTTTAATTCAAAAATGACTTTTAATATAATTTATTTATATGTTTAGAGTAGCTTTTAAGTTCGTTTTAATGTTAAATTAGATTATATTGTTACAATTTAATCTAATTTTGGTCATTGGAAGCAATTTCACTTTGAAATTGGACATAATCAACTCTCAATCTTTTGATAGTTATTATTTTAGAAAAACACACGTTTGGTTTTGACATTGAGAATTAATTTTAAATTGATTAGTCCAACTTCTATGTTATGAATTATGTAAAATATTTATCATTTCTGAATTTAGAATATCAAATATATCATATGATTATTTCTTGTTATTTTTCTAAAAACATCAATTTTTGAGGAATAGTGAAACCACAATGTCGTAGTTGAAAAATGAATTTTTCATTTAAATGAATTTTTAATGCTTCTGTGGATTTAATTTCAAAAATAATACATACATTGTTTATATTAGTAATTAAAATGTGGTTTAATAAGACGAAAATAATTTTTGGTGAATAGTATCTATTGACTTTTATTTATAGGAGTTAAAGGTTAATATGGTAAATCAAGGTTAAAATAATATTAAATTAATAAGAAATTACATTAACAGTTGTCCTAACATTATTGGACTTGTCATTTCTGACCATGGGCATCCTTGGGTCAATTTTGGGACCCCATATAGCCACTTAAGAGTGATAATGACACATTATTTTAATTAGTTTAATGTAAAGACACAAATGACATAAACAAAAATATATTATGAATTTAACTTTTACATGTTGTTATATAAGATTTAATTTCAACTATAAATATTAATTGGAAATCAAATAATATTTCCAACATCATAGTATTTTTTTATAATTTTTAGATATCAAATAAATTAAATTATATATGACATAGTAGTGATGCAATATTTACCACATTAATAAATAACATAAATAAATAAGAATATAAATATTAAAATAATATACAAAACCTATCCAATTTTTATTTAATGATTTTATTTCGACAATGAGTAATCTTATCTTCTACATTAATTATTTATGGACCATTTGAAACCGAAGATAAGTTTATAATAAAATACTTGTTTCAAACTTTCTTAAAGAGCCCATCATCACCCATAAAAAAGGACACCACTTCTATCCCATTACTCACACCACTCAAGACTCTTGGATCATCCAAACTCTACCCAATTAAGCTTCCTAAATCCCTCTTCTACTCCTAGAAGCCTTAACATAGGCAGAAGGAATTTCAAGAAGACCTTTTGGTTCAAACTAGAGGAAGATACCCAAATTAAAGGTAACTTGTTCTCATAATTTCTTTTCTTTTCTTTTACTTCTCCAAACTGTAAACACATTCTATTACAAAATTTTATAAAAAAATATCCTTAATATACTAGGATGTTGTTATGTGAATTATTCTAACTATAATTTCACACACCTCCATCAAATTGGTGAATAACATACAGTTTCTGTTGATGGAAAACTAAGGCCTCCCGAAATGATAACGGTTCGATTATCTCCTATCACCTATCATGGAGGCCATTGAGATGTCACATTATTTATATATGATATTTATTATTTTTATGTTTTTTATGCTTATGTTTTTCCTATTTATATCATAATTTTATGGTTTCCATTACGGGTAAACACGATAATTTAATTTGTGGATGTGCGGACTACCGCACCCTCCAAGTGATATGACCCATTCATACCATATGTGGTACATATAAAGGATGTAGTTAATGAAATTATATATTATAATTTACTATAATTATAATATACCTATGTATCTTTATGTTTTAATTCCATTAAATAATAAATAGAATGAAAGTAGCATTCATGCGTACATACGACTTACCGTCTCCATGAGCGGTGCATTTAATTTATATCTCCAAAAGTTATGTACTATTATAAATACCTATATGTACAGAATATATGTTATATATAAGAGATATAAATCATGAATATCACTCTCTATATAATGAAATTTTTTCCACGTGAACAACTTGTAAATATAAGAAGTTTATTTTTGACTCCAGTACCAAATATCAACCAAACGACCGTTATTAACATAAATGATTACATAATGTTTATAACATGGTAATAAGTGACATAAAAGGAATTCTGAACTTGAAAAAGGTTCTTAAGAAATATAAATTATCATTAGTTTATTATTTAGGATATTAACTAACTAATGGGTCAAGTGGGACACGAGGTAAGGTACTTTATCTCAATCTCCTTTCATTGAGGCATATTTTTTTATACACGACTTTATTTTATAAACTGTATAAACTCCTTCTAAATTTAATTTCATTCAAAGAAATTATTTTTTCTATGAATCATTTTACTAAATGACAATAAGGAATGTTTCTTTTAATGTAAGTGGTGAAACCGACCTTTCCAATGCCGTGAGTATTAGTTGACATTTGTCTTCCATAACAGGCTGTAATGTTTTTAAAGGAAAATAAATAACATATACTCTTTTACATAATTTGGTATTGAAAATGGGTTTGATAAAGGATTTTTTATGTTAATATATTTATGTGATATATTTTTATGTAAATTTGGAAATGTTTTCATTCCTTTATATTTTTTGTATGTGTTATGATTTTATATTGGTACTTAGAAATTTGACTGGAGGTTATGTGATAATCCAAATGATGGTTGGTGCCATGATAAACCTAGACGGGTGGTAATGTTAAAACCACCAATGAAATGGTAATGGATGTTATCTATAGGGCTATTCCATTTAGTGATATTTGTTGAGGTTCACCATTTTGTTATTCCATTTAAGTAAGTTTATGTCCCAAGTTACAGTTATATGATAGGTGTTCTTTGTATGGGTTTTATGGTAATATTTTGGATAGAAAATGGTATGTATTGATATATTATTCAATGATGAGTATTTACTACATTATAAAGGTGAAAAGTAATACTTATGATAAAGTATTAATCATTTATTTGTTTTTTTGAAAAGATAACAGTTTTCCTTCTTTGTGTATCACTTACGGAGATTTTTATGGTCCTCCCATGTTTTTGAAATGTTTTTCACATGGCATAAAGTGGAATATGGTGATTGATGGAATCAAGGAAATTTCATGCTGTTTAAAATATGGAACTAGAAATGGTTCATTTTTTTCAAGAGTTTGTATTTTGTGAAAAATGGTAATTGAGTAGATGTGTCTACCTTTTAATTTTATGTGATGTAATGTAATAGTTTTCTTTTAAATTCCCTGAAACTCTAAACCTAAAAATATCCTCAATGTGAATTATTCTTTTAATTCAATATTGTGTAATTTTTTAGGGCTAAGAACTATTAGTGGGAATCAGAGGTCAGTTTAGAAAACTTTAGGATTTAGTGTTTCATTAAATTAATATGCATAAATTAATTTATGGTAATATTGAAATGATATAGCGTTTACATATTACCATGTTTCATCACCTAAGATATTTTTGTGTTTAAAATGGTTTTTCGAAGAGGAATCAAGGCAGCTATGTTAGGAAAACTTCAAGAGGAAGACAACCTTTTAAACTAGCAACCTGAGATGGTTGGAATCAGAACCAAATAGTTTGTTAATATGATGGCATAGTTGACTCAGGATATAAATGGTGGTGGTATCCATTCATTATATCAGCTATATCAACCATAGAGAAACATGTCAGTAGTATAGAATTATATTGCGAAACACCACCCCCCCATTATTTAGAATATCATATGACCTTGTGCATGTATAAGGGTTGATAAAAACAATAGAGAAAATTTTCAATATCATGGGTTGCTTAGAACATCAAAATGATAGTCTCGTTTTTTACCATTTTGAAGGTGAAGCTGATCCGCAGTGGTCGATGGTGAAAAATATCTAGGATAGTGAAAAGATATATGGTCTTGTTTTTTATGAATTCAATAGTATGATCCTTGAGAAATATTTTCCTAAAGTGGATTGACTTTGGATGGAAAAACAATTCTTATAATTGAAGCAAGAGGATGACTTTGTGGTTATTTATGAAAGAATGTTCACTCGATTGGAAAGGTATGCTCCAAATTTCATTACAGATCTTGATAGTAAGATAAATAGATTTTACCTACGACTGAGGCCATGATATCAAAGATCATTAGCCTCTCGTGATTTAAAAAGATATAAAAACCCTGTTCGATGTGCGGAGAAGGACGAAATGGAGTTTGTCAATGATCATGTTTTCTTTTGCAAACCGCATAATAAGAGGTCCAGTTTGCAGGAAAAGGGGATGAATTAATCAAAGAAGCCTAAGGGTTTGAAAAATAATTATCCATCTAGAGAGAATTATGGTAAAAACATCCTGGTGAATGTTTATCAATGTCTGGGAAGTGCTTTCGGTGTGGTAAGTCTAGTCATATTGCTCGTAACTGTAAAGAAGATGATCAAGAAGGCAATGAAATACAAGCGGTGAGGTTTTTTATGTGCAATTAAATAGGTCATTTTACAAATTAGTCTCCAGTGAAGAACTCGACTGAGGGAAAGCAACCAAACTACAAGCAGAAAAGGGTGGTTAAATCCTTTGTATCTTTTAGGAAATGCTGGGCCATCAAATAAAGTATTATCAGGTACACTGTTAGTTTGTTCAGATTATGCCAATGTGTGGTTTGATTCAGGGTCTACACACCCTTTCATTTCAGAGAAGTTTTCTAGTAAATTGGGAATTCCATATAATGATATGAATATTGAATTTATGGTAAAATCACCTGGAGGAAACATTGAGATAAAAAGAAATTATAAGAACCTTCATGTCCTTATGTGTAGAAAGAATCTACCTGAAAACCTTATTGTTTTTCCTATTGTAGAGTTTGATGATATTTTGGCCATGGATTGGTAGTCTGTTTATCATGCTAGGATTGACTACAAACCTAATGTGGTTTCTTTTCCCAAATATTTTCATTTTGTATACAAAAATTTACCCTTACTTTTGATAATATGTCAGGAGGCATACAAACTAGTAAAATATGGAAATGAATTTTTCCACGCACATATTTTTGAAAACAACAAAACTCTTCATATTAATGATGTTCCAATGGTAAATGAATATCATGATGTTTTCTTTGTGAGTTTTCTACTATTATACATGATCGGGAAGTTGAATTTACCTTTTACCTAGATCCTAATGCTAAGCCAATTTCAAAAGCCCCTTATCGAATGGCTCAAATTGAACTTTAAGAGTTAAAGAATCAATTGCTGGAGTTATTAGTTAAATTTTTCATTTTACCTAGCCCATTACCATGGGGTGAACCGATCTTGTTTGTTAAAAAGTAATATGGCTCAATGAGACTTTTCATTGATTATAGAACATTGAATAACATCATTTTTAATTACAAGTATCATTTTCCTAATATCGTTGATTTGTTTGATCAGCTCCAGGATGCTCAGAATTTTTAGATGATTGACATGAGGTCAGGGTACCATTAGTTTATTGTAAAGGATGAAGACATTCTAAAGACCGCATTTTTTAATATATATGGACAATATGAATTTTTAGTTATGCCTTTTGGGTTAACCAATTCACCTATTCTATTCATTGATCTTATGAATAGAACTTTCCAAGAGTTTTTGGATATGTTTTTTTCTTGTGTTCATTGATGATATTTTTGTTATTTCTAAAAGAAACAAGGATCATGAAATTCATATAAGGGTTATCTTGCAACCCTTACAAAAGAAATTGTTTGGGAAATTCAGTCGTTGTGAATTGTGGTTACAATAAATTTCTTTCCTTTGTAACATTAGTTCAAAATATTGCATTAATATTTATCCTTCTAAAAAAAAGTTGTTGATGAATTGGATGACCAACAAATATAACTGAGATTCATAGTTTACTTGGTTTGGCAGGTTATTACCAGAGGTTTGCTGAAGAGTTTTCGAGGACATCTAATCCACTAACTATGCTAACTCGAAAAGGTGTTATGTTTATCAGTACAAAACAATGTGATGATTGTTTTTTGGAATTTAAAAGAAGATTAGTCAATGATTGAGTTTTGGCATTGCCTTCTGGAGATAGTGAATTTTTTATTTATATAGAAGCATCATTGAAAGAACTTGTTTGTGTCTTTATGAAGAATGATCAGGTAATTGCGTATGATTCATGCCTATTGAAAAGTCATGAGTTAAATTACCCTACTCATGATTTGGAATGAGCTGCTTTTGTTTTTTCTTTAAAAATTTGGAGGCATTATTTGTATGGAGTCAATTGTGAAATATATACTGATCAAAAATGTTTATAATATATATTCACTCAAAAAGAATTGAAAATGAGACAGTGGAGATGTTTGTAATTAATCATGTATTATGATTGCAATATCCTTTACCATCTGGGAAAATAAAATAATGTGGTTGATGCTTTGATTCGAATAAGTAAAGCTTCATTAACCATGGTAAGTTTCGAATGAGATACTTTGGATTTTGATTTGACAAACTTTGGCATTGATGTTTTTGGTTCAAGAAATTCTTCTGTTTTGATTCAGGTGTCTAGGAAATCATCACTGTCAGACAAAATTAAGCAAGCACAAAAGGAAGATAGTGAGTTGCAGAAAAAGTTTAGTTGATTCAGAAGAACATGAGAATAGCTCAGTGTAGGAAGAAAAGTTATGCGGATAGTTGGCTGAAGGATATCTCTTTTGAAGTAGGTGATCATGCCTTTCTCAAAGTTTCTACATGGAAAACTGTGATGGGTTTTGGTAAGAAGGGATTGTTGAGTCCGAGGTTCATTGGACCTTAAGAAATTCTGGTGAAATTTGGATTAGTTGCTTATAGAGTGGATTTACCTACATGTTTACTCCAGGTACAGAATGTTTTTCATGTTTCAATGGTGATAAAATATATGCTAGATCCATCTCCTATTTTGTGCCCTGAGGTAGTTCAATTGGAAGAGAATCTCTCTTATGAGGAACATGCAGTCCAGATTCTTGACTGTTGAGAACAAGTGTTGCAGAATAAGGTAATTCACCAGTTAAAGGTTTTGTGGAAAACCCATATGGTTGAATATACAACATGGGAATCAGAAAATGCTATGCAGATAAATACCCCAACTTATATGATAAGTGAATAATTTTGTGAGGATGCAATTTCAAAAAGGGGGAAGGATGTAAAATCCCTGTTAAATAATGAAATAATACACTCTCATTTTTATTAAAAATTTGTGAATTAAATATAAATTTTTCTTGAAATGGGTTTCTAAGTTCGATGGTATACACGATACACAACAACGAGTTTCTTTGAAATCATATGTTGCAAACTAATAATATAATATTATTATTTTAAATGATAGTTATATCCTTTCTATTGTATTGGTAGTAATGAACACAACTAACTATAATATTATTATACATGTTTGTTAAATGTATTTACATTTATTGAATAAATGATAGAGGCTTAACATGTGAATGAATATAATTTTAAGCATAATTTACATTAAAAGGTCGATTTACTTCTTTTTAAAGGGGAACCCTAACTAAATCTAGTCATGGTCACTTTTATATGTTCTATTTGACAAAATAAATTTCTTTTTTAGAATCGGGAAATCAAAATTCACTTTGGGTAAGAAAAATTATTTTCCTGATAAAATACAATTCTTAATGAAAAATGAAAATTGTTGTATTTTAATTCAAAATTGCCTTTTAATATAATTTATTTATATGGTTATATTATATTTTAAGTATGTTTTAAAATTGAATTAGATTATATTTTTACCATTTATCCAATACTGGTAATTGGAAGCAATTTCACTTTGAAATTGGACATAATCAACTGTCTATTTTTTAATAGTTATTATTTATTAAAACATTTTGTTTTGACAACATGATTTAATATTATATTAATTAATCCAACTTCTATGTTTTTAATTTTTTAAAATATAAATCATTTTTTTATTCTGAATATCAAATATAGCTTAATCTAAAATTTTGGTATTTTCGGAAAAACATCAATTTTTTTATGCATAGTGAAACCACTAAGTCGTAATTAAAAAACATACAATTTAATTTAAATAAAATTTTAACGCTTCAGTGGATTTACTTTTGAAATTACGACATACTTTTTTTTATTAGTAAATAAAATGTTGTTCAATAAGAATAAAATAAATTTCGGTGATTAGTATCTTTGGACTTTTATTTACCGCTGTTAAAGGTAAATAGGGTAATTTATGGTAAAAAATATTAAATTAATATAAAATTACCTTAAAAATAGTCATAACATTATTGGATTTGTCATGGGATACCGTGGTAATCCTTGGGTCAATATTGGGACCCCATGGAGCCACTTAAGAGATATAATGACAATTTGTTTTAATTAATTTAAAGTAAAGACAAAAATGGCATAAACAAAAATATTATAGTAAACTAATTTTTACGTGGTGTTATATAATTTATCATTTCGACTATAAATATTCATTCTAAAGCAAAAAGTATTTGATAAATCAAATTATTTTTTTTATAGTATTTATACGTCGAATATATTGAATTATTTATGACACAATAATGATGGAGTATTTACCTCAATAATAATTGACTTAAATAAATAAGTTTATAAATATTTAAATAATATCCCAAACCTATAAAATCATTATTAGATGATTTTATTTCAACCATTAGTAATCTTTTCTTATATATTAATGACTATTGGACCTTTAGAAACTGACAATATGTTTATAATAAAATAATTTGTTTAAAACTTTCCTAAAGAGCCCCTCCTCCCCCTTATAAAAGGACACCACTTCTAAAGTATTACCCACACCTCTCAAGAATTTTTTATCACCAAAACTCTACCTAATTATGCTCCCTAGATACCTATCCTCCTCCAAGATTCCTTACCTTAGGGGGAGGCACTTTGAGACATTCTTTTAGATCAATCCAAAGGATGTTACCCAAATTAAAGGTAACAATTTCTCTTAAATTCTTTTATTTTATTTTACTTGTCCAACCCATAAACTCTTTTTATTACTTTATTTTATAAAAAACTAGTATCCTAAATATACTATGATGTTTTTATGAGATGTATTTGAACGACACTAACACATACCTCCATCTAATGGGTGAAGTACATACTGTTTTTGTGGATGGAAAACCAACACCTCTAGAAATGATGATTGTTTGATTATCTCCTACTGCCTATAAAGGTGGCCATTAATATGGAACTATATTTATATATGATATATATATTGTTTATTTTTTCTTTATGCCTCTATAATTCCCATTTATATCTTACCTGTATGGTTTCCATTATTGGTAAACAAGATAATTTCATTTGAGAAAGTGCGGACTACCACCCCCTTAAAGTGATATTACTCGTTCATACCATACATGGTACATATAAAGGATGGAGTTAATAGTATTATTTATGATAATATACTAGAATTATAATATACCTCTATATAATTATTTTTTCATTCCATTAAAAAAAATAGAAATGAATCTAGTGTTCATGAGTATGTACGGTTTACTGTCTCCATGAACGGTGCATTTAATTTATTATCTCCAAATGTTATATACTATTATAAATACTTATATATACTGAATATATATTATATATATGATATATAAATCATGAATATCACTCTTTATATAATGATGTTTTGACTACGTGAACAACTTGTAAATATAAGAAGTTCATTTTTGACTGAAGTACCAAATATCTACAAAATCACTGTTATTAACTTAAATGATTATATAAGGTTTATAAAATGGTAATATATGATATAAAAGAAATAATGAACATAAAAATGGTTCTTATGAAATTAGAAATTAAATTTTGTTTATTATTCAGGAAATTAATGAACGAATGAGTCAAGTGAGACACGAGGTAAGGGACTTCATCTCAATCTCCATTCATTGAGCCATACATTGTTTTAATACACGACATTGTTTTATACACTTGATAAACTCCATTAAAATTTCATTTCATTCAAGGGGAATATTTTTTCAATGATTAATTTCAGTAAATGATAAAAAGGAATGTTTCTTTTAATGTAAGCAGTGATAATGACCATTCCGCCGTTGAGAGTATTATTTGATATATGGCTTCCTCAACAAGATCTAATGTTTTTAAAAGAAAAATAAATACCATATACTATTTTAAGTGTTTTTATATTGAAAATGGTTTTGATAATTGATTTTTTATTTCAATATATTTATGTGATATATTGTGATTGAAATGTTGAAACGTTTGGTTTCCTTTGTATTTGTTGTTTGTGTTCTGATTTTATAATGGAAGTTGGACATTTGGCAGGTGGTTACGTGATAAAACAAATGACAGGTGGTGCCGTGATAAACTAGGATGGGTGGTGATGTTATAACGTCCAATGAAATGGATATGGAAGTCAGACGTATGGCTATTCCAATTAGTGATCAGCGTGGAAGTCGATGTATGGTTATTCCATTAATGTATCTTTATGTCCCAAGTTACCTTTATATGATATGTGTTATTTATATTGGTTTTATGGTAATCTTTTGGTTATAAAATGGTATTTGATGATATTTTATTAAATGAATAGTATTTACTAATTTATAAAGGTGAAAAGTATTACTTATGATAATGTATTCATGGTTTACTTGTTGTTTTGGAAAAACTAATAGTTTTCCTTCTTTGTGTATCAATTACAAAGCTTTTTATTCTCATCACAAGTTTTTGAAATGTTTTTCAACGGACATAAAGTGGAATATGGCCATGCATGGGATTAAGGAAATATCATGATGTCTAAAACATGGAACTAGACATGGCTCTTTTTTCTTGATTTTTTATTTTGTGAAAAAAAAGGAAATTGAGAAGATGTGCCTAACTAGTTATTTTTTGAGATGTAATGTAATAGTTATGTCCTAATTCTCTAAAACTCTAAACCTGATAAGATCCTCAATGAGAATTATTCGTTTAATTCAAGATAATTTAATGATTTAAGGGTGGCTCCCTATACATATTGTATCAACTATCATTTACATGTCATACTAGGGAAACAATATCACTATAATAACCACATGTCGCATCTGCTACACGAACACTACCACTAAAAAATACCATTTCTTCACACCTCATTTCATACCACATTACCATTTATCTAAATTTCCACAAGGGACAATAAACCCCACGTCAACTCGATGTGACCTATGTTCCGAAACTACTATGAACCATCACAAAAGACATACCAAAACTTATTTTTACCACAAAACCTTATATTTTCACTACATCACAAAATTCACAACATCACATTCATGAAAACCAACAACCACATCATAGCCCCACAAACCACAATGCCAATCCATTCACCTCCATCACCAAAAAATATCCCAAACCCTGATGTCAAATGAAACAATAATATGTACACATAGGACAACCCAATATATCTTCCAAAAATTAATAATTGGATTTCCCATATTATCAAATTATTTATCATGTGTATCATAAACGAAACAAGATTCGATGGGCATAAAATTTATTAGAAATATCTATGTTATTTATAATTTTATTAATAGTGTGATCAAAAAAAATGAAAAGAAAGGTCACAACTCATATCATCTACCACACAATAATTGATCCAAAAATTTATTATCTTTGTAATGTAAACATAACAATATAACCAAATCAAAAAATAATATTTCAAAATAGCTAATACTGAAATTTTTTCCCTATACCCATCAATTTTATTTAGGTTATTTATGAATCATTTATTTGTTTCTACCAATTCTATGAAACATAAGGAAGCAAAACCATTGGATCTCCATGCATAACATGTAAATATTTGGGAAGGTTTATTCCCTACCTGAAGGTGGATTTTCGATTTTTGGTTCACCATAAGTTGAAGAAGAATTTACAAATAAATGAAATTTTCACTAGAAATCCCAAGATCAATCAATTAAAAAATAATGGTTTTTAAAAATTGAATCCCTAACTAATCCCAACCAAAAACAAAATTCCACTTGTTAATCCTTAATGAAGAATTTTGGGGGAAACGTGGAATATAGAAGATTTTATAACTGATCATTAAAATACAACCATCAGAACCAATGATCAGTGAATGAGGAAAGAGGGCTAGAAGATCCTGTATTGACATTAGAGGATCACCAAAAACCATGGGAGATGAGGGTCAAATTAAAATAAAATTTTATTAATAAGGATTATAAAAAACATGATATCTTCCTCATTTATAGTGTACATCCTATTTTTACGGTGAAATAAACATGATCTCAACATAAAAAGTATTTTACAATCATTTAATGGTGTAAAATAAAAAACATTAGGTTTTCAATTGATTTTCATTATACCTCATCAAAAATAATCTTATAGTATAAATTTAATTTTATGGAATAATCCCTTTTTATAGTCTAAAATTTTATCATCATATAAATAATATAAAAATGACAGGCCACACTAGATTTAAACAAATATGTTATTCGATAAACACAATATTATGGTATTAACACCATTGATGCAAGATAAATGTATTTCCTACTCATAGGGGACTTTAGGGACCACATTTTAGAACACTGTACAAAAACAAGAAAAATCTAATGGGATATAGTTTCACACACCAATACATTGGATACCACCCAAATGATTATCCATCTTGATTGTCAAAACCAATGTCATTTGAAAGGAAGGGGTATAAAAAACCTCTTCTTAAGATACCTTTAAGGGTTATGATAACTATCCAAACATAATAATAATGCAAACAAACCAACCAAGGGAAAATGATAAAAAACATATAATATCTCCCACAAAACACTACATAGATAACCAATCAACCACATCACCATCAATTTCTGAGAATAACACAAGATAATAAATTACCACATCACCACAACAAAATTTCCACATAACCATATCATCCCCCATATAACCTATGACAACCAATATTACAACCAACACACAACACAACATCATAAATGTACATTAATCAGAGAATTTACATCCTTTATTCCAATATTTTATCTAACTAGGGTAGATCTAACTTTCTGAAAGGTTTTAAACGAGTCAATGTGTAACCCATCCTAATTATGGTTCATTGAATCCCTTCTTCATATGATAGAATCTATATCACACATGAAAATATCATGAAAAATAACATTTCATTATAGGGATATATCCAACCATCAAATCAATTAAAAAATAGAACAATCAAGGCTCAAGACAAACAAAAAGTACTGGTCAAGGTTCAACCTCTCTTGATCCTGTGTACGCCGATCATTTTAACTATTATTACTTAACACATTAAAAAATGTAATGATTCTTCCATAGAACATATTCTATCATTGATCATGGTTCACAGCTGGTATCTCCACCAAAGTAAATAAATCATAAATATGAAACTATCCTTTTTATTGACATGGGTTTGTTCCTTGAGACACCCACGATGTAGGGACATATGAATGATATCATTGAAACTCTATAGCTTGGATGGAAATTCCAACTATAATGACAAATCTCAAATGTTCCCACATGACTCAAATTGACTAGAAAAAATTGGATAAACCAATCCCCCATACCAGATCGTTACTATACACATTATGATGAAACCATCAAGAACATATAGTCTCCAACCAAGATCTCCAAGGTCCACTTCCTATAATCTTCATAGGTCTTCTAACATCCATACTCGTCCCTCACACTATCTCAAAAAACGTGATCTTATTAATTATTCTTTTAACCACATCAAGGCAAGAATCTATTGTTGACCCCACCACTATCCAAAAAAATGTTGAATGACATGACTTCCAGTATGATAAAAAAATGGAAAAAATAACATGAATGATTTATATCTCATATTATAGGAAAAAATAAACAATGTAATTTTCCTTACCCACAATACTATAATTACTAGGAGGACAGTTTGAACATATCATTTAGTTTTTAAATTAAATGATCTTTCATCCCTTCTTCTCAATAGTGGAAATCAATTCCATTAAACAAATAGAACCAAAATAATATCCCTATACATTCAGGACCCAAAGGTATAATATGGATACCATTTAGAGATGATGGTGGTAGGTATCATGTGACACCTAAACATGTCAACCACATACCTCCCCACTAATACATCCATGAAAATCAACTCATAGATCACAAAAAAATAACGAAACATTTTCATTTATTACTGTATCACCCAAATAGAATCTGAAAATATCACATCCCAGGTTATCGAATTGATATTATCCATAAATATTTCTTCCAATTTCATCATAGAAATATCTATCAAATAAATAAAACATGAACTAAAATAATTATATTATTTTAACTAGTAATAAAAATACACCCTACCCTGATATTATCCACTAATAGTTATATCCTTCACCACAAATGATACATCCTCATCCCACTATACATCCTGATCACACAAGGATTTACCACTAAAGGTGTGTTATGTAACTAATGAATAACGATCTCACATATCTCCTATGAACTGAAAAATTTCCCCCATAAAAATATCTAGTTCTGAAAATCCTATAAATATAATTTAATACCATAAAGATGGAAAATATGGTCATTCTTCACCACACTCTTATATTCTCCCCGCCGAGACTCCTCCACATATTTATTTAATGAATACTCTATAATAATAGGATAAATTTGACATTTTAAACTATTATAAACCATGTATAGATATAAGGCCCCACCCTTAAACCTTACATAATCATGAATTATTACAAGATTACACATTGAGGATCTTTTCAGGTTTAGAGTTTTATAGAATTAGATCATAAAACTTGCATTACATTCCACATTTAAACAAAGAAGTTAAATAAAAGACGGTATTCATTTTTTCGATCAACGGAAACATATGTAAAATAAAACATGTATTATTTCTTGGAACTTACTTGACACTATCATCATATCATGTACCCATCCCTTGACCTGTGAAAAACATTTCAAAAACATGGGATGAGAATAAAAAGCTCAGGAAGGGATATAAAAATATGGAAAGGAAACATGAGTACATGTATACATAAGAATGAAATCATACTTTACCCATAAAACATAATCACTATAGCATACCCCATAAAATCATGAATAAATCAATGAAATCATAAGACATAAAGGTAACTTGCGGCATTCATAACATTCTTACGTAGGGAGTAACCCTCTTGGTTACGTTTGGAATACCCACCACAGTATTTTCCCTAAATCTCTTCGGAGAAACCATAACGTTTCACTCCTTCGCGTTACCCAATGCATTGAAGAGCTATATCGGGCTCACCCACCCTTAGTTTATCACGGAACCACCAGTCTTCATAACAATTCCCAAGTACCATAACATAATCTTATCACATAAAACATGCATAAAGGAAACATAACATTTCCAGCTTTCAATAACAAGATATCAATACAACACATTGATATAAAAACATTATGAAAACCATTTTCAATAACAAAATAAACGAAATATAAAACATTGTTATTATTTTTCTTTTAAAAAGAAGGTATGGCTTGTAGAGGAAGCCGAAACTCAAATAATGGTCACGGCGGCGGAGAAGTCGTTGTCGCCGCATACGTATGACAAAAACATTCCCTTTTTTCTTTTAGTAAAACGCTTGTATAAAAAAGATTCCTTTCGGATAAATGTAGAAGTCAAAGGGGTTTATACACCGTATAAAATAAAGTTGTGTATAAAATAAAATATGCCTCAATGAAAGGAGATTGAGACGAAGTCCATTAAAAAGACGGTATCCTTGGATTAAGGATAAATCAATTACATAATTATGTGTGACAAAAAAATACACCAAATATAAGTGGATATTAAGTGTAAAACAATCAGTGGTTATTCATAAATATTCATAGAATGACATATACAAGGAGTACAAGCTTGTCCCAAAAAATCAAAATTCAGTTAAGAAGTACCCCTGCAAAAATTTGGAAGCCTAACGACATCACTACAAAATTCAGAAAATTAGATGATGAGAGAGTGAATGGTATCTCATCACTTGGACATAAAATTTACATCAATACTGATATAGAAGAACATATCCCAACATAATAAGATGTAAATTAAAATACATAACAAAAGAAGTCTTTTAAAAAGAGGAGGGTGAATGGTTCCCTTACTGACATGGGTAGCTTTCAAAACATACACCCCGTGAAAGAAGGACAATACAAAATTGATGTAAATACTCATAAATGAATGTATATTACACAATGAGTAAAATAATGGTCAGTACATACACCACTCAAAGGAAATTGTGTCCAATGTAGCATAAATCTCACGGGAATAAAAGTGAGATGAAAAATCCATTACGAAAACTCGAAAGCCTAATGGCGCCACATAAAACTTCCAAAAATGGATTTATGAGATCCAATAGGGTCTATCATAATATGACCATAAAAATTACAGTATGTGGAATATAAAAGAACATCCCCAAACATAATAAAGATGAGCTTAAAAGCAATTACAAAAAATATAGTACTTAAAAACAAAGAGAGAGGTTAGATCTCTTACGAAAATTCGGCAGCCTAACAGTGCCACTCAAAACATCAAAAATGGATTGATGAGAGGAAATAGGGTCTTTCATCATATAAACATAATATGTACAATATGTGTAATATAAAAGAACTTCCCAATCATAAGAAATATGAGCTTAAAAGGAATGACATAAAAGAGTGTACTTAAAAAGAAAGAGAGGAGTAGGATCCCTTACCTCGGGTCCGACCTGACTCGATTGTTCTTTAATGTCCTGATTAATAAACTTGAGTTAATTTCTACTTGTTTAAGAACCTTTTTCAAGTTCATTATTCCTTTTATATCACTTATTTCCATGTTATAAACATTATGTAATCATTTATGTTAATAATGTTTGTTTTGTCGATATTTGGTTCTTAAGTCAAAAGTGGACTTCTTATAATTACATTTTGTTCATGTGGTCAAAGGTTCATTATATACAGAATGATATTAATGATTTGAATATAATATATATCATATATATCCAGAATATAAATGCATTTATAATATTACATAACATTTTGAGTTAGGAATTGAAATGCACCGTTCATGGAGACGGTAAGTCGTATGTACGCATGAACGCTACTTCCATTTCTATTTCATATTTAATGGAATTAAAACATAATGATACATAATAGTATTTTAATACCATTATGTTATAATATATAATATCATTAATTATATCCTTTATACGTACCACATATGGTATTAACGAATCAAATCACTTTGAGGGGGTGGTAGTCCGCACTTCCTAAAATTAAGATATCGCGTATACCCATAATGGAAGAAATAAAGGTATTCCATAAATGAAAAATACATAATATTAAGGAAAACATAATCATATTATATATCATATATAAATATAGTTTCATCTTAATGGCAACCTTTGAAGGTGTTAAAAGAATGTTGAACAATCATCGTTTCGGGAGGCAGAAATTCGCCATCCACCTAAACAGTATGTTATTTAACCATTAGATGTAGGTGTGTGTAAGTGTAGCTCGAATCCTTCTTATAACAACATCCTATTATATGGAATATACTGGTTTCGTTACAAAAGAAATGATTAAAATGAGTTTAGGGGGTTGTAGAAGAAAAATAAAACAAAAGAACACAAGTGAGGACATTAGCTTAAAATCGGGCAACTCCCTTTGGTTTGAGCTCAAAGGCTTCCGTGGGAAGACTTATGCCCAAAGTTAGGCTTATAAGAGTTATAGAGGGATTTGGAGAGACAAAATGGGCAGGGGTTGGCCGAGCCAAAGGCTTTGGAAGTGTTGGTAAGGAGGTAGTGGTGGGGGCCTTTTATAAGAGGTGAGGAGGGGCACTCTTGGAAAGTAAAGAAATATTAATTTATTTTAGAATGTGTTTCGTATTTTAATGGTCCCACATTGATTTTTTTCTAGGATAAGGTGATAAGGGTTCGAAATCCACCCATCCAATAGGTTTTGGACATCTGTAGGTCTTATATTTTACATTATCTTTCCATTTTATTTAAAACGTTAAATAATGAAGTCATCGCTGCATCATCATGATGTCATAAATAATATAATTTATTAAATGTCTAAAAATTCTAAAAAAAATATCATGATGTAGGAAATATTTTTATCTTTATAATGAATATTTATAGTCAAAAATCTGAATTTTATAACCCCATGTAACAATTGTTTTAGTAAAACATGTCATGTTTGTGTTATTTTTGCTTTAACATTAAATAAAAAATTATTTATGTCATTTCCCAACCAAAGTGGCTCCATGGGGTCTCCAAGTTGACCCATGGATTTTTTTGGTTGGCCTTGACTCATCCAATGAGGGTAGGACATGTTTCTAGGTCATTTCATATTATTAAAAAATTATTTTTACCTTAAACTACACTAATTACCTCTAATCGCCATTAAAAACTTAATAAGGTACTATTCACCAAAAAAATATTTTAATCCCATTGAACATCATTTTACATCTTAATGACAACCATATATGTCAGATTTTTGAAATTCAAAACACAAAGATGGCAAAATTTCATTTAAACGGAAAATCAGTTTTTATAAGTACCACTTAGTGGTTTCACTATTCATCAAAAATTGAAGTTTATCAGAAAATTACAAAAAATTCACCCTAATCTATATTTGATACTCTGAATTCAAAAATTATGTATATTTTAAAAAATTAAAAACATATAAGTTGCATTAATTAATTTAAAAATTAATTCCCACTGTCAAAACAAATAGTGTGTTTTTATGAAACAATAAGTATCAAAAGATTGACACTAGTTTAAGTGCAATTCCAAGATAAAATTAATTCCAACGACCCCTATTGGATTAAATGGTAAAAATATATTCTAATTTCACTTTAAAACCAATACAAAAGATAATCTAATCATATAAATAAATTATATTAAAAGAGGTTTTAAATGAAAATACAACATTTTTCACTATTCATTAAAAAATGAACTTTATCGGAAAAATAAAAAAAAATTACACAAAGTAAATTTTGATGTCCCGATTCTAAAGAAGAATTTTATTTTTTCAAATATAACACATAAAATTGTCAAAAAGTGGATTTAAAATAGGTTCGTCATCAAAAGTCGATTAATCGACCTTTTAAAGAATATTAGATTGTTTACGCTTAAAATTGGATTCATTCACATTTTAAGCCTCTAACATTTATTGGATAAAATTAAAAATATTTGACAAACATATATATTCATATTGTAGTTAGTTCTGTTCATTCCCGCCATTACAACGGCTAGGCGTTAACTACCATTTAAAATAATATTATTTTATTATTAGAGTGCAATGTAAGATTCCCAAGAAACTCGTTGTTGCGTATTGGGTACGCCATCGAGCATAGAGTCCCCTTTAAAGTAATATTAATATTTTATTCACAACTATGGATAAATATAAAAATGTCATATTCTTTATTTACCTGGGGTGTTACATCCTTCCCCCCTTTTGGGAATTGCGTCCTCACTATTTTAAAATTGGGCTTGGAAACTTCATTGAAAATCCCACATCAGAACAAGAGTCAGTAAAACAATCACATTAAAATAAAGAAAGATAAGTACAAAGGTCACCCGAGTTAACCCATACTAGGATTTAAAGTATGAAAATATGGACATGGAGGGAAAAAAGAGTCATGTTCCGATGGAGAGTGATAGTAAACATGTATAGCAGAAAGTTAACCATAAGAAAATCACAAATTTGTGATGGGTTAAAGGGTATTCGATTACCCAGTAGGAAAAGTTAACAGAAAACATTTTTGATTTAATTTACTTTTCATTGAGGAATTATTTTTGAGCTTAACTAAATCATAATGAAACATACTTACTTGTCATGTAGACTTTCAACTTTTACTAGATTCCTTAATCAAACTCATATTTTCTCCAAAAGACGAGTATTTAGGAAGACTTGTTCGCATTAAGAGTTCTATAATCAATTTCTAGAGAATCACCTAATCCAAAAAAGAGAACTATATACTTCCCATGTCTTTAGACAATAACCAAAACCAAAACCAAAAAGGTTAGTACAAGATCATATATTCCAGAAAAGGATAACCCTTTATAAAAAGAAAATCTATTTTTAATCTCCAAAATTTGTCCAATAAAACCCAAAGTTCAATGAGGACCATTTTATAAACAATTGTCCATAAAATTATACAAAGTAAACCAAACTAATATTGAAACCCAAATATTTAAAGGATTTAATCACATAGTCTTCCAAGGTACAAATTAACTTTTATCTCCAAATAACATCAGTTGCTCTTAAATTCTCATATTGAAAAGTAATTAACCAAATCACATATCCTCCATGATAGGTTAATCATTTCCATAGATAACCCAAAATAAACTTACTCTTGATTCCTAAAATCATCTATCTAAAAAGAATTAGTCAAACTAACCAGGGACATCACGTAGTCCAGTTGTAGGCGATAAATACCAGTCGCACTTTGGTTGTGGGTTCGATTCCCGCAGCTTTGTCCGACGTGACGGGTTGTCACATGGTCTGCGTTTTGTCCATTTCCCAAACTATATAATTCTCAAATCATTCCCCAAAAAGAGATAAAATCCTCAAAAATAACCATAAAATAATTTAAATTCAATTTTATCTCATGCCTTTCACTTCAATCATAACATATAGTAACCCATAATTACCTCAAAAGTAAGGATCATATAAACCCAAATGTTTACCTTTATAATTATTACCTGAACTTCCACATCGACTAGTCATCTCATACATGATGCATTACAGAACATACCAAGGTACAAGTTGTTGATCATGACTCTTGGATAGATGGTTTAGAACAACCATGAGGTTCCTCATTGAATCCCCCATTTCATCCAGTCTCTTAATCAGAGAACCACTTCAGTTTCCTTCAAACCTATTCTCACTTTGGTGCATGCTAGATCCATCCATTAACTAAAAACTGAAATCTCAGTGTGAGTATATCAATAAAACCATCATGTAATAATGAGGAAGATAAACACTAAGATATACTTACTCATTCACTTTATCTAAAATTAGGACTCTTTCTGAAATCCTAACCATTATGGTAATGTCACTTATGCTTGAAGAATACCCTAACCTCTAAAGTTATCTAAACCGACCTCTGATAATAACTATAAGTCCCTAGCCTTAAACTTTAATTAATCTTGGGTTGTTACAAGATTACACATTGAAGATCATTTCCGGTTTAGAGTTTTAGAGAATTAGATCATAAAACTTGAATTACATTCCACATTTAAACAATGTAGTTACATAAAAGATAGTATTCAATTTCCCCATCAACAGAAACATATGTAAAATAAAAACATGGATTCTTTCTTGACACTTACTTGACACTATCATTATATCATGTACCCTTCCGTTTTACTATGAAAAACATTTCAAAAACTTGGGATGAGCATAAAATGCTCAGTAAGGGATATAAAAATATGGAAAGGAAACATGAGCACATGTATACATATGATTGAAATCATACTTTACCCATAAAACATAAGCACATTAACATACCCCATAAAATCATGAATAAATAATAGAAATAATAAGACATAAACGTAACTTGAGGCATTCATAACATTCTTACGTAGAGAGTAACCCTCTTGGTTACGATTGGAATACCAACCACAGTATATTCCCTAAATCTCTTCGGAGAAACCTTAACATTTCACTCCTTCGTGTTACCCAATGCATTGTAGAGCTATATCGGGCTCACCCGCCCTTAGTTTATCACAAAACCACCTGTCTTCATAACAATGCCCAAGTACCATAACATAATCTTATCACATAAAACGTGCATAAAGGAAACATAACATTTCCACCTTTCAATAACAAGATATCAATACAACACATTGATATAAAAACATTATGAAAACCATTTTCAATCCCAAAATAAAAGAAATGTAAAGCATGGTTTTTATTTTACTTTTAAAAAGAAGTTATGGCTTGTAGAGGATGCTGAAACTCAAATAATGGTCACGGCGGCGGAGAAGTCGTTGTCACCGCATACGTACGACAAAAACATTCCCTTTTTTCATTTAGTAAAGCACTTGTATAAAAAAAGATTCTTTTTGGATAAACGTAGAAGTCAAAGGTGTTTATACACCGTATAAAAGAAGGTTGTGTATAAAACAAAATCTGCCTCAATGAAAGTATATTGAGACGATGTCCCATAGAAAGACGATATCCTTGGATTAAGTATAAATCAATTACATAATTATGTGTGACAAACTAATTAACCAAATATAAGTGGATATTAAGTGTAAAAAAATCATAGGTTATTCACACATATTCATAGAATGACATATACAAGGAGTACAAGCTTATCCCAAAAAATCAAAATTGGGTTAAGAAGTTCCCTTGCCAAAATTTGACAGCCTAACGGCGTCACAACAAAATTCAGAAAATCAGTTGATGAGAGAGTGAATGGTATCTCATAACATTGACATTAACTTTAAATCAATAAGGATATATAAGAACATATCCCAACATAATAAAGTGTAAATTAAAAGACATAACAAATGAAGTCTTTTAAAAAGAGGATGGTGAAAGGTTCCCTTACCGACATGGGTATCTTTCGAAACATACACCCCGTGAAAGAAGGACAATACAAAATTGATGTAAATACTGATAAATTAAAGTATATTAGACAATGAGTAAAATAATGGGCAGTATATACACCACTCAAAGGAAATTGTGGCCAATGTAGCATAAATCTCACGGGAATAAAAGTGAGATGAAAAATCCCTTATAAAAACTCAGCAGCCCAACGGCACCACTTAAAACTTCCAAAAATGGATTTATGAGATCAAATAGGGTCTCTCATAATATTACCATAAAAATTACAGTATGAGGAATATAAAATAACATCCCCAAACATAAAAAATATTAGCATAAAAGAAATGACATAAAATAGAGTACTTAAAAAGAAAGAGAGGGGTTAGATCTCTTAAGAAAATTCGGCAGCCTAACGGCGCCACTCAAAACTTCCAAAATGGATTGATGAGAGGAAATAGGTTCTCTCATCATATTAACATAATAATTACAGTAGGAGTAATATAAAATAACATCACAATCATAAGAAATATGAGCTTAAAAGGAATGACATAAAAGAGTGTACTTAAAAAGAAAGAGAGGAGTAGGATCCCTTACCTCGGGTCCGACTTGACTCGATCGTTCTTTAACGTCCTGAATAATAAACTTGATTTAATTTGTAATTGTTTAAGAAACCTTTTAAAGTTAATTATTCCTTTTATATAACTTATTTCCATGTTATAAACATTATATAATCATTTATGTTAATAATGTTTGTTTTGTCGATATTTGGTTCTTAAGTCAAAAGTGGACTTCTTATAATTACATGTTGTTTGTGTGGTCAATGGTTCATTATATCCAAAATGATATTCAGGATTTGGATATCATATATATCATATATATCGAGAATATACATGTATTTATAATATTAAATAACATTTTGAGTTAAGAAATGAAATGCACCGTTCATGAAGACGGTAAGTTGTACGTACTCATGGACGCTACTTCCATTTCTATTTCATATTTAATGGAATTAAAAAATAATGATACATAATAGTATTTTAATTCCAGTATTTTATCATATATAATATCATTAATTATATCCTTAATACGTACCACATATGGTATTAACGAATCAAATCACTTTGAGGGGGCGGTAGTCCGCACTTCCTAAAATGATGATATCGCGTATACCCATAATGGAAGCCATAAAGGTATTCCATAAATGAAAAATACATAAGCTTAAGGAAAACATAAACATATTATATATCATATATAAATATATTTTCATCTTAATGACCACCTTTTAAGGTGTTAAAAGAATGTTGAACAATCATCGTTTCAGGAGGCCGAAATTCGCCATCCACGGAAACAGTATGTTCTTTAACCATTAGATGTAGTGGTGTGTAAGTGTAGCTCGAATCCTTCTTATAACAACATCCTAGTATATTTAATATACTGGTTTTGTTACAAAAGGAATGAATAAAAAGAGTTTAGGGGGTTTTAGAAGCAAAATAAAACAAAAGAACACAAGTGAGGACATTACCTTAAAATCGGGTAACTCCCTTTGGTTTGAGCTCAAAGGATTCCTTTGGAAGACTTCTGCCCAAATTGAGGCTTCTAAGAGTTATAGAGGGATTTTTAGAGACAAAATGAGAAGTGTTTGGCCGAGCCAAAGGCTTTGGAAGTGTGGGTAAGGAGGTAGTGGTGGGGGCCTTTTATACGAGGAGAGGAGGGGCACTCTTGGAAAGAAAAGAAATATTACTTTATTTTAGAATGAGTTTCGGATTTTAATGGTACCACATTGATGTGTTTCGAGGATAAGGTGATAAGGGTTCGAAATCCTCCCATATAAAAGGTTTCGGACATGAGTAGGTATTAGATTTTACATTATCATTCCATTTTATTTAAATCGTTAAATAATGAGGTCATCGTTGCATCATCATGATGTCATAAATAATTTAATTTATTAAATGTATAAAATTATAAAAAAAATATCATGATGTAGGAAATCTTTTTTTCTTTCTAATGAAAATTTATAGTTAAAAATCTGAATTGTATAACACCATGTAACAATTTTTTTAGTAAAACATGTCATGTTTGTGTTATTTTTTACTTTAACATTAAATAAAAAGTTATTTATGTCATTTCCCAACCAATGTGGCTCCATGGGGTCCCCAAGTTGACCCATGGATTATATTGTTCTGCCATGACTCATCAAATGATGGTAGTACATGTGTTTAGGTGATTTCACATTATTAAAACATTATTTTTATCATAAACTACAATAATTACCTCTAATAGCGATTAAAAACATAATAAGTTACTATTCACCAAAAAATATTTTAATCACATTGAACCACATTTTACTTCTTAATGACAACCATGTATGTTGGATTTTTTAAATTCAAAACAAAAATATGGAAAAATTTCATTTAAACGGAAAATCAGTTTTTATAAGTACCACTTGGTGGATTCACTATTCCTCAAAATTTGATGTTTGTCAGAAAATTACCAAAAAATCACCCTAAGCTGTAGTTGATATTCCGAATTCAAAAATGATGTCTATTTTATAAAATTCAAAACAAATAAGTTGCATTAATTAAATTATTAATTAATTCCCGCTGTCAAAACAAATAGCGTGATTTTATGAAACAATAAGTATCAAAAGATTGACACTAGTTTAAGTCCAATTCCAAGATGAAATTAATTCCAACGACCCCTATTGGATTAAATGGTAAAAATATATTCTAATTTCACTTTAAAACAAATTCAAAAGACAGTATAATCATATAAATAAATTATATTAAAAGAGGTTTTGAATTAAAATACAACATTTTTCACTATTCATTAAAAAATGAACTTTATCAGAAAAATACAAAAAATTTACACAAAGTAAATTTTGATGTCCCGATTCTAAAGAAGAATTTTATTTCTTCAAATATAACACATAAAATTGTGAAAAAGTGGATTTAAAAGAGGTTCATCATCAAAAGGCGGTTAATCGACCATTTAAAGAATATTAGATTGTTTACGCTTAAAATTGGATTCATTCACATTTTAAGCCTCTAAAATTTATTGGATAAAAGTAAAAATATTTGACAAACATATATAATCATATTGTAGTTAGTTCTGTTCATTCCCTCAATTACAACGGCTAGGCGTTAACTACCATTTAAAATAATATTATTTTATTATTAGAGTGCAATGTAAGATTCCCGAGAAACTCGTTGTTTCTTATTGGGTACGCCATCAAGCATAGCGTCCCCTTTAAAGTAATATTAATATTTTATTCACAAATATGGATAAATATAAAAATGTCATATTCTTTATTTACCTAGGGTGTTACAAAAGATGCATCATGGTGACTTCCTGCATACCTTACGAAATATCCATATACAATCGATGCACATATCCTTAAGACATTTGACTATGCACATCAAAAACAATATCCCAATTTCCTAGTGTTAATGTGACCTCAAAATACAAATCTAAAAGAAATTAAATATACCAATACTAGAGTGGATTCAGATACAACTGATAGAAATCATATTTCATGCTATTATGGTCCATGGAAACCAAATAATGATTTATGGTGAGTTAATTACAACATAAATTTAGTTCAAACACAGCTACTATTATCTTCAGGGCATGGGTGGCATGGTTATTCATGTGGATATGTAACTGCATATACCCATAAGTTTTTACTACTCTCGACTACATCCACACACATACCAATAAATGATTGGAAACCTCACAAAAAATAAATAATTGCACATCATCTAATAGAAGGTGAAGAACGAGTGCACTAATCATCTTCTCTCTTAAAGGAACATCTTCTTCCATACACTCTTTAGTCTATAAAAAGTATTTTTCTTCAGACACATCATTTAGTGGGGTTACAACCAAACAAGCATTAGACACAATCCTTTGATAATAACTAATGTGTGAAAGTATATTGTAGTCCTTTACTACATTCTAGGCTTCGTCCAATATAATAGTAGTCTTGATATTTGATGTTTGCATTTCCAAACCCTTCAAAGACATCAAATTCCCAACAAAATTCACCCCTCATGTTTCAAATTCATACCTCGAAAATAGTCTATAGATTTGGTTGTGTCAATGGTCCTACAACAGAAATCTATGATGCTCAACAGTAACCTCCTATGAAAAGTACTAGATCAACATATCAATGATGAAAATGGTGTTGAATTTTTCTAGGTAGTAAATGAGAATGATGTAAATTTTCCCCATGAACACACCTCACATGTCAGTGACACCAAATGACGTAGGCACTAACCTAATGTTCCCATAGTTTCATTTGAATTAATTATTTATCATATTTTCATCCTTCACCTTCATATGGTGACATCATGATCATAGATCAACCATGGGAAAACATATATCTCATACTAACTAGTCCAAAAATCATTGATCCATGGATTAAAGTAATGGTGCATGACTGATCTCTGATATAACCTCTAATAGTCATCTTAAATCATTATAATTCCATATTAATTGATAATAAAAATACTAGATAATCCCATGGAGACACAATATTTCTGATTAATCACATATATAACATATAATCAAACTATAACCTCATATCATACAACAATGTAGGATTTTTTCTATAGGGATCCATCAAAATTGAAGACGCAGCTGATTAAAACTTTATCCCAAATTCAATGTCACATTTTCAATCTTGTTGAATTATATCATCTTAAGAAAAATCCATGAAATCCACCATAACTATTAAAGTTCCCTCTTACCAATCATTAACTTACAACACTTCTAACTAAGAAAAAATAGGATCTACTTTCCATCCACACATCTGATAACCTAATTCTCCGACAAACAATAATCACAGAAACTCAAAAATAAAAAAACCCTCATATGGAATCAGTCAATGATTAGAAAAATGGTTTAAAACCAATATTTTCCAAGGATAATATTTTATGGTTTCATTTTATATAATAGGATATATTTGACTAAATTTTGATTCCCCATCAATAGTCTACATCCATGAAACACATCAATCAAACTATCTTGAACTCTAACCTGTGTATCTCACATTAATGGATCTTGAATAATTTATACATCTAGTTCCAAATAGTGGAAAAAATATACAAAAACAATTGAGTGAAATTATATTAAATCAAAAAACTCATTAAAAGGGTTGATGGTAAATAGATCACAGCTTAAAAAAGTATAGTATCACTACCAAATCTATTATGTACTTCCAAAAATTCCTAGATTCATTAACACTACTCATAGAACCTCTATATTCACTCTATATGCTAGTCCCCAATAGATGGGGACCATATTGAGGATCCCCTATATGAACTCCATCTTCCCTCAGCTATAAAACAATTTACAACGGTCCATACAACAGAATGTTCCATGGCGGTATTATTTTTAACGAACAAGAAATTCGATATATATTTTTTAGTTATTTGGGATTATTTCGAGGTTTTAAAATCTGATAGAACGCGATTTGAGGCCTAGAGTACCTAGAATGATCTATCAAATTTTTTTAAGCTTTAATTAGCATGCATGAGCAGTTTTCCTGAAAAATGTGGAATAACTTTTAAATGGTTGCCCAGATCAGAAATTTGAGGGCACTATTGCATTCAAGATATCGGGTTTACCCTAGGCGCGACTTCAGTTTAGTCGGCATAGGCCTACGATGAGAAAATACAATAATGGAATTAATGTAAATAAAATAAGTAAATAAAGTCATTTTATTTTTCAAATGCATATAACTCGCGAATGGTGAATCAGATTAAAAATTTAAGACCACTGCTGAGATAATGAGGTTATTCATTCTTTAGGAAGATTATAACATTGGCTGGTTCAGGAAAACTATGGAATATAGTTTTTGGCCTTGTATAAATTAATTAACAATTATTTTATTATTAAACTCCAGAACTTCTAAATGGTAACTCGGATTGAAAATTTGAGAGTTTTGTTGAGTACATTGGGTTGTGTTCCCCTTAGGCAGATCCCAGCCTCGACTGGCATGGGTTGAGGGTGATTGTTAATAATTTATGGAAATTTTTTTCGGTACATTCAGTAAATGCGTGAGTGACGTTTACAATATTTTGAACTGGTACTTGGATAAAAAATATGAGGGAACCATGGAATTTGTCGTGCGAAGATTCTTTTAAGGGAGGGATTACTGTGACCGCAGAAGTTCGACAGAAAAAAGTTATATTTTTTACCTTTAAAATAATAATAAAATAAAAAAGTTATTTTATTTATTTATTTCTTTTCCTCCAAGGGACAAGTGGTAGTGGCGGGACCAATGACATGTCAAAACATTAAATTGATTGACTCGTCAAATACTTTATAACAAAGCCATTGGAATTATGAAGGTTTCTTTTAATTGAACCCCATTTATTACATCTGTGTTACTTACATTTCCCCTATCCAATTTATATGGAGTATGGGGAGGAATATTAAAATAGATTCACCAAGTGATGAATCTCATGCAATGTATTGTGACGCCAAACACTTGGGGGATAGAAATGGTTCTGGTGGGCGGTGATGAGCACCCGTGAATAACGAACACCGACTCTTCCAAAAACACGGATGTTATCCAATAATCTTGTGGTAGGGGTTTATTTTTATGTTTTAATTGATTAATTAAATCATCTCCCTCTTGCAATCAAGTAAACGCTGAGGGCGCAGGCCAAACAAATAAGGCCCCTAACCCTCCGCCGCTTTGTTCTTGATGTGAATTTTAAGAACAATTTCCAAATCGATGACATCATGAAATAGTAGGCCATTCTATGTCGTTTTCATCACAAAAGATCCTTTGGTGTAGAAAAAAATAAGAATGGAGACAAGAGAATGTCTGGGGACCAGTAAAAGAAACCACCAACATGATTTGTCGATGGTGATCGGTGGCGGCCGAAGGAGAACCACGACAACTGGCCACAGGTAGTGGAAGACTGTGCCCAATAATGTCCAATGGAGATCCGCTCGAGCCGGCTACACGAGACATGTGTGGAACCCCTACGCGCCACTGGCTGTAGTGGCTGCAGCCAGTAGGCCATGTGTGGAGCATGTAGTGTGGCCCATGCCACACCGCGTTGTCGGAACCCGTTCGACCAAAATACTGAATAGTTAATACAGTGAGGCAAGTCCTCACCGGTTCGGTGAAATGGCCCTGAAACTACGGGGAAAGAAAAGGAGGTGGTTTTCCTTCTGGTGGATCGAGCCGGCATGGGTGGGACAAGCATGCCGGACCTGCCTGGCATGCCGGAACCATGACCCAGTGGACCGAGCCACACTCAGTGGGGTGGTCCAACCACGGCATGGGCCAGGGAACCGAACAGGGTGGACCCCGACGGGCCTGACCCTGTGAACCAGGCTGAACCTCAGTGGGTCGGACCCAAGAAAGGTTAGGTAGACCATGATACATGTTTCATCAGGCTGGTCGGACCGTGTCGGACCGACCCTAGACCCAATGGGTACCCGAATAAAGAAACACAAGTAACTTACGAACACAGTGTTCGGTTGACCCGCCATCTGTGGTGTTGGGACCCCCATTCAGAAATGTTCATTGTGGTCTCTTCTGGAGGGCCCAACCAAACCGGGAAGATCGAGGTGCGATCAGCCCCCGGTTCACCGAACATGATGTAACTAACAAACAGGGCATTTGATTGACATCTCATCTATGAAATAAGGTCTCTAGTGAAAAGGAGGTCCTTTTGAGATAATATAAGTGAGTTATTTTTTCAGAAATTCATGTACAACCCACATGGGATTAGACTTGAATCGAACTGGGTCCTTTTAAAAAATGTGCACATATCTCACAGACCAGGCATTCGATTGACGCATCGTCTATCTTGTTGGAACACTTACGACATGGAGAACCTTTTGGATACATGTTCGTCGAACATCAAGGAATTTTATGTTCAAATTATGTCTTGTAGAGGATTTCACCCATAATAAATAGTGCTATGAGTGAGAACCAAGTGGGTAGTAGTGAGGTGGAGGTTGGAGAAAGATTATAAAATGGTTAGTACCGAGAGATCCTATGTGGGTTAACACTTACCAATCCTGTGTTGGTTAGATCCTATGTGCATCTTCACTTAGAGATCCTATGTGGGTCAGAGCATACAGATTTTTGGTGGGTCAGATCCTCTGTGGGTTAGTGCTCAGTGATCTTGTGTGGGTCATCACATGCCGATCTTGTGGGGGTTAGATACTATGGGGGTCATTTTGGGGGTCAGTACTTGTTGATCCTCTATGGTTAAAACTCCATATGGTAAATAATAGTACCTCTGGAAAAAGTTAGATGATCTAGCTTCTCGACTAATCATATGTACGTCCTTGCCTTACTTATATAACTTGTGAGAGTGGAGTCTTTTACCTTCATGGTGTTTACCTTGTTGTACTTTTACATCTGTGGTGTTATCATCATGGTGTTACCTATGTTGTACATTTACCTTCATGGGGTTAAATTTGTGGTATTGTTCCCTCTTGTATGAGACAAGTATATCTTGATAACATAGGGATTTGTTTGGACATATAACAAAGTAGATTTGTTGAATGCTCCATACTATATGGTTCAGGTCCTGATTTGTGGTTTTTTCCATTGTGGAACTCTAGTAGTCCTTCGATAGACTCTGGGTCCCTACTGGGTATCATTATACTCACCCTTACCAGGGATATGCCCGCACCTTTTTATGTCCAGTGCAGACAATGGAGAACATTGATGGAGGCTATGGGAGCTAGGACTAGACCGTGCTCGGAGGTCGACTTTTGGATGTGGCATGTTGTAGTGACTACTGATAATGTGTTGTACATACACTTAAGGTAGGATCCACAGTGGACGATCAATGAGATTTTTTTCTCTTTTTAGTTTTACTTTTACAATTCAGTTGGGCAAGTATTTCGGGCCCTTTATATACAATACCCATTTTACTACAGCAGTTATATTTGCAGAATATTCTTGTTGGGTTCTTGGTTTGTGTGTTTGTACAGGTTAAAATGAAATGCCTTTCTTCTATGGGGATACATCGTTTAGCTTCTAGTCGCTAGCCCCTGGCCTACGGAAGGAATGCTTGGGGTATTCACGGAATGTGCCTTGGGGGACGTGCCATGACAAAGTTGTATCCTAGGATTCAGATCTACAAAAGAACAAGAACTTTTATCTATTCCATGGAGAAATAGTGTTAGGTGTTTTGGGTGTTGTTTGTAGTAATGTGAGTCCAGGGATTGTGCAACAGCTATCTTATCCATACATAAGAACCCTGCATTTTGGTTTCCAACTCGGTGCATGAAAAAACTGATTATGTGTGTTTTTAAAATGTTTTTTCCTAGGATTCTTTGTCATCATCTCAATAGGAATAACATAGTGATCATGGTGCACCTTTTCTTTATCAAGATTCCATCACATAGACTGCCATCTAGGATTTCCGATAGAGTACACGATGATTCCCAACTAAGCTATGAGGCCTCAGTGAAATGACCTCATGTGGTGTTAGCACCTTTACGTGGTGTACCAGTAGCACCACTACCCGTTGGGATGTCATTTCCACCATCCCCACCAGTTGATGGCGCATGTCGACTATGCCCGTTGCACCACTTCCATTGGAAATGGACTCTGAGTTTATGAGGCGAGATAGATACCCAGGTTGTTGAGGACTGGCTGGGCGTTGTGGCTAGAGTCTTCTCACTAATTTGGGCTCCATCATATCAGATGGTGATCTTAGCTTCTTTTCTTTATTAGTGAATGTCCATGAGGATGGTTCGCATGGTGATGAGGCATTAGTACATGGAACATTTCCCGAGATGGAACCTTTAGGTTGTGTGCCATCTATATCTTTACACATTGGTCAGCAGATCAACCTGCAGTACCTATAGAGGACACATGTAGGCTTAGTGCCTTACATGTGTTTCAACATCAGATTCACCTCAGGTTCCGAGACAATCCCAACTCACATGCATCTAAGGACTAGCTTATGAGGTGGCTATGATTCCATCTAGCTAGGGAACCATTCGATCAGATGGTGGTCTTAGTTGAGATCCTTTTTGCATGACTCAGTAGGATGATGATAGGTTTAGTTTACACTGATCTGGCGAAGTGGTGACTTTTCAGTGGAAAATTTTAAGAACCTTACTCAGTGAAGGGGGAATCTTGCCAGGAAAAGCAAAGGGGTGGGTGTTCTAAAGAGCTTCTATAGCTTCCACCGGATGACATGTCGGTATCTGAGTATTCATTGATGCATACCAACCACCATCGGTACTCAACGAATATAGTAAGGTTAGTGCTTTAGGGTTTAGACCTCCGAGCGAGGTGTGTTTAGGGACATCCGTTCCAAAAATATTCTTCAAAGAATTCCTACATTTATTTGGGTTCTAGATATATCCTTTGTGGTTGAATTTTCTTTGGAAGAGTGGATAGAACCAGTGAATGTTATTAGTGGAAAAGTAGGATACTGGCACTAGTCTTAGAGACATGAGAGTGTAAAATCTTTTGGGAAGATGAGGTGATAGGATAAGATATATCAGCAGGTAAACTGATGTGCACGTGGTGCTAGGAGTGCCACAAGATGTGGTCTACATTTCTACATGTTATGGCCACTGGACAATGTTGTCCCCAATAGGCTCAAGGAGCCGGGGGAAATGAGAAGGGAGTAGCATCTAGTGGTCATGGAGTGTGACCCATGGGCTCCAAGAATGATTTGAGGTATGGTCTATGTCTTCTACTAGCCATCATGTTAAAATACATTGGTACCAATCATTCCTTCTTGCCACGAATCTTGTTCAAGACATAGAGCTTTCGGTTAAACTAATGACTTGACCCATACATTTGGAGATTAATATGGGAGGATACTCAATAATCACGCTTATGCCGATGGTGTGATCTGACCGTTAAGGCGATAGTTTAGATTGTAACTTCTAGGTGGTAGTGTCGGGTCCTTACGACGTTATTTCGTGGATGGACTAGACATCCATAATTCATAATCAAATTGAATGATAAAGGAAAAAAGTATTTAGTATATCTACAGGGTTGGAATTGGGTTTTCCTATTTTAGGGAAAAAGGAAACCAATGCAGCAAAGTATAAACACTTGCATAGGAGGGTGAAACCGATCACTAATGAGTCGTCCATCCTTATGCTTGTGGAAGCAGGAATTTTTAGTTTTTATATCCCAAAAGTAGTGGAAGATTGTGGGGAAATATTTACAAAAGATGTTTCCAGGACTAGCTCTCCAAAGGGAGAGGAACTTATGAATTGGATGAGTTCAACTAGAGATTTTAATCTAACTTCTCGATGGTAGTGGCACCCTTTTCAGCTTTAATGATGATGGGGGTGCCTTTACTATGGATGGGGAAGTGTCAACAATGCTTTTAGTAGCTGAGACAGAGACTGAGAAGTGTCTCCTCCAAAGGCTACTGGAAGAGGGAATTGGGTATGTAGTCTACTTTGACACAGCAGGGAGAAGAAAAAAAATTTACCTGATGGAGGAGCAGGCAGTGATCGCCTATAGCTCTTGGCAGATGAGACAAAACGAGCAGAACTACACTACCCATGACCTGGAGTTAGCAGCAATGGTTTTGTGCAGAAGATGTAGTGGAACTACATGATGGGTGAATGATTTACTATTTACTCTGATCATAAGAGTCTTATGTATATCTTCCCCTTGAAGGACTTGAACCAGAGACATGAAAAATTGATAGAGTTCCTCTAGGAATATGACATTGAGATAGAGTACACTCCTATGAAGAGGAATGTTGTAGTAGACACACTTTGTAGGACGTATGTTATATAACTGTAGAGTGAGGTGTCAGAGTAGCTAGTCACACTAAAGATATCCTTCATGGATAAATATGTAGCAACTTACCTCTATTCAATGACTGTCACACCCCAATTCATCAGCGAGATCGGGAGGCACAGTTTGGGGATGTTGACTACAGGGCTCGACGTGCTCAGATTTCCTCAGGATGTTCTCTTGAATGATTTTATGAAGGTGGGGAGCATATAGTTCTCTTCTGACGAAGAATCATGGTACCATTGATTCTATAGTTGGAGGTGTTGAGGGAGTTACATACATCTCCTTTAGCAGTACATCCAGGAATGGTGACGATGTACCAGAACCTCTAGCATTAGTACTAGTTTCCAAGGATAAAGAAGGAAGTGGTAGTGTTTGTATCCTGAAGCAACGCTTGATAGCATGTGAAGAGTGCGTAGAGTAGGAATATGTCTAATGTCGATAGAATATGGAGACCCATGGAGTTTGAAGAGGGAGTCCATGTCTTCCTACTGGTCTAACCCTTATGAGTGTTGCGGGGATTCGACCGGGGTGGAAAGATGTCTTTGAGGATCATTAAACCAGTCTAGTTTCTCATCAGAGTAAGCGAGGTGGAGTACCATCTAACTCATCCCCCATAGATTCACAGGGTTCCCAATGTCTTCCATGATTCATTGATGAGGAGTAACGTGTATGATCCATCACACGTTATCGACTGGGGTGAGCAAGGAATCGATGATGGGGCGACATTTACTGTCATTCTGGTCGAGATAGAGGATCGAAAGGAGAGTGAATTTTGTGGATGGAAGATACCAATGCTACATGTTCTGTGCAACATGGGAATCGCATGGAAAGCACATGGTAGGAGGTTCAGATTCTGGCTCAGTACCCTCATATGTATGATTTGCCTTTGTTTTGGATCTCTAGGATGAAAGGCCCTATGGTGGGGAAGAATGTAAAGATTCATAAATTCAATATATTTTTGTAAATTACTTGGGTTTATTTAGACATCTTGAAATCTGACGGAATGTGATACTGAGGCCCGAAGTCCCCGAAATGAGTAGTAGAATTTTTGTTAAGCATTAATTAGCAAGTGTGAGCATTTTTCCATAAAAGGTGTAACAACTCTTAAATGGGTGCTTGGATCAGAAATCTAAGGGCACCGTTGCATTAAGGATAGTGTGTTTACGCTAGGCACAAGTTATGTTTAGTCGGCACAGGCCTTCAGTGGGAATACCTGAAAACAAAATTACCGTAAATAAAATAATTAATTTATTTTATTTTATTTTTCAAATGCTTATAACTCCCGAATGGTGACTCAGATTAAAAATCAGAGAACATAATAATGATCATGAGGGTATACTTTCATTAAAAATATAATAACATTGGAACGTGTGGGACAACTATTGAAGTTAGTTTTTGGCTGTAAATAAAATAATTAAGTAACAATTGTTATATTTTAAAAATCAATATCTTCTAAATGGTAACTTAGATTTAAAATATGAGAGTACCGTGGAGTTCTTTGGGGTATGTTCCCATTAATAGGAGCCTAACCTCAACCAGAACATGTCAATGATGTATGTTAAAAATTTATTAATTTTTGAAGGTACATTTAGTAAATGCGCGAATGAAATTTTCTACATTTTTAACTGGTGCTCAGATTCAAAATATGAGGGCACCATTGAATCCGCAGTGCTGTGATTCGCTTAAGGAAGGATACACTTAGACCTCTGATGTTCATGAGAAAAACATAGATTATGGAAATTTAAATGAATAATAAAATAACAAAAAAAATCAATATTTCTTTTACTCCAACGGACAAGCGGTAGTGGCAAGAACAATGACGTGTCAAGCCATTAAATGGCTTGACTCCTTAAATCCTAGGTAACAGCGTCGTTGGAATTAGAATGGTTCCTATTAATTGAACCCCATTAATTCCATGTGTGTTACCCACCCTCCCCCTATTCTATTTATATGGATCTTGTGTACGAGTATTGGCATGGATTCATCAATCGATGATTCTCTAGAAATGTACCGCGACACTAACCACTTGGACGATGTAACTGGTACCAGTGGGCGGTGACGAGTGCCACTGAACGACAAACACCGACTCTTCCTCAAATAAAAATGGTCTGCAAAAATCATTAGGTAGGGGGTTTATTTTGATTTTTTTATTAATGAATTAAATCTTCTTCTAATTTCTATCACATTAAAGTAGAGTTCGTGGGAAAAACAAACAAGGCCATGAAACTCCACCACTTCAATCATGATATGAACTTCAAGAATCAATTTCTAAATGGATGGAAACATGAAATAAAGGTTAATGCAACGTCGGACATAGCGCAGAAGACTCGTAGGCATAGACGGCCCCATGAATGGACATCGGAGCACATCTGATGACCCATAGATGAAACCACTGGCACACCATGTCGGCAGTTGTCGGTGGTCTCCAGATGAGACATGGGGCTACTGGCTGAATGTAGTGGAAGGCGATGTGTGAAAACGTGTCGTGGGGGAAAAGGTCGGTCGGGCTGTTCTGGTGCACATGAGACATGTTTGGCACCCACAGGCACCGTCAGCAGATGCAACCACGATAATTAGACTGCAGCAGGTGGGTGTGGCACGACCCATGCCACACCGTGATGGAGGAACCCAGAGGACCAAACGGCCAACCAGTAAATGAGGTAGGGTAGCACACCACCAGTTGGGAGAAACTACCATGCATCCTTAGGGATACCGATAGAGGCAGTCTGCCTTCTGGTGGACCGAGGCGGTGTGGGCAGGCCAAGTGGGATGGACCCACCCAACAGGCCGGAACCACCAGTGGGCTGGGAAAACCGCGGCCCATGCCCGTGAACCGATCCAGGCCAACCCCGATGGGCCTTGCCTGTTGAACTAGGCTGACCCATAGTGGGCTGGTCCCATGTGGTGTTAAGTAGACCCCGGGACCCGTTGCGTCGAGCTGGTCGGAATGAGTCAGACCGGGCCCAGACCCAACAGTTACCCAAATAATGAAACACATGCAACTAACGAACCGGGTGTGCGATTGACACGCTGTTAGTGGCATAGGGACCCATTTTGGGTAGTGATCTCTTTGGCATATTCTGGCGGGCCCTACCGAGCCGAGCCGGAATGAGGTGCGATCACCCTCCCCCCATTTCCCAAAAAGGTATGTAACTAACAGACCATGCGTCTGATTGACGTGTCGTCTATGGCATAAGGACCCTAGTGATAATGGGGTCCTTTTGAGATACACTATGTGGTTTTGAAAAAGATATATTTGTGAACCGATTTTGATGATACTTGAATCCAACGGGTCCCTTTTTACAAAAGTGACCATATCTCACAAACCGCCATCTGATTGACCCACCGTCTGTCGTGTGGAAACTCATACAACATGTCCATCCATTGGGATACATGTTCATGGAACCTCATGGTGGTTTAGGTAAAAATGATGGCTTGAGGAGTGGTTCTCCTAGAATCATGAATGCTATGAGTGAAAACCCAGTGGCTGGTAGTTAGGAGGAGGTTAGTGAGAGATCATTCAGAAGATAGTACTGATCGATCCTATGCGGGTCAACACAAACCGATCTTATGTGGGTCAGTTCTTTTGTGGGTCAGCGCTAAGCAATCTTGTGTCTGTCAATGCATATTGATCCTGTGTGGGTCATATCCTCTATGGGTCAGCGCTCATCAATGCTATTTGGTTCAGCGCATACCGATCCTATGTGGGTCAGATCCTGTGTGGGTCATTGCAAGGGTTAGTGCATATTGATCATGTGTGGGTAAAACTCTATATAGTCAACAACATTACATTTCGATAAAATAAGATTATCTATCTTATCCACTATCATATTTACTTATGTTCTTTACATATAAACATGATGTGAGATGAGTCATTTACCTTCGTCATGTTACCATCGTTGTACTTTTACCTTCGTGGGTTATCTTCATGGTGTTACCTTCACTGTGATACATTTATTGTATTCTACCCTCATGTATGAGATTTTTATATCTTGATAACTTAAGTATATGTCTGGTAATATACCAATGTATAGTGGTTGACTGCTTCGTGCTTTGTGGTTGAGGTCTTCCTTTGTGGTTTTTCCATTGTGGAAATCTGGCAGACCTTCAAGGGTCTTGGGGTCCCTACTATGTATCGTTATACTCACCCCTGCATGGGATATGCCCGCACCTTGTTGTGTCTTGTGCAGACGACAGATAACAATGATCGAGGCTGATGGATCCAGGATTGGATAGTACTCAGAGGTGGACATTTTGAGGTAACTTTATGCAGTGACTACTAATTGTGATTTTTACCTACCCTTCATATAGGATCCTCGGTGGACAATCTGGGAGATAATTTTCTCTTTTTAGTGGTACTTTTAGTTTTTAGTTGGGATTGTATTCTAGCCCCTTTACATTCAGTGCATTTTTTACTATAGTTGTTTACATTAAAGTTTCTAATTGTTTTGTTCTAGTTTTGCATGTTTGTATAGGACAAAAGGATATTCCTTCCCGTTATTGGGGTACACCTTTTCTGTGTTAGTCACCAGCCCCTAGCTTCTGGAGGTGGGTTTGGGGTAGTCATGCCATGGACACCGGGGTACGGGTCGTGACATCTTTTTTATATTTCATAAAAGCACTACTAGAAAATCAGTCTATACCCACTGTTTGGAAAAAAAACGTGGGTATAGGGTACCCCAATACCCATGGTTTTTCAAAACCGTGTCTATAGGGATAATATGGGGACCTATACCCATGGTTTCATAAAATCATGGGTATAGGTCACCTATACCCACAGTTTTTTCCAAAACTGTGGGTATTGATTAATTTTAAAGACCAATACCCACGGTTTTGTAAAACTGTGGGTATAGGTGTTTTTTTGAAGATGTATACCAATGGTTTTGGCCAATCCGTGGGTATAGAGTTTTTTCGGATGACCTATACCCACAGTTCTTCAAAACCGTGGGTATTGGGGTATTTTTTTGAAAACCTATACCTACGGTTTTAAGGAACCGTGGGTATAGATTTCCCACCATAAGGAGGGAAAAATTATGAGGGGAAATGAAAAATAATTGGTTGGAAGATGATATGGATTAATATAATTAGGCAGATAAAAATACCAAACAACAAAAACATTGTAGTTTAGTCGGTTAAGCGGCCGTTTGTCATATCTGTCGGTCCAAAGATCAAATATCAGCATTATTTTTCTTCTAATATATAATTATTGATATTATAATTATAATAATATATATATATATATATATATTATACAAAACTATCCACATCTTAGTTGGTTTGGCGCGGATTCTCATTTCGGTAGGTCGCATGTTCGAATCCTAGCATCATAAATTTTCAAATCCCACATCTTTTATTTTCAAATCCACACATAGATCATATTAATATACATATGAACATATAACAATTTAAATTGATTACTTCGCTGTTTTTTTAGTGAATTGTGTTCCGGAGGTGGTTTGTGTGGTGCGGGATCGAACCCCAACAGCGCCAGATTTTTGAATTTTAACACCTCGTGGTTTTCAAACCGTGGGGACTGTTGTGTGCCATGCTGGAACAGCATGCTATGCACTTTGAGAAGCCTATACCCAGGGTTCAACAAAACCGTGGGTATAGGTTGAGACCCCTATACCGACGCCATTCCAGCCCACAGTTCCCAAAACCATGGTTATAATCTATACCCACTACTTCAGGGGCTATACCCACTGTTTTGAACCCTGGGTATAGCCCGTTTTTTCAGTAGTGAAGGGACATGAACTCTAAGATGATAATATCATCAATGGGTGTCCATACACTGATCCATGTGTGGGACATGGAATCAATGATATATCATAAAAATAGAATTCTTCCAATATATTTTCATGTGCCGCCTATCCCAAAATAATTTAAACAGATCTGTCATAATCAGTTCCCCACTATTAGGAAGGATAACTATATTAAAACAATTTCCCCAGATAACAAACAATGTGGATAACTACTAAATATTCTGTCAATACTCAACCACATAAGAAAGTGTCCACCCAATATCCTCATCCAATTTATTTACCACCATATATGAAGGCAGAATAAATGCATCTATCACATACCTAATCACATGGAACAAAGCCTCATCCCGAATCTGTTATCTAGACACTTCATCCAAAAAAACATAAGGGAAAATGTGTTAAGGGTAATTGAACCTCATCACATTCTCTAACACCATTAATCTCCTTAATGAATAGAGTGCAACTCCTATCATATATTTTTCCACGTCATTGAGGGTATAAATTCATAAAAAAAACTTTTTAAATGGTAGAGCATGATTCATCTAACTCTTATCAGCATCCAAGAAATAACATCAACAAAGGACACGCATCTCCTCAAAATTAAATAACATTCCACGAAATCCATAACCCATCCACATCTTTTATCAATCCAATAGAAATGATGATCACTTAAATCTAATTATGGCCTACAAATCAAATATTCTCCACTAAAACATTCACAAACTCTACCACTAAATGGAACAGATGAACATATTCAGTACCCCATCCTACTTAGTTAGGTTGATCCTCCAATGATCATCCTCATTTTCCATGGGAACCATAACTGTCTGAGACAATTTTGGATGATGACTTAGTTTCCATTCATGAAAATAAACGTATATTCCCATGGCCTTTGCGAATTGATCATTAGAAAATTTTTACACTGATAATTTTACATTCCCACAAACAACTAACTTTAGATATGAAATAAATAAACCCTGATTCATGTAACATATAAATAGGCCAACCTCCAATGGTCACTTAGCTAAATATGAGTCCATGAACTAGATCACTGGATTGGAGGGGTCTAAAATGTTGTGTCGTAGACACTCTCACAAGTCTATGTCACATACCAATATTAACAACATATATTTCCCCACCAACCACTACTGGAAATATAATATTTCCCAACGGTTCACAACTATTGGGAAAGCCCCTATAACCGATGGTATATGATATAAAAACGGTTCTGATAACTGTGGGGAAGTAAGCCATTGGGAAAAGGTTTTCCAAATGGTTTACTGGAAATCGTTGGTATAGGCTGAAAAAAACCACCCTATCCCAACGGATCTTCCAAGCCGTTGGGATAGTTTTTCCCAACGGTTTGGAAGAACCATTGGGAAATATCAGTTTTGGGATAGTTTTCCCAACGGTTCTTCCCAAACCGTTGGGAAATCCCCATGGATGAACTCTTTCCCAACGGTTTAGAACCGTTGGGAAAAGAGATATTTACCAACGGTTCAATGAACCGTTGGTAAAGACTTCTTTAGGATTATATGCCAACGGTTTTAAACCATTGGCATATCCTATGCTGCAAATTGCAGCAGCCTGCAATCTGCACAGCCCCTACCATCAGGCCCCTCTCCATCATGCCTCATTTTGTCCTCATTTTCAATCTAATTATTGTAACTACAATAAAATAAAACATACATATACAATTACGAACAAATTCATACACATTTAACATATAATGGATCCTGAAACTATACACATCCATAATTAAATTAGAATTCATAACGTAATTATAAACGTACATAATTCATATAGAATTCAATTTAAAATTTAGATGACAATTATATGTGGAATCCGAAATTCAATTCATAATTTGATCGGTGTTTTCTATACAATATATTTTACCTCAAATGATGTCCATTTTAAACAAAATACATACACCCGAAGTAATACCGGCCACACCACACCTCAGATAGAGGCGGGTTTGACTCGTACACATCCCATTTGACCCATGGATCGTTTTTCTAAAGTATCGACACAATCCGAATGCATTTGGTCGGTTTTCCGTATTCTAGTTGATGTTTTTCACTTAAAATGACGTCCTTTGGAAACAAAAGATGGACACTATGAGTGGTTCCAACCACACCGCGTCTCCAATTGAGGCGGGGTTGATTCTTACACATCACATATGACCCATGGATCATTCTCCTAATGTTTAAATGGAAACCGAATGCATTTGGCCGGTTTCCCGTATGTACTTAAAATGTTGTCCATTTTAAACAAAAGAGTGACACTTAGACTAATCCTGACCACCCCGCGACTCAGATTCATCCCTGGTTGGCTTTTGCATGTCACATATGGCCCATGAATCATTGTGATAAATTATCAATAGATTCCGATTGCGTTTGGTCGGTTTTGCGTATGCCAGTTGTTCTTTTCATTTATAATCATGTCCATTTTAAACAAAAGAGATAGAGTTAGAGTGGTGTCGGCCACACCGCGTCTCGGATTAAGACGGGGTTGACTTGTACATGTCACATATGACTCATGGATCATTGTGCTAAAGTATCGATAGAATCCGAATGCGTTGTTCGTTCTTCCGTATGTCAGTTGATGCCTTTCACTTAAAATGACGTCCTTTTGAAACAAAAGACGGACACTTTGAGTGGTTTCAGCCGCCCCACATGTCGGATTGAGGCGGGGATGATTCGTACACGTCACATATGACCCATGGATCGTTCTCCTAAAGTTTCAACGGAAACCGAATCCGTTTGGTCATTTTTCCGTATGTACTTAAAATGGTGTCCATTTTATACAAAAGAGTGCCACTTAGACTTATCCTGGCCACACCGCGACTCAGATTCATCCCGGGTTGGCTCGTACACATCACATATGACCCATTGATTGTTGGGATAAATTATCAACAGATTTGTAATGCGGTTGGTCGGTTTTCCGTATGTCAGTTGATGCTTTTCACTTAAAATGGCGTCCTTTTGAAACAAAAGACGGACACATTGAGTGGTGTCGGCCACACCACGTCTTCGGATTGAGATGAAACCACCGTGCAACATTCTAATTATTATTCGTGACATGTACGTGCAGACGGAACATCACTCGGACGTGGGGTTTGCGCGGTACGACTCAATATTCGTGTTTTAAGTGATGTGCGCGCTTCGTAAACGTGTGTGAGGGGGTCCAAACGGGCCGAACGAAGTCGGAATGGCCTGAAATCAGACGACAAAAACGGTAGAGTGATTTATGAAGTGTTCGAGCAGACGGCACATCAATCGGACGTTCCTTGTGCCCGCTGTGACCGACAACGCAGTTCTGGTGTCATAAAGGCTAAAACGGGCGTCCAACGGTCAAATTCATAGAAGACGACCTCAGATTGAGCTGAAACCACCGTGCAACATTCTAATTATTATTCTTGATGTGTACACTTATAAGGCACGTCAATCGGACGTGCAGTTTGCGCGGTACGACTCAATATTCGTATTTTAAGTGATGTGTGCGCTTCGTAAACACGCGTGAGGGGGGTCCAAATGGGCCGAACGAAATCAGAATGGCCTGAAATTAGACGACAAATACGGGTGAGTGATTTCTGAAGTGGTTGAGTAGACGACACGTCAATTGGACGTGCCCTGTGCCCGCGGTGACCGACAACGTAGTTCTGGTGTCATAAACGGCCAAAACGGGAGTCGAACGATCAAATTCATAGAGGACGACCTCGGATTGAGCTGAAACCACCGTGAAACATTTTAATTGTTATTCGAGACGTTTACGCATAGACGGCACATCAATCGGACGTGCGGTTTGCGCAGTACGGCTCAATATTCATGTTTTAAGTGATGCGCGCGCTTCGTAAACGCGCGTGAGGGTGGTCCAAACTGGCCGAACGATTTCGGAATGGCCTGACATCAGACGACAAATACGGATGAGTGATTTATAAATTGGTCGAGCAAACGGCACGTCAATCGGACGTGCGGTGTGCCCGCTTTGACTGACAACGCAGTTCTGGTGTCACAAACGGCCAAAACAGGCGTTAAACGGTCAAATTCATTGAGGATGACCTCGGATTGACCTGAAACCACCGTGCAACATTCTAATTATTATTCGTGACGTGTACGCGCAGACAGAATGTCAATCGGACTTGCGGTTTGCACGGTACGGCTCAATATTCGTGTTTTAAGTAATGCGCGTGCTTCGTAAATGCGCGTGAGGGGGGTCCTAACAGGCCAAACGAAGTCGGAATGGCCTGAAATCAGACGAAAAATACGGGAGAGTGATTTCTGAAGTGGCCGACCAGAGGGCACGTCAAGCGGACGTGCCGTGTGCCTGCGGTGACCGACAACGTAGTTCTGGTGTCATAAACGGCCAAAACGAGCGTCCAACGGTCAAATTCATAGCGGACGACCTCAGATTTAGCTGAAACCACCGTGCAACATTCTAATTATTATTCATGACGTTTACGCACAGACGAAACGTCAATCGGACGTGCGGTTTGCGCAGTACGACTCAATATTCATATTTTAAGGGATGCACGCGCTTCGTAAACGCACGTGTGGGGGGTCCAAACGGGCCGAACGAAGTCGGAATGGCCTGAAATCAGACGAAAAATACGGTTGAGTGATTTCTGAAGTGGTCGAGCAGACGACACGTCAATTGGACGTGCCTTGTGCCCGCGGTGACCGACAACGTAGTTCTGGTGTCATAAACGGCCAAAACGGCCGTCAAATGGTCAAATTCATAGCGGACGACCTCGGATTGAGCTGAAACCACCATGAAACATTCTAATTATTATTTGTGATGTGTACGCGCAGATTGAACGTCAATCGGACATGCGGTTTGTGCGGTACGGCTTAATATTCGTGTTTTAAGTGAGGAGCGCGCTTCGTAAACGTGCGTGAGGGTGGTCCAAACGGGCCGAACGATTTCGGAATGGCCTCAAATCAGACGAAAATATGGGTGAGTGATTTATAAAGTGTTCGAGTAGACGGCACATCAATCGGACGTGCCGTGTGCCCGCGGTGACCGACAACACAATTCCGGTGTCATAAACGGCCAAAACGGGCGTGAAACGGTCAAATTCATAGCGGATGACCTCGGATTGACCTGAAACCACCGTGAAACATTCTAATTATTATTCGTGATGTGTACGCGCAGACGGCACGTCAATAGGACGTGAGGTTTGCACGGTACGACTCAATATTCGTGTTTTAAGTGATGCGCCCGCTTCGTAAACGCGCGTGAGGGGGGTCCAAACGGGCCGAACGAAGTCGGAATGGCCTGAAATCAGACGAAAAATACAGGAGAGTGATTTCTGAAGTGGTCGAGCAGACGGCACGTCAATCGGACGTGCCGTGTGCCCGCGGTGATCGACAACGCAGTTATGGTGTCACAAACGGCCAAAACGGGCGTCAAACGGTCAAATTCATAGCGGACGACATCGGATTGATCTGAAACCACCGCGAAACATTCTAATTATTATTCGTGACGTGTACGCATAGACGGCACGTCAATCAGAAGTGCGGTTTGCGCGGTACGGCTCAATATTCATGTTTTAAGTGATGTGCACGCTTCGTAAACACGCATGAGGGTGGTCCAAACGGGACGAACGATTTCGGAATCGCCTGAAATCAGACGACAAATATGGGTGAGTGTTTTAGGAAGTGGTCGAGTAGACGGCACATCAATCGGATGTGCCGTGTGCCCGCGGTGACCGACAACGCAGTTCTAGTGTCATAAACGGCCAAAACGGGCGGCAAACGGTCAAATTCATAGATGATGACCTCGGATTGACTTGGAACCACCTTGAAACATTGTAATTATTATTCTTGACGTGTACGCGTAGACGGGACATAAATCAGACGTGCGGTTTTCACGGTACGGCTCAATATTCGTGTTTTAAGTGATGTGCGCGCTTCGTAAACGCGCGTGAGGGGGGTCCAAACGGGCCGAACGAAGTCGGAATGGCCTGAAATCAGACGAAAAATACGGGAGAGTGATTTATGAAGTGTTCGAGCAGACGACACGTCAATCGGACATGCCATGTGCCAGCAGTGACCGACAAAGCAGTTCTGGTGTCATAAACGGCCAAAACGGGCGTCCAACGTTCAAATTCATAGCGGACGACCTCATATTGAGATGAAACCACCATACAACATTCTAATTATTAGTCGTGATGTGTACGCGCAGACGGCACGTCAATTGGATGTGCGGTTTGCGCTGTACGGCTCAATATTCGTGTTTTAAGTGATGCACGCGCTTCGTAAACGCGCGTGAGGGGGGTCCAAACGGGCCGAACAAAGTCGGAATGTCCTGAAATCAGACGAAAAATACGGGATAGTGATTTCTAAAGTGGTCGAGAAGACGGCACGTCAATCGGATGTGCCGTGTGCCCGCGGTGACCGACAACGTAGTTCTGGTGTCATAAACGGCCAAACCGGGCGTCAAACGGTCGAATTCATAGCGGACGACCACAGATTGACCTGAAACCACCGTGCAACATTCTAATTATTAATTTTGACGTGTACGCGCAGACGGAACATCAATCGGATGTACGGTTTGCACGGTACGGCTCAATATTCGTGTTTTAAGTGATGCATGCGCTTCATAAACGCGCGTGAGGGTGGTCCAAACGGGCCGAACGACCTCGGAATGGCTTGAAATCAGACGACAAATACGGGTGAGTAATTTATGAATTGGTTGAGTAGACGGCACGTCAATCGGACGTGCCGTGTGCTCGCGGTGACGGACAACGTAGTTCTGGTGTCATAAACGGCCAAAACGGGCGTCAAACGGTCAAATTCATAGAGGAAGACCTCATATTGAGCTGAAACCATCGTGAAACATTCTAATTATTATTCTTGACGTGTACGTGCAGACGGAACATCAATCGGACGTGCGGTTTGCGCGGTACGGCTCAATATTCGTGTTTTAAGTGATGCGCGTGCTTCGTAAACGCGCGTGAGGGTGGTCCAAACGGGCCGAACGATTTCGGAATGGCCTGAAATCAGACGACAAATACAGGTGAGTGATTTATAAAGTGGTCGAGAAGAAGGAACATCAATCGGACGTGCCGTGTGCCTGCGGTGACCGACAACACAGTTCTGGTGTCAATAACGGCCAAAACGGGCGTCAAACGGTCAAATTCAAAGCGGACGACCTCAGATTGACCTGAAACCACCATGAAACATTCTAATTATTATTCGTGACGTGTACGCGCAGACGGTACGTCAATAGGACGTGCGGTTTGCGCGGTACAGCTCAATATTCGTATTTTAAGTGATGCACGCGCTTCGTAAACGCGCGTGAGGGGGTCCAAACGGGCCGAACGAAGTCGGAATGTCCTGAAATCAGACGAAAAATACAGGAGAGTGATTTCTGAAGTGGTCGAGTAGACGGCACGTCAATCGGACGTGCCGTGTGCCCGCGGTGACAGACAACGCAGTTCTGGTATCATAAGCGGCCAAAACGGGCGTCCAACGGTCAAATTCATAGAGGACGACCTCAGATTGAGTTGAAACCACCGTGCAACATTCTAATTATTATTCGTAACGTGTACGCGCAGATGGAACGTCAATCGGACGTGCGGTTTGTGCGGTACGACTTAATATTCGTGTTTTAAGTGATGAGAGCGCTTCGTAAACGCGCGTGAGGGTGGTCCAAATGGGCCGAACGATTTCGGAATGGCCTGAAATCAGACGAAAATATGGGTGAGTGATTTATAAAGTGTTCGAGCAGACGACACATCAATCGGACGTGCCGTGTGCCCGCGGTGACCGACAACGCAATTCTGGTGTCATAAACGGCCAAAACGGGCGTCAAACGGTCAAATTCATAGCGGACGACCTCGGATTGAGCTGAAACCACCGTGAAACATTCTAATTATTATTCGTGATGTGTACGCGCAGACGGCACGTCAATCGGATGTGCGGTTTGCGCGGTACGGCTCAATATTCGTGGTTTAAGTGATGTGCGCGCTTCGTAACGCGCGTGAGGGTGGTCCAAACGGGCCGAACAATTTCGGAATGGCCTGAAATCAGACGACAAATACGGGTGAGTGATTTATGAAGATTTCGAGTAGACGGAACGTCAATCGAACGTGTCTTGTGCCCGCGGTGACCGACAACGCAGTCTTGGTGTCATAAACGGCCAAAACGGGCGTCAAACGGTCAAATTTATAGCATACGACCTTGGATTGACATGAAACCCCCGTGCAACAATCTAATTATTATTCGTGATGTGTACGCGCAGACGGCACGTCAATCGGGCGTGCGGTTTGTGCGGTACGGCTCAATTTTCGTGTTTTAAGTGATGTGCGTGCTTCGTAAACGCGCGTGAGTGGGGTCCAAACAGGCCGAACGAAGTCGGAATGGCCTGAAATCAGACAAAAAATACGGGAGAGTGATTTCTGAAGTGGTCGAGCAGACCGCACGTCAATCGGACGTGCCGTGTGCCTGCGGTGACCGACAACGCAGTTCTGGTGTCATAAACAGCCAAAACGGGCGTCCAACGGTCAAATTCATAGTGGACGACCTCAGATTGAGCTGGAACCACCGTGAAACATTCTAATTATTATTCGTGACGTTTACGCGTAGACGGAACGTCAATCGGACGTGCGGTTTGCACGGTACGTCTCAATATTCATATTTTAAGTGATGCACGCGCTTCGTAAACGCGCGTGAGGGGGGTCCAAACGGGCTGAAAAAAGTCGGAATGGCCTGAAATCAGATGAAAAATACGGGTGAGTGATTTCTTAAGTGTTCAAGTAGACGGCACGTCAATTTGACGTGCCCTGTGCCCGCGGTGACCGACAACGCAAGTTCTTGTGTCATAAACGGCCAAAACGGGCGTCCAACGGTCAAATTCATAGCGGACGACCTCAGATTGACCTGAAACCACCGTGAAACATTGTAATTATTATTCGTGACGTGTACGCGTAGACAGAATGTCAATCAGACGTGCGGTTTGCACGGTACGGCTCAATATTCGTGTTTTAAGTGATGCGCGCGCTTCGTAAACGCGCGTGAGGGGGGTCCAAATGGGCCGAACGAAGTCGGAATGACCTGAAATCAGACGACAAATACGGGTGAGTGATTTCTGAAGTGGTCGAGAAGATGGCACGTCAATTGGATGTGCCCTGTGCCCGCGGTGACCGACAACGCAGTTCTGGTGTCATAAACGGCCAAAATACTGTCCATTTTAAACAAAATAGAGACACTTTTAGTGGTGTCGGCCACACCGCACCTCGGATTGAGTTGGCGTTGACTCGTACACGTCACATATGACCCATGGATTGTTCTCCTAAAGTATCAACAGAAACCGAATGCGTTTTGGTCGGTTTTCCGTATGTCATTTTTTGTTTTCACTAAAAATGAAGTCCATTTTAAACAAAATAGAGACACTTTGAGTGGTGTAGGCCACACCGCGACTTTGATTGAGGTGGCGTTGACTTGTACACGTCACATATGACCCATGGATCGTTCTCCTAAAGTTTCAACAGAAACCGAATGCGTTTGGTCGGTTTTCCGTATGTACTTAAAATACTGTCCATTTTAAACAAAAGAAAGTCACTTAGAGTGGTCCTGACCACACCGCATCTCGGATTTAGGCCGGGTTGACTCGTACACGTCTCAAATGACCCATGGATTGTTTTATTAAAGTATCAACACAATCCGAATGCGTTTGGCCGGTTTTCCGTATGCCAGTTGATGATTTTCACTTAAAATGATGTCCTTTTGAAACAAAAGACATACACTTTGAGTTGTTCCGACCACACCACACCTCAGATTGAGGCGGGGTTGATTCGTACACGTCACATATGACCCATGGATCATTTTCCTAAAGCATCAACACATTTCGAATGTGTTTGGTCAGTTTTTCGTATGTCACCTTTTGTTTTCACGTAAAATCTTATGGAAATTCATATAGAATATTTTTATATCATATTTAGTATGGATTGGATTTTAGTTGATCATGCTATGAAACATTTCAGAGCTAATGAAATTAATGAAAGGTGGAGGGGCTGTCCGGGGGGCTGTCCGGGGACCAAGGAGGAGAGTGCGGGGCTGTGCGGGGTCTGTCTGGGGGGTGTTTGGGGGTTGTTCAGGGGGTTGTCCGGGGTTGTTCAGGGGGTTGTCCGGCGGTTGTTCAGGGGGTTGTTCAGGGGTTGTTCAGGGGTTGTTCCGGGGGTTGTCCGGGGTTGTTCTGGGGGCTGTCCGGGGGGTGTTTGGGGGGTTGTCCGTGGTCCAAGGGGGAGGGTGGGGGGGTTGTCCGGGGGGCTGTCCGGGGGGATATCTGGGGTCCAGGGTAGAGGGTTGGGGGCTGTACGGGGGGCTGTCCTGGGGGCTGTCCGCGGGGCTGTCCGGGGGGTGATTGGGGGGTGTTCGGGGTCCAAGGGGGAGGGGGGGTTGCCCAGGGTCCAAGAATGAGGGGGTTGTCCAGGGAGTTCTCAAACACACAACCACTAAAAGACAACAACATCCATAAAAACAGAAAATATATAAAAATAACTCAACTCCAATACTATACTACAAGTCTAGATAAAACCAACAAGTAGAATAGATTAAACATCAAATCTCAGTAATATAAGTCCAAAATGTAACAGATCAATATGTCCCACATCAGCATCAGCATCACCATCATCATCATCATCATCACCCTCGTCATCGTCCTCCTCATCGTCCTCACCCTCCACAGCGCCTTCCTCCTCGCCTTCGCCCTCCTCCTCGCCCTCCTCATCTCCCTCCTCTTCCGCATCAGACTCCTCGCCATCATCATCTTTAAGATGGACATCGGCCTGACCACCACTTGAACTGCCACCTGGTGCACCATATATAGAATGTATCGACGACATGTATTCATCAATCGCTGGGCTGGCCTCTTCTGGAAGTGTTGGACGTAGAACTTCAATAAATTTCATAAATGCACTGTTTTCCCTAGCAGACTGTTCTGCCGTCTCTGTGGCCCTTTCATCAGCCTGTTCTGCCTGTGCCCTAACTTGCTGCAGCTCGGTGGCACTACAACGCGTACCTGAGGCAGGCCAATACATAGCCAGGGCTATCCTAGGTCAGCAGCGTACTCTGCCAGAATGATCCTCTCCCAACACCTGATGTAAGTGATCAAATGGCCCAAAATTGTCTGCTTCTTGGGAATCGAGGGCCTCTAAAGAATCCTGTTACAAATATAAATATACTATTAAGTCACAAAATAGATATTAAAATATAAAATCAAGAGATTAAAACTTACAATCTGCTTCTGAGTCGCTTCGTTGACAGCACTTCCATCCTTTTTTCGTCTACTCGAGCAAAACAGTTTTTCTCGAGGCACACGTCCTTCAATATTTTGTACTTGCCTCTACAATGACATTGAAAACAAAAGTTATATAAAAACTTTATCAAATGATTAAATAATTGAGGAAAAAAAATGAAAATGTAAGTCGTAAAGAAAACTTATAAACAATTGTCAAACCTGCTGCTCTCATGATCTGGCATCGTCGTTCGTCCTAGTGTATGGAGGTATTTTTTTGCATCAATGTTTTTTTTATTTTTTCCAGATGATTCCTAAATAAAATTCAATAATGAAAAGGATAATATTAATGCAAAACTTGAAATTTATTACTTAAATACCTCAAATGTAATTCATACCTTAAACTGGGTACTCGTCCAATGAGTAATCATCTGACGATACTGCTCTATAGGACAATCATCCATGACTGGTACCGCCTCTAACTCAGTGCCAACTCTAGCACGCCAGCCAATATACAGCTCATGCTTGTAGGCTCTCCAAAGCTCACCTAAATCCTTTAGACGTTCCAGTCGTGCACCCTCACCATCAGGAAAATTAAATCGAAGCTGAACCAAAATATTAATTCATATAAATAAAAAAATAATTAATGGCATTAAATACAACAGATTTTTTTACCCATATCCCTGCCCAAGCTCTATCTTTGACCTCATGTGGCAAATGTCTCCACGACAGCGGGCTGACGAGAATGATTTCGGAGTATTTGGAAAGTGTTGCCAGAAAACTCCGACATTGCTACCCTGTTTTCTCAACCATCTGATTTTCTTCATTATATTCCACCATAACCTGTGTGTGACGGTTCCACAACGAACACATGTGTGTACGGCCCCGCCCCCGCCTCCTGTCAGTAGATGTATCTGTCATTAAAGAAAAACAAATATTTTTATCAAAACATGTTATAATGAAAATAAATATTGCTATAAAAATTTGTTAGGGTTTTATAAATATACCTGCGCTAGTCTGATCAATGAGTGGCGTCGGATCCACAGAACCTGATGGAACACCCTCTGGTGGAACAGTAGTCGAAGACGATGGAACATAAAAGCTCGGAGAGACAGAAGTAGAAGGAAAAGAAGATGGAATAGCTGTATGACCTGATGCTGACTGGGGAGTGGGAATCATCATGTGATGTGAAAATGATGGGGCAGAAGATGCAGAAGGTAGTGAAAACATGGGAGGCCTAAACACCCCGTGTGTCCCTAACGACACATCGAGATCAGAATGTGGGAAGGCTGAAATGTCAGTGGGAGGGGCAGGGTCTAGTCGGGCACGTGCATCTCTACGTCCACCTCTGGTACGAACCCTCCTCGTACCACCGGCCTGAGTACAAGGACCGGTACTAGGCTCCTCGTCGAATAACTGTCGACGTAACGGTGGATCCTACAAAAAAGTTTACAAAAAAATTAATCACATGACATTATATATTCTGTAAATATATATATATATATATATATATATATATTTGAAATAATGTACTCACTGTAAGCACTAATGGTGGAATGCCCATCTCCTCCATCCGACGATTGTTCTCTGCCATTTTTTTCTTCGTCTCTCTTCAATTGGATGAATTTCCTGCATTTGAAAACAAATATGTAATTAATTAGAAAAAGAAAATTAATGTGTAAACCAAAAAACTAATTATATGAGGGAATGAGGGGATTCATTGGCAATTTAGCTATCAATTGTTTTAGAAGAGCTTGAATGAATTTAATAAAACATACAAGTTGTAATGTTCACCAAGTTAGAAATATTGTTTGATTTGGTTTGAATACAGTTCAATTCCAAATTAGAAAATGCAATTCAAATAAAACAGCAACCAATAAACATTGAAAATTCACATAACGATCAAGTCAGCTAAAACATATTTGTGATCAATACTAAATAAATATGAATATTACCAACCTTAACAGCCCAACTCGAGGTAAACCAAAAGAATTGAGAACATGGATGAATGATTCTATATATTTCCAACCTCAACTTCAGGTTCACAATCAACTCTGACAATTGAGCTATTGGAGTCATAAAAAGAAATAAATGGATTGGTTCCAATGGAAATAGGGACGGTGTCAATTCCATCATCAGAATCATCAAAAATATGTCTTGGAATTACTTCAACTATGACACAAAATTCAGGTTGAGGTTGATCTTTGACATAAAAAAATTGTTTAGCCATTGATGCCAACACATATGGTTATTTGGTAGCAAGAGTGCGGGTCATATTAATTACTCGAAATCCACATTCATCAATAAATGTGCCATGTCTCATCATCGAATCAAAACAATGGCATTTCATCATTGTGACCCGTCCATGAGAGTAATAATCCAATATTATTATTTTCTCAACGACTCCATAATAACCTACATTTTCAAGTCGCAGTCTACTATCTGATGCACTGGCATCACAATCTGTTGTGGTAGTAACCATAATGCCATCATGTTGTGTTCTCATGTTTTTGGCTCGTTCAGTGACAATAAATCTGTACCCATTGATAACAATTGATTTACAGTCACGAACCACGGTATTAGGACCAAAAGCCAAAGATCTTATTTCCTCAGAGACAGAGTCAGCAGACAAACTCAATACCTGCAATATAAATGAAAGTTAAACTTATGTAAATATTGAAATAATTAATTTAAATAGTAATATTTTTACCTTCAATTTTAACCAAGCAGAAAACTCTTTGCTATGCAAAGTCTCTCTCCTTCTCAAAGATAAAGAACGATGCTTCCTATTTATCATTGTTTTATGTTCCCTATAGATAAAAAATATTAATAGTTTAACAGATATATATGTAAGATATACATATTCAATTTTTTTACCTGATATAGTCATCGAACAAATCACAGTTGAACAAAACTGTGCGATGTGCAATCTCCCGCTCTTCATGGCTTAATGTCTTCAATGTATATGATCCAGGAATTCCTCCTGTTTGAGGAAGTGATGGAAAACTGGGTTCAATTTTCTCATATTGTTCTTCTTCATTTCTCATTGGTCTGTTCATTCTTGTAGTAAGATCAGACAAATACATCGAACAAAAATCCATACATTCTTGAGCTAAGTTACCGTTCATGATAGAACCTTCGGGATGATTCTTGTTTCGAACATAAGACTTTAATATGAAAATATTTATTTCAGTTGGATACATCCAATGAAAAGAAACAGGTCCTTCGAGAAGTATTTCAGTTGGAATATGGACAGTCAGATGTAGCATGCATGTGAAAAATGATGGGGGAAATATTTTCTCCAACTCACACAAAATTAATGGGGCATCTGTCAACATTTTTTGCAAGAAAGACTTGGAAAAATTCGTAGCACAAAGATCTCTAAACAAATGGCACAACCTAATAACACCCACCCTTACATTATTGGGCAAATGATGACGGATTTCTATTGGAAGAAACTCATGCAGTAGAGCGTGATAATCATGAGTCTTCAAAGATTTTAGCTTCAACTCTCTTATGTTGACCCGTTTAGATATGTTGCTTGAATAGCCATCAGGAACTCTAATAGTCTCTAATACTTCCAAATTTTTTTTCAGTAGGTGTACTCACATAAGAAGCACATGGAAGTTGCCATTTATTTTCACTGATACGCACAGGATGCAATTCTGGTCTGATGCCCCAATCCACCAAGTCACGTCGAGATCGTAAATCATCTTTTGTCTACCCCTGTACATTTAGAAGAACTCAAAGCAACATTTCACATATATTCTTTTCAATATGCATTACGTCTAAGCAATGACGTAGCAAATTGGTTGACCAATAAGGAAAATCAAAAAAAGATACTCATATTCCTCCAATTGTAACAGGTTTCTGTCGAAACATTCTTTCTCTTTCCAGATTTCATTTGACCCTTCACGAACGAAAAATTGAAATCATTCAATTCATTAAGCACATTAGTTCTAGAAATACACTGAGGTGGATCATCAGTCTCTATAGTATTATCAAATCATCGACGATTCATTCTATATGGATGATCCTTTGGAAAAAATCGTCGATGTCCCATAAAACTGAAACTACAACGATGTTTCAGTCTTCTGGATCGTGTATTCTTCATACAAACTGGACATGAAAATTTTCCCTTCGTGCTCCATCCAGACATCATTGCATAACATGGAAAATCATTGATCGTCCACATAAGCGCTACACACATCTGAAATATGTCTTTCGAACATGCATCGTATGTGCGCACACCCACATCCCAAAGAAGTTTCAACTCTTTTATTAAAGGTTTCATGTATACATCAATATCAATTCCGGGATCAGAAGGACCGGATATGAATATACTCATGAAAGTGAAATATTTTTTCATACACAACCATGGGGGAAGATTATAAATGTGTATAAAAACTGGCCATGTGTTGTGCGAAGTAAGCATATGTCCAAACGGATTAAAACCGTCGCATGAAAGACCCAACCTCACATTATGCACGTCAGCTGCAAAATCAGGATGTCGAGCATCAAATCTCTGCCATGAAAATCCATCTGTAGGATGAACCATCTCATCATTAGTCTTCTTTCTCTCGGTATCATTCCATCTCATTTTTATTGATATTTCATCAGACATAAAAAGATTCTGGAGTCTGAGGATCAATGGAAAGTGCCATATTACTTTCTGTGGAACGCGGGATGGTATTCCATCAGATTTTGACTTCTAGTGGGATGTGCCACATTTTATACATTCATTTCATTTAGCGGTTTCTTCCCAGAATAAATTGCAATCTTTCGGGCAAGCATGAATTTTGTTTCTGGAAAATCCATGTTCTTCAACTAACTTCCATGCCATATAGTGGTTTGAGGGAATATTTGCATCATCTGGAAGTAAATCCTTCAAGAGGGTAAGAATGTAATCGATTGCTGTATTAGAAATCCCATACATAGTTTTCCATGAAACAATCAGATTAAAAATTCCAGTTTTTTCATTTTATCGCATTGTCGTTATACTGGAGTCGTGGTAACATCATTCAATTTTTTCACCCTATCAATATCATCATTTTCACTAGATGCATCAGTTGTCCTCATATCGACGTCTTCTTGAGTCGAAATCCTTTCTTTTTTATGATGATGAATAAACGGAAACTGATCATCTAACAAATTCTCTATTCCAGTCCTTTCATTTCAATCATCACCAATTTGAGATTTCATTTTCTCCCCATTTTGATACCACACAATGTAGTTTTCTTGAAAACCATTTTTGGTTATGTGGTTGCTGACTTCTTCATGACTCAACCAAGGTCTACCAACACAATTGGAACATGGGCAGTGTATGCGACCACTATCTGAAGCATTGTGAAATGAAAAATCTATAAAGCTCTCCAAATTGTTTTGAAAATCGCTTGAGATATGATCGGTTTCATACATCCAACTTCTTTCCATTCTGTAAAAAGAATTCATATAAGTCATTTTGTCATAAACAATTCAATAGTATTGAACTTTAATAGAAAATACATTTATGTAAATGATAAAGGAAGAAAATAATCATGGCATCAACTACACATGTGAAAAAAACATACTAATGTGTTATTGAAAAAATGTAAAACCAACAAGAACTTAATGTGTTATCACATCAGAGCATGCCTCATCCCATAACCATATTAGTAGGGTACCCTCGTAGACAGCCCCGCCCACCCCCGTGGACAACCCACCCACCCCCGTGGACACCCCCTACCCCCTAGACAGCCCAACCACCCCCATGGACAGCCCACCCACCCCCCTCGACACCCCTTCTCCCTATGGACAGACCCCCACCCCCTTGGATATCCCACCCACCCCCTGGACACCCCTACCCCCTGTGGCCAGCCCACCAACCCCCCTGTACAGCCCGCCCACCCCTTCTTGACAGCCCGACCACCCCCGTGGACAGCCCGTCCACCCTTGTGGACAGCCCTCCCACCCCCGTACCCCCATGGACACCCCGTACCCCCCGGAATAGCCCCGCCCACCCTCCCAAACAGCCCACACCCCCCTCCCCTGCAACCCCACCACCACCACCTAGACATACCAACCCCCCTGGACACCCCACACACCCCTCCCCCACCAGGAAACCCCACCCAGACCCCCAGGATAGCCCACACCCCCTGGACAGCCCCACCCACCCCCATGGACAGCCTTTCCCACCACCGTGGACAGCCCCGCCCACCCCTGTGGACAATCCACCCACCCCCGTGGACGCCCTCTACCCCCTAGACAGCCCAACCACCCCCGTGGACAGCCCACCCACCCCCCTCGACACCCCTTCTCCCTATGGACAGCCCCCACCCCATTGGATAGCCCGACCACCCCCCTGGACACCCCTACCTCCTGTGGCCAGCCCACCCACCCCCCCTGGGCAGCCCGCCCACCGCTCCTTGACACCCCGGCCACCCCCGTGGACAGCCCATCCACCCTTGTGGACAGCCCGCCCACCCTCGTACCCCCCTGGACACCCCATACCCCCCTGGATAGCCCCTCCCACCCTCACAAATAGCCCACACCCCCCTTCCCTGCAACCCCACCACCACCACCTAGACATACCACCCCATTTGGACACCCCACACACCCCTCCCCCACCAGGACACCCCACCCAGACCCCCAGGATAGCCCACACCCCCTAGACAGCCTCGCCCACCCCCGTGGACACCCCCTACCCCCTAGACAGCCCAACCACCCCCGTGGACAGCCCACCCACCCCCCTCGACACCCCTTCTCCCTATGGACAGCCCCCCACCCCCTTGGATATCCCGCCCACCACCCTGGACACCCCTACACCCGTGGCCAGCCCACCCACCCCCCTGGACAGCCCGCCCACCCCTCATTGACAGCCCGCCCAACCCCGTGGACAGCCCGTCCACCCTTGTGGACAACCCGCCCACCCCCATACCCCCCTGGACACACCGTACCCCCTGGATAGCCCCGCCCACCCTCCCAAACAGCCCACACCCCCTCCCCTTCAACCCCACCACCACCACCTAGACATACCACCCCCCCTGGACACCCCACACACCCCTCTCCCACCAGGACACCCCACCCAGACCCCTAGGACATCCCACACCCCCTAGACAGCCCCGCCCACCCCCGTGGACAGCTTTTCCCACCCCCATGGACACCACCCACCCCCACAATCCATTATCCAAAACATATCAAATTGGTTTGAACACAATCCATAATTCCCACAATCCTTTATCCAAAACATGTAAACGTTCACGAGAGCCTCCCCCAACTCTGATTTACATGTTTTGAACACTCTCCTTCCAAACATAGAATACAAAAACATTAAAGAAGTCTTCACAAACACAAACAATATCCTATTTAGATATTAATTCCAATAATCAATTAAACCAGCAACACCTGGAAAAAATCTATTCATTAAAACAACTACAACAATATGGTTGAGATCAAATTTTACCTATTCGTATGGGGGTGTACCTGTTGGGATGGGGGGTGCTGGTGTTCTGATTCACGAGAGAAGTGGAGGGATGGGGTTCTCTAGAGCAGCGGAGCCAATAGATTAGGGCTCTGTCCGAATGGGGAGAGGAGATCTCGATCTGGAATTTGGGGGAAACCTTTGCCAATGGTTTATAAAAACCGTTGGCAAAGGCACACATTTCCCAACGGTTCTCTGGAACCGTTGGGAAATGTGTGAGTTTAGCACCCCTTTCCCAACGGTTCCAGTGAACCGTTGGGAAAGGGTCACACATTTACCAATGGTTCCACTGAACCATTGGGAAAGGGTCCACCGAAATTCCCTTTGCCAATGGTTTTGTTAAACCGTTGGAAAAGGCTCACTATACCAAAGGTTTAAGAAAACCGTTGGTATACTACCGTTGGGAAAAGACCAAATTCCAGTAGGGAACACTTGTAGTCCTCAATTTTTCAAACACTTTACAAAAATCTTTCCCTCAAATATATAATTGAGGATAAACTATCAAGAACACATCCTTATAACGATATTATAATGAAATAATCGATATAATGACCCTTGAGACCTATCTCTAGTATGACCCATTGTTGAGATTAGAATCATTAGTATAAATATATCATAAATGAAATTCATAACCCAATATAAGATCAAAATCAAGAAATAGGAAAAAATGTCATCATAGAATATATATAAATATATTAAGGTATAAAATATAAAACAATGGATGACAAATTTCAAAAAAAAATTAAACCAAAGTCACCAATATATATATATATATATCTTAAAATAATTATGTGCAATATCAAAGAATCAATTACTGCTCCATCCCAAGCATGAATTGTCTAGATTTTTCCTCCATGTCCTGCTAGAATCCTACGAAATATTAAATATTCATAAGTTGAGAATAACAGGGGAACTCATTTAGGGAAACCAAGGTATCAAGATCACATTTTAAATGAGAATGCTAATCCCCAATTGATCAAACCACATAACATTAAAGAAAAAAAAATTCAACTTCCCAATCCCAACCACACCAGGGATCACAACAAATATCATGCATCCAATATAGTAATATAAAAATGAGTTACTTATAAATAATTATTTCCCACATATACTTCCCAAAGGATTCATAGTTATCATACCCTAAGGTTGAACTCTGAATGATTTCATCCCTTATATATATATATCAAATATCATTTCATATAAAATTGTAATTGTAAATGTCGAATGAGATGTATCCCTTCCTACTACATGACTGTATGGATTCTAATATCATGCTAGAATCAAGAACCCTAAAATCAATCCTCGCCGAATGAAGCATGAGAAAAAAAATATTATCTCATCATATAAATAGGGGTATAGTTTATCATGAATGTGATGGAAATAAACATCATTCAATCCTCCTACTAGACATAACCGCCAATATATATCACATCCCATCACAACCTCATAAAACCATGTCTATCCTAAATAAACAAGGTAGATTATAACACATATATCTAGATGAATCATTACCCATAATAATAGATATCACCTGAAGAAACCTAGAAAATTTAGTTCAAGTATAACTGGGGTACTCGGGGTAATTATCCATCCATATCACCACCATCCAAGAATTTGTGGAGGACACCCAAAACCATCAACATATATGAATTTTTATTTTTATACAATATAAATTTGGAGTCTATATAAATAATAAAATTTTACATTTATATTTATTGGACATGATGCAAAACTATTTGTATAGAAACCCAAGATTTGTACCTTGATATTTCATTTTTTTGATGATAATTCCATCCATTACATGTGTAATCACATGGGGACATTAAAAGTTTAGTTCACTTTGAATATTGGAAAACAATCATCATGTGTGGTTAATATTAATCAATGTATTTCAAAATGATCTTCCAATTTCATACTCTACATAAACATCACCTACCTTAAAACATTCATTATAACATAGGGAAATGAAACAAAATAATGGGTGAGAAGATATTCTTTGTAATGGTAAACATGAAATATTCCTAATAAAAACATGCTAAAAGGGTATCAAAACATGACTATGACATTTGATAAGCATACCCTAGAATAAAATATAATAATCATGAATCAATGAATATTGAATGGTAGTTCATAAAAAATGAATCTTAAGATAAAAAACATATGACAGATGAGAGAATTATATTGGAATATGACATGTAATTTGTGCCACACACATATGTATAGAAAATAATTTCAATAGTATCCAATTCACACTTCCAATGCATTAATTGAAGGAAATTCCCTTTAATGAAAAAATTTCACTCCCTATCTAATCCATGTATTACTAAATCTGGTTTACATCACAATCCATCCCTTTATTAATAAACATGGTTCTCTTCAGATTCTAGTGACGTATTACTGATCTGAGGACAATAAATGTTATATTCTTATATATCATATGAGATATAAATATTTGACTAATTAATTGGAGGGATAAATATGTCTGACTGATCACATAATGAAATCATACATATTTATGCCACATGATGATAAAAATTTAACAAATCATAACACATTTACTGATATGGGTTGTATAGAAATATTATAATACTAAAACACATTGATAAGGGACAAGATACATAACCATTTCATTATTGGCTAACCAATGAAAATAAGAATACATAATGAAAAATTAAAATGGTATAAACTCTAGATGAGGATTGGGTTTTATAAATAAAAAAAAAATATTCATTTAGATAAATAATGGGGATGTTATCATATAATAGTATCACTAGTAAGGAATTGGTTAAAACAACGAATGTCATCTTAAATGGAAAATAAATTTCAAATTTCATTGAATATTTTTTTTACAAAAATGTATTTTCTTCCATTTATAATTCTTTTTATATTATGAATAATTATAAAAATATTTTTTTAAATAATGTTTAAATGATAAAAATGAAGTATTTAGACACATTTTAATAATTTTTTTAATAACAAAACATTTAAAAATTTATTTGTTTTAAAATAAATTAAAATAAAAATATTTACCTTATATTTATGAAAACATATTCATTCTAAAAATATTAAATATAATTTATAATGGAGGTCGCAAATAATGTAGTGGATAGAACAAAAATGAATTTCATACAAGACCTACACAAAAAATAAAATATTCCTTTAATGTTATCTACTGATCTAAAATAATCTTTGATAAAAAATGATACAAAAATTATTTTAAAAATAAATTTTATCTTAAAATGGATATAATTTGTTAAAAAGTATTTTAATAGTCATAATAGAATTGTAGAAAACATTTCATGCCATTTTTAGAGAACTTGGTTTTGGGAGAAAAAAAATTACTGACCAACGATTGGAATAAAGTATAATTTTCATAAACACTTTTTATTATTTATATTTAGTTCCAAAGAGTGGAAAATATGGTACCATTATAAGAAAATATCATAACTAACCATTGCTTAAAAACTTTCATGATAATTCTTGAGATATAAATTGTAGTATTTCATCAATGGAACCCTAATCATAAATAATCCCCGTAAATGATATGTTTGTAGAAATAAACTCATACCACATTTGTTACAATGTATAATAATCCCCATGAAAGAATAAAATTACATGATGCATAAAATACCATGATATTAATGATATTAATTGTATAATATTTCAAATGGGTAGTATATGCACCTCATAAAGGAATGAAGGTTCACAACATAACATGTGTCTCAGAAAAGAAAATTTGATTAAGAATTATTTAAAACATTGGTAACAGTGAACATGAAACCCATTAAAAATATGTCCTCAAATAGATATGTAAGTGAAAATAATATTTATTATAGGAATGATAAAATATATTCACTTATATTATATAATCCACATGAATGAAAATTGTGGTGAATATAGATTGTGTCTCACAAAATTTAAAAGTGAGACATCAATCCCTTACATCAAGTCATTTGTATCCTCATACATAATAAAACATATTTTATTATAAAAATAAGTTTATTATTTATCCAAAAAAATTTTTTTATATAAATCAAATAATATTTTTTTAATATGATTTTTTATTAACATTTTATGAACGATTACATATTCTAGTAATATCTACTTTTGTTTTTCTTATATGTTTTGATTTTATATTTTTTGTTCCTATTACATTGATCATGGATCCAAAATAATCAATTTTATAATCATGATATAAATACAATATATATTAATTATATATTAATTCGTATAAAATCCTTAAATTAAGTGATCGGGAATGAAATACACAATTCAAGGATATGGTGGGCTTTACGTTGGCGAGAACACTATATTTTCAGTTTCATATTGGGTTGAAATAAAGTGATGAAAATGATATATATAAATATATATTAACATTATAGTATAATTTATATATTATTTATATCATATATTTCTACTTAACACATCTTTAATACATTATTTATAAATCATTGATTATTCACTTTGCAATATGAGGAGGCAGTCCTCTCTACACATGAACAACATTACCGTATACCCCAAAATAGAAATGAGGAAGTTAAGTGACATATAATTTTTTAAAAATATTAATAATAGTATTAATATCATTTATAAAATTTATTTCCATCATCATTCCGATTGTTGAAATAAATTAATTGAAAAACAAATGACGTCGATTTTTGTAGCCAAATTTCACCCAACACATGAACGATTATTTCATAATCCATTTGAAAGTATTTGATGTGTATATATTTTATAAACATAAATAACAACATATAATTATATATAAGATAATATTTTTAATATGTAATAATAATATGAAAATACTTGATGTGTGCTTTCAATGAAATAAAACAAAATCATTTATTGATGAACATTATCTCTTCTTCTTGTATCAAATATTGTTTTTCAAAAAGGCCATCCTTGGATAAATATTTGAAAAAATTAAGGATTATATGATTCATGGAGGTATGTTTTGAAGTGATTTTGGTCAATATTAGTAGATCCATGTTTCATGGGAACTTTTAATAATCCTAAAAAATGGGGACTTTTTATAGTTGTCGATTAGTTCCATTCTTGTAATTAATCAAATTTATTATTTATTGGAAGGTATAACCTTCCTCATGTGGATCCAAAATAAGATAATAATGGGGTGTTGTATTGATGTGGTTTAATAATACCTCCACTACACAAAAAAAATTATTTTAATTTTTTTCATCAATAACTTTTTTGTTTCCCTATTTTTCAATTTTAGTTTTTATTAGTGAAACCAAGATTCTATCTATGGTAAAATATACATTAGGTGAAAATTATTGTGAGAAATGTTATAAATTTCTTACTCAACAATTATTTATTTTTTCTAAAATAAGAAATCCTATATTTAGTTTAAATTAATTTTAAAAGAAACACATTTAACTAAAAATAAATCTTTTTCCCTAATCACACTATCATCGTTTTTTCAATTTATTGGTCAATAATATTTTAACAAGTGATAAATTTTTATCTTATTGGAAAATAAATTAAATTTATTAATATTTTAAATAAATTAGTAAAATAGATTATTTTTAATATTTTTTATACACTAAATATAACATCACTTACAATATATAATCATTATTGTTGATTTAGTCATTATTTATTTAATTTGTATTTATGACGATGATTAAAAAAAGGAATTTGAGTCTATATTTATTTAAACTATGTAACTAGTTATATAAATATAAGAAATTAATGTAATACAATAAATAATTAAATTTTAATTACATCTATAATTTTTCTGTCAATGTTTAAAAAAAATTATTGAAATAATTATTATCTAACCGAGTTTTCATAAGCATTTAAAATAATTATATAATATCTCAAATTGTAATGTATATTATAATGATAATTAAAAAATAATTCAATATTAAAAATAATATTTATAAATGAACATTTGTTTTTACCATATCCAAAAAATTTATAAATGTTATATTAATGGAAGGATCAATTTTTAACATTTTCTATACACTACATATAATATTGCTCTCATTACACTAATATTTCCCCAATAAATCCTAAAACATAACATACGGTTTCAGGGGTATAAATATTTCGAGAAAAATGGTGTTTCACATGTGGATAAGTCATTTTAAACATTATATTATATGTTTAATCTCTATTTAAATAGGTTATTACCTTATTCAATATTTTTATTTTAAATTGTTTTCAATATTCACTTTCATAAAAAATTATTGTATACATTTTATAGATTATATATTACTATTATTCAAATTACGTAATTTATTTTTCCAAATTCAAGTAAGATAACATTAAGAATAAAATTTAAAATTCGTCTTATTGATGTGAAGATAATGCCTGGTTTTAAAGCTAAAAAGATCAAATGTTTACAATGTATTTATTTAAAAAATTCAATATGAAAATGACTCTAATGTCCTATATTAGATTAATATATGTATAATTTAACTATTTTAAATTCAAACCTTATTATAATTTTTTAATAATTATAAACTATTTATACAAAATTGATGTTTTATGTTAAAATTCAGTATTATTCACTATTCAAAAAAATGAATCTTCTTAGAAACCAAAAAAAATTATCCTGAAATAATTTTTATTTTAATATTTCAAAAATGAATTTAAAATTTTCAAATATTTTTTTTGGATGTGGTAAAATTATATTTCATATTATGTTCCCCAATCATATTTAAATTTTTTTTTTAAAAGAAAGTTTTTTCTAAAAATATCACTTTTTCATTGAAATGTTATATGTATTTCATATTAATTTATAACTAATAATCAATTTAAACCAATAAATTATCATAATTTAGTCTATTTTATTAATTAAATTTATAAAAATTTGGAGATAATAAATATTTTGTATAAAAATAAATTTATTAGAATATTTTAGTTTAGTAAAACATAGTCTTGTATATAACACAACTTATCAGGGGATCTCAAAATTTTGTTAAACAGAAGCTAAATACAGTGTTTTGGTACCACAAGAAAATTTAAGTATTAAGTGTAGTGTAAGAATAAATAAGTGTTTCCGATAAATAATACATAACGTGGTGTATCATGAAATAATACACATCAATGAAATTTAATTTATACGAAATAAATTAATTCTTTAATGCTAACCGTTTTACATTCTACCCCCCTTCAAATGAAATTCCTCCTCAAAATTCTTTTGAGTCATAATCATTTTTTAATTGAAATTTTCATTCATAGAACCCCACATAAAAAATGAGTAATAAAAATTCCATTAAAATGGAAATGCTGGAATCATATTTATTAGCCAATGTATCTCTTAAATAGGTTTACACATAAGAGAAAATAAGTGGAATGTTATAACATGGACATTTTTGAAAAAATAGGAACCCATATACCTATAGATAATGATAGAAACATGGTCTAGAGAATGTTAATAATCACAAATCCATAAACCAAAGAGGATTTAAAAATTTAAATGATTCCATAAAAATGATGAAAATAGGGTAAAATTTTATTTAAATAATTTTCAAGAGAAGATATAATTTATTCTCCAAGGGCGATATCACCCATAGTACATACCATAATCAAATTTTACATCATCCCTTACTTTATGAGATAAATGTTTTTTGTGAGTGTCTTAGGTCATAAATGATAATATGATTACTAAATTGAATGAACATTCGTTGTTTTTAACATTAGTTATCATCACTACAAAAAATATGCCATAAGTTTTAAAATATTAATTAATATTCATATTATGAGCCTATATTCTCTAAATAATGATTCAAATTTCATATTAAACTACTCAATAATTGTTAAAATTAATGCTCATTCAAAATATTAAAATCTAAAACATTTTAATGAATGTAACATAATTCTAATAAATATAAATCCCCTTATATCATAATGTTTCTATTGATTGTAATATATAAAAAATTTGATTAACATCCTCATTTATAACCTTAAATAATGTTAATAAACTGAGCTATCATAAAAAATTAATGAAAACAAACATTATTCTCCACTGAACAGAGATTATTAAATATATATATTTCAAACAATAATGTTGTAAAGTCCATTCCAGATTTCATATTCCACATTTCCAGTAAATCATTATTCATTTCCAAGGTAATCAATATTGTCCAACTTATTTATTTATATGAAATATCACATTATCCAATAAATTTTATCTTAATATATAGAACAACACAATATTTATATTTTACTAGTTAACCTATCACTATTTTATTTAATCACTTTCATAGTCCTCAATTACCATATAAACTTTTCTATAAAATCTATAATCAAAAAATTGAAAAAATATTCCTTATATATTTTAATATAACATAATTATGGATTCCTAATAAAATAAATATTCAATTCATCAAAATCATCCTTAATCCATAACACATTCTTCCTTATCATATATTTTAATAGCTCTTTCCTTTAATATTTTTATTTTTAGTCTCATAATCATCATCAATATAACGATTACTCATATAACCATTCATATTTTCCATATGATTTATCTATTTTGATATTGTTGTATCACTTATCTTATAAGAAAATATTTTCAACTGAATTAGGGCTAAATCATTATACTAGAAGAGTATTTGATTCATTATTCTATAATCCTTGTTTATAATCACAATAAATTTTAGAAAATGATGAAGAATATGAATTTTCTAAGGATCATTAATATTTAATAAAATAGTAATTTCAAAAATAAGTAGGGGAGGAGAAGTGTTATATAATAATAATTGATCATATAATCTATTATGATAGAAAAATAATACCCATTTCACTTTGTCTTTATAGGCTGTTGTGGTTTATCTTCTACATTAGTAATTTTTTTGGAGAATGTGGTATCATAATTCAAAACTACTTGAGATTGATACAATTAAGTCTTGGTGGTTCATTATATGGGTATTTTTTATTATATTCATCATTATCTAACCTTAATGCATCACTTTTGAATTCTCCTTCTTAGTTGCCTACATTTTCACACATAAAAAATTTAATAGTCCCAAAAATTCAATTCCTTATATGTTTCATCCAAAAAATAAGCATTAAGGAATGATCATTTTCTTCTCTCCAATGTTCCTTTATTTTCCATTGAAACCCCTCTTACTTTTCATGATAAAAAATTATAATAATGGGAAACTATAATCACTATTTTTAAAAAAATGAATAAATGGAACAAAATCACTTATAAATAAGTTATTGATCTCATCCCAATATTTGGAGTCATTTTGATCATGTTTCCTCATATCCATGATAATATTAAGCAATTTTTCTTTCTTTTCCATCCATGTGAAAAGAAAATAAAATAACATTTTCATGTTTTTAACAATGGAGATTGGAAAGTATCTGTTCAGTGGTATAGAACAATTTCTCACCAGCTAGTTGATATGTGGTTTTACTAAATGAAGGTGGATATTTCACTATTAAGGATTTCAGATAATGTTTTTCCCTCATTTGATATTTTGGATGATCAACATGATTTATGGTGTGATAATGCCTTATGGTTATTGAAATGAGTTTTTTCTTTTCATATCCCATAAAAATAAAATTTATAAGATGAAATTCATTTCAATATATAATTCATTCCATATTAACATGATTTCATTGGGTTCCATACATTTTTTAAAACTATATCTCACGGTTTGAGATATAGTTATAACCCAAAAATAACACATAATTAGTAAAAACTACTTAAACAATGTCTAAATCATAATACCTCATTATATATATATAAAATATTAGGTTTATCAATGGTTATTTATAGAACTATTCTATTTTATTCCTTAATAATGTCCTGAAAGGATTTTTGTGAATTTGATAAAAATAGATCCCCTAGGAGTGTCATGACAGGTGTGCATCAAGTGTTATTATTCTCCACTACTTCCAGATCGAATTTATCTCATTATAGTGTCTTACAGGTTGTTACCCATTGGTACATATATTCCAAATACACCTCTAGATCTATTTCAAATACATGAATGTGTTTCAAATGAATAAATCACTCAATCTTTTACCAAAATTCCTAGACATTTTCTTATACATTAAATCATCCATATACATATCCTTAGAGGAATCCCTAGATATATCATTTGAAATATCCATACTAATATCACTAATTTTTTCTAATGTTTATTTCCAAATATTGACTAATATTTTCTAATAATACATATTATATCCTCCTAGGATTTTCGTACATTGATGTTTTGAATTTGTTGAAGAATAAGAAATAATAAAACAATGAAGAAACTTGATATCCACAATAGTTTAGTGTCTTTAGAAAAATGAAGAATAATATTATAATCTGGTGGAAGACATTCAATGTTTCCAACAAAGATCAACCTATTTTGTACAATTCATTGAAACACCCAACATAAAATGATTATTCATAACATTGGTAAAGGAATCATATGAATTGGTGACCTCAGATGCTCAGTATAGTTAATAATAAGATATACATAATCATAACATGAAAAAATGGTATCATAACATGAGCATAACATTTTAAAACCATTCAATTCATAACAAATATCGTAATCCTGATTTGTGAAATAATGATTATTTCCTAATAAGACATGAATCATAAATTAATCAATGAACCTGTTCCCCGAGAACATATAATTTTTATAAGACATGTAGTTTCTTCTATACAAATATTTGTATAAAATCTTTTCCATATTTTTCAACATTCACATCAAAAACCATCATCAGGGGAAATTATATTATTGTATTAGGTTCAATCAATATTACAATAGTATATTAATGAAGTGAGTTCAGTTCCAATTCAAACACTATATTAAATAACATGGTTCGTCTCCCATTATGGAATTTTTTTATAAATTTTTTTTCACTCCATGTTCAATTCATGTGTTTCTCATGATATAGGAATAATTTCCCAATTCAATTGAAGGAAATATAGATCCCACTCATCACATAATGAAATCATACAAATGTGTTCCAAAAGATCATAAACATTGATTATATCATAGCCCATGAAATTTTAGGCATATCATAAACATATCATCATATCATAACATGTTGGAATGTGGAATGTTTCATAATGATTTCATCATAGAATAACACATCAAAAGAAGTGATATTCATGAATATTTCATCGTGATATAACCCATAGAAGGGAAATGGGATTCAGAAACATCAAAAGATAAACTATTCAAATGAATAATATAAATTTTATCAAAGGAGAACATCCACATCAAGGTATATATAAAATAAAAATATACCAAATAGATTGAAAATAAATTTGAATGGTCATTATATCATGTCATATAGAAAATATGCATTCCTATTTAAAAATATATTTTAAAAAAAATCATTTTGAAATAATTTTTCATTGAAAATTACATTTAAATCATTTAAAAAGACATTTAAACCATATTTAATTCAATTTTTTACGTAAAAACGTTATGACATAAATTTCATTGGAAATAAATTTAATTTAAAAATCCTTAAAAATTATTTAAGATAAAATTTTATTTTATAAATATTATACAAAGGGTATAATGAATGTCTATTTTAATAGAGTGGGGATTATAGAAGATAATTCCAAACAAGACATATATGTAATAACAAATACCACATTCATATTTTCATTGGATGTTAAAAGAGACTTGATCTGAAAAATAAAAATTGATTTTTTAATACTATTTTGTTTAAAATTAAAACATGGGTAAAATTTATTTCAAAACAAATGAGTATAGTAATAAAATTGAAATAATTTTTATAAAACATGGTTTTGGTAGAAAATATAATACCGACTATAGAGATGATTAATGTCGGATTATCATAAAAACATTTTTTTTAATTATCTAAAGTACCCAATAGAAGAAATATTTTACCATTACATGATGATATCTAGAATTGTCATATATAAATAAAATTAATTATATTTATTGATATAAAGATCATAATATTGAATCAATATAGTCATAAATATATATAAACCCAATAAATGATGAGATTGTAATAATAAACTCTTACCACTTTGGTAAAATTGAATCATTATCAATATGAAATTATAAAATTACATGAAGAATAAAATATAAATTGAAAAAATATATTATTTTTGTAAAATTTAAAATATGAAGTATATAATACCGTTTACTGATTATATGTTCATAATAATACATGTGTCTAAAATAATGAAAATTGAGAAAAAATTCAGTTTCCACTTTGGTAACTAATAAAATATATCCCCAATAATGATAAATCCTAAAATATATATGTAATAAAAATATTTTTTTAGAGTAATAATAAAATAAATTCATGGGATATATATGCACCACATAGAAGAAATATGTGGTAAATATTTCATGTGTGTCATAAAATAGAAATGTGAGATAGTAATCCTCTTCCTTAATTATTCTCTTCCATCATAAGAGTTCAAAGCTCATTTTTAATAAATATATTTTAATTATAAATTTCTTGATGAATGTTATTCATATATTTAATATAATATAAGATTTTATTAAAAACATTTATTATAATTTTATTAATAATTCCATTTTATTGTTGTGTTTTAGTTAATAATGAATTTCTTATTTGAATATGTTTATATTTACAATTTATTTTTTCCACATATATTGATTACAATATGTCATATTTAAATTTTTTTAAAATGATATAAATATCATATCTATTCCTTATATATTCATATATATCAACTCATGTGTTTGACAGAGTGGATACTCAAGAGGGGAGTGAATTGAGTTCCATTTAAAAATTTCTGTTAAAAATATTTCTCTTAAATTCCCACTATTTAAAAACAAGTTAAACTGTAGTGAATTTATACAGATTGTAAGAGATCAATTAGTTTCTTAAATATTGATTAGGTCTCAGTTAATTTAATCAGATGATTAAATTAACTTTTGAAACTAACTTACTGGTTGACAATAAGTATAAACACTTGCTAATTTAACTATCAATGTAACTTTAAAACAAATTGTATTTCAAATTAATTAGCAGCGGAATATAAAATATATAGAATACGTTAGACTTAAAATAAAATGCACAGAAAATGTAACCAAGAGGTTCAGTCTCATGCCGAGACATAGTCCTCTCAAAAAATTTATATAAATTTGATCCACACCCTAGATCAAGGTAAACAACAGTGAAAACACTGCCCAGGTACAAAGGCATCTACCACAGTTCTATGTGGGAAAACATAAAACAACTCACAGTCTGTCCAGGTCTTACTTGAACTCTACCACATTCCACAGTGGGATACAAGGGAGTTATAGAGAGTTTGTGTGAGGATTTATAAATCCTCCAGCTTAGCTGAGGAGACAGTGTGTATATAAAATATACAGAGTATACAAACAGCTCAAAATGTAAATAACAGAATCACTAAGAGAGTATACAAGAGTTTAGAATGCTCTAGTGATGTGAAGTGTAGCTATGGACTCTTTTCATTAATCAGAGATGCTTCTGAGTCCTTCTATGGTTTTTTCTGAAAAACAAAGAGTCGATTTCTTCATGTTCAGTTTAATCAGCTTGAGTGCATGAAGAGCACTTTGTAATTCTTCACTCAAGATGCAACTTCTGTTCTCCTCTAGAATAAATGGCTTCGTGTAGGTCTAGTGCTCTTCCAGTATGAATGTAGATATTTTCCTTTTGTGTGAATGCACCACATTTCAATGTTGTTCATCCCTTTCTATTTAAACCCTTCACGTGCCTTTGTAACTCTTGATTCTCATTAATCATCCTGGTCTTTGTCCTTCCTTTTATAGCATTCAGCTCCAGTAAAAAGAATAATTACATTTTTCATGGGTACTGGGTATAGTTCCCTGACATTCCCACAACTATAATTAAATAACATTAATTTTTTTAAAATAATAAAATATAATTGTTTCTTTAATAAATAAATATTATTGAGAGTATAGAGTTTGACTGGTCAAGCTTTTGTCAGTAGCCTTCTGTTAGTAGCAATTGACTTTATGTAGTAGTTACCTAGTATCGGTAGCTCTTTGATCATATACTAGAAGCTCCTTTTATCGGTAGCTATTTGGTCTTATATCTCTGGCTCTTTGATCATGTATTGGTAGCTCCTAGTATCGGTAGTTATTACTCTGTGTATCAGTAGCTCTATATACCAGTGAATCCGTCTATCGGTAGACTTTTCTTCTATTAGTAGCTCGTTCTGTATCGATACATTCATAGTGGTAGACTTGTTTATATCAGCATACTTACTCTATCGGTAACTCTGGTGTAATAGTAGCTTGTATCAGTAGCTTGATGTATCAGTGACTATCTATATCGGTAGTTCATTTATGTACCAGTGATATAAGTATTGATAGACTTATTCATACCAGTAGACTTGTTCTATCGTTATATTTCTATATCAGTGGACTTGATCTATCAGAGATATGTTCTTACCGGTGGACTTATACATATCTGTAGCTCTACGTATCAGTGACCTTATCTTATTGGTGTCTATGTCTATCAGTAGACAATTTATCGGTAGATCTGTATCAGTAGCTATAAACAAATTAGTGACTATATACTTATCTATTTTATGCAAAACATATCTGATTGAGTTAGATTTAATTCTAAACTCATATAAACATAGATAATCATTGATTAACATATTTCAAAGATTATTTTAATAAAATTATCAACTTGATAAAATATTGTCATAGATTGAAAGAATTATTATATAGATAATCATTATTTGGGGTTATCAATGTATTTGAAATCATAATTGGGATTATCAAAACAGGTGAGGTCAATAATCTACCCCTTTTTGATAATCACAACATATGATATTATAATCTCAAAATAATCAGTAATGTATTAGAGGATATATCATTAAATTAAATTGTATCAGAGAAAACAATATAAGATGTGAAATATTTAATGGACCAGAGGTAGAATTAAATGCAATGGTATCAAAGGAACAAACAATAGTAGCTATCCCTTAGATAATATTTCTCCCCCTTTTTCATAAAAGTTAGTAAGCCCAGATATGGTTCCCAATAATATTTCTCCCCCTTCTTAGTAATCAAAAAGTGGGAAACAACAAAGAGAAAATAAACAAAATGGGAAAGAAAAGAAATCCATTTTTATTTCAGGTTGCAAAAAGGTATATGGAAAGAAAACAAAAATACAAGGGATTCCTATCAAATAGCTTAGCCACCTATTCAATCCACTTCATCAATGTGAGATTTTCCCTTGGGATCAGAAGAGGATTCAGACTGTGTGGATGTAGGTGAAGGCTTAGGAATTCCTGAAATGATCATAGGAGGCTGAGCCACTGAAAATGTTCATGGCCTGTACTGAGTAGTTGTTTGAGTGATCATAGGAGTAAGGCTTCGAATGGCTTGGGCTGGAGTCATCTGAAAAGGAGAAGTAGTAGAAGCCGAGTCAGGTAAAGATGGAGGTATAATCACTGGTCTAGCATCGACATATAAAAAAGGCAACAAAATATTTCTAAAATCCATAATTATTCCTCCTCCTCTCTCCATATAGATTTGAAATCATCCTTGTTCTCCCTGACTTTGTCCGAGTATAGAGTTAGTTCTCTTAGCATGTTGACTTTCTCTCTGAAGGCTTGATTAACAAGGGGTTACTTCAGGTTTTATAACAGAAGTTTTAAGTCATAATTGAGTTGATGTTTGGTGTAAATCCTTTGAAAATAGTAATCTACCTTGTCTTTCACTTCTTTTTGAGAGGCAGAATCTTCTCTCGTATTGTCCTGAACAATCTTCATTATCATTATAGCTATATCTCTAGTAGACGTAACCACTTTGGTTAGATCAGATGAGTCCACAGAGCCACTGGTTGATGCTAAAATATGCACCTCCTTTATCACAAATCGAATTTGGTTTAGTTCTATTGATGGTCTTGAGGGAAGAGAACCCATAGAAAAAGTTATTGTTTCCTTGATGTTTTTGGTCAACCCACTGATTAGATTTTTCACTCGGGATTCCTGGGTGCTGAAATGATCTTTCATGGAGGTTTTAAAACCATCAAAGACTGATACCATCTGGCTCACAACACCTTTGACATAATCTAAATCTTTATCTACTTGGGATTTAGAACTCATATAAGAATCTAAAGAGATAAAAGATTTCTTTAGAGCTTCAACATCCTCTTCCAGTCTCGACCACTTATTCTAAAATGTTGTAACTTCATCCATTATTTCTTCCACAAAGGTAGAGACATTACAGCTGAGAGAGGGTTCAAAATACATTTCCAAATTGCTCATCTCTTCAACAAATCAGTGCATTAACATAGAAACAGGGGCACTAAAAGAATGTTTCAGCTCATTCTTTAAGGATTCAAGATCAGTCCTGGTGATTATATCAGTAGGAGAAATCACAACATGTCCTCTTCCAGATACTATACTGGTCATTGAGTCATTCATAATTGATTGAATTGATGACACCAGTGAAGCTTCCATTTTCCTTATTTCTTTCACAAAACTGATTTGGAGATCAAAAATGATTTTTTCCAGATAATGCATTCTGACCACATCATCAAGTAACAACTTAGTCTGAATATCATAATTGATTTTTGGTCTATTGAGGGATGCCTAATTATCAGAATCGGTATAGTCCAATCCACAAACCACAAAACCTGGTTTTTTTGCCCAATCTTCAATTTCTATAGCCACTGACACACTTCCAAACCTGGTTTGATTCTCCCCCACAACTGGTTCTTTTTCTTGTACAACAAAAACATTCTTAGTAAGTCTTTCTTCCTTTGAAGAATCTTTTTCAATCAACTCCATCTCTACAACAGCAAGAGGCTCCATTGGAATAGAAAAAGGTCCTTCCATCTCCCCCACAACATCTTTAACAAGTACAAATGATCTTCCAATCATTGGAATTAGACTTAAGTAAACAGAATCAGATGCTTTTAATTCATTCTATATTTCTTGTTCATGATCAGGTGCTGGCTGGTCTTCCTCATCAGCAGGTGTCACTTCTTCTAATAGAGTTTTTTTCTAGATGATACAATTTCAGCAACAGGACTTGGAGGCATGTTGTGATCCCTTCCATCATCCATAGAAGTCTCTTCTTCATCAGTCTCAGCACTGTAATCAGATTCTTCTTTATCAGGTCCTAGACCTGGATCCCTTACATGCTTATGCCTTGAAGGATGATCCACATGATTGAACTTATCATAAACCTTCTTGTCATCATTAACCCAATCTCTTCTCGATCGATTCCAGATTATCTTTATGTATTTGAAAACTATGTTTATGATATAAAAACTATTCCTTACTACAACTGTCTCATCTTGAGACTCAAAAAATCCTCTCACTTTGATCATTATTGAGATCAACTAGGCATAGAATAGGTCATTGGTTTTTGATTTTGGCCTGGTCTTGTCCTACATTTGAAACATTAGAAATCTGCATAGATTTACTTAAACACAATGTCCCAAGAGATGTATGATATAGATATCTTGATATATTATGTTAGAAAAGTCCCCTCTCCTTGGTATTAAGACATGTTGAACAAATTTGGACAACAATCTATTCTCTACATCCATTTCAGCAGCTACCACCTGTCTTTTCTTGCCACTGCCCGTGAGCACTTATAAGGTAGTCTCATAGTCAAATATATCAATTGTAGGTGGTGTTGTCTTCGATGTGTAACCACAAACTCCTTCATGTGGTACTCTCAGATACTCATCCCACTCAACAGAAGAAAATGACATTGCATTTCCATTCACAAAAAAAAATCGGTTCTCATCTTCTGATTCTCAAAACTCACAAACTCGTAAAACTATTTTACTAGCTTCGAATAGTAGGGTCCATTATTATTTGAGAAACACTCAACCCACTTCTGATCTTCCAGCACCTCGAGAACTAGCGAGCTACTAGAAATCAACCATTTCATGCACAACTCTTTCTCGATTACAATATCTCTATTTTGTAAATGTGGGTTTACTGGTTGCCTCCCTGATCTTGTTGTACCAATACTACCACTTTCTTCTGGCTCTCACTTATTATTCTTCACATTCAGCACATCAATTTCATCTCTAACTACAGGGAGTGTGGTTTTTTCCATCCCTGGTTCGAGGAACTTCGGGTTTTCGAGAAGTTCTGAAGGTAAGGCTTGAGGGTAAAGGGTTTGAGGTTCAGAGGATTGAGAAGTAAGTAGGACATTGTTTTATCATTTAGATATAAATAAATAAAATAAAATAAAATGAAGTAAAAATGATACATATTCTGGTGGCAGACAGACGTTTAAAACAACACATACTCATCAGTAGGGTTTATCGGTTAGAATTCCTATCTATGAGGTCTATCGGTGATGTTTTCACATTAGTGAGGTATATCGGTGAGTTTTTCACATCGGTGAGGTACATCAGTGAGATTTTCACATCGGTGAGGTACATTAGTGAAGTTTTCTCATCGGTGAGGTAAATTGGTGAGGTATCTACTGATCAAGGTTAATCATTCCTAACTCATGTCCAATGTAACTAAACATAGCCGAACATAAAGGTTTGGTAAAAATGTCCGCTAATTGATGTTCATTACCTATAAATTCAAGAGTAATATCACCTTTTTGGTAATGATATCTCAAAAAGTGCTTCCTTACATCAATGTGTTTTGTCCCAGAGTGAGACACAGGGTTCTTTGAAATGTTTATTGCACTAGTGTTATCACAGTTAAATAAAACATGCATAAAATCATATTCATACTCCAAAAGAGTGTGTTTCATCCACAGATTTTGTGTACAACAACTACCAGCAGCTATATACTCTTCTTCGACAGTGGAAAAAGCTAAAAAATTATTCTTTTTTACTAAACCATGATACTAAGGGATTACTTATAAAAGGACATGTTCCAGATGTTCTTTTTCTATCCCACTTACAACCAGCAAAGTCAGCATCTGAATAACTCATTAATTCAAAAATATTATCCTTTTGGGTAAATCAAATCTAAATTTACAGCGAGTTTAAGGTAATTAGAAATTATTTTAAATGCAGGTAAATGAGATTCTATTGGATTAGCATGAAATCCTACACACATACACACACTAAAAATAATATATTGTCGACAAGTAGTAAGGTAAAGTAAGATTCCAATCATACCTCTGTAATTGGTTTGATCCACTGGTTTTCCAGTTTCATCTGCATCCAATTTTCAGAATGTACTCATAGGAGTATCACTTTCCTTAATAGTATCCAAACCAAAACATTTTAAAAGATCCTTTTTATATTTACATTGATACAAAATAATACCATCTTCATTTTTACTAACTTGAAATCCAAGAAAATATTTGAGTTCTCCCATTTAACTCATTTCAAATTCATTTTTCATACTTTTTGAAAAATCAGTACATAAAGAATGTTTAGAAAATCCAAAAATAATGTCATCAACATAGATTTTTACTATCAAAACATTTTAGAAATTCTTTTAATAAAAAGAGATGGATCAGTAATCCCTTTAGTGAAAATTTTTGAAATAAGAAAAGTTCTAAGTCTATCATACTAAGATCTTGGAGATTGATTTAAACCATATACAGCCTTAGATAGCTTGAAAACACGATTTGGAAAATGAGGATTATTAAATCCATGTGGTTTTTCAACAAAAATATCTTCAATTGTTAATCCATTTAGAAAAGAACATTTGACATCCATTTGATATAACTTGAAATTCAGATGAGAAGCATAGGCGAGTAGAATCCTAATAGATTCTAATATAGCTACAGGTTTAATGGTTTCCTCATTGTTTATACCTTCCTCTTGACTATATCCTTGTGCAACTAAACTAGCCTTATTTCTAACTATGTTTCCAGATTCATTAACTTTGTTTCTAAAAACCCATTTAGTGCCTATGGTCATGGTGTCCTAGAGTCTATCAACTAATTCCCGGACATTGTTTGTTTCATATTGATTTAACTCTTCTTGCATAGACATTACCCAAAATTCCTCTTTGATTGCATCATTGAAATTTTTAGGTTCATGTTGTGAATGAAAGGCTTGATGTTTAACCTGGTTTCTTAGAGAATCTCTATTCAGTGTCCCTCTATCAAGATTACCAACAACAGCATCCAAAGGATGATTCTTTAGAATCCTAGTTGATCTAGTAAAGGTAGGACTAAAAATTTCAGGATCTTCTCTATGTTCAGGTTCTGTAGAAGTAGATTTTGGAATATGTCTAGAATAGTATGTTTTTATAGTAGGTTCATTAGTTTTATCATTATGGTCCAGAACAATCAAATCATCTTCAAGATTTTCAAGAGATGGCTTAGGTTCATGTGGATAGGTTTCATCAAACTTGATGTGAACAGACTCTTCCACACATTTGGTTCTTTTGTTAAAGACACTATAGGCTATTCTAGATATAGAATAACCACGAAAAATTCCATCAACACTTTTAGAAGCAAAATTGTCAAGATTATACTAGGTATTGAGGATAAAGACTTTTTAGCAAAAGACCCTGAAGTAACTAAATTTGGGTTTTCTATTGTTCCAGAGTTCAAAAGGGGTCTTCTTAAGAACGGGTCTAATCAATATTCTATTGATAATATAACAAGATGTATCCACATCTTCTACCCAAATATAAATAGGTAGGTCATACTCATTAAGCATAGTTATTGCAATTTCTTATAGGGTTCTATTTCTTCTTTCTACTACACCATTATGCTGAGGTGTTCTAGGGGAATAAAAGTTATGACTATAGCCATTATGTGAGCAGTAAGATTCAAAGTCATGATTTTCAAACTCACGGCCATGATCACTTCATAGATTTCTAATCTTAAGTCCACTAAGGTTCTCTGAAGACTTGGAGTATTTGAAAAAATAAGAACAAGCTTCGCTTTTGTGGGCTAAGAAGTATACCAATGTATATCTAGAAAAGTTATCTACTAGGACATAGACATATTGAATCCCATTTAAACTAGAAACTCCAGAGGGTCCAAACACATCCATGTGAACCAACTTGAGAGGTTTAGAAGTTGAAACTTCATTTCTTTGATTTAAAAGAGACCTTATATTGCTTTCACTTTTGACAGGGATTATAAACTTTGTCTGATAGGAATTCAAATTTGGGTAGGTCTCTAACTAAGTTCTTCCATGTCAGTTTTCGAAGTGATCAAATGTTGCAGTGTCCTAATCTTCTATCCCAAATCCAGGATTATTTATGAAAATCATTTTATCTCGTAACATTTTTCTTGGATAAAGAATTCAAATCAACAACATAAACATTTTCATTTCTCAAGGCAGAAAATACTAAATCATTTTTGGAATAATAAACAGTACAAGAATAATTTTCAAATTTAACATTAAAACCATCATCAAATAACTGAGAAATACTTAACAGATTATATTTAAGTCCATCAATAAATAAAATTGTAGAAATTAAAACTGAATTATTGTTACCAATCTGGCCTAGGATGATGATCTTTCCTTAAGAATTATCACCCAAAGTGAAATAGCAACCATCAAACTTTATTAAGATTTTAAAGTAGTAGTAGTCTCCAGATATGTGCCTTGAACATCCACTTTCCAAGTACTATATATTCTTGTGAGAAATCTTCAAGTAGGTCTCTTACAAAACAAGATTAGATGGAAAATCTTTTTGGTACCCAGTTCTTCTTGGTTCCAGATAGGTTAACAATCAAAGCATTAGGTACCCAAAGATGTCTTATGGGTATCATATAATTAATAGATTAAATAGTTTTTGACATATAAACTCTATTTGATCAATTACGATGTGACTAACTAGTAGAGTCATATGAATTTCCAGAACTAGAAGTAGCAGGATTCTGTCCAGATTTTGAAATAAATCTAGTTTTAGTAAACTATCTCTTTCCAGGCTGATAGCCTATTCCAGTAGTATACTTTGGTGACACTTGTTTTCCAAGAATTTGATTAAGAGTATATTTTATATATGTTAATTTTTCTAAGTCCTTCCTTAATTGCTAATTAGGAAATTTTAGTTCAGTATTTTCCTTAAGCAATTGAGAATTGTTTTCTTTTTCAATCTCAAGGGCAGATTTAACAGTGCCAGATAAAGCATACTGTTTCTTTAAGTCTTTGTACTTGTCCTTAAGATCATTACATGTTTCATATAGCATATTATAGTATTCAAATAGTTCTTCACTAGACATATTTTCAGATTCAGAATCATATTAAACTCTATAGTAATATGAATTTAAAGCAGGAGTATCCAGTGTTACCTCAGATGTGTTTGTCATAAAACACCTGTTAACACGATTCTTTTCAGTGTCAGAAACTTCACATTAACTTGTGCTGTCTTTTGAAGCACTCCCTATTGCTTTCATTGATTTCTTATACTTGATGTACATATAGTCATGTTTCTTCTTGAAATTCAACTTCGAACAGTCTGCTTTCACATGTCATTTCCTTTTTTATTCAAAGCAGACAATTTCATCACATTTAGCAGGCTTCTTCTAGTCCTTATTCCATTGACCCTTGTTATCATATTTTCCTTTGTAATTTGATTTTATGATGAATTTATTCTTCATTTAGATCTTCTTAAATCTTATAGCTATTTGGGCCATCTCTTCATAACTATTAGAGTCTGAACTTTCACTTGTTGAGCTTTTAGTAGGTATGTGAAATTTCTCCTAGTTCATTCTCTTTGTGGAAGTAGACTTAAATGCCACTGACTCCCTTTTAGGTTCATCATCTTCTTCCTTATTCACCTTGAGATCTTCCTCGTACATCATAAGCTTACCTATTAATTCATTAACAGGCAATTTTTTGATGTCGCATGACTCTGTAATGGAAACAGATGTTCCTCTCCACATTTCTGGAAGACATCATAATATCCTCATAATTTTTCCTTTGCTGGAATAGAATTTCCAAGGGATCTCACGGTGTTGACAATCTCATTGAACGTGGGATACATGTCAGAAATAGGTTCATCAAGCTTCATTTTAAAATTATCATTTTTAATAGTATAGGATTGAGCCTCATTTCTTTAACATTGGTTGTTCTCTCATGGGAAATAACCAAAGGGTCCCAGATTTCATAAGCAGTTTTGCAAGTAGATATTCTATTAAACTATTCACCTCATAGAGCAAAATACATTGAATTCCTAGATTTTCAATTATTATTGTAACCTGTCTTAGTAGGTTAATCCCAAGTAGTTCTATCAATTTCTGAAATTTTATATTGAGTCTCTATTGTATTCCAGATATCAAATCCCATACTCTCTAAGTGAATTTTCATATTATGTTTCTACTAAGTATAGTTTGTACCATTAATGAAAGGTGGATTGTTGGTAGAAGCACCTTCTAATCTATTGTCCATAGATAGAGTTTAAAAAATATATTTAATCATATAAAATTTAGAATTAATATACATTTATGATCTTTAAAGTTGCAACAAAAATCACAGTTTAAAAGCAGAGTGATTTGAAATCTTGTATTAATAAAATAGTCCTATGATACCAAATGTTGGTCGGAGTAGATTCTGAAGAGGGGGTGAATTGAATTCCAATTAATATTTTTTGTGAAAAATATTTCTCTTAAAATCCCCCTATTTAAAAACAATTTAAACTGTAGTGAATTTATACAGATTGTAAGAGATTAATTAGTTTCTTAATGATTGATTAGGTCTCAGTAAATTTAATCAGAAGATTATATTTACTTTTGAAACTAACTTACTGGTTCAAAATAAGTATAAACACTTTCTAATTTAATAGTCAATGTAACTTTAAAACAAACTATATTTCAATGTAATTATCAGCGGAATATAAAATATATATTATACTTTAGAATTAAACTAAAATGAACAATAGATTTAACCATGAGTTTTAGTCTCAAGACGAGACATAGTCCTCTTAGAAACTTTATATAAATTTGATCCACTCCATGGATTAGGGTAAACAACAGTGAAATCAATTTCCAGGTACAAAGACCTCTACCACAGTTCTATGTGGGAAAATAAACAACAGCTCACAGGCTGTCCAGGTCTTACTTGACCTCTACCACAATCCATAGTGGGATACAAGGGAGTTATAAATAGTTTGTCTGAGGATTTATAAATCTTCCAACATAGCACCAGAGACAGTGTGTATATAAAATATATAGAGTATACACACTGCTCGAAATGTAAATAAAAGAATCACTAAGATAGTAGATAAGAGTTTTGAATGCTATAGTGATCTGAAGTGCAGCTCTGGGCACTTTTGATTAATCATAGATGCTTCTGAGTCCTTCTCTGGGTTTTGTCTGAAAAATGGAGAGTCATTTTCTTCAAGTTCAGTTTAATCAGCATGAGTGCATGAAGATCTCTTTGTAATTCTTCACTCAAGATGTAGCTTGTGTTATCCTCTAGAATTAATGGATTCATGTATGTCCAGTGCTCTTCAATTATGAATGTAGCTTTTTTCCTTTTGTGTGAATGCAGCACATTTCAATGATTTTAATCCCTTGTCATTTACACCCTTTACGTGCCTTCTTAACTCTTGATTCTCATTAATCTTCCCGGTCATTGTCCTTCCTTTTATAGCTTTCAGATCCGGTAAAAAGAATAATTAAATTTTTAATGTGTACTAGGTACAGTTCCCTGACATGCCAAAAACTATCATTAAATAATATTAATTGCATTAAAATCATAAAATATAACATTTTCTTTAATAAACAAATAGTATTGAGAGTATAGAGTTTGATTGGTCAAGCTTTTTTCAGTACCCTTCTGTTGGTAGTCGTTGACTTTATGTCGCATTGACCTTCTATCTGTAGCTCCTTGATCATGTACCAGTAGCTCCTTGTAATGGTAGCTATTTGATCTTTTATTGGTATATCTTTAATCATGTATCAGTATCTCCTGGTATCAGTATCTATTACTCTGTGTATCAGTATATCTATATATCGATGACTCCTTCTATCGGTAGACTTAGCTTCTCTCGATAGCTCGTTTTGTATCGGTAGCTTCATAGTGGTAGACTTGTTCATATCGGCAGACTTACTCTATCGGTAACTCTGGTGTAACAGTAGCTTGTATCATTAGCATAATGTATCGATGACTATCTGTATCGGTAGATTAGCTTCTGTACCAGTGATATAAGTATCGATATACTTATTCATACTGGTAGACTTGTTATATCGGTATCTTTCTGTATCGGTGGACTTGATCTATCAGAGATATGTGCTCATCGGTGGACTTATACATATCGGTAGCTCTACATATCGGTGACCTTAGATTATCAGTGACTATGTATATTAGTAGACTAAGTACCGGTAGAACTATATCAGTCGCTATAAGCAATTTAGTGACATAATACTTATGTGTTTTATGAAAAACATATCTGATTGTGTTAGAATTAATTCAAAACTCATATAAACATAGATAAACATTAATTAACATATTTAAAAGATTATTTTAATATAATTATCAAATTGATAATAGATTGTCATAGATTGAATGAATTAATATATAGATAAACATTATTTGGGATTATCAAAGTATGTGAAGCATAATTGGGATTATCAAAACAGGTGAGGTTAACATCATGAAATTTAGTTATAGGTTAAGAAATACACCTTTCTTGGATATGGTAGGCCATACGTACACACCAACATTTTTTTTCATTTAATTTTTTGGTTGAAATAAAAGATTTTACATGAAATATATATTAATATATATATATCATTATAGTATAATTTTTATGTCACATATATAAAATATTTCTATTTAACACAACCTTAATATTTTCCATCTGAAGCATGAATGTATCTCATTGTTTTGTGACTCGGTAGACTGCCGTACATACGAACGATATTATTATATTCCTAAAAAAATGAAATCCATAAGATATGTGATATATAATATTCAAATATCATAACAAAATCATAAATACCATATATATAATATATAAAAAATATTTCAAACATTATTCGGAATGTCTAAGGGTGGTACTATAAAAAATGAACGACATTGGTTTGAGTGGAGGTAGTACGCCATACCAGAAAAAAATGAATTTATTACCCATTTGATGGATGTGTATGAGGATACAAAACATACCCTTAAAGAAAAAATTTCAATAAACAAAATATTCTTTTTTTATTAAATAATAATGATATAAAAACATTTGAATTATTTGGGGGAAAATATAAAACAAAAAATTTGAAGTTTAATGTTACCTCTTATTTGGGTATATCCTTAGGTATTTTACAAAACACCTTCCTATGATTGATTTATTACTAAAATATGTCTTGTATGTATACGTTATCAATGATTTAATGTTTTTTTAGATAATGGTTGATTCAAATTTATTGATAGGTATGAATAATTTTATATAGTGAGTTTCATTTAATAATTGAGGAGTGGAATTCTTGTAAACACTTAACTGTTTTCACAATTGAGAGGTATCTCTTAACTAATGTGGCCTCAAAAATTCAAAGTAATATATGATAGGTTTTATTTGTTTGTTTCATAACTACCCTATAAAAATAATTCCTTTTCTATAATGTTCTTCCATAACATATATGTACCACAATTGTAAGTATTTTGGTTTTTATTATGGTAACAAATTTTATAACATAAGTAATTTTCCCAATTTGAAAAAAGTAATTTTAGAATATTTAAAAAAATAATAAAAACATATTCAAAAATATTATATATATTTTACAATATAAAAAATGACATAATATTTTCAAATAAATTTTAAAATAAGTTCAACTAATTAGAAAAATAATAACTTTAACTAAAACCGCACTAACATAGATTTTACGATTTCAAGGTCTTCATATTACATATAAAAGATAAATATGTCAATTATTAAACCATATAAATAATTTATTTTCCTTAAAAATAACTTGGATGTTGGAATAAAATTTAATAATTTTATATCATTTAATACAATTTCATTTGTTATGTAATAATAATAATATTGATTTGGAAATTATTTATTTAACTCGAGTGTAAAAATATCAATATAATAATGGAATTTTAAATTATTAATACAAAAAGTAAGTAACATGTTATATTAATCTGAAAATATAATGGATAAAATAGTTAATTTAATTCGCATAATTTTTAATATTTTATTATAGTTTATTTCTGATAACTATTAAATAAATTATTCATGGATTGGATTTACAGAAGAATTTATAGAAATCATTTAAAAATTAAATATTTGAAATAAATTATTATTATAAATGAACTCATTTAACTTTATAATAAATATTTATAACTAAACATATGGTATTTTTCCATTCATAGTGCTTTAAAAATATTAATTCCAAGGAAGGTTCCTTTTTGTCTTCTTCATTACACAACATATTATTTAAATCAATTTAATTGAAAAGATTCCCAATAACACATAATAATATATACAGTGATTTTATTAGTAGAAAAAATTACATACAACAGATGATGTATGATTTTCTAGGTAATTTAACACCTTATATTCTATATATGACCACTATGTTATCATTTTTTACATTAATTATTGTAGATAATTTTATTTTTATCCATGTATCACATTTGGAGAAAACTTAAATTATAATTACTAGAAATTAAAAATTATAATGATTGAAAATATCAAATAAATTCTTCCAGATTCAATTCATAGATTTGGCATAATAAAATATAATCCACATTTGTGATGAGAAATTTGGTTTTTAGAGTGAAAATTTTCAAAATATTAGCATGTTTTTATAAAAAAATTGAACAAAACAAATGATCCCAATAACCCATATTTGATTAATAATTTTTAATATCTATATTTTTACATTTAAACCAATTCTTAATATTTAGTAACATTATATTCTATTTAATAAAAAATCTAGTTTTCAATTAAAATTCATTATTTTTCACTATTTATAAAAAATGAATCTTTTAATAAAAATAAGAAAATCATAATGAATATAAATTTAATTATTCAAAATAAATTTTTTAACAGTGGAACAATCAAATTCCAAATTATTTTTTCCAATAACTATTAAACCAACTTTAAAAAAATATATTATTCTTCAAAAAATGTATTTTTTTCTTTTAAATGATTCTTATTTAATTAATGATACAATCAGAACAAGTAATATTTTCAAAAATAAATATTTCCGAAATATTGTGAGTCACATTCATTCCCTCCATTCCAAAATCTATGTGACAAATATCATCTCATATAATAATAATAATATTTTATTTTATATTATTAGGTCCACTAGGTTAGATACGCTGAGAGGGGGGGTGAATCAGGGTATGACAGATTAAAACAACTACCCCTATTGATCTTGTATCTCTATTATAGAAGACTCTCTTATCTATCTTCCTTGTAGAAATGTATAAACAAAAACTAAAGCATGCACAGGACACAACGATTTTTACTTTGTTTACCCTCACTGGGCTACGTCCAAGGAGCTTACACTGGAGATGTGTCGATGTACCAAATCCACTAAAAGAACACTGATGTTTACGTAGTTCGGGAAATATCACTTCTATTCTCAGGATCACTACCTTTACAATGTCTAGGGTCAGCTCACTTATTTCCCAAGGGTCACTCCCTTTTTCTCTATCACTGGCTCACTACCGGTGGAGAGGATCACCTTCTTCCACTTCTTTTCTCACTACTTTTGAAAGGATCCAGTCACAATTTATAGACCTATATATCTCTTCATTATCACTAATGAATAAATCCTCTGTAGTATGTAGATACTCTGTTGAAGTACAACTTTCACCCATAAATTAATCTCACTTTGCACCGAAGGTATTAGGGAATGTTCCAGCATTCGCGCAGCCCTAAATTGACTATCATGCTTCTACCATGCCTTCCATGCTTATCCAAGATGACATGAAAGTTCCAACACTCATGTTCAAGTTGGCGCACAAGTTCACCTCAACCACTTGCATGGCACTTGCTTCTTCAACTCCAAACTTGTGCGACTCAAAACCTTTTACACCCAAACCATTTTTGGCATGCAACTATCAACTATTGTGATTCTTCAAATCCTGGAATAAAAGTGTCACCAAACCACCAACACGACACCCCCGTCTTGAATTCTAACCATTGGGTGACTGACAACCTTTCTCTACTAAACCACTTTGGGCATGAAACTATCAACTGGCGCACAACTTCTCAAAATCATTATACTAGTGCGACCACACCACATGCATGACTGGAGCACTAATTTTCATTATGTTTTGAACTCAACTTGAATGAGGTAGGGTCAACCTCTATTTTTAGGCATTTGGACACCCTGAGCATCGGTGAATAAGTCTCCTCTCAGCGCGAAAGTCCAGCTGCACTAGCCTCTAGCACGACCTAACCTAAAACTTGGGCTCCCCTTTTTCCTTTTCCATATTATTATGTTATGATCTTGAAAAACAAGTGGCACACAAGTTTCCAAGACTCAAAGACACGGGTGCACAAGTCCATTTGTATCTGCTCTTTTTGATCGGCCTCCAGATTGACCATTCCTTTGTCGATGTTCTTGAATCAATCATGGATCATTAACTACATCCCTTGAACTCTACATGCCACAACAAACACCACATTGACAACAAATTTGTATTCCGTGGTTTTCTTTTTTAACAAACACAACATGGAGGCCTAGTTTTTCAACAAACACAATCACATCAAAAATGATTCGATCATAACTTGAGGGATTTTTTGCAAACAATCTCCCCATTTGGGTTGGTTGGCAACTCTTCCATAAAAAGATAAATAATTAATTATTCAGCCACCATTAACCTATTTTGATTCTGATAGCGATCATGTATTTACTCAACACATACTCTATGATCACATGGGCAATTGTCGGTATGAGAAACAAGAGTAATTGAAAAGTTCATCTATTAATCACTTCGACTCTAACACCCATTGTTGATACCAAAATGATACTACTTTTTGGAAATATTATTACCGCATTCCAACACCACTCTTCTGCTTTTATCATGATCCTCAACTCTCATGATATCGATTATTTGAACGATCACTTCTAGCATCGTCAGATTTGTTACTATCCTTGTCTGCTCACATCATTAACTCTTGTCTGCTGAAATTCTTCTTCAGCACTATTTCCTATGCCATCCAAGCTAATCTCTGGCTAATCACTTTGAACCAACTTCAACACCCCCTATCTGGCTGCTCCACTTGTCAGCTCCTCCCCATATCTGTCATGATTTCTCAAATAGCCACAATGTATCCCTCTTGAACAATCACTATTTTCTCCCCCTTTGTCAATGAACCCAATGGATACTCCTTTGCAGTATATAACAGAGTAGAGAACACATATCAGCACATTAGGGAAAAACACATCATACCTCAGGGAATGGGGGCCCACATCAACACTTTTTCAAGTGTGGGGATTCAACTAAAATCCTAGAGCCATTCGATGCATCTCAAAAGCTTCCTTGGGTAAGGCCGTTGTCACAATGTCTGCAACATGTATCTATATAGGCACATACTCCAACATAATGATTCCATGTTCAACTTTATAATGGATAATATGATACTTTATCTCAATGTGATTTGTCCTTTAATGATGGATTAGAATTTTTCAATGATTTATAGCACTTGAGTTATCGCACTGAATTCCGATCGGAGACTTCACTTCGACACCAATATCATCAAGTTGTTTCTTCATCCATAATAAATTTGTGCATGATTGAGTGTCCACAATATACATAGCCTATGTGGTGCTCAATGAAATGCAATATTGCTTCTTTCTTAGCTATGAAATAAAAAATCCACAATGATAGAAAGCTCCACCTAACGTTTATTTCCTATCATCCATCGAATCGGCCCACTCTGCATCAGTATATCCCAATAACTATGTCTGAGATTTGTCATTATATGTCAAGCTGAAGTCCATTGTTCCCTTGATATACCGAAGTATTATTTTCACTGCAAGCATGTGGATTTCCTTGGGATTACTCTGATATCTCGCTGCTTGGAATGAGGTGAAAACAATGTCAGGCCTTGTTGCGATCATGTATAGAATGATTCCAATAATTTTCCTATATTCTGTGATATTAAATGCCTTTCCATTCTCATCATTGGACAATTTCATCTATGTGGCAACTAGAGTCTTCATATCCTTGGAATTTTCAATTCTAAACCTTTTCAAAACCACCTTGGAATATTTGGATTAAGAAATTAATGTCCCATTCCTTCTTTGTTTCACCTGTAGAACAAGGAAAAATATTAGATCTCCAGTCACTGACATTTCAAACTCACTTTCCATGAATTCAGAATACTATCTTCATTGAGCTTCATCTAATCTGCCAAATATTATGTCATCGACATAAACCAACACCATCATATTTTGATTACTGTCGTCGTTGAAATATGGATTGTAATCAACTCCCCCACACTGGAAACCAATCTTCTTCAAGTACTGATTAGCTTTCAGTAACATGATCTTAGTTCTTGTTTCATCCCATACAACGCCTTCTTCAGTCTGCAAAACTTGTTCTCATCCTCATGAATGAGATAACCATCTGGCTGCAAAATATACACTTCCTCCTCCAGAACCCCATTCATTAATGTAGATTTGACATCCATCTGGAACAGTTTAAACTTTTGTTGCACTGCAATGGCTATGAAGAATCTGATTGTCTCTAGCCTTGCAACCAGTGCTAATGTCTCGTCAACATCCATTCCCACTATCTGGGAGTATCCTTTTTACACTAGTCATGTATTACTTTGAACCAATGTTCCACATTCATTCATCTTGATGTGATATACCCATTTATTCCCGATGACATTTTTATCTTTTGGACTTGATACAATATCCCACGTCTTGTTCTTCCCAATCTGATCAAGCTCTTCATTCAAAGCCTAAACCTAGTTTTCATCTTTAGCTGCATCAGCAATGTATTTTGGCTCTACCAGAGTTAGAAAGATGCCTGCTGTAGTGACTTCATTATTCTTATCTGAACTGGAGTTGAATGATCACCAATGATATTTTTCCTGTCAATTCCAACTCGACTCTTTGGCTTTCTTGCAGACCCAGACCAGAAACATTCATTTTCATCATCAGTGTCTCCTTCTGAGTCAGCATCGGCCACTTCTACTCCTCCTGTGTTACATTCCTCTTCATCACTTTCATCAAGAAACTGTTCATTGTGCTATTGAATATTCTCTTCAGTTTCCACAATAGTGATGTCATTGCTCTCAACTACATTTCCCAACATCTTGTAAAATCATTTTTAGGCTTTTCTTTTTCCAGAATAGCCTAGATATATTCCCTCATCTCCATGTGATTCAAACATCTTATGCTATTCATTTTTGAGAATGAAGCACTTACATCCAAATATTCGAAAGTATTTCACTGTTGGATTCTTTCCCTACCACATTTCATACAGAGTCTTTCCTTCCTTCGGACACAATAGAGCCCTATTAGAAATGTAGACTGATGTCAATTCTTCTTCCTTCTGAATCATCTCTAGTAGTTATTTTTCTATAAGCATAGTTATGGCCATGTTTTTGTTGATCTGAATTCTCCTTTCAACCACTCCATTATATTGGGGAGTTTGTACTGAAGAAACATGATTCTTTATCCCATGTTTCTCGAGATAATATTCCACCTGTTTGTCTGTGAATTCCATAGCATTGTCTGTACGAAACATCATAATTTTATTTCCAATCATCCTTTCATATTCCCTTCAATATGGTTTTAGGTAGCTGAACACATCAGACTTATGGGAAATAACAAATACTGTAACACCCCGAGCTTCCACGATACGCCTCTCTTTCAATAATGCAATAGCTTGCATTGTACGCAACTTCGAGTTCTAAAACATCGCGACAAATCAAAGTAGCCGTTATGAATAGTAATAACAACTTTTTAAAATTATAGAAATTTTATATTTCAAAATGGACTTCATTTTTGTATTCCTAATATTGAAATTAACCTATGTTGAATTTTTTGTAATTTTCTGAGAACTTCAAAATTTAATTGAATAGTGAAAAATACTTAAAACAACTTTTTTAATCAAAATAATTCATAGTGATAAATTATACTATTGAGTGGTTTTAGAGTATAATTAGAATATATTTTTACCATTTTATCCAATGGTGGTCATTAGAATTAATTTAACATTGAAATTGGACATAAACAATTGCCAATCTTTTGATATAAATTGTTTCTTAAAAACACGCTATTTGTTGTGACAGCGGGAATTAATTATAAAATTAATTAATGCAACTAATATGTTTGGAATTTTGTAAAATAGACATCATTTTTTAATTCGGAATATCAATTATAGCTTAGGGTGAAATTTTGGCCTTATTCTGAAAAACTTCAATTTTTGATGAATAGTGAAACCACTAAGTGGTTGTTAAATAACTGATTTTTCGTTTAAATGAAATATTACCACTTCTGTGATTTGATTTTCAAAAATCCGACATACATGGTTGTCATTAAGAAGTAAAATGTGGTTCAATGGGATAAAAATAATTTTTTGGTGAATAGTAACTTATTAAGTTCTTAATCGCGATTAGTGGTAATTAGGGTAGTTTAAGGTATAAATAATACTTTAATAATATTAAATGACCTAGACACATGTCCCAACCTCATTGGTTGTGTCATGGCCGACCAAGACAAGCCATGGCCTAACTTGGGGACCCCATGGATCCACTTTTGTAGGGAAATAACATAAATTACTTTTTATTTAATGTTAAAGTGAAAATGACACTAACATAAATTGTTTTACTAAAACAATTTTTAAGTAGGGTTACACAAGTCCAAATTTTGACTATAAATATTCATTAGAAATCTAAAAAGATTTCCTACATCATAGTATTTTTTTATAATTTTTAGACATTAAATAAATTAAATTATTTATGACATCATTATGATGCAGCGATGACCTCATTATTTAACGATTTTAATAAAATGAATAGATAATGTAAAATCCAAGGCTTACACTTGTCCAAAGCCAATTGGATGAGGAGATTTCGAAACCTTATCACCTTAGCCTCGAATTATATAAGTGTGGGACCTTTAGAATCCGAAAAGCATTTTGAAATAATGTAACATTTCAATCTTTCCAAAAGTGCCCCTCCTCTCCACTTATAAAAGGCCCCCACCTCTCCCACTTCATTTACACTTTCAAGCCATTTGGCTCGGCCAACCTCTGCCCAAATACTCTCCCAACATTCCTCCCTTACTCCTAGAAACCTCACTTTGGGCAGAACTCTTCCCAAGGAAGCCTTTAGCTCAAATCAAAAAGAGTTACCCGATTTTGAGGTAATGTCTTTTCTAATGTTGTTTTGTTTTATTTTTCTTCTCCAACCCCCTAAACTCTTTTTATTCATTTCTTTTGTAACAACACCAGTATCCTAAATATACTAGGATGTTGTTATAATAAGGATTCGAGCTACACTTACACACACCTACATCTAATGGTTAAAGAACATACGGTTTCTGTGGATGGCGAATTTCTGCCTGACGAAATGATGATTGTTCAACACTCATATAACACCTCCAAAGGTGGCCATTAAGATGTCACTATATTTATATATGATATATAATGTGTTTATGTTTTACTTATTCTTCTGTATTTCTCATTTATGGCTTACTTTATGATTTCCATTATGGGTAAAACGCGATAATTTCATTTTAGGAAGTGCGGACTACCGCCCCCTCAAAGTGATTTGAATCGTTAATGCCATATGTGGGATGTATAAAGGATGGAGTAAATGGTATTATACACTATATTATACTGGAATTATATTATACATTTATATCATTATGACTTCGTTCCATTAAATACGAAATAGAAATGAAAGTAGCGTTCATGCGTACGTACGGCTTACCGTCTCCATGAACGGTGCATTTCATTTCTTACCTCTAAATGTTACGTAATATTATAAATGAATGTATATACTGTATATATATGATATATATGATATCTACATCATTAATATAATTCTGGATATAATGGATATTTCACCACATGAACAACTTATAATTATAAGAAGTTTATTGTTGACTCATGTACCAAAGATCGACAAAACGACCGTTATTAACTTAAATAATTACATAATGTTCATATCATTGTAATAAGTGATATAATAAGGATAATGAAATTGAAAATGGTTCTTAATAAGGTATATATTAACTCTAGTTTATTATTCAGGAGGTTAAAGAACGGTTGAGTCAAGTCAGACACGAGGTAAGGGAATTTCTTAACCCAACTTCCATTCTTTGGGTTAATCTCCTACTTTCAAATTATGTCATGATATTGTTATGTCCTATTTTGTATATTTACTTTGTTTATGTGTACCTATAGTGAATACACATAATATATCTATTTTATTTTAAAAATTATCTTTGTAAGGACTTCGTCTCAATCTCCTTTCATTGAGGCATATTTAGTTTTATACACAAATTTCTTTTATACGGTGTATAAACCACTTTGACTTTTACGTTTACTCAAAAGGAATCTTTTTATATGAAGCGTTTTACTAAACGACAAAAAGGAATGTTTTTATTTCTGTACGTATGCGGCGACAACGACTTCTCCGCCGTCATAACCATTATTTGAGTTTCGGCTTCCTCTACAAGCCATCATTTTTTTAATAAAAAAATAAATACAAAGTTTTAACTTTCTTTTATTTTGGAATTGAAAATGGTTTTGAAAGCGTTTTTATTATATCAATTTGTTGTATTGATATCTTGTGATTGAAATGTGGAAATTTTATGTTTCCTTTATGCATGTTTTATGTGATACAATTATGTTATGGTTTATGATATGTTTAAACCTATTCATATGAGGAATGCATTGGACTTAATAAGTGACGGGTGGAGCCCGCTATAGCTCCTCGATGCATCGGCAGGTCTCATGAGACAAACTAGTGTCTTGGCACAAGGCCTTGACAAAATATTATTTGTGGTCTTGGCACGAGGCCTTGACTACGTGGTTAAGATAGTCTGGCATTATGCATTCCATCATTATGAAAGTGGTTATTGTTATTGCATGTGATTATTCGACCAGTAGAATATCCATGTGAAGAAGTGAATGGCATTATCTCATTTTACATTTGCCATATTATGTTGAAGTTCATGTTTAAAAGGCTTTTGTTTTAGTTATACATTGCCTTAAATGTTAATGTTTATTTATGAAAGCTTCCGCAATATTGTTATCCTTACTGAGCATCTGAGCTCACCCCTTTCAATGTTTTAATGTTTTCCAGGATTTGAAGAAGTATATTATGAATGACCTTCAGGGATAGTGTGAGGGGATATGAAGTCAATATGTTGTTGTTGTTTTGGTTTACTTTATGATGTAATGTAACGTTTACAAATGTATCTAGTGTTTCCAAGGCTACTAAACTAATCGGTCTTTCGAGACTTGATCTTTTGTGATCATGCCAATGTTACGAAGTAATGCACCGACTCTGGGTAGCTGGGGTCGGGGCGTTACAGTTGGTATCAGAGGCAGTTTAGTACTAACCTTGGAAGCTAGATTTAGATAAACTCTGATTAGAGCACATAGCCCAAAGATAGACTTTGAGGATTAGTATAGAAGAACTTCCTAGAATTTTGGTATTATAGAGATGTTATGAGTTTTCCGAGCAATACATCCCTATCTGGATACGAGCAGGTAGAGGCGGCTCTGGCACAGATGTACCTAGGGGTAAAACCCGAAAACACCGCTTTGAGCTAGACTCGAACGGGAACTGGTGCACGACAACGGGCCTTGCTGCACTCTTGGTTACGACACTCCCGGGGGATATGCTTAGGATAATTCTCATTTTATTTACAAACCACTATGAAGGGTTATGAGTATATACTTCCTCAAATAAAACATTTCTTTTTATGATTATGGATTATATCCATAAATAGTTCAATTTATGTAAAGTGTTTTACAAGTATGGAATTATGTATTTTGATTCATAAACTAATCTGGTTTATGCCATTGTTTAGAAATGGCGCCTAGTAGAAGGAATGGAAACTGTATCAATGCACGAACTCCGTGTAGGGATTGCCCTCCTGCTCAAGATAATTATTGTGGATCTGGAGATACAACTGGTGCTGATCAACTTATTACCATACTGGGACAACTCACTCAGGTTATGAATAATAACCTTACTCGTATGGAGCACCCTGATCCGCAACGTGGAGGATCAATGCTAGATCGTTTCATGAGGCAACAACCACCAACCTTTAATGGGAGTACAAATCCTATAGTAGCTGAGCAATGGATAAATTCCTTAGAGAAAATATTCCATGCCTTGGGGAGTAGTGAAAGGGAGAAGGTTGTCATGGCAGTTTACCGCCTCACTGGAGATGCCGATCAGTGGTGGTCGCTGATTCAAAACACAAAGGAAGATGATGACATATCGAATATGGAATGGAGGGAGTTCAAAGAGCTTTTCTTAGAAAAATACTTTCCTCGTGACCATCGAGCAGATATGGAAAGGCAATTTCTGAGTCTGAGGCAGAAGGAGGATGAGAATGTCGCAAAGTATGAGGCTAACTTTACAAGGTTAGCAAGGTATGCTGCAGATTACATACGTAACCCAAGGAGTAAGATTGATCGTTTCTTTGATGGGTTAAAACCATTTATCCGTCGAGCTTTGGTATCACAATCCTTCTCATCATACGAAGATATTGTCTCGTGTGCTATCAAGACAGAAAAGGAATTCTCTAAGTCTTATGACAACAAAGTAAAGCAAGAGAAGAAGAGAACGGTGGAACAAGAGACAGATAAAGGGAAAAAGGGAAAGAAGGATTTTCCAGTATGTGATAATTGTGGGAAGAATCACCCTGGTACTTGCCTAAAAGGAATGGGAGTTTGTTATAAATGTGGAGAAAAGGGTCACCAGGCTCGTGATTGCAAGGGAAAGAAAGAGGCTGTCAAAGTTGAATGCTACAATTGTAGAGAAATGGGTCATTATGCAAATGAATGTCCTAAGCGTCAAGGAAACTTACCTCAGAAAAGGCCAAGGGATCAAGGACAATCTTATGCTATTACTACAGTTGAAGCAGAATAACTAATGTATTGGGGCTTTTGGACTCATGGATTATATTCTGGTTATTAGAATAATGTGATCTATATAAGGATTGTACTGCAGTACTTTTTGATTTCAGTAAGGTTTTAATATGATTAAGGTAATCATATTTTTAGTATGTGACAATAAGAGAAACTAATATTTGTTTGAGGAATCTGATAAATTGATTTTGGAATTAAGAGACCTTTTAGAGAAAGTCTGGATAGAGGTATTTTGGATAACTATAAAGGTTGGAGTGGATTAAGTTGAACCTTGGATAGTAAATTTAAGGTTAAAAATTTTCTGGATATTATTCTTGGAATACTATAGTTTTATGAAAAGGACAACCTGCAGGGTGGGGCATAACCCGTCGCGTCGGACAAAGATGCAGGAATCGAACCCACAACCATAGTGCGACAAGCCTTTATTTCCTACCACTAGCCTACAGGAAGTCCCTGGTTATTACAAAATAATTTTACTAATCTAAATAATATGTGTTAATATTTGGAACCTTATACAATTAGGATAAGTATAATATTTTTGAGTTCTATTATCATTTTGAGTGAAAGATGAGTTGAAGGTTGAAACTCTAATTGTCAAGCATAAATATATATATACCTATCTCTTATTCAATGAATAAATTAATTCTTAAACTTTAGTAAAGGTATATTAAAAAAATAAAATAAAATGTGTTATCCTAATACCTTATGTTTTGTTGAACTGAAGACATTTTAAATCAACATAGATTGAAGGCTTTGAGGCCCTCAATTTGACAGTTGATTGTGATTGATGACCTCAATCACTCCCTACAAATATTTACGTTTTTCCTCCAATTATATGTCTTTAATTGCCACCAATGTTCTCCTTATCGAGATCATAATTTGGTGGTGACTTTCTTATTTCCATTTTCCCTCTTATTAAGGCTAAATTTTATTAACCTTATTTCCGATGTGGGTTTTCCACAAAGGTATTTTCTATTTTCACCCTCTTATATCAAATTGCGAGGACGCAATTTATTGAAGGAGGGGAGAATGTAACACCCCGAGCTTCCACGATACGCCTCTCTTTCAATAATGCAATAGCTTGCATTGTACGCAACTTCGAGTTCTAAAACATCGCGACAAATCAAAGTAGCCGTTATGAATAGTAATAACCACTTTTTAAAATTATAGAAATTTTATATTTCAAAATGGACTTCATTTTTGTATTCCTAATATTGAAATTAACCTATGTTGAATTTTTTGTAAATTTCTGAGAACTTCAAAATTTTTATGAATAGTGAAAAATACTTAAAACAACTTTTTTAATCAAAATAATTCATAGTGATAAATTATACTATTGAGTGGTTTTAGAGTATAATTAGAATATATTTTTACCATTTTATCCAATGGTGGTCATTAGAATTAATTTAACATTGAAATTGGACATAAACAATTGCCAATCTTTTGATATAAATTGTTTCTTAAAAACACGCTATTTGTTGTGACAGCGGGAATTAATTATAAAATTAATTAATGCAACTAATATGTTTGGAATTTTGTAAAATAGACATCATTTTTTAATTCGGAATATCAATTATAGCTTAGGGTGAAATTTTGGCCTTATTCTGAAAAACTTCAATTTTTGATGAATAGTGAAACCACTAAGTGGTTGTTAAATAACTGATTTTTCGTTTAAATGAAATATTACCACTTCTGTGATTTGATTTTCAAAAATCCGACATACATGGTTGTCATTAAGAAGTAAAATGTGGTTCAATGGGATAAAAATAATTTTTTGGTGAATAGTAACTTATTAAGTTCTTAATCGCGATTAGTGGTAATTAGGGTAGTTTAAGGTATAAATAATACTTTAATAATATTAAATGACCTAGACACATGTCCCAACCTCATTGGTTGTGTCATGGCCGACCAAGACAAGCCATGGCCTAACTTGGGGACCCCATGGATCCACTTTTGTAGGGAAATAACATAAATTACTTTTTATTTAATGTTAAAGTGAAAATGACACTAACATAAATTGTTTTACTAAAACAATTTTTAAGTAGGGTTACACAAGTCCAAATTTTGACTATAAATATTCATTAGAAATCTAAAAAGATTTCCTACATCATAGTATTTTTTTATAATTTTTAGACATTAAATAAATTAAATTATTTATGACATCATTATGATGCAGCGATGACCTCATTATTTAACGATTTTAATAAAATGAATAGATAATGTAAAATCCAAGGCTTACACTTGTCCAAAGCCAATTGGATGAGGAGATTTCGAAACCTTATCACCTTAGCCTCGAATTATATAAGTGTGGGACCTTTAGAATCCGAAAAGCATTTTGAAATAATGTAACATTTCAATCTTTCCAAAAGTGCCCCTCCTCTCCACTTATAAAAGGCCCCCACCTCTCCCACTTCATTTACACTTTCAAGCCATTTGGCTCGGCCAACCTCTGCCCAAATACTCTCCCAACATTCCTCCCTTACTCCTAGAAACCTCACTTTGGGCAGAACTCTTCCCAAGGAAGCCTTTAGCTCAAATCAAAAAGAGTTACCCGATTTTGAGGTAATGTCTTTTCTAATGTTGTTTTGTTTTATTTTTCTTCTCCAACCCCCTAAACTCTTTTTATTCATTTCTTTTGTAACAACACCAGTATCCTCAATATACTAGGATGTTGTTATAATAAGGATTCGAGCTACACTTACACACACCTACATCTAATGGTTAAAGAACATACGGTTTCTGTGGATGGCGAATTTCTGCCTCACGAAATGATGATTGTTCAACACTCATATAACACCTCCAAAGGTGGCCATTAAGATGTCACTATATTTATATATGATATATAATGTGTTTATGTTTTACTTATTCTTCTGTATTTCTCATTTATGGCTTACTTTATGATTTCCATTATGGGTAAAACGCGATAATTTCATTTTAGGAAGTGCGGACTACCGCCCCCTCAAAGTGATTTGAATCGTTAATGCCATATGTGGGATGTATAAAGGATGGAGTAAATGGTATTATACACTATATTATACTGGAATTATATTATACATTTATATCATTATGACTTCGTTCCATTAAATACGAAATAGAAATGAAAGTAGCGTTCATGCGTACGTACGGCTTACCGTCTCCATGAACGGTGCATTTCATTTCTTACCTCTAAATGTTACGTAATATTATAAATGAATGTATATACTGTATATATATGATATATATGATATCTACATCATTAATATAATTCTGGATATAATGGATATTTCACCACATGAACAACTTATAATTATAAGAAGTTTATTGTTGACTCATGTACCAAAGATCGACAAAACGACCGTTATTAACTTAAATAATTACATAATGTTCATATCATTGTAATAAGTGATATAATAAGGATAATGAAATTGAAAATGGTTCTTAATAAGGTATATATTAACTCTAGTTTATTATTCAGGAGGTTAAAGAACGGTTGAGTCAAGTCAGACACGAGGTAAGGGAATTTCTTAACCCAACTTCCATTCTTTGGGTTAATCTCCTACTTTCAAATTATGTCATGATATTGTTATGTCCTATTTTGTATATTTACTTTGTTTATGTGTACCTATAGTGAATACACATAATATATCTATTTTATTTTAAAAATTATCTTTGTAAGGACTTCGTCTCAATCTCCTTTCATTGAGGCATATTTAGTTTTATACACAAATTTCTTTTATACGGTGTATAAACCACTTTGACTTTTACGTTTACTCAAAAGGAATATTTTTATATGAAGCGTTTTACTAAACGACAAAAAGGAATGTTTTTATTTCTGTACGTATGCGGCGACAACGACTTCTCCGCCGTCATAACCATTATTTGAGTTTCGGCTTCCTCTACAAGCCATCATTTTTTTAATAAAAAAATAAATACAAAGTTTTAACTTTCTTTTATTTTGGAATTGAAAATGGTTTTGAAAGCGTTTTTATTATATCAATTTGTTGTATTGATATCTTGTGATTGAAATGTGGAAATTTTATGTTTCCTTTATGCATGTTTTATGTGATACAATTATGTTATGGTTTATGATATGTTTAAACCTATTCATATGAGGAATGCATTGGACTTAATAAGTGACGGGTGGAGCCCGCTATAGCTCCTCGATGCATCGGCAGGTCTCATGAGACAAACTAGTGTCTTGGCACAAGGCCTTGACAAAATATTATTTGTGGTCTTGGCACGAGGCCTTGACTACGTGGTTAAGATAGTCTGGCATTATGCATTCCATCATTATGAAAGTGGTTATTGTTATTGCATGTGATTATTCGACCAGTAGAATATCCATGTGAAGAAGTGAATGGCATTATCTCATTTTACATTTGCCATATTATGTTGAAGTTCATGTTTAAAAGGCTTTTGTTTTAGTTATACATTGCCTTAAATGTTAATGTTTATTTATGAAAGCTTCCGCAATATTGTTATCCTTACTGAGCATCTGAGCTCACCCCTTTCAATGTTTTAATGTTTTCCAGGATTTGAAGAAGTATATTATGAATGACCTGCAGGGATAGTGTGAGGGGATATGAAGTCAATATGTTGTTGTTGTTTTGGTTTACTTTATGATGTAATGTAACGTTTACAAATGTATCTAGTGTTTCCAAGGCTACTAAACTAATCGGTCTTTCGAGACTTGATCTTTTGTGATCATGCCAATGTTACGAAGTAATGCACCGACTCTGGGTAGCTGGGGTCGGGGCGTTACAAATACCCTTTCCATTCTACTATAGTCATCAATAAAAATAATGTAATACCTCTTTCTGTCAATGGATCTTAGTGAAATAGGTCCACAGACATCATCTTTCACCAATTCAAGAACTCTTGTCGACTTCCTTTCCATTTTTTATGTCTTTCTAATGATCTTCCTTTGTTGACAGGCATTGCACATATGTGTACAATCACATGATAGCTTAAAGAGGTCTCTTACTGCTTCACACATTACCAGATCTTCTACATATGGTTGACATAGAAGACCAAGTCATTTATGCCACAATTTGTTTCCTCATCTCTGGATAAAAAGAACATATCATCTTGGCCGCTTACAAGGTAGAGATTTCCCTTAGTTCTATTTCCTTGTAGAAACACTACCCCATCTCTTATTTTGATGATACACATCTTCTTAGAAAACCATATAGAATGTCCTGAGTCACATAGTTTACTTATACTAAGCAGATTGTGACTGAGGCATTCTACTACCAATACATCATCACGTCTTATTTCTTTTCCCCCAAACTTGGCCTTTCAGGAGACAATAATCTTCAGGCCTTCATCATTTCAAAACATGAAGACTCCTTCTTTGTCAAATTTTATGCTATTAACAAGAATCTTATTACCTATCATGTGAGACATGAATCCAGTCACAAGGATTCAAACAACAGTTCAGTCAGATGTTTTAAGGGAAATTTCAGCAACCACTGACTTCTCTACTATCTTCCTCTTGGTCCATATTTTTGTGCTCACACTCGGAAAAGATTGAGACTTCTGATCTTTCTCAGAATACGATGGACTGTCTTCATCTTGCAAAGCTGCAAGTCAATTTTTCATTTTCAAATCACCTTTTGGTTCATTGATCTGCTACTAGTGATCATTTTGGTTCTACAAGGGCACATTTTTCTATATGGTTTATATGAAGTATCTGGCCATGTGTCCAAGTCCTCCGCGCCAAAAATAGTGTCCTTGAAAACATGTTATAGAGAATCTTTTATTGTTTGGCTACCACCTCTGTTCTTGTGCCCTTTGATATCTCATGGATATAGAACACACATACTGTTAACATCTCATATTTCTATATCAATGACACCTAATATAAGGTGAATTTATTCCTGTCAATTATACAATGCTAGTTTCCCCTTGTGATTTTTGAATATTCTGATTTTGTTTTCTACCCAAATCAACCTTCAATCTGGGAATGGGTGCGTGCATTCTGACATCAATATTTATTTCTTTTTTTTCGATCAAGCCCGAATTCAGCCTTAGAATCTGAGCATGATTCATGGTTCTTTCCTGCTGAACTACTAGTCTCCTCTTTCTTCATTTCTATCATCAGAATGACCAGATTTCCTGATATCACATTGGGGGTAAATTGTTTTTCTTGATCCTTCATTTTTCACGACATACTGAACACTTCTTCTTGATTTTCTTCGATACAGATGACATGATCTTTCACTTTTCCATTCAAGTAATCGATCTCCCTTTTCTATTCTTCAATCTTGATCTTATTCTCATCAACATTTTATGAGACCTCTGGCCTGTAAGACTTAAGGTTTTTTATATCATTCACTAGCTCAGAATACACTTCTTCTTGTTGTTGCATGCAGAGTTTGGCATCATGTACAACCTTGTTGGATTTCATTGTTTTTTCTCTCCAAACAACTATCTCTTCAAGAGCTGCATTTAATTCAGCTTCCATGTCAACACTCCATTAAATTTCATCTTCTTCTTCATCAATGTCAGTTTATTCTATTTCTTGAACACTACCGAAAATCGCCACCATGTAATTTTCTCCACAATATTTTCAATTTTCAATCTCCTCAACCTCTTCAACCTCAGACTCACCTGAACTGTCTATTTCCTGTGAAAGAAAATTATTCTTCTTGAAGAAATTTCTCTTGAACTGCTTCTTCCCTTTCACATGAGATGATGATTTCTTCTTGGGAATTATAACTTCATCTTCATCATTTTCTTCTTAAATATTTTTATAGAACCTTGCAGCATGATGACAAACTTTTACAGATCTAATGAAAGCAAGTGGATTTTTTTCCTTTGAAATTTCCATGTACTCTTTGATGATTTGAGGTCAGGAATAACATTACCTCATTTTTCTCTTCTTCTTCATGAGAATCTACAACAGTGATCTTCTTCAAGTCATTATATGCCACCTCTTTGGATTTCCCCTTTACCAGAGCCTCGTTATCATCGTTCCTCATTTCATATGCAAACAAGGTACTATGCATATTGTCCAGTGTCAACTCTTTTGGATCTCTATCTTCTAGTACTGAAACATTCGGATTGAAACAAGGTGGATGTTTCCTTAAGATACGATTTATGATCTTTATGTCTTCAATGACTTCTCTAAGACCTCTCATATCTTCCACAACAATTCATACCCTATAAAATAATGCATCAACAGACTCATTCAGCTTCATTTTAAGATATTCATACGTAATCCATAGTACTGGTAGCTTTTCCTCTCTGACCTTTGTATCTCATTCATATATATTCAAAAGCTTATCCCACATGTAATGTGATGTTTTACATGACGTCACCTTTGTATAGAGAGCATTGGAAACGACTCCCCCATAAGCATTTATGACCTTGGCTTCAGAATCTAATTCTCTTCACTCGGCTTCCGATAATGCCCCACTGTTGATGTCAGCTATTAAACCATGCATTTCTATTGTGAATACATCCATTCTCAATGATCGGACGTAGTGTTTCATCTGATTCTTCTATAGCTGACAATTGTTCCTGTCGATGATTGGAATCCCATTATAATTGGTGACCTGCATTTGAGAAAGAACCAAGGATATAAACCTCCCTCTAATACCAATTGTAAGGTCCACTTGGATAGACACACTGAGAGGGGGGTGAATCAGGGTATGACAGATTAAAAAAACTACCCCTATTGATCTTGTCTCACTATTAAGCAAGACTCCCTTCTCTCTCTTTCCTATAGAAAACTACAAACAAAAACTAAAGCATTCCTAAGACCCAACAATTTTTACTTGGTTCACCCTCACTGGGTTACGTCCAAGGAGCATACACCGACAATGTGCCGATGTACCAAATCCACTAAAAGCACACTGTTGTTTACAAAGTTCGAGATAGATCACTATTATTCACAGACTCACTGCCTTTACAATGTTTAGGGTAGCTCACTACTTTCCTAAGGGTCACTCCCTGTTTCTCTGGCTCATTGCCCATGGAGAGGATCTCCTTCTTCGTATTCCTTTGCTCACTAAACATGAATGGATCCACTCATAGTTTATAGACATGTAGGTCTCTTCATTGTCACTAATGAATAAATATTCTGTTGTATGTGAATTCTCTGTTGAAGTCCAACTTTCACCCGTAGATGAATCTCACATTTCACCAAAGGTATCGGTCAATCTTACAGCTTTCGCACAGACCTAAAATGACTATCATGCTTCTACCATTCCTGGAAAAATTCTCCAAGCCGGCACGAATGTTCTGACACACAAGATCATGTCAGAGCACAAGTTAACCTCAACCACTTGCGTGACACTCACTTATTCAACTCCAAACTTGCGCGACCCACACCCTTTTATGACCAAACCAATTTTTGCACACAACTAGAAATGGTCACGCTTCATTAAATCCTGGCACACATCTGTCACCAAACCACCTAAGTGACACCCCATTCTTGATTTCTAAACTTTGAGAGACTCAAAACCTTTCTCTACCAAACCACTTTGGGCGTGCAACAATCAACTGGCGCGCAACCTCTCAAAATCATTATACTTGCGTGACCACGCCACCAGCCCAAATGAGGTGGGGTCGACATCTATTTATAGGCATTTGGACACCCTGGCGTCGGCGCGCAAGTCACCTCTCGGTGTAAATGTCTAGCCGCCCTAGTCTCTGTCACCCTGGTCACTTTCGTGACCAAACCTATATCTTTGGCACCCCTTTTTCCTTTTTCATATTTTGATGTCCTGATCTTGGAAAACAAGTGGCTCCTATGTTTCCAAGCTTCCAAGATCGAACATTCCTTTGTCGACATTCTTGAATCAATCATGGATTGGTAACAACATCCCTTGAACTATTCATGCAACCATGAAATCCCCTTTTTCAACAAATTTGTATGTCATGGTTTGCTTTGTCAACAAACACAACATAGAGGCCCACTTTTTCAACAAACACAATCACCTAAAAAATGCTTCAATGAAACCTTGAGGGATTTTTGCCCAACAATTTTGGTAAAACATGGAATTGAGTATAATGAAATCTGTCAAAGGAACTTTGCATTATGTAGAAATGAATAAAAACATAGTCTTCCATGTTAAATAAGAAAAACATAGTTTTTCATTTAGCTCATGCTTAAATAGTTGATGCGTATAATTCAATTATATCGTAGTGTTGCTTGAAATGCAAGAAATCAATGAAATTTATTTTTTTTTGACCAGAATTAATTAATAATAACTCCATGTGTAACACATGGGGTCAAAATACTACACTAGAATAATACAACATAACCAAAACTACACTAAATCCAAATTGTTACAACCTCAACCAACACTATAAGCAAGTCACCACCCAAAGTCTCACATTCCCAAATTCAATTACTAGACACTTTATTCACATTTACACTACATATTCATTTAACATTAATTTAATTTACATCATTTACCACAAATAAATTTATAGATAATCTAATTTATTAATCATCCCGTTTAATTTTATTTTAATATCTCAATTTATTCTGGGGATAATCAGAAAACTAACAAAAAAATACTACAGGAAATCCTACTTGTCTCCCATCAACTAATTTTTCCACGTCGTGCCAAAATAACATCTCATTATAAAAAACTACAGATCTCTTCAAACATACAACCAAAAACACTGCATACCACATCCACTATTTATTGAAACCACTATGAACCACATCACAATCTTCATCCCCATCTCTCAACACCACCAAATTTCATGACACCAACACACTTATACTTCGTCTTTCCTCTGTGGAACAACCACCACACATAATCTCACAAAGCACACCACATCATATAAATATTAAATGAGAACATATAAAACAAACTCACAACTACCAGAATCACATTCATGCTAGCCTACCACCACCTTACAAATCCATAAACTGCATAGCCTATCCAGTCACATATATCAATGTAAAACAACTGAAACCATAGATGGAAAAAAACAAGCCCCAGAACATACACAAAAATATATAATGGATTACAAAAATTATTTAAGGGAATTATCAATCTGTCCCATTATTTATCATGGATATTTTCACACAACCCACGTTACATACTCTACTAATTCATTAGTTTTATATACATTTTTAATAATTTTTTCAGGGAGCTATCACACAACAATAGAAAAAGGGTCATAAATAATATCCTCTAATATACATGGAAGGTTAAAAATATAAATTATTTATTGTAAGAATGATCACGAATTAAACAAAAATATATTATATATCATAACAACACTACATCTGAAATCTTTCAGAGTCCAATAAATTTATATTATTCCAATTCATTATTTTTTTATTATAAAACATAATATCCAACCAAAGTAATAAAAAATGTTAAATAATTCTACATAACATCTAAAAATTCAATAATAAGGAATCCCTACATTAAGGATGTTTTATTATTCATTGTGAACAAAAGGGTAAAGATGAATCTAAAAACAAAAAAAAACCTCATAATAAAAACATCTATCAATATAAACTACAAAATAGATTTATTAGAAATGTATCCAAAAAAAAACCAAGAAAAAATAATCATTCTTGAAACCCTGATGATGAATTTGAGTAAAGAATTAGTGAATGTTGGAGAATGTACCACCAATATCCAAAATCCAACCACTAAAAACATCAACCGAGAGAGGAGTAAGGATGTCATAAATATCCTCTTTTTGTTTCAGGGTTTCACAACAAAGAAGAGGATATGTGGTCCGAATGACATTAATATAGGAAAAAAATTTATAAGCAACGTATGAGCCAACCCATTTAATGTTTAAATCCATGTTTTACATCTTAAAACCCATATACTCCTAAATATTTAATCCATCGAACAATTTGACAATATAAACTCTAAATCGTCGGGGTTCCACCAGTTTTCATGGTTCCAAATCTATAATAAATATATGGTGTATATTATCATTTTATTTAGGGAATACAATTATGATCTATCCATTTTCACCAATTAAAATTAAAAAAAAAATTAATGGCCATATAAGAATTAAACAATAATCTCACACCATAAAACACTCTTTTAAGGTGTAATCACTATTGATAATAAAGAACTATAGCTACACCTCTAACAAATCCTCTAGAACACCCATTAATAACACATTAAAAACAAAACCAAAATGTTTATCTGGCTAAGAAGGCCGAAACCATTACAATAAATTTTAGAGAGTTATATTTTAATATTTTTATAAATTTCTAGTTTTCCTGTCCCCTAGTATATAAATGTACGTTCCAAATTTATATTCATTACAAATTCATGAGCTACCTTGGTAAAAAAAACCCTACAAAATTCACTTTTGAAGATAAATTTCCATAATAAATATGTTCCATTCTTTATAAATTACAATTCAATGGGTCCTTAAGAAGGGATGTGAAAGAAATATACAGATGAAGTGGTAATATTATTTACAATTTATTTAAAATATCAATCTTCTTCAACTTTCGGAAAAAATATTTTAACCATTATAAAATATTATCTTGAGTATCAAAAATATTTTAAAATGTATTTATGATTACGAGAAAACATTATACATGTCTTTTTAATTCTTTGAAATGCTAAAATATCACATGTGTGTATACATTACATTCCTTCACAACATAGTGGTAAAACAAAATTTCCATAACCATTTAAATTGGATAGTTATAATTGTGGAAATAATTTATATATATGAAATTTGTAAAATAAATAATTCTACTAGATTTATAATATAATATCTAGCTTCTCACGTAACATTTTTTTGGGATACGATATCATCTCGCAGGTATACTTGTGAGTACTAACAATACAATGAAATGTGAATCATTTTACATGTTTTCATGTCATATATTTTAATTAGTATATATTTATTGAATATATTTCCAATATATGATCAAATAAATATTATGAGAAGGTTAATTATTTTTTATATTTTTTTATTCCATATCTCAAAAAATGAAAACATTATTGATGCATACATACAACTTCGGATCATGATGAATGACATAATTCATTTTCCAATATATAATTTTTTTATGACATTAGATAAACATCTATATAGAATATTAATAATATTTATATCTTGATTTATATTTATTTGAGGATTTAAAAATGAAAAATTTATAAGGACTAAAAATAGATAACAAAGATTCTAATGAAAAATTAAATAGCTAACACCCATGAATAGTGAATTAAATATACAATTATTAACAAATGGGTTTTTAAATATTATAAATTTATCATATATAGATGATATTATAATTATTTAAATAATTTAGTTCAATATTATTATAATATTATATTTATTATTTATGTGGTCATAGTGCATTCAAAGAAAGTCAATCATTAAAAAAGGGTTTCTCATATAACTTTTATTTATTTGATACATATGCCATATTATCCATTAGATTAATTTATTATATCATTATATTAAAATAGAATATATTTTATAATTACTTTCTTGTAAATTATGAAAAATTTATAAATCAAAAAATGTTAATTATTTCACGAGTTTTTCAAAAAAATATTATTGTTGTTTAATGTGTTTATCATCTAGAAGTGTGTTTTTAGGACATATGTTATGACACAAAACTATCATTTTTATAAAGATTATATAAATCACCTTTTACATGTTATATTATAAATATCCTTATGATAATGATATTAATATTTTCATCTGAATTTTTTCCATTAAAGGGAATATTATTCATAATTTAAAAATGTGATAAAGTATTTATGTTATAATATCATTGTTTATTAGGATTATATATGATTATGTTTCTGATACAAAAACATTATGATATATCTTTCTAAATATAAGTATGTTTCTTTCAATATTGTTATTTATATAGATTACATTTTATTTTATTTTATTATCATTATGAAGTCAAGAGGATAAATTAATTTTTGGGAAAACCATATTCATTTATATCTTTGGAAGAATATACATTTTTTCTTAGGAATGATTTAAAAAATAAAATAATGTTTTTTATATTGTAATTTTAAAATTTAAAATAATTCTTACCCATGATTGTATCATCCATAGTTATAAATAAGGGAATATTCTTTTAATTTTTTTTAAAAAATATCATTTGGTATTTTTGTAGAAAATGTAAAATGAATTTTTATTCTATAATAGAATACAAGATTATAATTTCATGATTCATGAACAAAAAATGTTGTTAGATTCGTTTACACGTTTCAATGGTTCTTAAAAAAACAATTCCCTTATTAATTTAGAATTTTTTTGACATTAAATAAGTTATTTCAAATTAAATATTGTTTTTCATAATGAAATAGTCTAGGGATTTCATAAAGGAATATAACATCAATGATGACATACATTGATGAAATTTTGTCCAATTTTGGATATATTATACTCCAATACTACCATTATTATTTATGTTTATGTTTTATTATTATAATGATGAGATGTTTCTAAACCCTATTTATTTTTAATAGGTTATATAATGAGAAAATGGTGAAATATCTATGTAACAGTTGTCCTTTCAACTATTTCTGATATTTTATGAATAATTCATTTTTATATGTCACTCATATGTATGGATTAGGATTATGAAAAGCATGGTGATGAAATTATATAAGCCCCCATAGCATTAGATAACTATTTATAACTCGTGATAGTATAGGGAACATATTTACAATATATCACACTTTAGTATGGGAAAATGTCCACTCTAAGAGTATTGGGGGTAAAAATTCACTATTGATATAATATATGTGGGAGTGAAAAGATTACATAATGATAGAATTTTATGTGAGCAATAACAATGGAAATTATATTCTATGACTATATGAATTCTTAAAACAAACATCTTATGATAATATTATTTTCTTATAGATCATGTTCTTTGATTCCTTTTTTATTCTTATATTATGAACCACTAAATTTTATATCATGATACATGATAACACTTTTATGCTTAGATTTATATTAGATATATATTTTGGATCTAATTTTTCTTGAGTTTGGAAATATATTAGTAGAGGGTTTTGAGTTATTTTAAAATTTATTATCCTTATAATATAAAAAGCTGGACTTCCCGTCCTCATCCACCGTCGCATAGAAAACTCATTGGATTGGAAAGACTCTTCCAAAAATAATAATAAACAATCATATCCACATTAAAGAGGTTTTCTAATTTTCTAATGACCACCAATTAAATGTTTTAAAACATCTTAGAAAATATATCTAAAGGATTGGGGTATATATTTCTAATCGTTTCTTTCTCTTTTCTTGTTAATTAAATTCATTTCATATATATCATTTTAATTTTCACCATATTAATATGATTAAATTAGTGTACTAATTATTGTTTTTTATAAATATGGCATAATCTATATTAAATCTTCTTTTTTAAATTATAAAACTGTAAAGTACTTTTTTTGTTAGTGTGGATTGGATACTTCAAAATATATCATATTATTTCTATTAAGCACCATAAACTGATGTTACTAATGTTGAATTTTAAATATCATTATGATATTAATAACAAATTATATATTATTAATTTATAAGACCTATTTTGAATTTCTCCAAATCCATGTAAAACTAAATTGGAAACCATATATTTATTTGGACTTCCACCTCCATTGGATGATGGTTTTTTCATTCTACTCATCACTAACACACAATGATGTACTTGATTGAGTTTAATGGATAAATATTATTTTTATGATTTTTTATGGTTTTAAAGGAATAATTTTTTAATATATTAATTATACTATTGATAAACAGTTATCAAATTTTCAATCAGTTAAAACAACTGGAAAATAAGTAATTAAAATTATTTAAAAATGTCATATCCATTAATTATTATACCAATTTATTTCTAATTTTGACTTATTAAACTATTTAAAAAAAATGATATCATTATACATCTATAGTAATGAAATTATGACCAAATTCCCCCATAATCATCCATTATGCATGTTATATTCATTTCTGCGTTAGTTTTACCACCATATTGAACAATGAATTTAAATTATATCATCGTTGATTATAGAATAATAATTCAATATAAATATAATATAAATATTTAAATTTTAAATACTATGAATCACGGTAAGGTACATTAATAATTGTTTCATTAACAAAAAAACCCATCATTGGTTAAAAATAACCAAATTTGTTAGTTGTTGATTTCAACATTCAGAATAAATATTACAATAATAATGAGATGAAATTTAAACATAGAAAATATTACAATTTATTAATTATAGTGTAATTAATTAAATTGTAATTATGAACTATGGGATAATATTAAATAAAATAACTATGTTTCAAGAACTAATTCATAATAATCATAGTTAACCATAACAGACATAAAATGTATTTGATAACCTAATAAAATTAATGTAAATAATAATTATAAGACAATTTTTAAGGAAAGTGATATAAAATAGGTGATTAAATTATTTATATTTTTTTATAAATAATCATTGAGATATGTCAACTATGTGGGGGAAACATGGTAATAGATTTTTTATCTAAAATTTATTTTCATGAGACATATTTCCAAATGGGATCCTTGATACCTTTATTATGTTTTGTTTATATACATTTAATTATTTAAACACATTCATGTTGTTAAAATATTCATGTATTGAATGTTTTTAAATAGACCTCAATTCAAATGATACTGAACATGAATGTAGTTTTGATCAAATGGCTACTAAAACTACAATGGTTTCACTTCTAATCATAATTTCAAATCATGTTTTTATAAGAACGATGATCCATTTGAGGAATTATTTTTCAAAAAAACATTTAATTATTTAGATTTTTTATTTATGGGGTTTTATTTGTTATCATTATTTTTTACTTAGACATGAATCATGTATTAACCAATTCATTATTGTTTATTAAACAGGAAACGTATCTTCTATTAGGTTAATAACCCCCCTTTTCTACCCCTATGTCACTAGATGGTTTGGAAAATGTCGTTATATAAACCTCAGTAATTATTTGATGTAATTTTAGACAACTTGGAATAATAAGAAATGTTTATTGAAATTTTTACATTTTCAGTATCAGTTGTTACCACCCAACTATAAAAAGAATCTATTTTTATGTTTTTCATTCAAACAACTATAACATAAATATTTATCATTTTCTGTTATACATCATTAATGAAAATTCATTTCATTCTAAAATAGAATACTATCTTACTTAATTTATAATATTTTCCTATCTAATATTTTCCTTCATATTGATTATGGAGTTTTCATTTTTCAATTTTTATTTCTCATAATGACCCTATAAATGATTTCAATATAATGAGTTTTATTAAAACCATTATACTTGATCAATGATATTCTTCTCATGTAACCATCCATCTTTATTATCTTTATATCAATTATAATGTTCTTCTAATTCTGAGTAATGATCGATCACTATAATTTTCTTGTATAATAATCCACTATGTATGATCCATTCTTTTCACCTAATGCATTTCCTATGTAAATACTCTATTTAATAATCATTTTGTTGAAGGGTGTTCAACTATATTCCTTATATCTATTAATTTCTTGGAATTTAATATTTGAAAATATTACCTTTATAAATATAGTGAATATAATATATTCTTTATTATCATTATTGAGTGTTATTTTACAAAAGAGGTACTTGATATCCCTAGATACCAATTTTCTTCAGGGGTTTATCATTTTACTATTATTGATATAATTATTAATTATTTGCTTATGTTAAATCGTATAAAATACTATTCTTACAATTTTCTCCTTATGTTGTTATGAATGAAAAACTATTCATTCCATGAGTTCTTTAAATTGTAAAAGTGAATATGTATGATTTGGACTATTTTATGAAATCCATTTTATATCTATGGGGTTTTTATAATATTATTTGAAATTGATTTCTAGTTACACTCAAAATTATGGATGATGAGGGGTGGGGTCATATATAATTTTGTTATCTTTTATTTTAATTTTTATATCACATGATATAATTATTCAAAAGTATATATTTGTTATTCATAATCATGGAAATTGATTTTTTGGCTTATGAAAGTAATGTTAGATATAATATTTTTTACCAAAATATTGAAATAGGTTTTATATTTTTATTATAGTTCTCAAGAATGAATTAAGATCTCATGGATCATGTTTGTTGACTCATACTTCTATATTGTTTTTATTTATGTATTATGATTTTTTTGTCAAATTCCATGATTTTTTATCTATAATTTTTAAAGTATGAAATTTATTTTAATAATTTATTATACCTATGTGATCATCTTATACCCACTTATGATAATGAATTATTATCCCTTATGTTTACCCTTATTGTGCATCTAGTTTAACCCCATTATTATGTTTCCATTTACCAAGGTTCAAATGATGATTAAAAAATATATATATTATTGGTGGTAGAGTTGGATAAATCAATTATTTGGAAATATTCAGAGGGGTTTGAAAATAAATTTTTTATATATCAAGACCTAAAATATAATGAACCAATTTTTTTTGGATATTGTGATTATTTTTGAGATTAAATATTTTCATTAAATAAATGTTTTATATTAATTTCATGCCTAAATAGCTCAGTATAATTTATATGTGATCATGGTTAATTTATTTTGAACCATTAATTTAGTTACTATATGTATTAGGATGAAATAACCTTAATGAAAACCCTATAGTTAATTCAATGTATAGTATGGTATCATGAATTATATGTGTTGTTTTTAGTGGGTGGTTTTCAAAGATAAATTTCACTTTTTAGTTACCATAATGTCAATGTGGCTATTCCAAAGATTCACCTAGGTGTAATCATAAATAAAATGGTTGAATAATAAATTAATTGATCCAAAATATGATCCAGGATGTGTAGTCCAAGACATCAAACCTGGATGAATACCATATAGGTTATTATTTGGTTGATAATATGGTCATTATTAACCACTAGTATAGGTTAATATTATAGTTTGTTTGAGGATATAGGTTGATAATTATGAGAAATAAAAACTAAAAGTAATATTGGTAAAACTATAGTGAACATATTTATAACTGAACAATCTATAATCCAACAAGATAATATAAAAAACATAGTAATTTATGGTACAAATTTCATATATGATTATGACAGTTCCAATGTATTTTTAAAAAAAATTACATTTATGTTAAATATTTTTGTTTTTTAACGGATGAAACTAGAAGTAACAAATGTAGTGTCGGACAATAAAGAGATTAGAAAAATATAATACGTACATATATGGGATATGATATTATATAACTTGTTATTATAACAAATCCTTTATTGTGATATATTATTAACAATGTGATCATTGATTATATTCCTAACAAAAATAAAATAATAATTATAGAGTCTCATGAATTATCAATAGATGATGATGATGAATGAAAAAATGATTAATTTCGTATATCACAATATATTGGCAATAAGAAATAGTGAAATGTTATAATGGGGAATGAATGATTATTTACATATGATATAGGGGTCCACTGAGCATAAAAATATAATGAATATGAAGCGGTGTTATATAATAATTATAGTGTAAAACATGCTTCCAAAATCATAAGTAATAGTATAATGTCTTAACTGTCGAATACAAGGAAATTATACAATTAAATTCTCTGATCTGAGGTAAATATATGTTGATTATGGTCACTGATCTCTATGAAAAAATGATCAATGGAATACCTATACACTCACTAGCCTAATGTGGATACTCATATTTAAAGTACATGCGCCCTCCAATATGGAGATATAAATGGCTTGTTGGAATTTGATTCTTGGAAATCTATTATATCTATGAAGATATTTATGGTCATTAAGTCCATCATAATACATTGATTTCCAATGAAATCATTTAATTTTAATATTACAATCATTAATGATTATGCTTATCTAGTTTCACATTATATAACTATTATTCTCCTTTCATTCGAAAAATTTAATGTGATTTAAATGATGTATTGGTTGCCTCCACTTTGAAGAACATTTTATATAGGCAAAGGAAAACACATCTCTTTCAATAATATAATATTTTATAAATAAAAGGATAAAAATAAACAACCTTTTGAAAGATAAATTATATAATTTGTCTCTTGATTCAGATATAAAATAGGTTATTTAACCAAATAGTTATATAAAAACATAATATTAGAGATGAGACCATTATATTTAATCATATTTGCTTCCCACATTTTTATATATGATATATCTATATAAATTATATCTCGATCCATCTATATATTATATATATTTCTATGTAATTATATTCATAATTGAATATTGAAATTCAAATGATGTAATTAATTTATGGGGGGATGTAATGCCTTAGGTTTAATAAGCCACTATTATTATAATATCTTTTTTTTAATTTTTTCTATAATTTTTAAAAAATATTCCACTTTTATTTCAAAAGGATCGAAAGAGGAAAATAAAATATTTGCCACTATATATGAACCAATCTAAACTCACATTATTCATACAAAATTTGGACACCAAAACAAAAACACGTTGCACTACATAGTTTAACAAGTGGATTACTACTCTCCTTGGGTGAAATACATCCTATAAAAATTTCCCAAATTAATAAGGGACAATATATATGAATGAAAAAATAATCATCATTAAAATGAAATATCTTGTATCATATGAAACCATTAGGATTACTAACAACTGGACAAAACCTATAGTGATTATGTTAACTATGGAAGGATAAATAATAATGAATAATATATAATATTAATTATTAACTATGCATTTCAAAGTTAGGGTGGAATGAATGAATTATATAATCTATATGTTTATTGGTATATAATAACCGTTTTATAAATTAGTTCTTAAAAATACGGTCATTGGAAATATGGACATTGAAAATATGGTTATTGGTAAAATATCTAATAAGTATACTGAAGATGTTTATTATTTGACATTATATATTAAATAATTTATCACACAATTAAAAAAACAAGATATTAAAATGGTATATATATATATATTCATTATATTTATTTACAAATATTACTGTTATTAATATAGTATATGATATATATGTATAAATATTTTTAATAAAAAATTTTAACATAAAATATTTTATAAACATATATATCAAAATGTGAATAATTTGTTTTAATGGTATTTATATAAAATTATATACTATAAAATAAATAATTTCTAAAAAAATCAAATTTCGATTGTATATTATTCTAATTAATTAAATTGAACATATTTACAAAATTATTATATATTAAATAACATATCATCTAATTTTATATTATATATATATAAGGGTTCCCCCTCATCCCTTGAAAGGGGCATTATCAAAAATCAATAAAAATGAAGGCCTTTGAGCCATTTAGGCTACATATATGATATTATATTAGGAACACTTCATATTTTAAACAAATATTTTTTTATTAATAATAGTATGTCTATATATATTTTATTTTCCATTACGAAACAATGTTTTAAATTATTGAATATTAATTGGTTAAATATAACATCAATTTTTATTTATAATTTAAAAATTGTCTCTAAATTTATCTAATTGAGTTTGATAAATGTTGATTTTTATTTAAATAGTGTAATTTATATATATGTAAGTTTTTATGCCATTATTATTATATAAAGTGAATTAGACATTTATCTTACATTTTCCTAGATGAAATTATATTTTATAGTTTTAAATACAATTCTTTTAAATATTTCCTATATTATACAAACCAAGGATTGATATTGAATACTCATGTAAAAAATTTTCTCCAAAATTATTTACAAATATTATACATTTTTTATGATTTAAATATTATTTAGAAAATTTTGGAATTAAATTAAAAATATATTCATTTAATATAAATAAATTTTATCCCATAGATCACCAATAAGGGCTGATTTATTTTTTTCTCCAATATTTGTGTTAGATTACTTAAAAACTAGTTACAACGGTGACCACAAAAATGGAAAAACAAGTTACATAATGGTTTAGGGGTATTTTAAATAAAATTTATAATTGAGTTATTAATGTGTTTATTGACTTTATATATTATGTTATCTATTATTTATATATTTTAGACCAATTTTATTATGATGTAAATCATATTATTGAAATGTATTTGGTATTTACAAAATTATCAACCATTTTAACTTACAAAAGGGGAACATCTCTCCTAACATCCTCCCACAAAAAAACCGAGTTTTTTTCCCAAATAATTCTACAACCATTTTTAAATGAACATATACACCTTAAAAAGGTTATATTCGTATTAATATACCATCATTCAATGTCTAGTATCTTAGAAGAAGAGATATCACAAGTTGTGAGGTATATATTTCTATCAACTTCTTCCTGTTTTCATTTTTCTTATCAGTATTTCGTTTTTATCAAAAATCATTCCACCATATCAATATTATAAAATGATTACTTTTATAATTAGGAAATTTTATAATAATTTTGGTACATGGTATACCCACTCATTGATTTTCCCCTTAGAAAAGATAAAACGACATTTTTATTCATATAGGTTATTGCCGCCACAAAAATCCATAGATTATTTCCCTGAAAAACAATACATGGATGGTAGTAATGTATAATTTTAAAGATAATTATGATATTTATTACATATTATAAATTATTAAATTATAAAAAAATATTATTCATTTCCCCATATATGGAATATGAAATCATGAAGTGTGAATATGTGTGGACTACCACCTCGAAGGGACTATTCAATTTTATTTTTATTATCATCCCAAAATTTCATGGATGGTAATTATAATTTTTCAATATTATAGATATTATTTTTTAGGATATTATTATTTTTTGGTTTAATTTATTGGTTAACCTATTAATGTTATGATTGATAAATGACTATCTATAATTGAATTATCTAATACATGCAAAAGCATCATAATTCAAATTACATAATATTAAAATATCCATTATGTATTATTTAAATATATTAATAATCAATATATATCACAATAAATAATAGTAAATTTAAACATATTTATATGAGTTTAGTTAATTTCCTAATAAATCATCTAATAATCATCCATTAAGAAAGGTATATTCGTGTTTGGGTTCATTTGACCACCTAATTGAGAAATGGTATTAAACTATACCATGGATGATTAGTAAAACAATATTTTTGGCATAATATATTATAAATTTATTGATACTGTTTTTTTTATTTTTATATAAATTAATATTTCACAAATTAATTTGGTAAATTCCATTTATTTCTTAAAAATAAAAAATGATGTTCATTGTTGATTTCATATTTTATGATAAAAATAATATAATCTTGAAATGAACCATAAACAATAAAATTTATTATAAGATACTAATTAATGTTATTTCATGGAAAATGTAATGATTAAACATTGTGGAAGAAGAAACTACATCATCACTATTATTAATCTTGTTCAAAAAGATCAAGAATACCCACCAGAGACATTATAAATAGGTAATAACAAAAAAATATTAATGATTGAAATAAATAAAAATTATATTTATAAAATGTTATATCATTGGAAAATATTTTTAAGATATTTATGTTCTTAATACATGATCATAGTGTTTATGTGACTATATGGGGGAACAATGTTAGGGATTCGCTGTCTAAAATGTCATTTCTGAAGACTCGTTTCATTATGTGATCCATAATGCAATTTGTATATTTTGGTCAATTTCTAATGAATTTAATTCACCATATTCATTGGGTTCAATGATCCGTATAATTTATCTTCTTTGAATGTACAAGGAATTTAATTATAACAAACTTGAATTTGGTTTAAATCAAACTTTTACTCAAACCATAGGGGTTTCATTTTCAAATTATTTGCTAAGGAAAATTGTTTTTAACATAAAAAATTCTATGGAAATATTTTTTATTATAAAACCTAAATTTTTTTTTAGATTCATGAGTTTTTATATCTTTACTCAGTATTTCAGTTTCCATTGGTTCATATTATTACCAAATAGTTTCTTCTAAGTGACACTGACCTAGTCATTTTTTACTATGTAGATCTGTTTCCCCATTTACTATTTCAATTGGTTGTTTTTAATGTGTAATTATATATACCACCAATAATTTATTGTGGGTAATTTATATTAAATTACTTTCATTGAACCATGTTAAATATTTTTCTTGGTTTTCCATATGTGTTATTTTCATCAAAAGTGTAAAAAGAAAATCTTTTTAATGTTTTTAATAGAAACTCATATTTCATACATATTGATCATTCCTTGGGATAAATATCTTCGAAGAATTTATTTCAATTAGAATTTTATTCTCATTCCCATACATTTATAAGATATTTTTTTATTATATTTCTTAAGAAATATCATCGATGTTTCTTATTTACAAATATATTTACCTTAATTATCCAAAAAATGGATTTCATCTAACTCATCCTTCAATATATATTATGTTTGATCAAGAATATTATTCTAATTTGATTATAGAAATATATAATTTGTATAAACTATTTAATATCCTTGAATTTGACTGTTCCTTTGAATTAGAAGCATGTTATAGGCGGTCCGTAATATTTTTATTCATTTTCATTGGTCAATCTCATATATAAACTATCATAAACTTCTTGTTCAATGAAATTCAATCAAACAATACTGTAGATATAAATTTTTCTAGATCCATAGATAGTGTATCGTCAAATATTATATATAATTTATTTAATTAAATATTAATTATCTTGTGTAATTATTTCTTCATTGATGTATCTGTTAAATGATATGCAATGAAACATCATTGCATTGATGGAATCAAGGGTCAATTACCACTATCGGTGATATACACGTGTTCAACCATTAACTAGATTTCAAAAGAAGTATATTTATGTAATATAATTGAAAATACATGCACTTTCATCATCCTTCACTGATTCATATGGTAATTTCAACCGATGTGTTCTCCATGATCTGGTTGATGATGATTTCTCTCCATTCATGGGAGATATATTGGGGAAGGGTGCTCTCAGGGTCCAAATATGATTCTAAAAACCCATTATGCATAACAATATAATAAACTGAATTATTAAGAAAATAATATATTTGGGTTTAGATATCTCTAGGGGTAAAAAAAATAATTTAACATGTTACACTTATTATTTATTTATTCTCGGTGGAACCTAATGTTAAATAATAATAATAATATTTCCCGACAAGCGCCTAACTTGAAAATTTAATTTAAATATTATTTATTCAAATAATATTCAATATTATTTATTTATCATTAGACCAGTAACATCGGTTTTCCATTCCTCCACAATATTTTATGTTTCCTTAAAATGAAAACATAGCTATTAAATTCATATCACTTTATTTTTCACCAATAAATAACTAAATATTTTTTCAATAAATTTATAATAAATATTGGTTATATATTACTCTAAAATTATATATTCTAGAATAAATGGTGATGGAAGTTATATTATCACGTATAAATTAATAATTGCTAAACCATGTGTGAGAAAAAATATTTATTTATATTGTTATATAATAAATAATAATATATAATTTAACTAAAATTCAAGATACACTCAGTGTGTGAACCTATAGACATCTTTCTTAGTGGAAGTAGGGGAATTAGCCTAAATTTGATGTTTATCATCTTCCAACAATCCACAGAACCCATATAGAAATAATTTAATTCTATAATTATATAATAAATCATATGATCATCTACAATGATATATAATATATTTATCTTGATATATCTAATCAAGAAGTTTCATGTTGATTCCATCAGCCTATGAGATCTTAGTCTCTTTAATTAGTATTTCCATTTGTAGAACATTCCTATAGAAAACCATGGACATGGATTTATATAGTATATATATATTCCTTTCTTTGGATAGAGATATAATCTTCCATTAATAGAATTAAGGAAAAATCCTTGCATTATTAATTAAAATAAAATCACTCATGACACACCTAATGTATCCAAACTCTTCGTGAAAATATTGCAACATAATATTCATCAATACATATAATTTCTGGAATCGTAATACTTATTAATAATTATCATTTTGTCTATGGACTAATATATGTGCATGTTGATATTAATATTTTATGACACATGTTAATTTTTATTTTTTACTAGTTATTCTCGTACTCTTAATATCCTACTAGATATCACCAAGAGAATAAACCATGATAACGTGCCTCAAATTTCAATGAGTCTCCACACCTAATATATTACAAAATTTTTCTCCCTCAAATAATATCATTTGGATATATAACTTATATTCATGAATAGGCTCATATCCTTTCCAGGTTCTCATTATAATTGGGAACTGCTATTTACTTTTAGTACGACATCTACTATTAATAAATTAAAACATACTATATTACGTATAATAACAATAATGATGATATTAGTAGATTAATAATATTCAAAATAGTGAATACTAGTTATCATTTATTACACATATGTTGGTTCTAGGTAACCAACTTCAATAGTGATTTGGGTGAATAGTTTCTCATGATAATTTTTTTTTCTCCTCATCCACTATGTATAATCATAAATTTTAAACCAGTGTCTTTAAATTCTAGATAAACTATTTATGATTATTTTATTTGGATTATGTTCACCTAGAATCCAAATGATTATTTATTTGTTAAACATTTTAGCTTAAACATGTACAGATTATCTATTTGTAGTAAATAACCAATTATATACGATCATGATGAAATTGAATTTAAATAGAATGATTATTTCTAAACATGGATATATAATTATTTCTCCTGGGATTATCATGTTATAGTTTTTTATTGAATTGTTAATGAATTATTTATGTGAATCCAAATGATTCCAAATTTATTCCCCTCATGTTTTTTATGTTTTTGAATGAACAATTTTTCATTAAATGGATTGTTTATACTATAATAGAGAATGATTATCATTCAGAATGTTTTTTGAAACACATTTTATTTCTATTATTTCAATATTATTTGATTTGTTATTGATTTAATGTTTAACTCATTAATATAGATGATGATGATGGGTTAAGTCATATATATCCATATAATGTTTTTGGATATTTATTATATGTAATGGGATAAGTATTTGAGAATAACAGTTTTTGATGGTATGAATGGGAACCGCTTGGGTGGCTCAGGAATGTAGTGTTTCTATGAATAATGTTTGTTCTAATGTAGAAAGATGTTCCATATATTTATTCTTATTATAAGTTCTATGTTATGACATAATTGACCAACACCTTCACTAATGTATATTCACCATTTTTATTCATGTATTATTTAAGGAATTGGAATATTCCATGATTTTTGATGAATTATTTATTAGATAGATATTTTATTATACATATTGATTATAAATGTATTCCGATTATATGTTCAATTATGATTTTATATTTCCATCGCCTCTATCTTTCTTTACAAATAACATGATCACACAAATTATTTATGTTATAATATATCCTGGTTTATTGATGAGTATACTCTTAAATAATTGTTATAGATATTACAATGTGAACCTATTAGAGAGAAATGTTCAAAATGGATGTAAAATAATATACTTTTGTAGTTGGTCTTCAAGGTTACCAGTCCTTTAATTCGTGAGACTGTGAAATTATTTTGCAGATATTATTTTTACCTCATAAAAATTCAATTAAATAATGTCATGTATAGCATAGGGAACGATTATTTTTTACACTTGTTTAAGATGGTTTTGCAATAAGGTTTTTTTCTAGGAACCATAATCTCCAAAAAAACTCCCACATCAATGAAAATTTATTTCTCTATGGACCTAAATTAAAAATTCAATAGATAGATGGGTTTTTTTTTTTAATATTGATGATTATGAACACACATTATTTGATTTGATATGAAATTAGGATCATTGTAAACTATTTGGGGGAATTATTTTATAATCAATTGTGTTCATGAATGAGTCCCAAAACCCAAATCAAAATTGGTTTCCCTTATTAAAAAATAAGTTATTATGATAGATCATTATGAAAATTCTACTAATTAAAAATCATCCTATCGATCAGAATGTATATATGAACCAATTATTCAACATTGATGACACCATATGGATATAATTAATGATATCCATATTTTCATTATCATTACTTGGTGATACTAGTTTATATGTCACTATATCATAAATAAAATTTTATGGTAATTCTATAGTGTATTATATTATAGAATTGCAGTATATGTTTGTTGTGTCAAATCGATCCCACAAAAGAGGATTCTGGAATGTCCATGGAAAAGGATTCAAAACATAGATAGTTCAGTGGAACATAACAGGGACCATATTACCTTTTTATGGTCATGTAACTGGTACCAATACACATATATTAATTGTTTTTATAATGGATTTAAAGGAAATAGTTTCCTAGTAATTATTTTTTTGAAATTTATTATTGTTTTCTTTTTTTATTTAATGGTAATGGTATATGTCCTAATTTGGTTGTATATATTGATATTTTGGGGAATATGGTTCCCCATATTAAGGATGAATCACAGGGGATATACCCCAAGAGAATAGATTGAGATACATAGATTGAATATATATTTACCTGTATATTATTTATATTATATGGAATATAATCCATTATAAAAGAGACCCAAGAGGAGGTGGCCCTTGATATAGGGACATCAATGCTCTGGTAATATGGTTGAATTTATGTGGACTATATGACACAATAAATATAATAATACATGAAATGTTTTTTTATATTTAATATTAGAATGTTTTAAGATATGTCCCATAAAAATATGAATAAAATCCCATTTAGTTTTGAATGATAATGTTTACGTTGCATTTATAGGACTGTACCCCATAATTTAACCTCTTATTGTTTGGATGCTGTCATATAGTTTACCTTCATGATTTAAGGAATAATCTTTCTATATGGGTTTGGAATCTATATGACATGAACGTGGATATGGTATTCATGGAGATTATTTTCATGTTAAACAAATATGTTGAAATATGTGTGGGGGAATTTCAATATAGGATATGGGGACTCATGACTAAATATATTGTGCTACATATACAATATTTAGAGGAATCAGTGTCTCTGTATCTTAATTTAAAATTATATTGAATTTTGGATTTTATCCCCACATATGAGATGAATTTATAGAAGAGTGTTATATGATCTTTTCCAAGGAATATATTGTCATGGAATACAAGAAAATTAGGGGACTATTAATGATGGTATGGTGGGTAAAATTTTCTTCTTGAAATATGCCCCAATGGGGAATGGTATATTTAATGGTGTACATGGGGTAATTTTTGTATCAATTATGTGGAAGTTTCCACATTGTGGAATCCTATGTATCCAAAGAATATATGAATATGAAACAATATAGTTTGGTTTCCATTTAAATCTATGTTATAAAAAGTAGGAAAATAGTTGATTGAGTAAGAAATTATAATTCAAGCTAACCATATAAGAATCTTTAAGAATATATCACATTGAAGGAATTTCCAACAAAAAAAACTTCTCATCTATTTTTCAACAAATAACCTAATATTACACGTGAAAAGGATCACCATAATTGAGACGTTTTAATCATGTTTACATCATTATCATCACTGATATCTAATACCACATGAGTCATTCTTAGTGTGAGAAACTAGATAAAATAGCTGATCACAACAACTACATGAGAGTGTAAAGGTATTTTTTTAGTGATATATTCCACTATGTATAGAAATATAATTTTTTTTGGTCATACACAATTGAATGAATCCCATGGAATGGGTATGATTGTAATTGAATATGGCAAGGTGAGTAAAATATTGGGACTTACATCACAATGGATGCCATGATCTGGATTTATTCCTTGTACATTGATGAACGAAGAATGATATTCATGAATTCCTTTGGGTATACTCAATTTTTATAAATATATGATGAACAGTATATGGTATATGTTTATCTTATTATTTGAAAAAATGGTGGTTAAGCGATAAATTAATCGAAATGGAATCATGACATCTCCTTAAAATGGTAGACAGATCACATAATTGAGATTGAATTCGTAAATCCTTTTACATATATATGTTTGAAGATGATGGTATGAATAAAAATTGAATAAATTATTTTCATGTAATGATACATATTTATGAGTGTTTCTTATTTATAACATTAATTTATTTATTCCACGATAGCTATATGTTCTTTACTAGATGTCTTCAAAGCTTCATCCTCTAAAAAAATTTCAAGTCATCAACATATTTACCTTTCCTATTTTATTAATAGTTGTAGAATAATGGACTTCAATTAACAATATTATTTTTTGAATTTTTTCTAAATAAATATTTTATTACTTTGATATCTTTCTTTACACACCATAATGATTTTATATAATCCACGATTTACAATTAAAATATTATTATTTATTGTAATAGTTATCACCTAGATATTGGATGGTAGGATATGCATATGACTGAATAGATTGTGAATAATATATGTATTATATATGAAAAGGTTATTCACTATTATCAATTGAATAAAAATTTAATTTAATATCATTTTAAAATAAGTGATTTGTTTTTCTAAAAAATAATTTTTAATGGAAAGATGTGTTTTTATTTTAATAAAACAAATTGATCAATTTTGGTTAATTTATTATTTAAAAATATTTATAACACACTCAAAGTGATGTTTTTACCTTAATCTAACATTTCTTTTAGGGAATTGGAAAATAATAATTCAAATTTTATTCTAAAAATGTTATTTATGTAAAAATATTTTCTCCTTCTGTTTTACATGATTATTTCTAAAATGAATTTGAAACATAAATATAATGTTAATATGAAAAAATAAATTACATATTTGAAATTAAGAAGTCTGTAATTTTTATATATGAACATTTTATTATATATATATATATATATGAATATCAACAAAAATAATTTTATTACCCCCATCAATTAGTGCAATAAATGTAAATAGGGTTAAAATTGGGATTTTGATTTGAAATTCACCAATAAACAAGTAATTATAATAATATAAGTGTTGATTTTTTCTATGCCTAAATAATTATTCAATAAAAGGTCATTTTATGACAAATTTGTATGATTTTTATCATTATATAAATTAACAAAAAGGATTAATTCAAAATGACATACTATTGACTTAAATATCATAAATTTATTACATACTGGTGATGAGTGGATATGTTCTGTTATAAATATTAATTTCAAATATTATTTATTGTTTTATGATTTTAATTTATTTACAAACATTATTGATTAACTATTTTCCATAAATTCTTATGGTACTCTGAATGAATATTTATTCAATTTGTAGAAAAATAATTAAATCATTTTAAAAAAATTGTACTAAATTAAAATTTGATTAATTATTTTGTTCCATGATTTTTTTTCAAAAATATAGCATATTAATTATGTTGAAAAAACTATATTTTAATTACATCATTTTAATTGAGTCATTAATTTCAATTTAAATGGACTATTCAAAAATTGTCATTAAAGATATTTTATAATAAATTTTAAATTATAAATTGATTTAAAATTCCTCATAACACTACAATTATCCTTTTGAATTGAATAGTAATGAAAATATCAGCCACATTCAATTTATGAGTCACTTTTTTAATTGTGAATCATTCTAATCATTTAAATATTAAAATAGTTGTTTCTGTAGTTGAAGAAAAATGTTTAATGAAGGGTCTCATCAAAAAAACGTTTTTAAAATTACAAAAAATGGTATAAAATTCATTTTATAATATTATTTTGACATTTTACTCCATTTTGATTAATTTTAAATTAGAATAATTTTACTTGAGAATGAAATTATTATATTATATTAATTTAGGAAATTCCAAGTTTCACATCTCCCATCATTATATAAGGTCACCACTTCTCTAATTTTAATGACACCACATTGATACAAATAGATTAACCAATCAATATGAATTTTTTTTATTAATTTATCTAGCGACAAAATAGGTATTATTTTCCTTTTAAAAAAAATTCCACAGTTCTTTAATAAAGAATCTAAAAAGGTCTTCTTAAGGAGACGTAATCATATTTTACACAACGACTTTATATTTATTTCCTCTTATACCTATTAAAAATATATTTTATTAATCTTGATATTATAAACCCAAATGTTAAATATTATTAAATGTTATTCTTATTATTTAAAAAACTAATAGTCACCCTTTTTTCTATAAAATATAAAGTGAAAGTGTCCCTCATGCGTACATAAGACTTACCATTTCTATATAGAGATAAATTTTTATTTCACCACCATCATTCATGGATTATTATTATGATATGATTAATTTTTAGAAGTGATATTATTTAAATAATTATTCCTCTATAATTATAGTCCAATATCTTTCTACTTACCTTCTAATCTTTTGGAATTTTATAACATCACTTGTGTGTACTTGTGGACTACCACTCCATGAAGTGATATGATATTTTTATTTACATTTTATAAGGATGGTAATAAGTATATATTTTTAAATAGAAATGATATATTATATAATAAAAATTTTATAGTGGGGAATTATTATTTATGTTTCATTCATATTATACATTTAAAAGTTAAAACCAAGTTCTAGCATTTGTACGATCTTCTATCTAACTGAATAGTGAAATTAATTTTCATCACAAAACATTTTATGGATGAATTCGAATATTTATATAATTAATATATTTTGAATAGATATCATAATTTTCATTTTGGGGATGAAGGATCCAGGATGAATGATTTTTTTGGATCTTCTCAACTAATGTTCCCCAGATGAACAATGATGTTACCACCAAAAAATGATGATATTAATAAGATTTTTTAATAAATGGTTGTTATAATATTATAAGAGGATCCTATATGATATTATAATTTATTATATATTTTTTTAATAGATTTATATGAAATTAAATTTTTTTATACAAGTGTATAAAATGAATTCAATGTATTTAGAACTCCATGTATGGGTTTTACTTTTCAATCACACTATTTTTCGGGATTTTCCATCAATAATATTTAATTATGAATTATTATGGTATACCTATATAGAAAGAAACAAATTTTCTAATCATATTTTCATTTAAATAATTTCACGTTTTATTTTCAATTTATTCTTTTTAATATATAAATACACCAGAACATTGTTTTTTATGTAAGGATATCCTTATTTCTCTCTTTTATAAAAAAGTATTCCCTCAATATGTCCATATTTTCAAAAACAAATACCAATTTTTATTATTATTATAAAATGATTGATTAAATTATTTTGTTCCAATTATGGATTTTTTAAAATATTTATAAGAAGAAACTAATTATTTTTTATAATCAAGGTACTTTTTAACTATTTTTAACAAAATAATAGATTTAATGTTATTACACTTATACTACAAGAATAAAGCTTTCAAACAATCAAGAAAAATAAATGAATTAATTTTCACATTACACACATTAATTCCTTTTTAAAATGAAAACTTATTCATAAAATTTTAGGATGATTTCATATTTTAAATAATAGATTTCAATGAAAATGTGAATTTTCTTTAGGGAATGTACAAATTTTTCTCATAAAAGATTTTTTTTCCTATGATTACATCATCTGATGTTATATAAGTTTTACATTATATATAATACAATTTTTCTATCCTTATTAATTATCCAAATGATTTATGTTTAGGATGACATGATATTTATGAAAATAAATTCTTTCTAATTGTTTATGTTGTGGGGAAATAGTGAAATATTTATGAAACATAATTTTTCATGTGTTATGTTATGAAGAGACTTTAATGTACCCTATTTTTATTCAATTGGTTTTGATATGTTGATATGTCTACGAAACCCATTTATATTTAAATTTTTTATGATATTTTGAATGACTTATGATCTTTCAGCCAAGATATATATGATTTTCAATAAGAAGTGGGTCAACATGAAATTATAACATCATACGATGAATTGAGTCAAGATTGATATATCATGAGATAATAATGAAAATTATGGGGATTGAAATGTATTTATTAATGAAGTTTATTCACCATGATAGTCTCATAGGTGAACTGTAACTATTCTAACAGAATTTAGAGTTTACCAATTCCTATATGATAGAATTCATAGTGACTTATGAGTATTATGAAATGATTTTTAATGCTTAAGTGTATAATAAAAATCTATATACTATTCCAATGTTAGGCGATCATTTCATATATTTTTTCTACTTTTATGAATTATGTCTTATTAATAATCTCCTGTTGTTCCCTGAAATAATATTATTACATATGATATACATAGTGTTGTTTTCAAATTTAATGGACAATTTTTTGTACCCTTCAGATCATTTTAGGTTTATGTGATCATTGATATCTCACATGTTTATTGTTTTTATGAATCTTAGATAGCCCATTATTTTATTTCAATTTACATAGTTTATGATGAAATATTATATGTATGATATTTTTATGAAGGGTTATTCTTTTAAATATCATTGTGGGATACTATTTATACCACGTATGAATATGTTGTTGATAAATCCATGTTTCCAAAGGTATTTTTACTTTAAATTTTTTGAATGGATCATAATGTCAATTATTTAAAATTATTTTAATATGATATAATATCTAACTATGAAATTTATGGTTCATTATAGTTGGTATACAAAATGTTTTTACTCACAAATGGAAACTAGGTTGAGAAACATTTACCATGAACTCAATTTATATATTTAATATTATGATAATATCCTGATTTTTTAGTAATGAGAATGGATAACATAGGATGATCATATGATGTCATAGATTGATAATACAGAGGATTTATTTTTGGTATAAAATAAATTATCTTTCTTGGTTGTGTGGATTCTCAATATAATTATTTTCTGTCACACAATGATTTTTGGTTATATTATGGTTATATAAAACAAAACAATAATTGTTAATGCTAAATGTGATGTTCAATGTAACAGTTTTCCTTGTAGGAAAAAAACTATTATGGGATATAGAATGAAAAACCATGTTACTATTATTATGTAACATTATGAAGCTATAAATCACATCGATATTTGAAATGGAAAAACTATTGAACGAAATTCTGTTATATACTTCATGGGGAATCACCCAGCTAAATTTTTCATATCTTTTAATCAACTACTTCACGAGTAATGGATCAGTAATGGAAAAATTATATTATTAATTATCTAATGTTAAATAATGGAAAAGTTATATTTCTTATCTAATATTTGGAGGTGTGAGTATATAAATAGAGGGAAATTTATAAGAAAATGAGGGAAAATATGTAATTTAATCCATTTAGTGGGATGAGTATAATCTATTTTTGATTAATATATAGTTTTTTTGTATTCATCATATGAAAATATATAGTTAATTCGTAGAGGTAAATAGTAGGAAGATTAAAAATAGTGTAACTATGATTAATATTTTACATTACATGAGAATAAAACTTCGTGTATTATAATTCATCCTAAATGTATGGTTTATTGATTCATCTATACTTTAAAAAAATTTCTCCAATACACATTAGTTGTAATTGAATTTAGTAGGTATGAAAATATCCTTACCCTCACAATCTCGGATGAAATGGATATTATTGTTACATATCGTTATCATTGTATTAACTAAGATATTGAAGATAAATAAAAATGAAAATATAAAAAAAAATATTGATAATAAGATGAGGGTTCATTTATAATCTATGTGTGGTAGGAAAATTGAGCAATTTATCTTTAGGGGACCAATAAAAGTTTTATTTGTGGAGAGGAATGACATCGGCGTATTGAATTACTAAATGATGTTAAATTATTAGTCTATGATGTTTGAAATTCACTAAATAATGCACCAGAACCACTCACGTGTTTAATATATTGGGATTTTTGGAATTATGTTATCTCGTTCTCAAATATTAAGGATTTTGGTGATGATAGATCTCAAAATCATCTTATGTCTAGAGACAATTGGAAATATATCGCCTTCATTATTCTTGATGTGAAGTTTGATAATGATGTGTTTAGTTTTATAGTTACCTTACACTATAGATATTATAATTGCATATTTTATTTTGGCCATAACCATTCTTTTGTAACTCAAGAATTTACAAAGGGTTTCAAAATTCTACCTCAATGATTTGATGATGAATTATTATTGAAGAACCATAAATGAAGTATGATCATATATCTTATATATTATTATCATATTAATGAATATTGTTGGAATTTTATTCCTTAATATTTCATTATTTACACTCTAGATTAAATTTACGTTATTTGGGGAATGGATTTTCATTGATCACCTAAATAAAGCAAGAAGTTCCATGATAGAAAATTCATGTGTTATATCATTAACCAACCATTGATCATATATCAATTGAACAATAAATGTGATGTTATAATATGAATTCAATATAGTTTAAGGGTATTGTTTTTTATTTTAAACGTGAATTTATTTTAGATCTATGGGAAAAAACTCATCATTTATGATAGAAATATTATGGAGGTTCATGGATAACATTAATTAATATTTTTTAGGACATTAAAAAAATTATGAAGTAGAGTTTTGAATAGAACACATCATTGATTCCACACCTACTTCAAGGATACTATAGATAATTTCAACTGATTGAGTTGTAATAATTTAAGAAGAATATCTATGAAATTATGCACAATGGATTAATTAGTCCTTTTCTGTCACATATTTTTGAACTGATTATTTTTGTTAATAGTATGAATGGATTAATGTGATACATAATTAATTTTATAGAACCTGACAAGATCAAAATCAATAATATGTATCACATGATTCATATTGATGAAATTAATTATCAAGTGCTTAGAGATAAATAAATTTCCACTGTTGAACTTTATTATATATTTCATAAATTAAGGATCATGATAGAGGATATACTAAGAATGTAATTCCATACAAGGTATTGATACTATTATTGTGTAATTATTTAATTTGGTATTATTAATTCGACTTATGTTCATTGATTTAGTGGATTCAATCCATTGACATTTCCTTCATCAATTTTTGATAGAGAGTATTGATCATATAATTATGTATTTCTGGATTAATGAAGAGACTAAAAATCACTTGAGTATTGTGCTGATGAGAACAAGGAATAAGAGGATATATGTATAATTTAAAATTTATGAATGTTGTATAAAATTATATAAAAGTTTATATCATATTAATTTAATAGAGGGTATACAAAAAGATACATAAAGGATGGATGTTATTATACGTTTTCCTATACCAACCATTGTGATAGAGATATGTTGTTTTCATGACATGGTGGGATAATATTTACTCTTTGTGGATAAATTCTCAGAACTATCCAAACTAATCATAATGTTAAATAATAATAGATCTAGGTTCCTTTACACATAATATTTTGAGGAAGTTTTAATGGAACTAAAGAGTAGGTTTTTCATCACACATATATATATGTTAGCCTATAGCGGAGAAGGGTTTTTAATATATTTAAAAGTATCAAATAATGTACTTTAGTGTGTTCTCATGTATAATTAAATAGTGATTGGTAATGCCTCATTATATTTATTATTTCACGAGAACAATTCACCATGTAATGATATGTATTAAGATATGGTAAATATTTACATCAATATATAATAAAATTTTCATTTTATAAAAAGGAGTGAAATATAAATGATTATAAAATATTAAATGATACATTTACTCAAGATAATATCAATATAATCTATAGAATATGGATGAACAGGATTAAAAATTATGAGTTCTCAATACATTAAAACACTGGGAAACATGACAAGTTTGCTTATGAACTTAGTCTAATGGATCGTGCTAGATTTTCTATGATGGTGATAACAAAATGAAAAAAATTTATGAATTGAAAAATTATGGATAAATAATTTATTAAGGACATGGATAAATGTTATCCATCCAAAATTAATTTTTAACCATCTATCCAAGTGAGGATCAAATAGACACAAAAGGATTTTGTGTAACTATAGCATAATGTGAGGAAAATTTTGATGTATTACCATGATTGTGATGGAATAATAAGGTTCAGAAACCATGTCAATGATTGAATAATTCCATAAATGAATAATAACTTGTATCATGAGGATAATACTCCATTATTCCCTACTCATCTTTCAAGTAAAAAAATATATATATATATATAGAAGATTAATTTTTGGGGGACTACATGATGTGTTATGTCTCAAATTATGTATCATTGTTATATTCATTACATCAAGTTAATGAAGAGATATATAAGTTTAAGGGGATTTTTTCACTACTACCCCTTCCAAAATGGAAATGGGAAAACATAACTAAAACTTTTTTCATTGGATTCCCCAAAAAATTTAAAAGATCATAATAAAATATGAGTTATATTTTATCACCTTAAAATGTTAGAACACATAATTTATTTAAAGTAATATTTACCGAGATATCATTTTTCTAAAATACATATTAAATAAGTGCTATGGTTTCATCGAATATAACATTCTATTGCATATAATTGGGATTCTTAGTTTACAATGACATTTTGATAAATTTATAAGGAGTCTCCTAATATATAATGTAGTTTTAGTTCATCATATCATCCATATGTGGTTAGTATGAGATTGTAATTAATACCACAGAAGGCATACAAACATTTTTTTCACTGTATTTATAATGTTTTTGGGACCACAACATTCTCCTAGTCATGTTTTATTATAAAAATAGATTTTACTTTAGAATATAGATAAATAATTATGAATGATTCGATGTATAATGTAATTCATCATTAATTTTATGTGATTTAGTTTGATAAATAATTCCATCATGTCCGGATCTACCTGATGAAATGGTGATGAATGTCAGTTCAATTTATCAACACGTCATGGCTGCTCATTGATGAAACAAAATTTTTGGCTAACAATAATCAATGAAATATAGAATTTATTGTCGTTGAGAATGAGTCCCTATGAATTTGAACAGATAAGATGTTTATGAATTTTTAAAATATGAAAAATTTGATCACTAATTATATTTTTTATTTTTATATTCCTAATAGATTTAAAATGGTATCTTATTGTTCGACACTTCAATAGAACATCAAATACGATAATGACGTGTTCTATGTATCAATCTATAGGAAGTTCACCATTGATCCATAAAATTTTATAAACACATATTTCAAACCACTATATCATAATATTAAATAAAAATAAAATCCATTAAAAATATATAATCAAACAGATAATGATCTCTGGGACAAGACTACTAATCTAGATAATGTTCCCATGTGGAATCAACAATTAGAAAAAGATACATGAGAACCCCATGGATGTGATGAAACAATGATATTATCATTTTTTAGGTATCAGAGTTAATGAATTGTAATGTTAAAATTCAATTTATATGGGGTAGAGTGTAACACAAAGATATTTTTTATATAGATCTATATTCAAATTTTATTTATATGATAACATCAATTACACACAACATAGAGTTAAAACGAATAGTGATATATTATTAATATATTATTATTTAATTTCATAGTAATATATTAGCCATTTGATTGATGGGAATGTATATTACATAAAAATTAATGAATGTTTTTCATACAAGTGAATTAATTTAATTCTTCGATAACTAGTAAAATAAAAATGAACATAAAAATAATTTTAAAGTAATAGAGTTTTTTAAGAAAAGTTAATTTTTTTAATCCTATTGTTTTTTGTTATCATTATAAATTAAATTGATCCGCATTGGTGAATAAAATTAATTAAATTTATATATTATATATCCGATTGGATATTTTAAAATAAATCAAATAATGTTCTCTAGAACATACATAATAATAAATCCAAATTTACTTTAAAAATGTATATTTCAAAAAATCGATTTTCACCATCTTTTCAAGGATTTTTTAATAAATAAATTTATACCACTTATGGGAATTGATTCTATAAATATGTGTTCAATAATTATAATAATAATGATTTTTTTAAATACAACCCATTAATTTTTTTCAATATTAATATCATACATTGTAATTTTTTTATCTCCTCGTTAAGGTTAAATTAGGTGAAATAAAAAATTATAATGATATAATTTTTTTCATATATATTTAATTCTTCTTATGAAATTATTGTATATTATATATTTCCCTCTATGTGTTAAATATAGTTTCACTTAGGTAAATATTTCATTGATTACGACAATCATATTAATTTGATCAACTAATAAGTACCAAATGTCACTCTCATAAAATTAATATTTCTGATTTTTTTCAAATGGATAAAATGTATATAAGTTTGATTTTAAATGTTTAGTTGAAATATAAGTTATTTTATACAATAGTGATATATTTCTAAATATTACTGATATATTAACATCTTTAAACACATATGTAATAAGGATATAATATTATTCAATAAATAGACAAAATAAAATAAATAAGTTTAAAAACATTAAAAGGGAAAAAATTGGTAGAATTATTATGTTCTGAGTATTTTTTAGATAAATAAAACTTATTGACCATTAGTAAAAGGAATATGTTCAGATTTTATATTTTGTTTTTGTTATGGTCATATTATTTGAATTTTTACAAAATGAAATTAATTGTATTTTACAATAAATAATATAACATTCACAAATTTTTAATTCCTAAAAATTGTTATCATCATCCCGGTCAACGAAATATTGTTGAAATATCTTATTTAGTCTATTTAGGAGTCAATTTTATATTTATGCTAATACTCATAACCCAAAAATTGTGAAATAGTTGTTACCACAAATACTGTGAAGAGTGGTTAATGAATAGGTTAATTAAAAAGATAAGATTTAAAAGAAACCAAAAACATATATTTAGTTCATCTAAAGTTGTTTCATTGACCCTATCCACCTTATTTTCTAATTCATGTCCATTTGGAAAAAAATTTATGGTAATTACTATATTATATTATAATCATTTATGAAATCCCAACTCTCTCCAGTCACTCAATAATAAAAGGTTACCCCATCTCAATTTTTACAATACCATTTTGGGCTATATAGAACAAAAAAATAAAAGAAAATTCATTCATAAACATACCTTCACCCAAAATATATGCTTCTATATACTAAATATAACATTTAATGTTTAATTAACAATAAATCTAAATGAGTTCTGCCGAAGAAGAGTTAATCATGTTACTTAACCTCCTTTTATTTATTTATACACCTTCCACCCCTAAATATGTTGTATTCATCATAAAATAATATCTTCATTATTTTCAAATAATATAATGTTATTGTGAGTATTAAACCTCAAATTTCATCAAATTATTCAACAAATGTGATTTTATTGTATAAGCCTTGTGCACATATGATATACTGTTTCATGTAACGATACAATTCATTATCGGTCACAATATTTCATGGATGGTTATTATTAGGGGATTATTGTTTATAAAAATATTTATGGAATAATTATGGATCAATAAATATAATATCTTATCTACCATCTTAACTTTATGTCTGTTGTAAATGAAGTCATATCCCATGTGTTCATATGGATTACCACCTTTATATAGCAATGTGATTTTCCATTATTTTTCATATTAATTACATAGTAATAATGATTAAATATTCTATTGTAAAATTTATATATAGTAAAAAAAATTATTCTATTAATTTGAATTATTATTTACCTATTATTTCATCCATCAAAATATGAAATAACGTTCATGTGCATTTAAAACCTAGAATCTATAAAAATGATGTAATTAATTTTACTATATCTAAATATTATGGATGAATCTAAATATGTATATATATATATATATATTATATCATGTTTAAAATTCATGAAATTATTTATCTATGATTTTTGTACATGGACCGAAATATCTGAAATAAATCTCAAATGAAGGGGAAATTAGCCAACACCATGAAACGATAATTTTAATAAGTTGTTTTTATTAAATGGGGGAATAAATGTTATATAATGATCATATGGGGTATTATTAGGATGTGTATGATTGTTTATTATAATAAAAATAGATTAAAATTTATTTATTAGGATGTATGAGTGCTTCTGAGGAATGTGGCACTCGATGTAAGTGTTTTTTTATAATATAATGGTTTTTCTGGATTATTTATGATAAATTTTCAAGGATAAAAAATTACTATATAAATCCCTGTAAACTGATTAATTTTATTAACTAAATTTATTTTATATAAATTAAATGTTTTCCATTCATTTTCTTCTCTTTAATAACATATGAGATTAAGAAATGTTTTTTAATAAAAACAAACATTATTTATGTCATTAGTCAAAATATACTTCCTCTTATATAACCATGTTTTCTAAAAATGATACTCTATCTTTTTAACTATAATAAAACGATTTTTGAAGTCATTTTTAACTATTATAAATTTATTATAATCTTTAATATAAAAATTGTTTAATTTTTTTTGAATGAGTCAGTTTTTGAAATTTTTTTCAAATGCATGAAAGGAATGTCTTCTTTAAATTTCAAAAACATATCGTCAACTTTCCATCCATAATGAAAATATTATTAATTTAATCTTTAGTTATATTTTTTCAATGTTCTTTTCAAATATTATTTTTTCATATTTGAAAAAAAAATTATATTTCAAATTACATTATTCAAATAGAAAATGAAATTATACCAAGGAAACATTCCATGTGATCTATTAATGGAATTTACATTCTTTTATGACATACATTAGTGTAAAACAAGAATCATTGGGGATATGATCCAATTATTACATCCAAATTATTTCTCATTATTCAAAATTATTATGATGAAATAATTTTTATGAAACCAATTTATTTTCCATGGTTAATTATATGATAAAATAGTGAAATGTTAATGGAACTCATTCTCATTCCATTAGTTATTCTGGGATGAAATTTTACTGAAACCATTCTCTCTTCAATGTGTAATGTATTGATAATACTTTCATGAAAAAAATTTATTCAAATTATATGACACAGATAATTCTTTTTGAATCTATGCAATACATTTTTATTATATTCATTATGTGGTTAGTGGGACCATAATTATTTATTCCTCTAATTCATTTGGTATTGACAGATATCTCTTAAGCTATATTTGACTAGAATATATAGTTAAAACTATTTATTAATGGTCTCTATAAACTATTATAGTCTGGGTAGAGACCCATAACTAGGATTATTAAATGGGGTGTGATCCCAATCCACTATAATAGTCTTGTAAGTGACCCTCCACTACTATAGATACAATTTTTTATGCTTATGTTAATGTCATAAAATGTATATCTTATGACGGTGTTCTATTCTCATGGATTGTCCTCATTCATCCCTTTATAGTTCATGTCTTCTGAACTATCAATATTTTTTCCTTGACTAACATTATGATCTATGATATTATTGTATATTTTTAAATTTATAATCTCTAGTTTGTATACCTTATTGCTCGTATTATTTTTAATTGATCATTGATATATCCATCACGTATCCATATTGAGCATTGGAACTCTCAATTTATTATTTTTCCACTTACCCAATTTATGAAAAATTATTTTATGTATGGTATGTATATGAAGGGTTCTACTTGTGAAGAACATCGTGAGATATTATTTAGGAATCATATGAGAAATAATTTCATCAATCAATGTTATCAAAGTCATTAAAACTAGATGATTATGGTAGGGATAATTTTTTTCATGTAATATGTATTATCTACTAATATTAAATATCTAATAAGAAAAATGTACGGTTCCTTATAGGTTTGGGAGGTTTATAGGGAAAAGGTCAGAATATTTCATATTTTTCTTGAGGTAATGGATGCATGTTTTATGTTTGAAGGTGTTAAAGGTTGACATTATATATTAGAATAATTACATGATTCAAATTAGTAGTTCAACAAAACATGATAATGATATCCATATGAATTCATGGATTTATTTATTTCATAACCTTGGAATATCACCTAATAATTAGATTGCATTATTCATTACATCATTAATATCACATCATGGGTGTGTCTCTTGTCCAAAAAAATGAGAGTAGAAGTCTCAACCATCAACAAACTATTCCATCATCATCTTATTTCAATGATTATTCATGGGTTGCATCATCAATAAAATCAGACTATATAAACTCATCCCATACCTCAATAGAATGAAAATGATATCCAAGCTTGTTGTCCTCTCTCGGTTTTCTGATCTAATAACAAACAATGGGATGAATCATGTTATATTGTGTATATCCCCTCCATGGAAGAGTTCTAAAGTGTAAATTAGATTATTCTATTTTATTTATGAAAAATTGTATTCTAATTACCATATTTTCATCACCCCTCTTCATCAAAATTCATCTCATGGGAATCAAAAAATTCCATTGAGAAGTAATGTCTAGAAGAAAAATTAAGATATATTTTATAAGGTTGTTGAGGAATTCCTAAGTCACAGTGTCCAACCATTGGTATTCTACACATCTATAAATGATCCATGAAATCTTCCCTATATATAGATAAATTAGAATAATATTTTTTACAGATGATTTGAACATTAGATGAGGAATTAGGGGTTATTGTGTTCCCAAAAAATTCCACATAAAACCATTATTCACCTTGTTTTTTATGATTTTCCCATATAACAACAACTTATTAACATTGATTTTCAGTTAAGAAATGTTATTTTTATTAAATTTTTCTTCTCACATAAATTCCAAAGTGTTGTTTGATCATGTTACATCCTCTTAAAAACCAACTCTCATAATTATATTATGGTCAGTGACCATGTTACTATATAACAGTAATGTGGTAAGATAACCTTATATTGGTCACACATTCATTATTAATTAGAACAATATTTAAATTACATCATGGAATTTTCTTACATTGGCCTAGAAGATTTCAAATTTGGAGGATGAAGAGGTTGTGTATTGAAGCATTATTATTTTTGGATGCAAATAGGTTGTAGAAAATCATAATATTCAATCAATTCATGAAAATATTTCATGGTTGAGAGTAATAAATATGTTACAGTATCCATTGTATGAGTCACTACCTTTCTAAGGACATGGTCATTTAAATAATTCACTAATATCAAATCCTTGATTCTATAATTACCCACATACTTATGATATTATGACTCATGAGGCATATCAATTGATAAAATACCATGTATGAAATTTCATTCATAATGATAGTAAATTTGATGTATATGTGTAGAAAAATGAAAATGATGATTTCAATGGAAAAGGACCTTCATATAAATTTGATACTCACATATATAGATCATTAGTGTCTAAATATGTAACAAAATATATTGTATAGTGGATATCTATTTGGTATTCTAATTATTTGGGGATTTCTTAAGAATTGGTTCCACCCATTCATGGTGAGACATAGTTGTAATGATTTCATAAAAATGATGATGATGTTAGGATTTTATTAGGACACAGAGGTTTCAAAAACTCTTCATTGTTGTAATAAATTCCATATTCAATACTAAATATATTGGTGGAGCCTAAACACCAATATAATAAATTTGATTCATAGGGAAGAGGTTATAAATCTCTAGGACATTGAGAATATTATCAATTCAACCTTTTTGGGAGTCATGTATGAAAAATCTCATTTTCATTTTTTAATCTTGGATAATTTTTATTGGACTCCCATTATTCCAAAGGAGAATATTAAATTAAACAAAAATATATGTGAAAACAAACCAGACCATGTTTAGGATTTCCCCTTATAAAAATGTGTAACAATGTCTTTTAAAAACACTAAGCACGATTCATTGGTGGAGATGCATATGGATTTTCTATCATTGGAAACACATATGTCACATTGTGCTTATTTTACTAAGATGGAAAAGGCCAATTCAATAACTATGGATGGAAGGTAATATCTTACGAAAATCATCTTATCCAAATAGAACCTTATAATGAAGTGTTTCTCTATGGATACATTATTTTTGTTTCTAAGAGTGTATGAGTATGTTTAGAAACCATTAAAACTGTGTTCATACATATTAATGGTAAGAGAATTATACTATATAAAAAATCATTGTGAATATATAACAACATACCATTCATATATCTTGCTTGAAATTATTATAATGGACAGTAGTCGCATTCTAGTTTTTAGAGATGATGCAAGGGGGCGACGATTGATGGTTATGAAATTATCAACACCATGGAATACCATAGATCATGATATATTCAATTTATATAATGCTTTGGTGGGGTCTCGATGAGCTCATTAATTAATTTGGAAATAAATAATAAACTAAATTAGCAAGAATGATTTCTATATTTTTTGTGATAATTCAACTACACCATCACTGATTGTTGATTGGGTGGAAATGAATAACATTTTTATTTTATTTTCATCTTTGTGGTAGTATTTCCAACTTAGGAATGTGGAATGTTTCACAATAAAGAATATCCTCCCTATAATTTTTTGGGGATGTATAGAAGTGTTCAAATGAAACATCGTTCCCAATCTTATATAATTATTTTATATATTTATCTTATGGAAACTGATTAATTATGTCATATGTTTCCAATATATTGGATAAATATCTACCATAATTTTCCTCATGTAAACACCAGGACTGTTCTAGTGAGGGATTACATTGACACATGGATCTGGTCCATACTCAGTAGTAAATTATCTATTTGTTCATCGATGACCATGGGAACAAAATTGGATGTGGATGATGTCAATGGAGAATAAAAAAATAGTGGGAATAGATGCTGATATATTTTTTGCTTCAGTCTTACCATTAGTACAATGGATGAATTTTATGGTGCTTGGGAAGTTGATACAACCCCTTCAACATGATTTGATTACAAATATCATGTTACATCCAATATAACCCACTCCCAAAATATAATCATGTTGAGAATTATGTCAGTATTGTGGAGAATATGTGAAACCATATTATTCTTAGATATGTCTTGAGCATACTCCACCAGGAATAGGTCGTACTGTATGTATTTGGAAATTTGATCACTCGTGATGGTATCTATTATGTGGAACAACCTATAACAGCTGATTATTAAATTAATGATATGGATATTACAATAATTTCACTATGACATATAATTCAATATAAATGAAATGTGTTATGGATGAATGTATCTCAACTAGTGGAATCATAGGATTGCGTGGGAGGCCAATAAAATTAAGAAGGGGTGATATAAATCACATTATCTTTGTAAAATTCTATGTATTTTAATATATATTATTCCATACATGAGTCATTATAGGAGGATATAAGTTTTAGGTCTCCTTACGGTGCATTAATAAATTTTTCTTCTCGATTGATGACCAACAATGACACATATGATGTTGAAATTGTAGATAAACACGACTCCACTACTCATATAGACCACATAGAGGTCGTTAATGATGACCCTAATGTGATGATAGTGGTTCCTCAAATAATTACAATTACAACACCTCATTCATTTGTTCTATATATTGTTCTTTATCTTGAAGTTATCATAATTATAAAGTGGGAATGGCTTTTAATGAGTCATTTAAATGGATATTCATCAAGTGAGTATGGTATTTGTATAATTCACTAATGTATTTGATTAATAACTTCTTCTATTAAACTTTAAAAATGAATTTATCATTATAAATTTCCATTAATAGATCTATTAACGATTGATGAGCCTAAAATTTATACACTTTTGATAGTATCCTCTGTTGATACAACAGTAGAGGGGCCTCATGAACAACCAATAGTGATTCCAATAATGCCACGAGACTTTTGAATACATTTCACATTACATAATTTTGATTTTAATTGATTTCCTTACATGAAAGATCATTTTAAAATGAACTATGATATATTATTAAAATATTATGTGTTTTTTATCATCTAGTTGTTGGTCTAGTGTGTATTATTTTTACTATATATTTTTTTTTAAAAATAATGTATTATTCATATATAAAATAATTTTATTGAATACAAATGACTATAAGTAAAACTAAAATCATTTGAAATTAACAGTGACATTTTTCTTGAAAACTCTATTTATATTCACAAATGTGTTTTACCGTAGTATATAAAATAAATAACATTATGTGATTTAATTTATTAACATATCTATGTTAAAAATTTAATTACTTTTTTTACTATTGATTTAATTTTTATTCATGTCATGGATGTTTAATTGAATTAAATTTAAATCATACAAATTTTATTTTTAAAAAAAATTGGATTTCATAGTGTGTCCATTTCTTATTTTGAAACTATGTTTTACCATTTATCTGTATATAATTTGAAAAAATGTTTTCCATATTTTGAATGATGATTTCTAAATTAATAAAATATGACCCTTTTAAAAGTGGTCATTATGAATAGTAGCCATATTAAAATTTGTCACCCCATTAAAGGGTAAATCACATCTACATCTGCTAATAATTAGTGTTAAGAAAATAATTTTTCCATTTCATTATTATTAAATGAATGGAATTTTACCCTTATAAAATTTGACATGAAGTTTAATTTTTTAAGGATAAAAATCCACAAAAATTGTCAAATATAATATTATAATCAGAGAAGGTTACAAAATTCCATTCATTTAGTTATAAATGACTATTATATGTCCACATAGAGAAAACATATTATTAATTATTATTTGTTTATATATTGTGAAGAATGAGATTATTTTCATAATGGTAATGTATTTATAATATCTAAAAATTATATAATTACATTAAACTATTATGTAACTCTGATGTAATATTTCTTCAGTAAAAATGATTACAATAATTTATCTTAAAAATAATAAATGTGATATAATTTTATTATTAAATTTATTCAATTAATTTTATAAATTAAAATAACATTATAGGTTTATTTATATGATTGTATTTTAATTAATATGTTTATTTAAAGAATTTTAATTGAAATTAATTGAATATTATTTAATAGGAAATAATGTTCTTTTATGAAATTAATAATTTTAAAAATTACATAAAATCATAAAAACATTAGAAGAGGAAAAAGTGTAGAATATTGTGTCGATATTTTTTCCCTATAATATTTTTAGGAAATTTCGATCCATTTTTATTTTGAATGACTATAATTATCATAATATTTTAAAAATTCCATGAGTTAACATCCCCTAAATTATAAAATAGAACCCCTCTTTTATATTTTTCACAACACGTTGTGCTTTTAATATCGACAAACATATATCAATTTCTCTTATCCAATCACCTAGAAGCATTACACACTTGTTGGTACTCCAAAAATTCAAACAATAGGACCTATAAGTGGAGATCAAATGATTTTTTTTTCAATATCGGGGAGGATTGATCATGTAAGAACGGTGTTTTACCTCTGGTGATGGACTTTCATATCACCTATATTTTCATGTGAAAAATATCATTTTCACTACTTATTGGTGTATATAATGTCTATTATTGTCTTCTATCATTCATTTTATGAAATTTATGGATATTTACACATATATATTTATATTTCATAATTTGATATTTTTTATGATTGAAAAGATAACTTGGATAAAAGTGACTTATGATTCACACTATTTTAATCAGGTTTATATATGATATAATTTCTATTAGTATAACATATTTATTCCATAATAGATTAATCGATTAAATTTTGATATCATATTACTATTTATATTGAATAAATGTTGTGTTTTCATTTTTATCGTTTTAAATACTCATGATAATGGAATTATATTTTTATCAAAATCTTACTATGTTTTACTACTCAATCAGGAACCATTTTCATTCATATACATGTGTCATGAAAATGTCTTAATGGTTTTTATAATATTTTAATATTATTTTTCAAATTCATTATTTCCATATATTAAATTTTTACAAATTTTTAAAAATGAATCATCATTTTGTTATATGAATGAGGCCCTTTCTTAATTGTTTCCAAAAAGATGATACTATAATGTTTTCCTTTAACAAATCTATAATAAATAAAATGGACATCCATCATGGCCACTCCTTTCTTTGGAATCATCCTATATATGATTTAAAAGTTGTTTTCACATACAATTTATTACCTAATAATTAGGAAATAAATTTATTACAAATTTTTTTTTCAAAGTGCAATAATTAATTTCTTAAAAAAACCTTTTAGTGTTAATTTAAAGAAATTTTCATAATGTTATATCATTTGATTATTGTTTTTATTTACAAGAGATACAATACATGGATAAAATTATAACTATGAATGTGGATGATTAATGATGTGTTTAGCAACACTATTTATTTTCCATGGGATATGCTATGATTGATCAATGAATTACTTATAATTTTTTTCATGAAACATTCAATGATGTGATGATATGATGAATGTTTAATGTTATTATGGAACTCATATGATAAAACATTATTACATGATGGATTATTATTTTATAATAAAATGATAGTGGTTACATTATATCCAATGATGGTTATTAAATTATAAACATGTATAGTGGTTATGTAATAACCATGGTTTTGTGTGCCCAAAATTGGATAAACCATTCATGCATTGGATAATGATTGATATCTAATGAGTTAAATATGAATGAAATGGGAAGTGGAACCTGTTCAAAAAATTTTGTTGTCCACTATGAAGGTCTTGAAAGTGATCCATGACTACTATGATGGAATGTGTAATGAAATAAATCATCAGTGGTCATCTATGAAATAATCGTTAACTACTATGGAAATTTTTTCTATACTTATTCATCAATTCATTGAATTTTTAAATTTTTATTATTTAATGGATCATGTACATTGATGCTTCTATAATACATAACATAAAAAATTCCATGTTTATTCCATGAAACATGAATATGATCATTGATTTTTTGGATATGATTTTCAAATCTTAATCTAATTTCCCAATTCCTTACTCTCATTTTAGGTTTATTTTCCCCTTAAAATCACCTTTATTTAACTTTACTTAGAATCTGAGTTTACTTTTATTGTGTTTCCTCTCCCCATGTTCTGAATAATGTGATCCAATATTATATGTCTGTGATGGGTTGTATTTACTAATATGTTATTAAGAGAATGTTATAAAGTGGGTTTTTATGCATCCATAATTACAAATACACTAGAGCTATATGATTTATGAATTGATCTTAATGTAATAAAATCGATATTCATATTATAAGATAAGTTATATGTTTATGATAAGTATTAGTTGCAATAGTTTGTATCAGATCATGTATTTTTTTCCCATTGAGATAAGGATGAGAAAATTAGTGGGAACCTCTGTAAAAAGTCTATGTATTTTATAACAATCGTGTTTTTTTAAAATAACCATTGGTAACATATGTTAAACTTATGTTTTATTAGATTGAGTTGTTGTTTTCATGTTTTATACATCATATAAAATATTTTAAATGATTGTTTGGTTTTATGATATGATTAATTTTTATCACATATTTAGATATGGTTTTTGTGAATGGGTAGAACAATAATTAATCATATATATAGTGAATGTGATGGATAATTCACTACCCCCATCCCAAGTAACCAAATGATGTTAGATCCAGAATAATTAATATTTTTTCTATGCTAACATGTCATTCTGAAGATAATAATTGTGTTGAGATTCAAAATGAAAAAGGAAGAAAAAATATACCGATGAATCATTTATATGGAATCATGAAACATGTTTTCACTAAACATTATATCCTTAAGTTTTAATGTGAAGGATAATAGAAATTGAAAAGGTATTTTATGTAATCTATTGTTTGGAAAATGTAGAACTTGTCTTAGTAGTTTATCATTTTCAAGGTGTAGTAGATCAATGGTAGAACCATAAAATGAATATAATTCTTTAAGAATAATCTAAATATATGGAATGTGATGTGTTTATGATTTTATTTTTCATTGAATAATCCCCACAAATTCCATGTTAAATAATGGAGATGGAATTTCATTATATCCAGAAAAAGGATAATGAATCTATTGGTACCCATCATTTTATTTCTATGAGGCATCTGTGGTTTGATTTTGTTTTAATCATTATTAGTGAATGAAAAATTGACTCATTCATGGGGGGGGGGGCTATAATATAGAAATTTTATGGACATTATATAAGACTAGTTTTTATATTTTATGAAATCATTATATGTGCACTCAAGGTAGAGATGCATATTTGAGATTCCAACCATTCCCATGAAATTAATAAGAAAAAAAGATCAAGTGTCATGTGAATAGAAATAAATCACATTGTATAATGAAATTCATGTCACATTTATGAAATTAATGTTGGAAGAAACAACATGGAGATTAATTGACTGGATTGTGGAAGTGTTTCAATTGTGGTAAGGTAATTCATAGATCCAATGAATGTCGAAGGTGCTAGAAAGGCTAGTTGGTCAAGTAGAGGAAAGGATGGATCCATCTAAAGAATAACCAACACTAAAATGGTCAAAATGAAATCAATATAGTAATTATTAAAAATATTACATGAATCCAAATTTCATTGATGAACAATGTTAGAAGCCTCCAAATACAAAATAGAATGAGAAATATCCTGAAATTAAAACTCCTGATGTGGATAATGAGAATGATGTTGTGAAATATACCCTTATCATCGAAAAAATAAAATCTAATGTATTATTTTCTTAACAACCCAATCATTTATTCCGCCTAATCTAATTAAATGTATTATTATGAAAAATGTTTATATAAAACTTATGAACATCCTTGGTTTTATGTTTTTGTTTTTTAAGATACCATTAAGGATTGTTACCATTGTTAATATTGTCGTTGAACAATGATCACATGATTAGTATAATTATAGGGGTTTTTACAAATCGTATTTACTCAAGAAAAAAGAAGAAATGATCTAATTCAGTAGAATTTCTCCATACGAAGCCCATTTTTCAGAGCTCAGAAAGGAGGTAGAATTGATGGGCAACTCTCATGACCATGCCCAAGTAGAGCTTCCACACATTAAGCGGGAACGGAACCACCAACGGGAGAAGTGAAAGCTAATAGAGATTACCACCTGAGCAACATAACTGAGCCACCCCTAGAGTATGTCACCATCACAATACTTACTGTTAAGACTTATTTGGGAGTTATAAGGGGTTATATTATAAGACAATAGAACTATGATTACGTGCGTTATTTTTTTATAAACAATAAACATACTTTTTTTGTTACTTTGTAAATGGTTTTTGAATCACAAATAGTATTTTTAAGTAATATTAAACTATGGAATCTATTTTGAAGCATTAATGGATTTTTTTAACTAAATAATACTTTAATAAAATATAATCACTAAATTAATTTTTATTAAATATAAATGGTTATAAAATTTTTATGAATACAATTGAAATTTTTATTATGGTTTGAAAGTTGTTTTTGTCAAATCCCATGAATTTGGATATATATAGGTTTTTATCATAAAAGTGAAAATCATATATTTAGAAAATTATTTCTATAAAATGAATATTATTTTTGGATTTAGTATGTCAAAATTATATAATTGTGAATTTTTCATAATTTCCTGAGACTGTTTATTTTTGGGGTAAAAATTAAATTCCATTTAAATATTTAATGTGTTTTAGGAAATCATAATGAACCAATAATTATGTAATTAAATAAAATAAAATTTATTTTCAGAAAATATATTTTGGACCTTTAAAATAATGTGATTTTGGATTTGTTTAATTTATTTTATGGTGACTTAGTGGACTGTCCAAGACCTATAAAATATTATAACTATTGAAACAGGTTTTTTTAAAAGTGTGAATCACCTCCACATAATCAATCCTTTTATATTAATAATTTATCCCGTTGGAGGTATAAAATAACTTTTTCCACTCCCCTTCAGTAAACACCGTTGGAAAACTCATGGGGCATTTTGTCGGTTTGATTAGTTTAATTTGAAGTTTCAAAACCTAAATTATAATGAATTCCCTCTCCTTTCCTATATAAATCTACTACATATCCAATTAATTTTCAATAAAATCAGTTGTATCTCAACCAAACTCTACCTTACTCTCTCAATAATCCTCCAAAAGCACCCCAAGCTCCCTAGAAACCTCTATTAAGCCTCTCTCAGGCCTTTGAGATCACACTTCCATGTAAGGGATTTCTTCCATTCTAATTTTTGTCCAAATTTCATTATAATGTTATAGAATTTTATTTTCTATTAAAAAATTTGAGGTTTTATTTTTATCCTCCCCCATACATCCCTCCATATTTTTGAATTATGAGTGACATATTTCTCTCTCATTGATTCCTATCTTGTACACCTCTTAATATGCCAAAATTCCATAATGAATTTATCACTTCTCATTTACATTCAAGATATTATTTTATATTATGCATCTAAATTCCATATAATATGTTGGGATATTATTTCCCACCACCCCATTACTAACCATTTAATTATAAATGATTAGATACCCCTTTCTGTCTAATAAACACATTTTATAATTCCGATTTGATGTTGTTATGATGCGAAAATATCCGATACCAAAATCATTGTGTATGTGAATACCATAACCATTTCTCTATAAATACTATTCACCATTATGCACGTATACATATAGATTTTACAGTTTCATTTATGTATTCAACATTCCTTTATCATAGAATAAATTAAGATGTTAAATGATTCTGTGATATATGATCCATGTGGAACACCTATGCAAGAACTGAGATGTTTGTTAAGGGTGTTCCCTCATAGTGCTTCAATGCATTGGGGAATGATTAGTATCATGATATGTCAACTTTAATAATATTCAAATCATGATAATTTGTTCTCAATGACCTTTACTCGTTCTAATTCATGTACAATGAGTGTTTACTAATGGTCCTTGTGAAATGAGTTGTGCCTCATGATAATATCATGTTAAATGTTGTTGGAATGTTTGCATGTTATAATAGTCATGCTATATCATGCCTATATGTTCATGTTCTATTTATTCTTAATTGATATGAAAATCTCCTAATATATATTTTATTCTTCATGATATGCCTTTATAAACATCCTTACCGAGATTTATAGCTCACCCTTTTCTTATATATGTCTTCATGTTATCTCATGCAATACAATGCCTGAATGAATGTTGTGCTCATGTAAAAGATGTTTTCAATAATGATTTTGTACTTTTATGTATTCTATTTTCATGAAATGTTCCAAATCCCCAAAGGCACTAGACCTCAGAATCTAATGGGTTGTATTAATTTAATGTTTTTGTGATAAATTATTTTTAAGTGCGTAATATTGAGAATGGTTGTTATAGTTTTTATAGGAGGATATGTTTTGTTATTTTATGAATTAATATTACAAAACCATATTGAAACCCTTAGAGATAAGACTAAGTATAATAAAAAATCCCTCAATTTTGGTGAGTATAGAGTAAGTTGTTGATCAAGAAAATACATCCCTGAATGGATATGAAAATGTAGAGGTGGATTTGGCCCAGATTATCTAGGGGTAAAACCAGAAAAAACGAGATTGAGCTAGACCCGACCAGAAACAGGTGCATGATAATGGGAATGGCATTACTATTGGTTATAACAATCCCAAGTGATATGAATTGGTAAATTAATTATCATAATATAACCCATTATTATTGGAATAAAAAAATTCCCTTAAAATATATGTTGGGAAGTAGATCATTGATAACATATATTGAAGCCTATAAATTCATATGTTAATAAAATGAATGTAATTTATATTTTATACCTTTTTTCATTGGATTCATATTTATGTGTTACCCCTAACTTTCCTTTTAATCCATCTAATGGAATGTAATAGGGGGACTCGTGCTAACAACTGATGCAAAGATCAATGTGATGACTATTCTAATGATATTCCCAATCTGATGGGAGCGGGAATCAAAAACAATGAAAAGATAATCCCTAAGATAACTCATGTATATAATATAAGCATGGGTCAATAGTAATGTTCAACCACCCTTATCAAACAAAAAGCTACAATTGAGAGCTTCATGAGACAAAGAACTCATAATTTTAGTGGATCACATGATCCCAAAATCACCGAACAATAGATCAAATCCATTGAGAAATCTTATCCATTATTCAATATTCCAAAAAAGCGATGTTTATTCTAGTTGCTTATCATATGCAGGGTGAATCTAATCAATGACATACATTGATCAAAAATAGGAAGCCTGAGGAAGATATTGAGGCATTAGAATGAATGGATATCCAAAAAAAATTCGATAAATATTTTCTTCACACCCTCTGACTTAATATGGAAAACAACTTCCATCCCATCACTAAAAAAGAATATGAATCCATCCGAGATTATGATGAAAACATCACAAGGATTACACAACATGCCTTCATCTTTTTCTTTACCTTAAAATTCATGGTTTAACGCTTCCATTGGATAAAACCACGCCTACAGAAATCCCCAGAGATTCGTGACATTGATAGCTACGAAGAAATATTCTGATGTTCCCTCAATGTCATAATTTATACCGGTAAATATCAGAGGTATCATGGGGATAATAATAAAAACGTGGAAATTAATTTTCGCAGTCTGATGGATAAATCCAATGGTGATAAAAAATTATAGCACCCCATATTCCAATGGGGTAGAGAGAATGTACCTGGGAATTTATTGAAGAGGATGAAGAAATTCTTTAGTTGTGGAAGATAAGGGCAGCTAGACATTAATAGCCAACAAGAAAACCACACAACTGCAATAAAGGAATGGAATGCTCTATTCGACCCTCAAAGCATTATACATTGCATAAAATTCAATGAACCAGAGACAATTCAAAACTAGTGCCCTAAGAGAAGGGCTTTTGGAGGTAACCAATATCCTCCAAGGCATTAAACGTGATATTTCTTTATCAGTACTGCTAATGTGGTCCCCAACAAAGATGTGGTTTAAGGAACCCGATTTATTCATTCAAGAATATATAATGTTAATTTTTATTCAAGTTCTACGCAGTATTTTATATTCAAGATGTTTATTAGAAAAATCCTAGCACCACTAACATTCATAAAAGTAGATATGTCAGCGAGAATGGAAAACCGGAAAATCATTACATCCAATGATTATAACTCCTCCACTCTCAAAATTTCTTGATTGAACTACCCAGTGATCCTCTTCCTTCACCCTATGGTGTAATTTGATTAAATTCCTAAAATTGATTGGGTTTCTCTATGTAGAGTGAACATAAATTTCTATGATATGGTAATCACTCTCTATATAGAGAATCCACCCCCGATTCTGTACAAGTGAAAGGTGGAGGACGAATATTCATTAGCTCCATCATCTCATGTATGGATATTACAACCCTATGGTCATGTGTATATTTCTAAGATGATTGAGTCTAAGGAAGACTTCATCCTTGAAGACATGCCTATTGTGATGGAAATCACTGATGTATTTCCCAAGTAATTTTATAGTCTTCCTCCTAAAAGAGATGTTGAATTCTCACCTGATCTTATACCGGGGGAATTTCCAATATTCAAGATATCATATAGAATGGCTAATGTAGAGCTTAAGGAGATAAATAAACAACTAAATGAGAATTTGGATCAAGGGTCTATAAAGCCAAGTGCTTCACCATGGGGTGCAGCAGTCCTCTTAATGAAGAAGAAGGTTGGGTCAATTCTCCTTTTCATTGATTATCATCAGCTCATCAAAATCAAAATATAGAACAAGTATCCTATTCCACGAATGGATGAATTGTTTGATCAGATATGTGGATCACAATACTTCTCCAAGGTTGATCTGTGGTTGGGATATTACCATGTAAGGGTGAAGAAGGTGGATATCCCCAAGACTACATTCCGTACTAGGTTCATGCACTATAGATAAATATTAATTCCTTTAGAATCACTAATTATTCATAAATCTTCATGGACGTGATGAATTACATATTTAGATATTACCTCGACAAATTTTTCGTAGTCATTATAGATGATATTTTTATATACTCCAAAACCATGGAGGTGCATGAGGAGTATATAATCACTATACTAGGGACCCTTTGAAAGGAAATTCCCAATGAAAAGTATAGAAAGTGTGTGTTCTGGTTGAAAGTAGTCTCATTCATAGGTCATATCATCATAAGCAATGGGATACATGTGGATCCCTCTATGATTGCAGCAATTAAGGGATGGAAGAGGAAAATATCTATGACCGATATTCATAGATTAATTGGGTTTTATGGATATTATTTCCGATTTGTGAGAAATTTCTAATGATTATCAAAGCCTATTACCATGCTAACTCTGAATAGATTCTTATTTTCATATAGTGATGAATGGGAAGAAAGCTTTATGGAGTTGAAATGGGGTATTATCATTGTGCCTATTCTCACATTACCCACAAGTGGATTACATTTTTTTTGTTTTTAGTGATGCTTAGAACAAGGTACTAGGATGTGTGTTGATGTAAAATGACCAAATCATTGTCTATGCTTCAAGGAAAATGAATGATCGTGAGAAAAACAATCCAACAGGTGATATAGAGTTGGATGTAGTAATCAGAGATTAAAAAATATAGTGGAATTACCTTTATGGGGAGATGTATGAAATATATATGGCTCACAAAAGCCTCAAGTATATATTCACATAGAAATAGTTGAACATGCGCCAATGAAGATGTTCAGATTTGATCAATGACTATGAATGCTCAATCCATTACCACACTAGGAAAGTGAACATAGTGGTGGATTCTCTATGAATAAAGGACCTAGTGATTATTTCATTAATGATAATTGATATGGATACAATCCTATTATATCTGATAATGATGGACATGGGAATCAAAAAGAGTGGAATATCATCATTCTTTCATAAATGATTTCTCAACTATCCATTTTGGAATGGTTAAATGATACACAATAGGATGATGTGGAATTTTATAAGAAAGTGGAAACTTTCAGAAAATGGAAATCCTCAGAGTTTAATGTTAATGATCATGTAATTGTGATATTTGGTTCAAGACTATATATTCTAACAAATCTATATATAAATAATGAATTTATGGATGATGCACATAGTTCAAATTTATATATTTTTTATGGAAACAAAACGATGTTTTGAGATATCTATGATATTTATTGGTGGTATGACATGAAGAGGGAGATTTCTAGGTATATATCAAAGTACCCAGTATGTCAACATTTGAAGGTTGAGAGGTGGAAGACTAAGGAGATGATGCAAACATTACCCATACCAATAAAGAAATGGGAACACATCACAATGTGAATTGTCACCGTACTTCCAAAAGTAGACAAAGGAAACAATTTTATCTCAGTTATTGAGGATCTTCATATAATGACGAGACACATTAATTCATTTCAAGAGGATTTCTCATTGGATATAGTAGAATGGATTTACATCCGAGAAATGTTAAAACTTCAGGAAGTACCACAATTGATTGAATCCTATTGAGACAAAAGATTTACATCTATGATGGGGGAGGAGTCTCCAAGACACTCTTAATAATGAGTACAACATCAGTTCAACTTACCATTGTTAAACATATTCACAATCTGAGCGGACTATCCAAACACATAAAGACTTGTTGAGACCATGCTCAATGGACATCAAAATGAGGATGGGATCAACGCCATCCTCTAGTTGAGTTCACTTACAATAATAGTTTCCACACAAGTATCTAAATGGATCCTTTGAATCCCTTTATTAGAAGAGGTGCAGAACACTGAAATGTTGGGATGAAGTGTGGGAGTTAAAATTATTATGTCCAATGATGGTCGAAGAAATGGGGGAAAAGGATTAGACCATCAAGAAGAAAATTGAAGCTGCTCAGAGTTGAAAAAAGTGATATGATGATAACCATCGATGAGAAGTATTGTTTGGTATTGGAGACAAGATATTTCTCTACATATCATTATGGAAAAGATTTATGAGATTTTGGATGAATGGAAAGCCTTGTCTAAGGTACATCAGATTTTTTGAGATCCTTGATCTCAATGGAGTAGTGGCCTATCGACTAGAACTACCACCAAACCTATCTTAGGTACATGTTTTATTCAATGTATCACTCTTGAAGAAGTACGTACATGACCCATCACATGTACTCAATGTATAGGTTGTACCATTGGAGAATGACATATCTTATAAAGAAAATCCAGTGATGATCATAGATCATAGCGGAAAAGATCTTTGAAATAAGACAATGCCCCTTGTTAAGGTGTTGTCACAAAACCACCAGTTTGAAGAAGCAATGTTGGAATCAGAGAATGTGATGATGCATAGATTCCCTCATCTGTTTTAGTGTGGGAAAAATAAATTCCCCGGGAAACATTTCATAATGGGGGAATATTGTAACAACCCAAACATTTATTCCTCTTGATCTTATTAAATGTATAAATATGTAAAATAGTTATATAAAATATATACACTTACTTAGTTGATGTTTTTTTTAAAAACCATTAATAATTGTTACCATTTCTAATCTATCCGTTGAACAGTGATCACATGATTAGTGTAAATATGAGGCTTTATCAAATCCAATTTACCAAGAAAAAATAAGTGATGGCCTCATAAAGTAGACTGTCTCCATATTAATCCCATTTTTTCAGAGCACAAAAAGAGGTAGTATCACTTGTATTCTATATTGATCAAGCCCCGGCAGAGCATCGACATGTTAATGTTGAACGGAACCGCCTATGGGAGAATGGGATTTTAATAGAGATTACCACCTAAGCGATGTTATCCGAGCTGACCCAAGAGTCTATCACCATTGCACACCTTACCCTTATTCCATATGGGGGTATTATAAGGGGTTATATAAAAATATACAAGCACTATGATTATGTTCATTATTTTTCAAAAAATTATTACACTCATTTTATTGTAACACTGTAAATAGTTTTTAAATCACTGGTAGTATTTTTAGTTCATTTCCAATTAAGAAAATTTTTTAATTATTTAATTGATTTTTATGAATTAAATAATTATATAATCATATATTTTTACTAAATTAATTTCTATCTAATATAAATGATCATATAATTGTTATGAATACATTTGAAATTTATGTTATGGTTTGAAGGCTGTTTTTGTCCAAATCCCTAAATTGTCGATAAATGTAGGTTTTTATCTTAAAAGTAAAAATTCAAATATATAGAAAATTATGAAGTCAAAATAAATATTATCTTTCGATTAAGAACATAAAAACTATATAATGTTGAATTTTTCATAATTTTCTGAGATAGTAAATTTTTTTTGTAAAAACTAAATACCATTTAAAAATATAATGTGTTTTATGACATCATAATTACCCAATAATGATGTAATAAAATACTGTAAAATGGTTCTTCGGCAAATATATGTTTTACCTTTAAAATAATCTGATTTTAGATTTTTTTGACTAATTTTATTGTGCATTTGTGGACCCTCCAACCATATAAAATATTTCTAAATCATAAAATTATTTCCTTGAGAGTGTGACTCACCACCAGATAAAAAAGACTAATATTTTAATAATTTCATGCATTGTCCTTAAAAAATAATTTTTTCCACTCCACTTTTTAAGAAATCCATTGGCCAAAACCATGGTATGGTTAGTGTTTTTGAATTTATTAATATGTAGTGTCCAAAACCTAAATAATAATGAATTCCATCTCATTTTCTATATAAACCCACTCAATATTCCATTCATCTTCCCTTAAACCATTTGGTGCTCGACCAAACTCTTCCCTCCTATCATTTTAGTCCTCCCTAGGATCCCCACAATTCTTATATGCCTCTCTCAACCCTCTCCCAATCCTTTTGGATCACACTTCCATGTGAGGGATTTCTTCCCTTCTCATTTTTGTCTAAATATTGTTATGTTGTTATTACCTTTTATTTTCAATTAAAAATGTTGGGGTATGATTTTTCACTTCCATAATAATTCCCTTCTTATGATTGAATTATTAGATAACTCTTTCTATTTCATTAATTCCTCTCATATGCATTTGTTACCATGCAAAAATTCTGAAAGTAATCTCTCTCTTCTAACTTACATAGAAAAAATTATTTTATATTATGAATCTAAATCCCATTACATATATTGGGATATTGTGTTCCAGGACCCCCCTTGCTGTCCATTTAATTCATAAATGAATTAATACCCCTTTCTCCCTCATCGACCAATTTTATGAATCATAATTGACATTGTTATGCTACCAAAATTTCTCATGAAAAAATCATTATATTAGTGAATACATACCCATTTTTCTATCAAGGGTATTCACCATTGTGCACATATATTTATTTATTGTAGAGTTTGATGCATGCATTACAAATTCCATTATCATGGAATAAATTATGATGTTAAATGATTCAATGTTATATGATCCATGTGGCATACTAATGCATGAAATGAAAACATTATAAAGGGTGCACCCTGATAGCACTACGACACATTGGGAAAAGATTAGTATCATGATACGTCGAGTGAAATTAGGGTTTACTCATGACAATTCCCCTTAAATGAGGCTTTACTCGTGATAATTCATGTTCCATGAGGGTTTATAATGCACCATGTGCAACTATCCTTGGATCACGCTAATATCATTCATTTTTATGTTTCAACATTTCCTTGATATGATAATCACGATATATCATTCCATTAATTTCATGATTATCTTATGTTCAATGAATATGACTATTTCCTAACATGTATTGTATTCTTCAGGTTATTACCTTTTTACTCCATTATTGGTATTTATAGCTCACCATTTTCTTATGTATGTCCACATGTTATCTTACACATTAATAATTATGAAAGAAATGATGTGGTCATGTAAAAGAAACTTTCAATAAAGATGTTGAACATTTATGTCTTATGTTATCATGCAATGGTCCTAATTCCCAAAGTCACCAGAACTCTTGATCATTGGGGTTTTATTAATTGATTTTTTTTGTAATATAATATGATTAAGAGTGTAATAAAGAGAATATATTTCATAACTTTATTACATATTAAAAAAATATTTTATATCTAACGAATATTCTAATGGTATTGTATTTTTAGATCAATTAGTAGATATTGAGTTTTAGGTGAAAAAATCATATGCTTTTATGGTCAGATCACATTTCTATTGTTCCTCTATTATTGATGTTTATGGTATAGTTGTTCATGGAAATACATTTATCCTCCCATTATTTGAATTTTATGTCAAATTGGGAATGTATTGGATTTCATTATATTAACACCATATAAATTAACATGGATGGAAATCCATTATTCAAATTCCAAAACAAGCCCATTAAAATTTATCTATTTGATGAGGAATGTAAATATCCAATAGTTTTTACTTCTACCTGTGGGTTTTAATACCTATCCAAGAAGGCTATTTTTATCATGTGTTTCGGTATAAATTAAACATCAACTGAATTTCTATATTTTGGATTCTCATGATGCCATTCATGGAGAGTTCCTAGACTTATAATGAATCTTATTACTATGTTCAAAATAGAAAGAATTCCCAGTTCAGTACCTATATCAAATAATCTATATAGAATGGACGAGATTGATTTAACAGTATTAAATTATTGTCCAATGGATTATATTAATAATGGATTAATTTGGATAAGTGTTTAAAATTATTTGCTCATATTCTATTTATTAAAATAACTATTGGATCAATGTGATTCATCATTGATTTTCACAATCTTTATAAGATCAAAATAATGAACGAGTACCTTGAATTAATTACTTGTTTGATCAACTAGGCATAGATTAATTTTTTTATATTTACTTTTGTCCATGATATCATGAATTAATGGTGTTGAATGATGATTTACCCGAGCCAAAATTCCATAAATTATAAGGAATCTATAATTTTATAGTAATACCATTTGGTATTAAAAATCCCCTTTGTATCATAATAGATTAAATGAATAGATTAATTTTGGATCAGTTTGATCGGTTTGTGGCTGTTAGTATAGATGATATAGTTATATATTCAAGGTTCATGGTGGACCATAATGATCCCAGGTGGATAGTTTTTAAAATAATATAGAAGAATAAATGTTTGGAAATTTTAATTGAATGTAAAATTTGGCATTAGAATGTTTCAATACTAGGTAATATAATCTTCATTGAAGGAATATTTTTAGATCCATCAGTGATATAAGTTATTGAAAATTATCCTAGACTAACCACTATTAATATGATACATAGCTTTCATGGTTTATATTTATATTGTTATTTATTTGGGGATAATTTCTTGTGGAACTCTATTCCAATCACCATGTAAGCGTATAAAGGTTCCATGTTCTATTGATAGGACTAATGGTAGGGGAATTTCATTAATCTAAATAGAATCCATGTCAGTTCTCCTAAAATCTCAAAACCATATAGTAGAAAGGGGTTTTAATATATAATTATGAATCTAAGAAGGGTCTGGGATGTTTTTTCAAGAAGAATGGTATGGGGATAGTATATTCCTCACATAAATTGATGGTTTATATGAAATTTCACTGACCTCCAATTTTTTAATTATAAAATGTATTTTTTTAATGTTATATTTGTATAATAAATATGGTTAATTGTGTGATATATGTTTTAATAATATAATTTTAAATCACATTTCTATATGGAAAGTGTTAAATATGTCCCAAGAGGATGATTTAAAAAGATTAAATATTATAACTACTTCAAATATTACCACTATGGGAATGTGAACATGGTGGTAGATTCACTAAGTCCAAATGATCATGTAAAGATGAAATATAATGAGAATCCCGAATGATATGATATTTTTTTAATTTTTAATGGATTTATATGGAAATATTTATAGAAGGTTTATGAATTTAAATTTCTCTAATGAGTGCTCCATCATATATCATTAGGAATAATAAATAGGTGTAGATAGAAGAAATTGAACTCTAAAATAAGTGAAAAAATGTTCCTATGTGGAAACATTATTTTATATAAGGATGTATATCAAAAACCATGTATGTGCCAAATCCATTGTAGATTTTAAGGATAAATTAGATGAATATAATAGCTCATCTTAATATATTCATCCAGGATGTATGTATATATATTGAGATCTGAAACTGTATTTATTGTGGGACAACCTAAAGAAAGATATTTTTTTATTCCTCTTGATTTTTTTATTTAATCATGTTAAGGTTATGATATATATTTATAAGGGTACTTAATCACCATTAACAACAATAGAATGGATATGGGGAAACATGACTACTAATTTTGTCACCAGACTCTACAAAAAATCTAAAGGACAAAATGATTTTGAGTGGTTGCCAATATCCTTAAAGAGATACATAACATTATAACTAATAGAGATGTTTTATTCCTGGATCATCTTTTATGTCAATATATTAATGTCTTTTTGAGGTAACATAGAGTTCAACGTTCCATTGTACTTGATCTTCATCCAATGATTACCTCATAATTTTGGAAGTCATCAACATGCTTCAGATTCATAGACGAGATTATGTATGAGAAATTAGACATCGAGAGTGGGGTTTTATAAGATATGAATTTAAACCATGTTGTATATTATGTTGTAATTTTATATGGATTTTGAAATTTGTTGGTATCAACGCCATCGTCTAGTTGATTTTTCAAAAGAAAATAATGTTCACTTCAGTATTTAGTTTTCCTATTATGAAGTCCTTTCTATAATGATACGTATAAATCCAATGTAGTGGGATAATGTTGGAGAAATAAGTATATTATTACCTAAGATAGATGAAGAAATGTTAGAGATGGATTGATCCATTCATCAACACATCATGGATTCTCATAATCAACCGGAAACGATTACTAGTAATTAGTAGGGTAATCTGGATTTTGAGGATTGTGTGAAGGGAATTATTATAATTTATTAATGAATGAAGGATATTATATTTATAAAAAAGTGAAATTTCAACCTAATTTATATTTTATGTTTTTCTATTCATGGTCAATTCATGATGGTATCTTATCACTTTGAATGCACACTAATCCTCTCCCATGTTATTGATGTGCACAATGTATATCTCTTAAAGAATTACACACAAAATCCATCACTTGTACTAAAATCATATGTTCTTATCATTGAATATTTTCATTCATATATCGAACCAATTGAATAAATCTTCAATCAGAGAGTTTATGCTTTCTAGGACATTAATAGTCACATAGTAAATTATCTCTAGAGAAATCAAAAATTTGAAGAAGCTACATGGGAACTCAAGTATGTAATAGATGAAAAATTTCACCATTTATTTACATAAATATAGAAATTTTAAAAAAAATTAATTTTTTATTGGTATAATGTAAAATGATGAGATTTCATAATATACTTTTCCTTAAAAAATTATTATTTTTTTAATAGAATATGATACACAATAGTGTATGTCTAAAAAAACCTGAAATATTAAAATATATTTTGGGATGGTTGATAAAATGTTATTCAATAAGAGTGTATGAATATATATATCTAATTTATTCGAAAATATATGGTCTATAATTGTGTAAAATAATATAATCGGTTACCAATTTAATATTATTAACAATAAATTCATTTGAAAATTAATGTTATATTGTTCTTGTAAAATATATGTATATTCGAAAACACATTTAATCTTAATGAATTAAACAAATCTCATTGGGTGAATTTTTTTAATAAAATTAATATATTTATCATTTAATCTATTTTTTCACTCAACTTTTAATTTTTTTAGGTATGGAATAAGTATAAATTCCAGTTTAATGTTTACAAAGTTATTTTTCTAAAAAAACTGGTTTAGTCACATGTTGTGGGGTAATTGTAAATTTAAATTATGCCACTTATTATGACTGAAAGTAATAATATTGATTCCATATATTCATTCAGGAGGTCCAATTATGTTTAATATGCCCCATTTATTTTTCATCAATATGAATAGAGACCTTAAGAAAATTTACCACCATAGTAAATGATAAATCATGTTTAACTATGTTTAAATTATGTGATAAGGCCAAATGTTTTAATTGAAATTATAATTGGATTAGTGGAATTTTATCCATATCACATTAGGCTCAATTATTTTATTGTTTATTGTTAATTATTCCATTTAAATGACCAAAATAATATTAAAATCAATAAATGTTGCAAAATGCCTCTCTCCTATTTTCTTATGTCTGTTATGTGTCCACATAAAAAAAATACATTATGAATGAATCTATGTATATTATTATTATTATAAAAAAATTATTCACATTATTGAAATTTATTTTTTATTTTTTGTAATTATATAAAATCCATATATTCATATAACATAATGATTTAGTATTTCTCAATTTAATAAATATTATAATAAATGATCAGAAAAATATTTTTGACTAATAATATTTTAATGAGTTAACATGTTCCAATTTTTACATAGAAATGAACTATTATATTTCTGTAATGATTACATTCTATTTGGAAATATTTTAATGTCTTTTTTGTAAAATTCTATGATTTTAGTATGAATGGAAAATAATGAAATTTTATGAAAATTGTAATTTATTTAATTACTGAATAAAATGTATATTAAAAGATGATAAGGGGAAAAATATATACTGAAAATATTAATCCCATTACCATTTTTAGGATATTTCGATTCATTTTAATTTAATATTCCATTAATAATATTAATCATCTAATAAATTTGAAGAGTTCCCCTCCCCTAAATTATAAAATGTTACTGCACCTTTCGCCTCTTAATACCATGTTGATCCTTCTAGATTAGAAAACATATAATAGGATTCCTTATCGACTCCAATAACCACATTATGGAGGTATTATTTTTCAAATATTAAGATCCCTCTATTTTTTAGTAGGAGATATAATAGGGTTTCATTAAAGAGAAGGAGGAATGATCATTTATTAAGGATGTTAGACATGGGGTAAGGAATATTCATCTCAATATTATTTCCAGAGGGAAAATTTCATATTCACCACTAATTGTTTTGGTGTATATCTTACCCATAAATGGCTTTTATTATTTGTCTTTTGAATTTTATGTGGATTTACATATTCATATGAGGTTAATTAAATCATGGGGCTTCTAATTCAATAGTCTCCAATGTTGTAAGGGATTTAGGTTTCAATCCTATTTTATTCTAGATTTTGAAATTCTATGACCATTATCTAATTAATATTTTTAATTTTCCATAAAATATCATGATTTATAAATAATATATTTTTTCCTTTGATTTATCTCTCTCCAAATACTAATGAGATGAAAAAAATTAACAAAAACTGGCCAAGATTTAATATTCTATCAGGAACCATTTTCTTTCAAATCAATATTTCTCTAAATTTATTTCAATAATTATTTTAACATTATACAACAACTGTTCAATGAATGTTTACCCATTTTTTCAAAAAATGGATAAAAATGATTCTTTTTTTGAAAGTGGTACTTTTTTTTCTTTTTAGTGAATTTTTGTTTAGATATTTTCTTATAAATAATAATGAATAAAAAAATTTCACACTGTTATTAGAACTAAAATCTTTAAAGAATACATTAAATTATTCAAAGGTACTTTTTTTAAAAATTTCCCAATATATTATGGAAATATTATTATATTAAAATGTTGTTTAGGGTGGACAGGTTATATAACTCATGAAATAATTCAATTTTCCATTAAATAAATATTTACTTGTTAACATCCTTAGAGGTAAATTTTAATTTTCTATGAATATGATCAAATGATACCATTATTACTCTTTCATTTGATGGTTAATGTGTTGTTTTTGAAAAAGATTTATTTGAAATCATTTTGGATATAATAGATCTATTACATGTTTATAAATCATATATTCTTTTCATGGTTTATGCAGTGATGATATAATTAATTTTTTATAGAATTGTTGAAAATATATGTATGGTATTCAGTATGTGGTGGGTGGGTATGTTATAATCTAATGATGGGGGTTGCGTTATAGCTGGGGATTGTTGTTATTATATAACCATGTATGGAGGTCATGTTATAATTGAGGATTGGTGGTGTAATGTATCAGTTCCGGAAGCCACCAAGAGGCACCACATACCAAGTTGGTCGCATGGCCTCAAGCGCATTTTTCCCGAACGCCAGAGGCCGCCGACTAGTAGTGAGGGCCTTGGGTGTGATAGTTGGGAAACTATGTCCACTTTGGCAGAGTACACAGCAGAAGTAAACAACAGATATAATATCAGAAGCTATAAATATCCAAAAATAGTATACATCAGAAGACTAAAATAATAAACAACTAGCGCAGACAGATATATGAAATGATTAATGATACATATGGCTAAGAAAGCAGCCAAAGAAGTCATAATGCTGGAAATAAAAATAGTGTTAAAACAAAGTACAAAAGATAGGTAAACAAATAAACTCCTCAGCATCGCAAACCATAGCATGGTCCCATTCTCCCCAGCTCCACAACAAGTCAAGTACCTGAAGTAGAAGGGTGATTTCCCTTTATCTATACCTACATGAATATAATCTGTGTATGCCCAAAAGCATGACCCAAATAGGGCGTGAGACTAAATCATGGTAGGAAACCTTCCGAAGATATGTGCCTAATAGTTAGTGAGTATGTGGTAGTTAATGTATAGTAAAAAGTAAATAGTAAACAATAAATAGGAAAGTACATAGCAGTAAACAATCCAATGTTCAATCAAGCATCAGTGAAGAAAACCGCTAACCACAAGCAGGTGACCCTCTGGGAAGTACCCACAACCATCCCTTCTGGTCCTACCTAAGAAGTAATGTAAACCCTCTAGGCATCACACTTCGTCTAACCCCTCCAGTTATTTATAGGAACTTAATAAAGTCTATCTGAGGAGGCACTCACAGTCAATCCACTTATATTCATTTTGAAGCAAGACTCTCTGAGGAAGCTCACGCTGTCCGTTCCCCATATATTCTAGGTAAAGCAAGACTCTCTGAGGAAGATCACATAGTCCATTCCCATATATTCATAGGTATTCAAGGAATCTTTATGTAAGCTCACATGTCAATTTCCCTTATATCCCCAAGGTTTAGGACTCTCAAAGGAAGCTCACTCGGTCAATTCCCCTAATAGCCCACGTCATTCAATTCAAACAAAGACTCTCTGAGGAAGCTCGTGTAGTCAATCCCCTTATGGTCTGAGGTAATCGATGACTCTCTGAGAATACTCAATCGGTCAATTACACTTATAACCCCAAGGGGTTCTAGGCTCTATGAGGATGCTCACTCGGTCAATCCCCCCTTATAGACAAAAGTGCTCAAAGACTCTCTGATGAAGCTCACCTGGTCAATTCCTCCTATAATCTACTACACCTAGTTCTTACGGCCCTGTGTAAGTAAAAGAGCATAGAAGTGAAATAAATCCAATGTAAACCTACAGAAAAAATTGGATTAATAGTCTACAACATATCAATCTTGTCAGAAATACATGCGCTCCATCCTACAGCAACATGCATGGAATCAGGGAAAGCAGCTAAAAGCTGAACAGGACCACATGGTCGTAAATAGAACATGCATGGGAAAGAAACATCCAAAGCATAAAAATCAACCCTATTCTTATCCAAAATCCTCTACACATGCATAATGTATTTTAGGAAAATAATAAGGGTAAAACAGTAAACATGCAATACCTCGTTCAAGGGTATTTGCAGAATTTGCACATAAAACTCAATGTATTCAAACAGAAAGGCACAAAAACCTACCTCAGGGTTAGGAGATCAATATACGTGAACCACAAAGTGTGAATCTCTATGGAACGTTGTAGATCTAAGAAAACATCCAAAACATTCAACCCATGATAACATGGAAAAGAAGAGGAATTGGAAAACAAATCTCAAGCAGAATAGAGGACACACCAATGTGATTCCAACGCAATCAACGATGATCAAATTATAATAAGGACGGAGGATTGGGGGCTCGTCAATGATCCATGGATTCTCGGTGCTCTAGGACCAACAGATCCTAAAAGAAGTTTTTTTTGTCCATCAGGCGTGACCACAATGAATTTATTGAAAAGAAAGAAAGTAAACGGTGTGTACATTTGGAGTACACTGCGTGTACTCTACTTTTTCATACTCCACATTAAGTGGCACCCAATTCACTCCCACACGGCCGTGTATGAATCTAATACACGGCTAGCACATGGCATGCTGCGGCAAGATAGTACACAGCATGTACTCATAAAGTACACGCTGTGTACTTAGAAAATTTCAATAAATTCCTTTTTTCTCCAAAAACGAAAAAAAATGAAAAACATACTTGAAATAAAGTTCCGAGTTCTTAAAAACATCCCCCTTAATGATATTTGTCCCCCAATTTCCTAGAGAAGTGTAGAAGAAGACACACTAAATAGTTCTGGCCACTATACTTGTACATCAGCTCCCCTCTTCTATGTCTCGTCATGTACTCGCCCATGCCGCCATAACACTCGTACTAGAGGAACAGACCGGGCACAAATAATTTTTGTACTATGATCCACAATTTGGATAGGATGCTTCTCAAATGACGAATACACATCGTGTTCAACCTCCTCGGGTTGAATGACCTGAGACACGTCTGAAAAGTAACGTCGACGATGAGAAATGTGGAAGACATCATGCATAGCTCGGTACCTCTGGGGTAACTACAACTGATAGGAAACCGCCCCAACTCTCTTAAACACCTCAAACGGTCCGACATACCTCATTGAAAGATTACCCTATCTCCTAATCCTCTTGTGTCCCAACCTTGGTGTGACACACGGGAAAACCTGATCCCCGACCTCGGACTCCCGAGGTTGTCTCCACTGATCGGCATAAGACTTCTACCGAGACTGCGCTGTATCCATCCTCTTCTGAATCATCTCTATCTTCTCTAAGGTCTCCTGAACAAGACAAGGTCCTAGCAAGGTTGCCTCTCGAGCCTCCATCCAACATAAGGGTGATCAGTATGGACTACCATACAAAGCATCATAAGGTACCATCTGAATACTTGCATGAAAACTATTTTTGTAGGAAAACTCTTCAAAAGGAATAATTTTCTCCCACGAACCTCCAAAATCCAGAATTCATGCTCGGAGCATATCCCCAAGCACCTGAATAGTACGCTTGGACTCGAAATCTGTCTGGGGATGGTAAGTTGTACTCAAAAGTACATGTGTACTGAAACACTTCTGAGGCCCCTTCCATAACTGAGAAGTAAAAAATGCATCCCTATCTCAAACAATGGAGTGTGGAACTCCATGAAGACATAAAATCTCATAGAATTACAACCGCCCCATCTCAAAAAACACTAAAGGTCTCCTTGATCTATAAGATGTGTGAAACCTTCGTGAGTTTGTCAACAAAATCTAAAATTGTGTCATTCCCTTGGGGAGACCTCAGCAACCCAGTCACGAAGTCCCTCGCAACGTCATCCCACATCCACTTGGGAATGGGTAGCTACATTAAGAGTCATGCAGGTCGTTGATGCTCTACCTTCACATGCTGACAAGTAGAACACCTCATGAAGAATCTAACGATGTCACTCTTCATACCTGGCCAGCAATAATGATGGTGTAGATCACAATACATCTTGGGGATTCCAGGATGAACTTCCCAAACTAAGGAATTAAAATCCCACATCAACTCCTCACATATGTCTTCTGGCATGCATACACATCCCTAGAAATTCATGATCTCATCCTCGCCTATGGTCCATCTAGGAATAGGGTCCTCTCCTAACATGATTTACCATAGGACTAGGCCTTCAGAATCTGATATCTACCCCATTCTAACTCGATCAATGATAGTAGAGGTAACAAATATAGGGGATAGAATAGACTACCCCTATCTGTCGTGCACCTCTAAATGCATCTCAGAGAATAGAGCCATAAGATTCCAATAACTACTGGCCTCATGAACTGCCTGTATCTGAGTCCTCCTGCTCAAAACATTAGCCACTTTTTATCCCTTCCCAGGCATATAGGCAAGATCAAAGTCAAAATACATCAGGTACTCAACCAACCTATGATATCTCAAATTCAGATCACGCTGAGTGAAGATTTAAATGATACTTGTGTATTCAGTGAAAACCACAGTGTTCTCTCCCAGAAGATAATGTCATCAACAGCGCAGTGCATTAACAATAGCTGCCAACACTAGATCATGCGTCGTGTAATTCCCCTCATGTGGCCTCAACTACCGAGACCCGTACACAACGACTCTATCTCCCTACATAAGAACAGCTTCCAGCCTGATACCTGACACATCAAAGTAAATAGTATAGCTCTTTCCTAGCTCTAGAAAGTCTTGTATCAGTACTGATGTCAACCTCCCATTCAGCTCCTGAAAGGCTGACTCACAAGAATGTGACCATGAAAACATTGCACCCTTCTTGGTTAGACCTATTATCGGTGATTCCAAGCGTGAAAAACCTATATGAAACATCTATAATATCCATCCAGCCCAAGAAAACTCAACACCTCAAATATGTTCATTGGCTGCTCATAGGAAACTATAGGTCTCACTTTCTATGGATCTACTTGTAACAGCCCAAGATTTTATAAAAAAATATTCTTTTTAATTTTATTAATGTCTTGTGTTGTACGCTACACCAAAAGGAGCTTGCACAACACGCATCCTTGACTTTCCTTCCGTTACACACAATCGCGACCTTCCTCGATAGCGTGTGTAGTACGCAATACTGAGTTTCATGAAACAACGATATGCTATTAAAATATTATTAAAACTAGTCGTTATGAATAGTAATAACCACTTTTTGGAAATTTTGTAAATTTTATTTTTCAAAATGGAATTCATTTTTGGATTCGGAGTATCGAATTTAGCCTAAGGTGAAATTTTGGTACTTTTCGGATAACTTTCATATTCTAATGAATAGTGAAAATTACTAAATTATAATTAAAAACAACTTTTTTAATCGAAATAATTAATAGTGATAAATTATTAATTTGAGTGGTTTTAAAGTATATTTAGAATATATTTTTACAATTTAATACAATGTTGGTCATTGTTTGTAATTTAACATTTAAACCAGACATAATCAAGTGTCAATCTTTTGATAGATTTTGTTTCTTAAAAAACACGCTATTTGTTTTAAGAGCGGAATTTAATTATAAAATTAATTAATGCAACTTCTATGTTATGAATTTGGTAAAATAGACTTCATTTTTGAATTCGGAATATGAAATATAGCTTGGGATGAAATATTGGCATTGTTCTGAAAAACATCAATTTTTGATGAATAGTGAAACCACTAAGTGGTAGGTTAAAAACTGAATTTTGCATAAAACATAATTTTACCGCTTCTGTGAATGGAATTTCGAAAATCCGAGAGACACGGTTAATATCAAGGACTAAAATGTGGTTCAATGAGATGAAAATAATTTTTGGTGAATAGTAACTTTTTACTATTTTTACCGCGGTTAATAGTAAATAGGGTAACTAAGGGTAAATATGATATTACTATTACCCTAACACATGTCCTAATTCTATTGGACAAGTGTAATTCGACCAAAAACAAACTTAGGAATAAAATATGACCATTTAGGCCCACTTGGATTAGATTAGGACATTTATTATTAATTTATTTAAAGAAGGGTTAAAATAGCAAAAATCAAAGTTTAATAAGTAAATAATTTTTAATATGGGGTTATACATAAGATAAATTCGATTGTAAATATTCATTAGAAAGCTAAAGAGATTTCCTACATGATGGTAGTTTATTTGTAATTTTTAGACATCAAATAATTTAATTTATTTACGACACAACGATGATGCAGTAATTATCTTATTAATGAAATATTGACATAATTGATGTTATAAACACCAAAATAAATATAATTTTAAAATTTTTATGAATTCCACTAATTTTCTAGGTTACTATGATATATTAATGTTGATTTAATCAACTTGGTTCGAACATTTAATTCTGTTATGACTTTCACAAAAATCATATATCAAATAGTGTCAAAATTGACACAAAATAGTTTTTAAATCAAATATTATATTATTAATTGTTATTTTATTCCTAAAAATCTAAGGTTCGGCCAAATGATTTAGATAAGGATATATTTATTAATAATATACAATTTGGGGTTCGTTTGGCATGTTATAGTAAGTGTATTAACCATATAGTGAAAGAAAACAAAAAGACACGGTAAAAGTTAAATTATTTAACTTAGAGTTAAATCTAATTGATAAGGTTTAAAATAAGATCCAAACATGTATAAATTTGATTGGTTGATGAGATTACAACCCTATCTCATCTAAGCTTCGAATATGAGTCATTTTTGGAGGTTTTTAAGTGGGGTTATATTTATTATAAATTAATATTTTTAAGAATTCCTAAGGTGCCCCTCTCCTCCCTTATAAAAGGACACCTCCTCCCCCTCCTCCTCACACCAATTTGAGCACTCAAGCTCGGCCAACCCCTGCCAAAATCCCTTCTCCACTTCCCTAGCAACATCCTAGAGGTTCTGGTCTTCCTCAAAGACCAATTCTAGTGCCCTAAGAGGAGGTCTCAAAGAGGCACTTCAAAGAAGAGGTAATTACCGTTACCAATTCTTTCATCTTTATTTCTTCTTCCACTTCTTCTTCTTAGGTTGTTTCATTATGAAGTAATAACATCAGTATCACTCATATACTGATATGTTATTATAAGTATGAAACAACCCTATTTCACCGTCTATCCATCCTACGGAAAAAGAAATCACCGCGCGTGCGTACGTACGGAATACCGTCTCCACGCCGTGGTGTAATCTATTTTCCACCACCACCTTACATGGATGGGTATAATGGTGTAAAGAATAACTATACAAAGTTATTACAACATCATAATGATTCTGATATATTTTATAATCCACTCCAATTCAATTCAATATTTATAGAAATGATATCATCGCTCGTGCGTACGTACGGAATACCGTCTCCACGACGCGATGAGATTCATTCTCCATGTTAACCATTTAAGAATGATTATAATGTATATATAAGAAATAATAATGAAATACATGAAATTATAAAGCTACTGGATTTATGTATATATATATACATATGTATGTCATCTACTTACTTCCATTTCAAGACAATAAGGAAAGAAAAACAGCGTTCATGCGTACGTACGGACTACCGTCTCCATGAACGGTGTTTTTCATTTTATTTATCTATCTATTATATATATATATATACTGAATATATATGATATATAAATCATATTTTATATTCTGGAAGTAAGTAAATCATGATATAAGTAATAATGATGTCAAGAACAACAAGTCAAAACACCTACGATAAATGAAACGATTTTACCCAAAACGCTTCTTTAACATGGAATTTACAAAAGAACGGGTAATATAATGTCATAAGTGAACCATATATGATATCATAACAATGAATATGATTCTGTAATAAGTCAATGACATTATTTAAATCATTATACAGGAGGTTCGGACACATACGAAGCAAATTGGACCTAAGGTAAGGGAAATATCACAATCTCATTTTTATCCGAGATTGTTTATTCGTAAGTATTTACTGGGGTGTATTTTATCATCCACATCCATGTTCCCTCAATATGTAATATTATTTCCATCCACCTACAATTGTTTAAATCCAATTTTACCCTTCTATGAGTTTTTAGTAAAGGATATGAAAGGAATCTTTTTTTCGTTTTTCGTACGAGGTACTTTTTGACTTTTCCGACAAAAGTACGAAGAATGTTTTTTTAACTTAAACGGCATGAACGGATTTTTACGGTTTTATAAAGCCTTATTTTCATGAAGCTTCCTCCAAAAGATTTCATGACTATTTTTAATAAAATCTCTTTCTTTTAAAATTTCATGATGTTTTGTGAAAAGAAATTGATTTTGAAGAAGAAAGGATATTTTCCTCAAGAATTCATTTCAAGTGTTTTATCAAAATTATTTTCCATCTAAGATAATAAAGGGTTCTGTTTCTATCCATATTTTTACACTGATTTTACTATGTTGTGATGGAATTATGTTTATGAATCCCTTTATCTTATATGAATGGTTTTATGATGTCATGTTGTTTTAAGAATCCCATTTTTATTACATGGGTTATGCAATGATGTATGATTTATGATTTTGTGGCACACATAAGAAAGGATTCATTAAGAGATGGGTGGGACCTATATCTCCCTCCAATGCATTGGGTAAATATTTCACATCTCATGAGATAGACATGGCTGAAATGGTAGGTTATACCGGTTCAGTGAAACAGGACTGAAACGAGGATTTCTCGATTCAGAAAGGGACTTTGTCCACTAAGATAGTCTTGGCAATGAGTCTTGACTAACAAGAAATGATTCTCTATGATTATGTGTGTATGCCACAATGAGTAATGTTTTAAGTTATGGTTTCATTTTCACTACTATGATTTATCCCATGTTATGAAATTATGCTCTCTTTTGCAGGTTAAGATTTCCAAAAATGTTATGTTCTTATGAAAATTATGTGATTGATATTTCTTTTGTTTACCCTTACTGAGAATTTGAGCTCACCCTTTTATGTTTTCTTTTCCCCAGGATATAAAGAAAGGTTTTAGGTAAAAAAAAAGAGGAAGATCTTTATGGGAGATTTTGAAGATCTTTCCCCACGATTAGAAGATTTTATTCCGAGTTTCCAAAGACACTAAACTATTACGGTCCTTGTGTGTGTGTTTTTTGTTATGTACTAAGTATTCCGCAAATGTAATGTAATGTCCATGTACGATAAGCTTCGGGTCTCTACAGTTGGTATCAGAGGAAAGGTTTAGTCAACCTTTGGAAACTAGGATGCGAAAACGTTAGTGAGATCCCTAGAGATATTTCTAAGGTATGTCTAGGGATGTCTCTAAGGTTAAGTATACGTATAGGTTATAGTCCTAGAATTGCGCTAACGATCTTCGAATTTAACCTAAGATGTTAGATATTGAGGGTACTACCCCTTTATTATGTTGTTTTCCCTAGCATGATTTTTGCCTCTCACACAATTCTTTTGGGGTTTTAGACGATGGCTGGAACCCGAAGGAACCGTGTTAATGCGGAATGTGATGGGCAATGCAATGATTGTACCCCTGAGCAACCAAACGATATAGGAGCTGGAATGCAAAATCTTGTAGCCATGCTCACACAACTTTCTCAAGCTATGAATCATGCAGGACTTCCAAACGAGCAAAGGAAGGAGCAACATTCTGTTGAATCCTTCATGAGGCAGCGTCCACCTTCTTTCAGTGGGTCTACTGATCCATTAGTTGCTGAACAATGGATTAGTACTACTGAAAAGATATTTTCAGTTCTTCAATGTTCTGAACATGATAAAGTCATCCTAGCAGTGTATCGTTTGGAAGGAGATGCTGATCAATGGTGGAATCTTATTAAGAATACAAGGCAATGGGATGAAATTGAGTCTATGGAATGGGACGAGTTCAAGAACTTATTTTTCAATAAGTACTTCCCTCTTATTCTCTGAACAAAGATGGAGAAAGAGTTTCTTGAACTGAAGCAAAGGGATGATGAATCTGTTGGTACCTATGAAGCGAATTTTACAAGACTTGCAAGGTACGCTTCTGGTATTATCATCCAACCTGAAAGTAAAGTTGATCGATTTTTCAGTGGCTTAAAACCAAGTCTTCGAAGGGCATTAGCTATAAGAGACTTCAGTAGCTATGAAGAAATTGTGCGTTGTGCTATCAAGGTAGAAATGGAAGTTGGTGTTACATATCCATCTCATGGGTTTGACAAGAAACAAAAGATGGAGTTCAAGGAGAAAACTCAGAATAATGGTGAAAAGAAGATGAATGTTTCCTTATGCACAAAGTGTGGAAAGAAGCATGGTGGAGATTGTCTTAAAGGGACTAGAAAATGTTTTAAGTGTGGAAAAGAAGGTCATCGAGCAGTTGAGTGTCGAAGTAATGGAAAATGGGATTCTAATGAAGTGAATAAAGCAAACACTGTAGAGAACGTACAACCAACACTTCAATGCTTCAAGTGCAAGGAAATGGGGCATTATGCTAATAAATGCCCTAATCCAAGGGTTAGTGGTGATCGACATGAGCAACCGCTTAAGGCAAAGGAAAAAGGGAAGTCACATGCGATCACTATTGGCAATGTTGAATATGACAACGATGTGGTGGAATGATTAAGTGTTTATGTAATGGGATTCCAAAATAATGTTGTATCATTGAGTATTGCAATATTTATTGATGTGGTATTCAAAGTGATTGAGATATTTTTTGGAAATAAGATGATATGCGCATAATGAAGACGAGAAAATGAAATGTTTAATAGTATTCATGAGCTCATGATTGATATAAGGACTAAGTGATATCATGGTTTGAGTATATTGAATTTTGAGGATTTTGGTATGTGGAAAGTGTTAACTTTTAACTGCATTCATGTTTTCACTAAGGTATTCAAGAGAATACACGATTAAGGACTTTGAATGTTTGGAATGTGACCAACAAAACATATCTTATGATATATGGGGATCGATGATGGTGTTAAATATCTGGTAATCATTTTCATTATATTATGAGAGTGGACTGCAGTATTATGGATAAGCCTAAAGATAAGAATGGATTATGTTGGACATAAGTTAGTATTGTTTAAAGATAGAATTTTTTTCGATATTATTGATGGGATGTTATAGTAATATATTTTTAGAAAAAGGACAACCTGCAGGACGGGCGACAACCCATCGCTTCGGACAAGGCTGTGGGAATCGAACCCACAACCGAAGTGCGACTGGCCTTTATCGCCTACCACTGACCTACAGGAAGTCCCTGTTTAGTAGAAACTAGTTTTATTATATTAAGCAGTATGATATATGAAGTATAAGTCCATTTTTGGAACCATATATGATTAATCCCACTATAGATCGACTTATGTATATAAATTTTGCTAACCTTTTAAGACAGATGGAATGACCCGTCATTCTATCACATGATCTGCTAACACTTCACGAATAACAAATTCAACTTCATTTATTTAAGAGATGAAGTGGAAATTGTTAAAGGCACGAACAACAGTGAGATTGTACCAAAATAAAGTAAGTATTTATTCTAATTCAAATTCTTTAACTTTAGGGAAATAATCTTGAAAACCAAAAATGTTGTCCTAGTTCTCTTATACCTGATGAATCAGATGGTACCTTATATCATCACAAATCTATGGATTTGTGACTACTGGCTTTTCCATAGCCATGTTCTCTACCACTCTCCATCAGAACATGATGGTTAGATTTCTCTTCCATATCCATATTTTCACCTATGTGGAAACCCAGTGATTAGTTTATTTGGGTAATCGTTACATTTCATACTTTAGTTTTTAAAGCCAAGTTTTGGTATTCCCTTTTACGATGTGGGTTTCTATTAAAGAAAATTTCAAATAGTAAACCATTTATAACCCCGATGAATTTCGAGGGCGAAATTCATTTTAAGGGGGGTAGAATGTAACAGCCCAAGATTTTATAAAAAAATATTATTTTTAATTTTATTAATGTCTTGTGTTGTACGCTACACCAAAAGGAGCTTGCACAACACGCATCCTTGACTTTCCTTCCGTTACACGCAATCGCGACCTTCCTCGATAGCGTGTGTAGTACGCAATACTGAGTTTCATGAAACAACGATATGCTATTAAAATATTATTAAAACTAGCCGTTATGAATAGTAATAACCACTTTTTGGAAATTTTGTAAATTTTATTTTTCAAAATGGAATTCATTTTTGGATTCGGAGTATCGAATTTAGCCTAAGGTGAAATTTTGGTACTTTTCGGATAACTTTCATATTCTAATGAATAGTGAAAATTACTAAATTATAATTAAAAACAACTTTTTTAATCGAAATAATTAATAGTGATAAATTATTAATTTGAGTGGTTTTAAAGTATATTTAGAATATATTTTTACAATTTAATACAATGTTGGTCATTGTTTGTAATTTCACATTTAAACCAGACATAATCAAGTGTTAATCTTTTGATAGATTTTGTTTCTTAAAAAACACGCTATTTGTTTTAACAGCGGAATTTAATTATAAAATTAATTAATGCAACTTCTATGTTATGAATTTGGTAAAATAGACTTCATTTTTGAATTCGGAATATGAAATATAGCTTGGGATGAAATTTTGGCATTGTTCTGAAAAACATCAATTTTTGATGAATAGTGAAACCACTAAGTGGTAGGTTAAAAACTGAATTTTGCATAAAACATAATTTTACCGCTTCTGTGAATGGAATTTCGAAAATCCGAGAGACACGGTTAATATCAAGGACTAAAATGTGGTTCAATGAGATGAAAATAATTTTTGGTGAATAGTAACTTTTTACTATTTTTACCGCGGTTAATAGTAAATAGGGTAACTAAGGGTAAATATGATATTACTATTACCCTAACACATGTCCTAATTCTATTGGAAAAGTGTAATTCGACCAAAAACAAACTTAGGAATAAAATATGACCATTTAGGCCCACTTGGATTAGATTAGGACATTTATTATTAATTTATTTAAAGAAGGGTTAAAATAGCAAAAATCAAAGTTTAATAAGTAAATAATTTTTAATATGGGGTTATACATAAGATAAATTCGATTGTAAATATTCATTAGAAAGCTAAAAAGATTTCCTACATGATGGTATTTTATTTGTAATTTTTAGACATCAAATAATTTAATTTATTTATGACACAACGATGATGCAGTAATTATCCTATTAATGAAATATTGACATAATTGATGTTATAAACACCAAAATAAATATAATTTGAAACTTTTTATGAATTCCACTAATTTTATAGGTTACTATGATATATTAATGTTGATTTAATCAACTTGGTTCGAACATTTAATTCTGTTATGACTTTCACAAAAATCATATATCAAATAGTGTCAAAATTGACACAAAATAGTTTTTAAATCAAATATTATATTATTAATTGTTATTTTATTCCTAAAAATCTAAGGTTCGGCAAAATGATTTAGATAAGGATATATTTATTAATAATATACAATTTGGGGTTCGTTTGGCATGTTATAGTAAGTGTATTAACCATATAGTGAAAGAAAACAAAAAGACACGGTAAAAGTTAAATTATTTGACTTAGAGTTAAATCTAATTGATAAGGTTTAAAATAAGATCCAAACATGTATAAATTTGATTGGTTGATGAGATTACAACCCTATCTCATCTAAGCTTCGAATATGAGTCATTTTTGGAGGTTTTTAAGTGGGGTTATATTTATTATAAATTAATATTTTTAAGAATTCCTAAGGTGCCCCTCTCCTCCCTTATAAAAGGACACCTCCTCCCCCTCCTCCTCACACCAATTTGAGCACTCAAGCTCGGCCAACCCCTGCCAAAATCCCTTATCCACTTCCCTAGCAACATCCTAGAGGTTCTGGTCTTCCTCAAAGACCAATTCTAGTGCCCTAAGAGGAGGTCTCAAAGAGGCACTTCAAAGAAGAGGTAATTACCGTTACCAATTCTTTCATCTTTATTTCTTCTTCCACTTCTTCTTCTTAGGTTGTTTCATTATGAAGTAATAACATCAGTATCACTCATATAGTGATATGTTATTATAAGTATGAAACAACCCTATTTCACCGTCTATCCATCCTACGGAAAAAGAAATCACCGCGCGTGCGTACGTACGGAATACCGTCTCCACGCCGTGGTGTAATCTATTTTCCACCACCACCTTACATGGATGGGTATAATGGTGTAAAGAATAACTATACAAAGTTATTACAACATCATAATGATTCTGATATATTTTATAATCCACTCCAATTCAATTCACTATTTATAGAAATGATATCATCGCTCGTGCGTACGTACGGAATACCGTCTCCACGACGCGATGAGATTCATTCTCCATGTTAACCATTTAAGAATGATTATAATGTATATATAAGAAATAATAATGAAATACATGAAATTATAAAGCTACTGGATTTATGTATATATATATACATATGTATGTCATCTACTTACTTCCATTTCAAGACAATAAGGAAAGAAAAACAGCGTTCATGCGTACGTACGGACTACCGTCTCCATGAACGGTGTTTTTCATTTTATTTATCTATCTATTATATATATATATATACTGAATATATATGATATATAAATCATATTTTATATTCTGGAAGTAAGTAAATCATGATATAAGTAATAATGATGTCAAGAACAACAAGTCAAAACACCTACGATAAATGAAACGATTTTACCCAAAACGCTTCTTTAACATGGAATTTACAAAAGAACGGGTAATATAATGTCATAAGTGAACCATATATGATATCATAACAATGAATATGATTCTGTAATAAGTCAATGACATTATTTAAATCATTATACAGGAGGTTCGGACACATACGAAGCAAATTGGACCTAAGGTAAGGGAAATATCACAATCTCATTTTTATCCGAGATTGTTTATTCGTAAGTATTTACTGGGGTGTATTTTATCATCCACATCCATGTTCCCTCAATATGTAATATTATTTCCATCCACCTACAATTGTTTAAATCCAATTTTACCCTTCTATGAGTTTTTAGTAAAGGATATGAAAGGAATCTTTTTTTCGTTTTTCGTACGAGGTACTTTTTGACTTTTCCGACAAAAGTACGAAGAATGTTTTTTTAACTTAAACAGCATGAACGGATTTTTACGGTTTTATAAAGCCTTATTTTCATGAAGCTTCCTCCAAAATATTTCATGACTATTTTTAATAAAATCTCTTTCTTTTAAAATTTCATGATGTTTTGTGAAAAGAAATTGATTTTGAAGAAGAAAGGATATTTTCCTCAAGAATTCATTTCAAGTGTTTTATCAAAATTATTTTCCATCTAAGATAATAAAGGGTTCTGTTTCTATCCATATTTTTACATTGATTTGACTATGTTGTGAAGGAATTATGTTTATGAATCCCTTTATCTTATATGAATGGTTTTATGATGTCATGTTGTTTTAAGAATCCCATTTTTATTACATGGGTTATGCAATGATGTATGATTTATGATTTTGTGGCACACATAAGAAAGGATTCATTAAGAGATGGGTGGGACCTATATCTCCCTCCAATGCATTGGGTAAAGATTTCACATCTCATGAGATAGACATGGCTGAAATGGTAGGTTATACCGGTTCAGTGAAACAGGACTGAAACGAGGATTTCTCGATTCAGAAAGGGACTTTGTCCACTAAGATAGTCTTGGCAATGAGTCTTGACTAACAAGAAATGATTCTCTATGATTATGTGTGTATGCCACAATGAGTAATGTTTTATGTTATGGTTTCATTTTCACTACTATGATTTATCCCATGTTATGAAATTATGCTCTCTTTTGCAGGTTAAGATTTCCAAAAATGTTATGTTCTTATGAAAATTATGTGATTGATATTTCTTTTGTTTACCCTTACTGAGCATTTGAGCTCACCCTTTTATGTTTTCTTTTCCCCAGGATATAAAGAAAGGTTTTAGGTAAAAAAAAGAGGAAGATCTTTATGGGAGATTTTGAAGATCTTTCCCCACGATTAGAAGATTTTATTCCGAGTTTCCAAAGACACTAAACTATTACGGTCCTTGTGTGTGTGTTTTTTGTTATGTACTAAGTATTCCGCAAATGTAATGTAATGTCCATGTACGATAAGCTTCGGGTCTCTACACTACTAATACTCCTTCCTCTGAGATAACATGAACAAGGAAGTGAATCTGATCCATCAAAAAGTGGCACTTTGAGAGCTTATCATATAACTGATTCTCCCTCAGTGTACTCACAATGATCTCAAGATGGGTAGCATGGTCATTTCGAGTGTGAGAGTACACCAGGATATCATCCATGAAGAACACCACGAAAGAATCCATATATGGATGGAAAACTCGGTTCATTAGTTCCATGAAAACTATAGGCGCATTCGTGAGACCGAACGGCATAAAAAAGTACTCATATAGAATATACAAGCACCAGAAGGTTGTAAGATGTATATCTGATTTTCTAACACACAACTGATGATAACTGGATCATAGGTCAGTCTTCTAGAACACTCGAGCTCCACAAAGCTGATCAAAGAGATCATTAATCCTCGGCAAAGGGATATTGGTTCTCAACTATCAACTAGTTCAACTTCCGATACTCCACACAATGCCTGAGTGTACCCTCTGCCTTCTTCACAAATAGGATAGGCAAACCCTAAAGAGAATTACTGGGTCAGATGAAACCCTTTGCCTGTAACTCCTCCATCAATATCAGGAGCTCATGTAACTCAGTTTTGGGTATCCTATTTGGAGGAATGGGCTTCAATGTCACTCCTGGCACATGCTCAATCGAGAAGTCTACCTCATGCTATGGAGGAAAACTTGAAAAGTACTCTAGAAAGACGTCTCTGAAATGATCCACCGCTGGAGGAGTGTCTAACTGGGAAGTCCCCTGGTCATCCAGATAAAGACCATCAATCTGGGATGTAACTCTTCCTAACCCCTAATTCTCTAGACCTGCTCTGTTCACTTGGACATCCCACTCACGCCTATGAAGAAAGGATCCACCCTATGGTGATATGAAACTCACCCTGTGGCGATAGCAGTCGATGACTACCTGGAATGGAACTAACGAGTCCATCTTAAGAATGAAATCACAGCCTTTAATCTCTTGGAAATAGAGGTCCCATAAGAAGTGACATACACCAACCTATAGAGGCCACACTCTGCACTATCGTACACTAGACGTTCTAGTCTCCAAAACAGTGTCTAGCATCATGATATCAGTAGATGAAAAGCTGGAGATGCCAAGGCTCTTCACAAAAGCAATAGATATAATGCTATGGGAATGCCCTGTATCAAAAAGAGATAATGCTAAGACTGAGGATACTATGATCATACCTCGAACGGTTGAAGGTCTGGGATCCTACTCCAACTAGGTCTGTTCCACTACAAAAGTTTGTCCTGTACTGTGGCCCTGTGACCCCGCCTGACCAATCTGAGCTGATTCCCCGTGATGTCACTGAAAACTGAGTGACTGGCTACCACAACCACGACCTCCACCTCGTCCTGAACGGCCAGAAGAACTCCAGTTCCCTTCCTGGCGAGAAACTGGTGGTACTGCTCTTGAACGAGGATTCATAGAATAACCTATGTCTCCAGCTGCTGGTGAGAAGAACTGAAAAAAGAACTAAAGGTGTCCCATATTGTCGCATGATCGGCACTCCACTAGGTCTCTCAGGAAATGTGGCCCTGTATTCCAACTTCCCCCACACTGGTATCACACCACCTGGCTACTATAAGATGCATCCTTCCAGCTCTGATCTCCTCATGTAGCCTCCCTATGGCGCTTCCTACTATCAGCTAGCGGACCACTTGCTCTGGATGCTGAACCGTGATGGCTTGTAGTTCCAGAATCCATTAGATTGCGCTCTGTGATCAATGTCTGGTTGACTATAGAAGATATCAAAGTCAACCTAAAGATGTTCACCTAATAACGGATGTCGTTTCTCATGCCATCCTCAAACTTCCGTGTGATGAACAACTCATCACCTCATGGAATAGGTGTGAACCATTATAGCTCCATGAAGCGAGAGGAATACTCCATAACAGAAAGAGTACCATGCTCCAGACTCAAGAACTCCCGAGATTGATTGGCTCTCAAGGACTCCAAGTAGAAGTAATCTTAAGAAGATGCACCAAAACTCATCCCAAAATATATTCTACTGGCATCCCGCCTTTGAGACCACATCCTAAAATCTCTACGCAGAGTCTCGAATCATATAGGTTTCAAGCTTCACCCTCCACTCTAGAGGTATCTCCAGATGCTCAAAAATAGTCAGTGTGGCCTCAAGCCAAGAATCAGTCGCCAGAGGTCCTCCATCCACTAATAAAGTAGGAGGATGATGCAACTGGAAGACCCACGTCAAATCAGCCATCGACGGAGTAGGCGGTGGCCCTCCCTGAAAGGTCTGCATCATTCTCAAAATCCCTCCCTGAACTATGCATCATCACCTACATTAGGTATAACGGCTGGTGCCAAGGCTGGAAATACTGGAGGATCTCCAAGTTTTCTTTGATTTTCCATGTCCAATGTCTGATCACCGTCTGGAAACTGGTGCACAAATGGAGAATGTCTCGGTGGCATGACTCTACAATGTCATGTTCGCATCTTAGATGTTTAAATTATTATTGAAATTTTTAACGTCTTTCACCCACCTTCTAGGCACATTTTCAAATTTGTATAAAACAAAATTTTACCACTTATGTGAATTTAATTTCAAAAATCCAAGATACATAATTGAAATCAGTAAATAAAATGATCTTCAATATGGTGAAAATAATTCGGGTGAATATTAAATTTTGGAATTTATTTGACATAGTTAAAAGTAAATATGGTAATTAAAGGTAAAAATGATAGTATAATTACCCCAAATAATGTCCTAATTCTATTGAATATTTTTATTTCGACTACAACCAACTTTTGGAATAAAATATGATTCTTTTGGTCCAAACAGATTAGATTAATATGTTTAATTTTTTTAAATTAAAAAAGTGTCAAATGTTTTAAATTAAAATTTTAATCACTACATAATTTTTAATATAGGGTTATAAAAAATATAAATTCTACTATTAATATTAATTATAAAGCTAAAAATATTTCCTAAATAATATTATTTTATTTATAGTTTTTAATGATTATATAATTAAATTTTTTTATGGCACAATGATGATGATATAATTACATTATCTATGAAGGATTAAAATAATTGATATTATAAATATAAAAAAAATTTAATTGATGATTTTGTTACCACAAACTCATTTAAAAGATTAATATGTCATTTTAGGGTTTATTTAAAGAATATTTTAGAAGTAATAATGCTGTCATGACTTTCAGAAAAACCAAATACTAAATAGTGTCAAAATTGACATAAATGAGTTTTTAAAAAAATTACAACATTATTAAATGATATAATATTCATAAAAATCTAATTTTTTGTCAAAGGACTTATATAATTATAAATTTAACATTAATTAATCACTTGGGGTCTTTTGGATTTTATAGTACGTTTATTAACCATTTATTATAATAATAATACAAGAGGACATGGTAAAAGTTAAACTATTTGAATAAAAGTTAATTTTTAAATATATGGTTTATATGATGAACTAAACATGTCTAAAAACTATTAGTTGTGAATATTTCGACCAATACCCACCATGTCTTTGAAAAAAATCCATTTGGAGACATTAGAAATTGAATAATATCTTATAATTAAAAAATATTTCAAATCATTTCCTAAAGTGACTCTCACCTCTTCTCTAAAAGGGTACTTCCCCTTCTCTCAAAATCACCCCTCCATAACCATTTGGATCAGAAAAACCCTACCCAAAGCCCCTCCCATATTACCTAAATTAATCCCAGTGGCCTTCCCTTGAACAAAAATCCTTCCTAAGGAGCCCTTTTGTTCAAATAAAAATGAAACACCCAATGAAGAGCTAATTATTTTATCACCTCCTTGAAAGTTCTTTTATTTTTTCACATTCTCTTTAATTGTTATTTCCATACCAAAATAATAAATCTAGTACCCTATACATACTATAATATTATTATAAATGTGCATAAACCATACTCAATATTCTATCCATCTTATGAATGATAATGTCACCATGTGTGCAAACGCATGGCTTACCGTCTCCAGGCTGTGGTGTAATTTATTATTCGACACGATGTTTTTTGGATGGATATAACGATGTGTAATATGTATATATATAATGAATCTAACATGACAATTTCACTGTAAAATTACTATTAAATACAATTACATAATTTTATGTAATGAAGGAAATGATATCATCGCTCAGGTTTACATACGACTTACTATCTTCATGAAGCGATGAGATTCATTTCCACATTCACTATTCAATGATGATTATAAAAAAATATATTATTAATAAGTATGTAATATATGACCTAATAATGCTACTAAATATATATATATATATATATGAATGTACATACATATATCTAATTCACTTACTTTCGTTCAATACGATCTGAAAATGGAAACAGCATTTATGCGTACGTACAGCCTACCGTCTCCATAAATAGTGTTTTCCATTTCGTATATCTATATATTATAAATATTTATATTATGATTATATATTATATATAAATAATATTTTATATTCTCTAAGTATTAATGTTATTATCTAAGTTATATGATAAAAAATAACATGTTAATACACGTACTGTAAAGAGAGCAATTATTTGCTGACATGTTAATTTAACATCGAAATCATTATTGAATGGGTAGTATATTATAATAAATGAATCTTGTATGATATAATAAATATTAATATGGTTTTTATATAATTTAATATCATACTATGGTCATTATAATGGATATTAAACGTACCCTCGACCAATGGAAAGAGCAATGTAAGGGTTAATTCCTCAATCTCATTATTATCCCAGATTGTTTATGGGTAAGTTTTTTTTGGGATATATTTAATATCCATGTACATGATTCATTAAAGGAATTTCAAAATTAATTTTTTATGGTAATATTTAACTAAAACATATTTTTAAATGTTTTAAATATTTATTCCTCTAATCATTAATTTCCATGTTTTCAAAATGGTTTTAAGGATATATTTATATAGACATGATTGTTTTAAAATATTAATTATATTAAAATGTTTAAAAGTGGTATGGGAGAAATTGGCGAAAAAATTTAATTTTAAATTACTTCCTTTATAAATGTGTAAATTTTAAATGATTTCACTAAAAGGGATATTTCTATCCCAAATTTTTACTAATTATTTTCTGTAATGTCAACATTCTTTACTATATATTATTATTGATTATGGATGATTTATTATAATACTATATTCCATATTTTATTGAATCAGTTATAATATGTTTGACTATGGATGTGTTATTCTTATGCCCTTCTTGTATTATTATTGATGTATTGAAATTTCGTATATTAGTTTTAATACTAATTTTTATGTTATGTTTCCACATTTTCATATGAGGAATGCAATGGACTTAGTAAGTGACGGGCAGGTCCGGATATAGCCCCCTGATGCATTGGTAGGTCTCATGATACAAACATGTGTATTGGCAAAATGATTTGAAAAAACTTTTATTTTTTAGTCTTGGCAAGAGGACTTGACTATTTTGTAATGATGTCAGGCATAAGGCATTCCATAATTATGAAATTAATTATTACATGTTATTATTCGACTAGTAGAATATCCCTGTGAATGTTTATATGGTAATGATTCATTTATTTTCCATGTATTTTATTCATGTTTATGTTTGAATGGATGTTTTTTTAATTACACATCATCCCTAAAAAGTTTTCATCCTTCGCTATATTATTTAACCTTTCTGAGCATCTGAGCTCACCCCGTTCTTATGTTCTTCTTTCCTAAGATTCAAAGAAGTGTATTATGTTTGACATGAAAGGTTATGCTTGAGGAATAATGGAATTATAAATGGAATATTTATGTTATTTTTTATGTTTGAATATATAATGTAATGTTCATGTATGCAATCTATTTTCCATGACCACTAAATTGATCGAACCTTCAGGACACAATTCCTTGTTATCTTTCCAATGTATTTAAATAATGCACTGGCTCTGCGCTTCTTGGGTAAGGGTATTACAATATATCATATAAATGATGGAAGGACATGAATTTATAACCATGCACATATACTCGTTTTCTTGGATGTAATGATAGAAACAATGAAGACTAGGAGTTGAGAACACAACCCACCTCATCATTTTTAGTGACATTGTAGAATAAATCATGAATCCCCACAATGAAGAGTTGTATTCCTTATTCCATCATGGAGGGTCATTATTGTGCCATGATAAATGGATAATCTCATTGAGAAGATATCAAGGTTCCAACTAGAGATCATCTGTCAGTCCCAACTACCTCTACATGGAAGGAATATATCACTAATAAAATTCAAGTGTATTATCAAAAACATCTAGAAATGACATGGTAACTAATCAACTATGTATTCTTATATGAAAGTGCTCAACCAATTATGGTGGCCCATATCACACATAAAAAAGATATAAATATAATAATCAACAAAACTGATAGGGAAATCAAGATTTAGTCCATTACAATTCACTAATTAATGTTATTTTCATAAAACCCTCTTAAATATATCTATGTAGGATCATGAATATACTACTCATTAACAAAATTGCAGATATAGTAGAGGTATTAGTTAATGTCCTCCCTAGAATTATATAACAATTAGCTTCAAAGGTCCAACCCAGACATCTTACTTATAATGAAAACGTCATGTTGAGAATATAGTCTATCTAGAGAGCCTATATCGTGTTGAGTTCCATAATATAACTCTTCATGTGTAGAAGATCAAACAATAATATGGTCCTCACATTTCAACCATCCCCAATGAGGGTCCTCCCCCTAGGTATATGATTTATACATTATCTCTATAGTCATGCATTATTACATGATTGTAGTCATCCCTACTATGGAGTTCCCTATAATGTTTCTCCCTGATAAAACATTTCAATTAATCCAGATGATCGTCCTTGTGAAAAATAAAATTAGATAAATCTCTCATATTGTGATTTTCATAGAAAAATGTGTCTAGTAATTCATGATATCTCATCAGTTACAGGTGATTTATATATTAATTTTGAAGAGATCCTAAGGAAACAAGCATTCATTGAACCCTATATGGATCACATTTCATATAATTAAATGGATAAAATAGATAAATACCTCAGTTTTTACAATATAGTATCATGAAAATATTCAATATGGTAAGATTCGACTAAGGAAACTATTACAAAAGATAATGGATAAATTAATCTCATGAATAGACAATTAAAAATGGATAACATACGAGTAATTTTATGGAATATATCCAATCAACAATTTATAATTATAAATATATTTATAGTTGATTGTGTGAATTAAATTTTCATAAAAATATTTATTACTCTTCACCTATTTGAGAAATTCTCTTATTGATAATTAATATCAAAATAAAATTATTTTAATAGAATATATGCATTATCAAATTGACCAGGTCACCCATCTAGAAAAAATACACTTGAAATGGGTAAAAAATAAAATATCCTTTCAACATTAATGTCTAGATTCTATAAAATAACTACGCTAGCGGATTTCTGACACCCCTATGGTGTTCACCATAGAGGACTCATGGAAAATGTGGGTTTTCATTTACCTCACCCCTGATCAAAAAACCCTTCCTAGAGTGACATCATGCAATTTCATTACCCTAAGTAATACTATAAAAAAATCAATTCCCATATAATATGGTATTTACTAAAGAAATGTACCAAAATATATCTCAATGACATGAGGACATAGGAGAGAAATAAATATAATTTCTCTTGAATCATTAAGCTGATAATATGGTTAGTGACTCTCATATAAGCTAAGTCAACTTTCAGATATCACAAATGTCTCAAATTTCATAAATTTCTTCAGAATCAGGTGGCTCATGAATAGGAAAAAATATTCCCCCACACCATTTTTGGACAATAATCAATAAAATAAAATGCTTTTCCATGGAAGATATATCTATGAAAATAGAGTAGAAACCCCTTACCAGTTGATTACAGGCCATTTTAACAATCCCTTTGAAGCTAAAAATCATGCTTGAAACATCAGTAATGTGGAAAAATGGATAATCCAGTCCACATGGATATTGTAATTTTTCGTAAAACCTCATAATTTTTTTTTTCATTTTCTGGTTTGGGAGGTGACCCACAAAATAAATCATTCTAGTTCGTCTCATCTTTTGATGCTTTTTTTCATTTGGGACATTGAAACTAATTATTTGTAGGCTCCATTTACTTTACCCACCATAAAAAAAATATTTAAATGTTCCCCGTATGAATGGATAGGATCTCGTGATAGTAAGAAGAAAATATTACATCTCAAGAGATCAAATTATCTTGTGAATCAAACATATTTGGATGGAAATTCCCTAACAAGTGGACTCCCAATATTCTGATACTACAAAATTACTGACAATGTAGTTCACATGAGTAAATTTCATTCAATATTTCTAAAATACTACAGGTCATCATGAAAGTGTTTGTTTAATAGGATGAGCTTGTATTGTTTAAAAAAATTTCAACACCAAAACTGATGATGATGGTGTCTGTAATAGAAATATAAGGAGTATCCAAAATTTGGGGATTCCTATAAATGATCCACAGCCTACAAGATGAGCATCATAAAAAGAATGGGGTTAGGATATTATTCCATCAAATATATTACCTTATGTTTTCAAATCCCATATGTTAAGTGAAATATTGGATATATATTAGATATAAATGGAAGGATTGTAGATGATTAATGCTAAATTGATCGTGGTTTATATTCCAATTGAGTATTTTAATCGAAAAAATTTCCATTTCACACCACCAACAAATGTCCCTTGATAATATGAGCATGTCATATTTGGGTAAATAGATTCAAAATGTCATCCAAATGAAGGAACAAGTCAAAAAATCATTTTTGGATCCACTAAAAACCCAATACCAGGACTTAAATTTTTTATCAAAAAAAGTAAACCAAAGTTAGTTATCAAAAAAATCCCAATCAAGAATAAGTTTATATTACAAACACACATTCAGTTCATCCCATCATTCCCCTTATTCTAGTCCTTTCTCAGGTGGTTATTCTCACAGGACATGCTGACACTATTAACACATTGAAATCGAAATAGGGAGCCATATAGGGAGAATTTCTACCTACACAGCCTAATAGAAAATCCCACACCAGGTTAGATTATGATGAGCCCCCCCCCCCCCCCCGCCTAATTGTTGAAAACCTACTTTTCTATCATTGGATATTTTCAGATATCTAGATCCAAATATGATGCATAGTGTTTTCTTTGTAGCCTGTGAATGTATATTTTTTCAATAAGAATCATCAATTATCTATTGTTTTTTATAGGCCTTATAAAACCATACTTCTTCATGTACATAATTTTACCAGAATAACCATTCAAATGATTGGAATTCCTCAAATAATAATTTTTTTATCAGTATAACTCAATATTGTGAAAGAAAATGGCCATTGGTATCCCAAAAGAATAATTGATATATAATAAGAGAGTCTCGGGTTTAATTTCAAGGTGGAAGTCTCTAACCAACTCTATGAATTTTTAGTTTTCATAAGATTATTTTTTGGGTATTTTTATGGAAATCATCAGTGTTGATTTGGAATCACCACTCATTCTAGTGAAGTAAATGGGTGGAATTTGGGATATTCATGTTGTTGTATAGAGACTGGGAGACACTACATTAATAACTAGAGAAAAATGAAGAATAGTACTATTATACTAGTGAAATATATTAGACAACAATAAACCTGAATCTATCACTATGAAAAAGTCACATTTTCCTACTCTATCTCCAAATAATCAACCAAATCATGATGCACCAACTCCAGGGTTGAAAAAATTTCATCTAGATAAAATGAGAAATCCAAAATTAGTTAAGTTATATGAATAGATGAATTGATAATACTGCATATAAGGCGAGAATGTTCTTGGATAAATCATAGAAGGCCCGAACAATAAACTAATAACCCTTACATAATCCCAAAACCCCAATTAATTTAGTCTTGAACTTACCAAAAATTATTTCTTATTTCCCCGAAAATTTGGTCTCACTATCCACGAATATTTTGTTTTAAAATAATTCATTCAAATGATGATTAATTATGTATAGGTGGAACAAGGTATAGCATCGGAAAAAGTGGAATCAATTTCTATAACTATTTTGATAGAAGAATGCAAATTTTAGGAATTCAATGGTTGATGTGAAAAAACATTAGTGATTAGATGACCTGAAATATGATAAATTGAATTCTTTTTATTATCATGTCACATTTAAAACAACAAATTTATTCCCCTAGCTACATACTCTATGCCAAAACCTATTCTGTCAACACCACGACCCACTAAAGATTAATATTCTATGAAATTAAATGGCCAAAAGGGTGGAAAGGGAATGATCAAATAAGAAACTAAACCTAACATGATTATTTCCTTCAATATATTGAACTTGATTCATTATATCAAAATAGAATGGGTGTCACCTCACTAAATGGTATAGTTGGCCATAAACCATCAACCATAGCCTGCATCATATGATGATTTATATTCAGGTATATCCGTTCCATTAATTTAATGGATCCCTTATCTGATGATGAGTTTTATTATCAGCATCTTGTTCCCATTCCAATTCGTGAAGACATGAGTTGAAGCCATAGTGGCTGATGAAATAGATTGTGTCATAGCAATAGAAAAACAAAATATAACATTTTATTACAAGAAAGAGAAATAACTGTAACTAGTACTCATATTATATAACTTTGAAAACCTGAAAAGGAGATGGAAAATTCACCCATGCATCCTTGAAAATAATTAATTTTGGAAGACCGATAGAGGAATACAATGAAACATGACCAGTCCTAGAAAATTGTTGAACTGATAAAACAATATATAGAATTCCATCTAAATAATATCAATTACCTAACACATCTTCCCTAGGAACATTTTCATTGAATATTATTTCGGGGGAATAATTCCCTTTAGGGAAACATAATTCCTTATCCTTGAAGTATGAAATACTGATGTAATTGGTTGTTGTTATGTCAATTAATTCATTCCTTATTGCTCTAAATCTGTCAAAGGATCTATGAGAAGATGTGGTATAGGTTAAATTGTTCCCTTAAGTGAATTATGATGATATTTACACCACTGAAAAATATCGTGTAGAGGATAATCCTGTTGAACATCATGATGTTATTTCCATCACACATAAGGATGAAAACAAAGGAATACAGGGACCCATCGGAACCTTATATGAATTTATATGATTATAATACATTGAATTTTTACATTAATTAATTGAACATTCACCATGTGTTTACCTCACTCATGTATGAATAATTTCTAACTATGATACACTTAATATAATTTATATCCTTTCACTAAAACACATCAAGGGTATAATAAAAGTTAACAGAAACACCTCATATGCTTTAACAGTAGTTCTCAGTTTGGGAATATACAATCTTAATCTGACTTCATGGTCATTTAGTATTATAATATGTTAAATTTCTTCCAAGGAATGCCTTAATTTGACTATCTTTCCAAAATCCATTTATCATAACATCGATTGCATAAAATTATTCATCAATGCGCATATTGTGTTTTCAGTCGGTGAAAAATTATCATTCGAGTCTCATGACTCTCAATATATTGATCCATGATTCAAAAGGAGAGAAGTAATAACACCCAAAACTGAGGATTTCATCCAGGTAACAACTCCAAATCATCTTGAAACAACCCTTCTTGACCCATTAAAATTCATAGATTCTTAATATGTTCTGCGCATTCATCATGTTGAATATATCAGTTCATATTTAGGGATATTATCATTGGTCTTCATGATATTTTATACATTAGTTGAACTTGAATGTGTAAATAAATATGTCTTCCCTCAATTATGAATGATATGTTATATGGATAACCTATAACCATATCCTCACAGTTTTAACTAACCATGAATTTATCCTCCTCAATTGTGGGACTCATGATATCTATTTCGAGGGATAAATCATTAGAAACTGAAGTTTACCTTAAATTTAATGATTCAACATCATCACATAGCCACCCAAACAAAAAAATTATAATAGAATGAGGAAAATGATGAATAATAATTAAATGACCACATGGATTCTCATACAACATATGAGAAATGAATATCCACCTATGATTATGAATTCTGATAGATGAATTTGGTTACATAGGATGATCCACTTCCAAATATGATTAGTGTAGCTATAAACCATGAGGATAAATAAATATACACCTCTTTTGTATAGAAACACTACGATGTTTTATCATTGGATTAGAAATAGATATCAGGAATGGACACTAATACCGATACCCTTTATTTGGGATTTGTAAAAGACCATTGTGGGTACAAACATGAAGCCAAAAGGACACATCTAACACATTCTTCCAAATTCACAGATGATTTTTACATGCCTACCATATTTAAAACCTTTTGGGAAGGCCAACTCCTGAAATGGATCACCAACATTTTTCCTATGAAATTAATAGTGAAAATATCAACAGTTTCATTTATTTTAGACACATTAACTAGTATTATATGATTGTTGACTTCAGATTTCCAATAAAACAAAACAAATTGATGCCACAAACATATATCAAGAACTATTTTTTTGGAAGGCTATTTGGGGTACAATAAAATCCCAATGGCCTGATATAAAAAATTGTCCACCACCTTTAGGGACCCCATTGAGTATTTTACTTTTGATTCATGCCATTAAATTTTAAAAATATTGGTTCTAGCTATCCGTATTTTTGAATTTATTCATCAAATACTTCCCATAAAAATTATTCATTCATTATTTCAAGGATTTGGTGGTAAAACCAATATATAATTCTAGTCACCATTCCAATTTTAAGTGTTTTTTTCAATAAACACAATATATATAACATAATAATGAAACCAATGAAATTTTATTTCAATGTTATTTCATTAAATTTTTTCATCCTCCCTATATTCTATCATTTAATCAATGTTGACCAATATAAAACTAATGAAAATACCTATATTTCACCTGGTCAAAATCACAGTGAATTTAGATCAATTTAAGGATAAATTGAATACCCTCGATGCTTCATAGGAAAATTCAAAGAAATTATTCTTCTTTCACCAAAATGAGGATAAAATGGGTAGTTATTCTGTGTACTAATTAATATCACAATTAATTTTACAACTTAAAGAATTAAAATCTGATCCCACCAATACGGATGCCTCTAGTTTAAGGTAAGACACTCATTTTGATTATGATGGATCTAGAATGATCATTAAGATTCTTATATTTATATAAAAACTATAATTGTACTAACAACAATTTTATTATCTCATATTCACCATGCTTGAAATTGAGATTTGATATTTATGTATTGAGAATAACTACTGGGAATTTAGTTTCACAATTCAAAAATGTAGGTTTTAACCTCAACCTAATGTTTCCCATTTTAATTCTAGAAAATGGCCATTAAAATATATCCTCAATCATCCAATGTTTAATGGATGTCTGGAAAGATGGGATTTCATTCTAGAGTAGTTAAATATCTGTTTTATACCTTAGAAGGTGATATATGGGATGTCTTTAGAAATATTTAATGACTAAACATACCTCAATGGAATATGTTCCTATGATTATTAAACTACAACATAAATAAATATTCACTATTTAGGACACCACATGAATATGGTAAAAGAAATTGTTTGTGAATAATCCCATAAAGAAATAGAATAGAACACCCCAAGCACATAAAACTCAGGTTGTGAATAATTTTACTTTCTCCAAAAAATAAAATTAAACATTACTCCATTTTCAATTAGAATTATTAACCAACAATGAAGAAGAATACCAATCCCTCACTATTGGTTTGGATCCATGTTGGAAAATAATAGTAACCCACATTTGGCACAAAAGTGATTTGGAGTATGAAATTAAGAAGATTAATGATGATTTTTTCATTAGAAAATAATATATGATTCCCTGATTAATCATGTTAAATGGTTAATAGAATAATTCCCTTATGACCTAACTCAAGATCATGTCCAATGTTTAAAATATAATAAGTTGGATGTGTTCAAAAAATCTACAAAAACATTAGAAGGTCCAAGTCAGGATGTTTTAGTCATCAGTATATTCCATCGCAGAAAGGTATAACAATTTGATCAAGGTGGAATTGAAGAGATAAATTAGATCAATATTACCCATAACCAAGTTTATTACATAAATGGGTGGATGAATCGTATCCAAGAATAAAATAAAAATGGAACCCTTCTTCCATACATAGTTGGAATTGAATGGATAGGATGATCAATAGTCAATTTTCATCATTATGGTAGATGAATATTTCATATGTTTCATTATAAGTGATGAATCAGTGGAATTATCCTCATATGTGTAGAGGGAGATGAGATTATTTACACCATTGTAGATATTTATGCTGGTGATTATAGATACCATCAGTCAAGAACCATTCTTTCTCAACAAATCACTATGCTTCGATCTTTATTTCATTCATCAAATTATTATTTCTTAATATATTTAAAAAATTGTAGTTTCTATCAAATTAATTTAAATGTTTTCCATTAACTCAGTGAGTTCTTATACATAGCTTAATACTCATTTCCATTCTCTACATAGTGATTGGATGTTGTTCAGATGTACCCTCCAGTCACGAACATGAAGTTGATGTAAATCCTTAACGATTACAACTTCTACACTAATGTGGTCTAGGGGATACCCTATATGGAATTTAGAACAAATATTATCACAAATTTCTTAAAGTGAAACATTATCATCATATTTGATTACCCTAACACAATTATAATACACAAAGGACACCAACATTGGTTCTTAATAATTGTATAAATTTTACTAGGAGTACAACATCATATCCATCCATTATTCCCAATATTGAGAAAAATTAAATGTATATATATTTTCATTAAATAAAACTATATAAAAATCTATAGAATATGGTTCATAGGGAAATTAAATCATGTCTAGCTATTCTTCTGCAAACCTGGTGTTCCTAACGAATAGTAACCAACACTTCTACTCAAGAAAACATGAATTCATTTTCTACATAATATAAGATGTGATACAAATTAAGGTGTAATTTCTATCACTAATAATATTTATCTATGAAAAAACATTCATATGAGGAAAAATTAGTGAATTGATTTTACAAAAATGTATGTCAAGATGTGAAAATATTGAATTCCCTTCACTATTTGGATGTAAAATAAAACAAGATGGAATTCGCATTTAAAAAGAAGGTATTACTACGCTCATTTCATCGACAAGTGTAGGTACTATAGAATCGAAATATGAATGCAGAAGCTCAATATAAAAGAAGTAGGTGAATTGTATACATTAGAAAATTTCATTGAAACCCTTAAATTTGGAATAAAACATTCGTTTATAACCTTGAGAAAAACTACAATTAAAAAATATAAACAAGGTAAATTTACAAGACCTAGTAGTTCTAAAAACATGCTAGGTTCTGGTAATATGTTTATGGAAATGAAACTTAAGAATAGTTTACAAGGAAGGTATTCTACCTTAAATTATATAGAATCTTAATAATCATAGTATACAAATACAAAAATGTTTAAGATTGTCATAATTTCCTTATTAATCAAAATTTAATATAAAAAAACTTGAAACCAAACAAGTAACAAGTATGAAATCTTTTATCCCAATGAAAATGGTATCCAATAACCTTGGATAAAGATCCCATGATTCATACTCTCATGAATGTCTGTCTTACCCACACCAGGGAATTCCCTTGATAGGAATATTAGATTTTTCAATTCTATCCCCACAACCCCTAAAATATTATGGTAGTTAGCACCTCTATCTTTTATATCATGGAAGTCCTGGAACATTAAGGTAGTCAAAACCTCAATCTTCTTATCCCCATAAGACCTCGATTGTACACAGTAATAATCAGAGTCATGTGAAGCAAGATGAACAATATGTTTAGTACGAACAAAGAATAAGAGTCCCTCTCTATAGAAATAACTTCAACAACAAGTTATATCAAAATTTCTGGATTAGTCATGATCTCATTTAAATGAGATCATATTTATAAGAATTTCTACAACAGTCGGCTCCCTCCTCCAATGATCATATGTTTCCTTGAATCTCTGAGGGACCAATACATGTGTTACTCAAACTCCGTTTAATTAGAAATAGAATGAATAAAATCGTTTCAAAACTAAAACAAGAGTAAGAAAAATATGGTTGCATAACCAAATAAATTTTTCTAGAGTATCGAGAAAATAATGTTCGGATTCTATGAAAATAAACTTTCGGAGTCTAAATTACTTGGAAATTTGGATTCTATTTTATGGAATTCAGAACCTTAATTCAATAGTTTTTTGAGTCATAATTATAAGGAATTTGGAATGTTAATTATAAAGAATTCGGAGTATTAATTTTGAGGAATTAGAAATCTGAATTTTAGAGAATTCAGAATCTGAATTTTAGAGAATTCGGAATCTAAATTTTACAGAATTAATAGTCTAAATTTATAGAATTTGGAATCTGAATTGAAACAATTAGGACTCTTAATTTTAGTGAATTCAGTGTCTAAAATAAAAGGAATTCAGAGTGTAAATTCATAGAAATTAAGAATATGATTTTCAATGAATTTGGAATCTAAATTTCATAGAATTCAGAGTCTGAATTCAGAGATGTCAGAATCAGAATTTAAAAAAAAAATTGGAGTCTGAATTCAAAGAATTCAAAGTCTGAATTCTGGGAATTCAGAATATGAGTTCAGAGATTTCAGGGTCTAAAAGCATGGGAATTCAGTGTCTGGATTCTAAGGAATATGGAGTCTGAACTCAGAACCTGAAAACAGGCTGCTCTATATCTATGTATTTATAAGATTCTATGTTTCTAGATATGAAACAAAATTTTACACTTAGAAACAAAAAGAGTTAGATTTAGAGAAACTATAACATGACAATGAAAACAATGTTATGGAGAAAATTTCCTTGGGAAATGAAAATTTCTTTATAAAGATAAAACTTTAGGGAAATAAAATTTCCATTGAGATAGAGTGTTTGTGATTTTTAAAACAAAAAGGAAAGGAAAATTCAAAAGAAAACCATATTGACTCCACAATATCCCACTTTTTAGAATGAAGAAACATTCATAATAAAAGTAATATAATGACATAGAACTATTATGGACTTGAAAATAAAAACATATATCACTTTACATATAGATAAAAGTGAAAACGACTAACTCCCCCTTAGGCTTTGGAATCACTAAGTATCATATTCTTTATATCCTAAATGAGATTTTACATTATCTTGCATATGAAAATTTTATTTGATAAAAACATCCCTTTAGATGAACTCCCCATTACATAGGGTGATCTCTACTTTCATAATATTATTTTTAATCATTCCTTTATCTACCATGGTGATTTTCAAAAAGAAATATAGTGAATGGAAAAAATGTATGTTATGTAAAGAATTATTATAAAAACAAAAAAATATATAGTGGAAAACTAGAATTTCATTAATGTTGAACAAATTTATACAAGGAAAAATATAACTAAAATCATAAAGGAAAGAAATAATCCTTATTTCTCCATCGACATCAGCTTCTTCACAATGGGTTTCATCTTCATGAGCTCATTGTGATATTCTTATATACTCTTGAGAAGATGACCCTGATATTCATTTTTCTTCTCTAAGGCTTTAATACATTCTTCCCGATCCTTAATTCATTCTAATTAAGCATTCAATAATTCTTCTTGCTTTACAAGCTTCTCTTCAATCTCAATTCTTGAGATCCCTTTCACACTTCCTATTTATTTCCACATAATTAAGCTCCTCATTCAGATCTAGAACTTCCTACATCCGAGTATTATGTTCTAGGCTTAAATTCTCCTCAAAATTGTTTGCAAGATCCTTGATCTTTCCATCTTTTGAGTTAAAGGATTCATTGAAATTTTCTTGAAATTCATCAAAGATTCCCATATCCTCAATTTTCTTCTTTTTCATGCTTGTCATCTTCATGAAAGATCTTTTATTAGCCTCATAAACAATGAGGAAGGTTATGAAATCTTCCTCTAGACTAGAAATTTTTTTCCATAACCATGGAAAATTAATCTGATTTCAGAATTATCATATGCTTGAGAATATGGAATCTTTATTCTATGATTGAGAATAAGGTAATAGTACCAAAATTCTTTTAAAAGGATTGAAAAACTAAATAATGTCCAAAGAAAGATGATTCTGAATATGAATGTTTGGATGGTAAGGATTCTTCTTCCATATCTTTAGATTTCCACTTTGATGAAGCACCAACATCTTTCATCTTCACCACAGATTTACTTGGTGAATCTACTACCACCTACATTCCCTTATCAGATCTTGGAATAATGTCTTGTGCATTAGGAGATTCGTGTTCCCTATCTAACATCTGGACAATAAAATCATTATCTACTTGTTCATTCTCAGCTCATATCTCAACGTCCTATAGATTTATAGAATCATGATTCTACATTCCACTTAAAATATTATTGACTTATTCCTCACCCTTAAAATCTTTAGGTGGAGTAGCATGTTTTGAAGAATTTGGTCAGAAGATCATATTGATAATTTCATAGAAAGACATTATTTATCATGGGAATCCTCTACTTACAAAATTATGTATTTAGTAACCCCACTTCCTTTGTATTCTTCTTTTTCTTCCACATTTTCTTTTTCAACTATTTCTTCTTCATTATGTGATTCTGGAATCACAAATTTCTTTCTTGGAGTCACAAGATTTGATTCTAGCCAAAAAGATTTAGGCACTAGAATTTGTTCAGATGCTTTCTCAGCATCTTTATGAATAGATTGTGTTATCTCAGTCTCAAACATCTTCATCTTTTGCATCTTTTTTTGTTTCTTCTAAATCTCTTTATGAAACTTCATTCTTACAAACTTTTCCTTAGTAGGGTCCAAGCCAAACATAGGCTCCCCCTCCATTTTTTTATTTCTTATCCTCCCTCTACAATGACACTACCTCATCAGGATACTCTTTTTTTCTTCTTTTTCATCGGTGGTGCTGACTGAGTTTCCTTAGTCACTTATTTTTTTCTTTTTTCTTCCAGTTCTTTAGCCTTTCAATTCCTTCGGACATTCTTAGAGGTTTCATCCACTTCTATATTCTTTGAAAAAGTTTCTACTTATTCATTTGATTGATTATAAAACTCTCTGGATTCACTAGAGAAGCCATCCTTCATCCACCATAAGGTTTCATTACCCAACAACATTACCTTTTAATTTCTCAGCATGGAACTGCATGGAATTATATAAGACTCTAAAAAATTAACTATAATCATTGATAGAATAGCTGGATACATGATGATTTGAGATTTCATATTTCCATTCTTGATATTCTCGGTTGTATCCATGATGTACATAACAAGATTAATCTTTCGGAACTTCACCAAGAAATCCAATATATTGATATCACATTTCATCATAGTATCCTTATCCCATTTCATTGTAATTATAAATATTTGAACTCAGAATTCCAGAACCTGTACGTTCATAGACATATGAACTATCTTCATATACTTCACTCTTTTCAAGACAAGGCACTCTATAGACATCTCCTTATCTAACGATCCTGATACATCGGGTAATTTGTGAGTACAAAATTCATCATCTCCTTCATAAGTAATTACAATTAAACTTTCAGCCTTAGCATAAGAAAGAGATTAGGTCTTTCTATAACACTTAAAAGAGAAATTACCTCTACCTTTTTCCTTGAAGATACTTTCTATCTCACAGAACTCAATCAATAAGTCCAGATACACCGAATCTTGTCCCTTCCATTTTGAAATACAAAGTCTCTCTCATCCATTTACCTTAATATTCTATAGGATAATATATTCATACATATCATAAATAATCATATCGACCAACCTTTTTCTATATATCTACCACTTGGAGATTTCAATAATATTTGACATTTCATTCTGAGGAGAGTCTTCAACAGATATTCGGAACTAGGGAAACTTTTGAAAATTTGGAACGTCCTTAAGAATAAAGACAAAGCATAATCACCTGAAATCATGAAAAACCAATGTGAGGAAACCATCATATGTTCTTTATATTGGTAATTGAGGTGAGAGTTCATCTTATTTGGTTGATCCAATACTTGGAAAACTTATAATCAGATCTGACAGTTGAGATGATAACTGAAGAATGATTTTGATAGGTTCGGATCCTTTGAGGTTTATTTAAAAAAAATTGATTAATGTAAAAGCGAATGCAAAAAAAAAATGAAAATACAAACAAATAAAAAGATGATTACGAAAATGAAGAAAACAAAATATAGCTTCAGATTGTTATGATGATTATTCGTAAAGAGGGAAATTCTTCTTCAAAAACATTAGATTTCGATAAATGACTACGAAAAATTAAAACAATGAATGAATTTATATTACGAAAACTTGTTTAATATGAAATAAACGATAAAAAATATAGAATATGAAAAAAAATTGACTATGAATTATTTTGAATAACATGTAAATGTACCCCCTATGAAAAAGAGTTTCTTACTTTTAAAATACAGGTTTCAACAAGAAGTAAATATGGAATATTACATCATGGTTATCATTCCTATCTTTTATTTACTGAAATAAAATCTATTGGATTGTAAAGATTTAGTGAAATTATCAACTATTTGATCATGTGTTCCAATAAATTGAATAATGATATCATCCTTTTGTGTGTGATCCCTAAAAACGTGATGCCTAATATCTATGTGTTTTTCACAAGAGTAATGTGTATGGTTTTTACTTAATGAAATGGAATTAATCTTATAACACAATATTGGTGTTTTGATTAAACTCTTATAATAGTCTTTGAGTTTGTGTTTCACCCACAACACTTGGGAACAACAACTTCCAGCTACTACAAATTTAGCTTCAGTAGTGGAAAGTACTACTGAGTGTTTCTTTTTTAATGACCATGAAACTAATGAATATATTTAGAAATGACATTTTCCTTATGTACGTTTCCAATCCATTCAACATCCACAAAATTCTGCTTCCAAAAATCTTTTTAAGACAAAATCATTTCCAGAATTATAAAAGAGTCATAAATACATTGTTCCCTTTATGTAACGACAAATTATTTTCACAGACATTGAATCAGATTCCTTAGGATTAGATTTATATCCTACACATAAGCATACTAAAAACATTAAGTCATGATATGTAGTTGTCATGTATGGTGAAGATTTTAACAAACCTCTAAAAATGTCTGATCTACTGTTTTCCCAGGTTCATCAAGATCAATTGAATTTGAGGTACCAATGGGAGTACTAATACCTTTAGCGTTTTCATATGTATACTTTTTATGAATAACTTTAATATAATTATGTTGGGATATATAGATTCTATCTAGTTTTTGAGAAATTTCATAACCATGGAAATATGTTAACTCACCCATCATACTCATTTAAAAATCATATTTCATTAGATTCTCAAATGAATTAGCTAATAATTGAATAGTTGAACCAAATATAATGTCATCAACTTTAATTTTAACAATATAAAAAATTTCTTAACTTTATTTATAAAAAGGGTTGGATCAACATTTCTCTTAACATAACTGTTTTGTTGAAAAAATATATATTAGTCAATAATAACAAGCCTTAGGGGCCTATTTAAGTCCATACAAGGCTTTGGTAACTTTGAAAACATGTTTAGGATGTTTTTGAATCTTAATAACCAGGAGGTTGTCCAACAAAAACTTCCTCTTGAACATTACCATTATGGAAAGAACATTTAACATCCATTTGAATAATTTTGAAGTTAAATAAATCTGCAAAGGCAAGTAGAATATGAATAGATTCAAGTCTAGCGACGAGAGAATAGGTTACTTTACAGTATATTTCTTCTTGAATTTATAGACTTTAGTGACTAATCTTGATTTATCTCATACTATGATTATATTTTCACCACACTTATTTTTGAAGATCCACTTTACTCCAATAATTGAAGTTTCATTAGGTCTTTCAACAAAGCGCCATACATTATTCCTTTTGTATTCACTTCACTCATTTTGCATAGATTTTACCAAATCATAATCACCTAAAGGATCATCTGTGCATTTAGGTTACAATAGATAATGGAATGATAGATTTTCTACTTCATTTCCTAAGGATATTCTAGTCCTTACTGGTTTATTTACATCACTAATGATACTATCACTGAGATGATTCTTGGTTAACAACTGATTTGGGTTTTGTAAAATTTGGTCATCAATATATGGTTTCAAATCATAAATAGTGAATGTATCAGAAAAATATTCTTTAACATTTTCTTTATCATAAGAATCTTTTATCAATTGTTGATAATTAGTTTTTGAAAACACATCTGAATATGTAGGTTGAGGTTCTTTAAAAACAAAGGGTTCAGTTTCATCAAATTTCACATGTATTGTTTTTTCAATAATACATGATTTTTATTACAAACTCTATACGCCTTAGATGTTCTGGAGTACCTCAGAATATTCATTCATTATATTTGGGTGAGAATTGATGTAAATAGTCATTTGTATTCACAAGGATTGCTTTGGAACTAAATACCTTGAAGTAGTAAAGTCTAGGTTTTCTACCATTCAATAACTCATAAGGATATTTGTTAAAAAAAATTCTAATCAAAACATGATTTATAGAATAAGAAGTAGTAAATATAGCTTCATCCCTAAAATATTTGGATATTGAATATTAACTCAGCATGGTTCTTTTTATTTCCAAAAGAATTCAGTTTTTCTTTCAACAACACCATTTTTGTAGAGGAGGTGTTGGTGCAAAGAAGTTATGAGTAATGTATTTTCTACTACAAAAAGTTTCAAAATTGGAATTTTGAAATTATTCTCCATGATCAATATGAATAGTAATCAATGGAAAGTTTTTCTCATTTTTAACTTTGGCTCTAATGTTTTTAAAATAAGATAATGCTTCAGATTTCATTGCTAGAAAATAGACCCATTTAAATCTAGTGTAATCATCAACTAGGAAAAATAAAAAATATTTTCCTCTAATGCTTCCAGTTTGTGTTGGACCAATAAGATCCATATGCAATAACGGTAATGCATTAGTAGTTGAGACATCACAGACTGATTTAAAACATGATTTATGTTGCTTCCCATATTGACAAAGATAACAATCTTTTGAAGAATTTAATCTAATCTCGGGTAGATCCTTAAACTTTATTTTCATAAAGATTTTACATATATTCTTAAGGTTATGGTGTCTTATCCTTATATTCCTTAACCAAGAATGATCTTCAATTTCACTAAGGAAAGATAGGTCTTTGGTCCTATGGTCTTCAAGGTTTAGTGTGTATATATTCTCTTGCCTATGGGCAGAAAGAATAAAATCATCCTTGAAATTGGGTTGTAAACATTTATCATTCCTAAAATTCACATGGTAACCTTCATCACATAATAGAAAAATTCAAATAATGGTGTGCTTAAGACCCATAGAAAATAAAACATTTCAAATATATGTTTTTTCATGATGAACAATGTTACCATTACCAATAGTTTCTCTCATAAGATTATCTTTGAAAATTACTTTTCAGCCTTTCATCTTGCTAATATTTTCGAAGAATTTATTGTTACCAGTAATGTTCTAGGAACATCCACTATCCATATATCATGAATTTTTGTTGGTATTATCTTTACATTCATGAAAATAAGAGAGTAAGACTATTGGAACCCAAACATTCTTTTATAGGGAATCTTCAGAAAGCATTATTTTAGAAGACATTTTCTTTGATAATTATGCTTTATAAAAACCAAAAGTATGTGTTTTGTTTAAAGAATTTTTTTCCCAATGTCCACCACACTGAAATTTAGTGCATAATGGAGCACATTGAGGAATAGAATAATTTTACTTAAAACTAGTTTAGAATAAGTATAACCACAACCAGAATTACTCCTTAGATGTTGAACTTGTGAATACAACTTATCAATTATTTCCCTACCTATGGTAATTTTGGAAAAACTCTTCCATAAGGAAAATATTTCTGAATTTAGTTTAATAACTATGTTGTTATCCTAAAAAACATCTGTTTTAGCACTAGATTTAGTATTTAAAGAATTATTATTAGAAATTACTTTTTCTAGATCCTCAAAAATTTTATCCATCTCAGAATTAACTTCCTCACGTTTTTTTGAAATACTTTTAAAATCATAAATTTTCTTATCATGATATTTAGAAATATCTGATACATCATTAGAAAGAAAAAAATTATTTAATTTAAATTATCAATAATTTAATTGACATTAATATTTTCATTCTAAAGAAGCTTAGAAAACCTAGAATCTTATTAATAGGTAAGTAAAGTATTATTTTCATCAAATAAGATTTTTAATCCGATGATTAATAATATCTATTATCACTATAATAATAATTTAATGAAACATTTGATATATATTCATTATTCTGCGCCTTAGCAATTAGGCAATGATTTTCAATTGGTAGTCTAGTTGGTAAACCAATATTCTTTTTATCAGAAGATTCATATTATAAGGATTCATCAGAAGAGTATCCACCACTAGTACTCTAGGTGTTATTAGCTTTCAAAACATTCTTTGATTTAGAGTATTAGTACTTCTTTCAATTATTCTCATAATGCTTTTCCTTTCTATCCTTTCTTTTATGCATAGGATAATATGACCTTAAATGCATTTCACTTTTGCATAAATAACATGTGACTTTAGAGTCTTTCTTATCCTTTCACACCTTTCTTCTTAAATTTATATTGAAAGTATCTCTTCCCAACTATCTTTTTCATCCTTCAAGAGAGATTATATATCTCATTCTCAGAATGTTCACTTTCACAAGATTATGATAAAACATTGACTTTTTTGATATGGACCTAGTAACCCTTTCAAGATTCTTGGATTTCATAGTATTAAAAGTTACACTTCCTTTTCCATTCTTTCTCTTATTCAAATCATCATCTCTTTTCATTCTTGACTAATATTGAAGAAGAGTTCCAAAAATCTCATCAAGAGTAACCTAAGATACTTTTCTATTCTCATCAATAGTTTTCCTCATAGATTCCCAATCATTAGGCCTGATATCAATAATATTTTCAACAAGTGACTCATCATCTAAAACTTCCTCACCCATGGAATGTAAGTTGTTAACAATAATCATTAATCTTTGTTGACCTGGCTTACTGATTCTCCATAAAGAAATAAAAATCCATGATATTATGAACTAATCCAAGCTCTTCTAGTTTCAATTACCTTGGATGTACCAAAATATGTAACCTCCAATTTCTTCTAAATACAACTCACATCTTCAAAAGAAGTAATATGACTAGATATAATCCTGGTAATGGATAAAAACAATGTATTGTGTACCTTGTATTTTAGTTGATATTTTGATTTTTCTTGATATGAAAAAGTTCTGAATTCCTTATCAGGAATCTTGTAATCTCTCATAAGGATAAAAAAAATTTCCACTGAAGTATTAATAACATAATTATTCATACAATCTCTCAAATATTTGTAACCAATCCCATAAAATATAGGTGGCCTTCTACGATTAATATTGTCAATGGAACCAACATTCATTCATGCCGTCTAATAGAATCTATCCTTCCACAAAAAAAACATGTAATTGTAATGTTTATAAACAGGGATAAAAATCCTGTGCATGGAAAATATGTTGAAAAATGAAAACTTGATCATGAAAACTTATATGTTAATATATGATTTTCAGAGGCCTCATTTGATACCAATTGTAGGATTAAAATATGAATGTAGATGCTCAATATACAAGACCGGGGTGTATTGTATACTTTAAAAAATTCTTTTAGAACCATTAATGTCTGTTTAAAAATTTATTTTTTAACAATGAGGAAAAATATGTTTAACAAAGATAAACTTGGTAAATTCACAAGACCTCTTTGATTTACAAACATGCGAGGTTCGAGAAATATTTTTTCGGAAATGAAACGTATTAAAATTTTTCAAGGAAAATATTATACCATAAAGCATATTGAATCATAGTAATCAGAGTATAAAAATACAAGAATGTATAAGAGTGTTATACAATCCTTATTAATCAACGTAAAATTGAAAAATAAACATGAAACAATACAAGTAACAAGTATGAAATATTTTATCCTAAATAGAAGAGTATCCAACAACCTTGGATAATGGTCCCTTGATTTATAACTTCATGAATGGTTGTCTTACCCACAACAGGGTAAGACCTCGATAGGAATACTGGTTTCTACCTTGCTATCCCTACAACCCCTTGAACATTAAGGTAGTCACCACATCTATCTTCCAAATCAATTAAGTCCTTGAACTTTATGGAAGTAGACCCCTCTGTCTTTCTATCCATTGATGTCCATAATTTTACATTGAAGCAATTAGAGTCACACATATATAGCTGAACAAGATGATTAGAACACACAAATCATGAGAGTCTCTCTCTCTCGAAATCACTTCAAGAGAATGTAATATCTAAATTTATGGATCATTCATGAGCTCTTTCAAATGAGCTCCTATTTTTATGAATTTCTCCAATGGTCGAATCCCTCATCCAACGATCATATTTTACCTTGAATCTTGGAGAGACCTATACATGTTTCACTCAAAGAGTGGATAATTAGACACAGATTTCAGGACATCGTTTCAAAACTAAAACAAGTGTAAGCAAAATAATGCTGCATAACCAATCCTATTTTTCAAGAGTATAGGGAAATTTTTTTCATAGACAATGTAAATAAACATTCAGAAACTATATTACATGGATATTCAGATTCTATTTTTCATGGAATTTTGAACATGAATTCCATAGATTTCAGAGATTTATTATTAAGGAATTCTGAATCTGAATTCTATGGAATTAGGTGTCTGAATTTAGAGGAATTTGGAGTCTGAATTTCAGAGAATTCAAAATCTAGATTTCAGAGAATTCAAAATCTGAATTTCAAAGAATTGTGAGTCTAAATTCAATGAATTAGAAATCTGAATTCATAAAATTTGGAGTCTAAATTTTAGATAATTCAGAGTCTAAAATCTGAGGAATTCGGAGTCTGAATTAATGGGAATTAAGATTTCGAACATTACAGAATTCAGAATCTAAATATCAGATAATTCAGAGTCTAAATTGAGAGAATTCCAAATCTATGCTTCCGAGATTTTAGGATTTTAATTCAGAGAATTTGGAGTCTAAAATTAGTGGAATTAAGAGTCTGAATTCAGCGGAACTCGAAGTCAAAATTTAGAACCTGAAAATAGATTTCTCTATATCTATGTATTTATAGGATTCTGAGGTTTTAGATATAAAAACGAATTTTACACATAGAAACAAAAAGAATTAGATTTAGAGAAACTGTAAAATTATCAATGAAAACAGAGGTAAAGATAAAATTTATTCGGGAAATGATACTTTCTTTATTAAGATAAATCTTTTGGGAAATAAAATATTCCTTGAGATAGGTTGTTTGTGATTTTAAAAACATAAAGCAATAGAAAATTCATTAGGAAACCTTACTAACTCAATAGGTTCTAGTCCTTGGGAACCTGATGATATGATGGAATAAAACACCAAATAATTAACCCATGTTTTTGGCACATGATCCCAAATAAAATTTCTACTCTAATTGGTCTTACTCGTTAATGAAAATGGATAGGGAAGAACTACACCCTAACCAGTGAAATATATCCAAATAAACATAATCTATGAATAATATCACCATTTTCCTAATTGAACTACCTAAAAATGTAAGGTTAAAATCATCGTCATCACATGACGAAAATATAAACAATATCATTTCCCAGATACATCAACCGAAAGGAAAAAACTCATGTTCTTAAAATTTTGACCTTAACCAAAATGTCATCACCATAGTTTGAGTTGTAAGATTATAAACTACATAACCCATTTTCCTCCAATGGATGTTTAATCCTCAATCCTAGGTCCCTATCATATGATGTTATACTACATGTTTTACATCACTATTTGATGATCTAAAATGATGTAAAACATTGGTAATTACTTAAATAGTCCCTAATATCCGGGCTAAAATCATAACAATCCTATTTTCTATAACTACATAGGGATTGATTATTATCATCATAAGATATGTAGTGAATCCTTGGTCTCCTATATAAGTAACATAATCAATTTAACAACTCAAAATATCATAATTTCCAACTTTTGGCCACAGTGGCCTCTCTTCACCTCTGGTTTGCCACATGATGGCTAGGAAGTACTTCTTTTCACCCTAACATCCTATGAAAAAGAGGTCAAAATATATGGTTCATGTTATATCACAATATTTAAGGCCACCTGATTTTGTAGGTCCGAATAAGAGAGGTTTTCATACGCCCATGGTTGGTCTCTCACCACTCTACCTCACAGGACTATATATGGCATGAATTATCTCACCACATGATATAGAATGATATAGAGGCCATTTATCATTGGCAGAAAGAAAATTTACCCCTTCGTAAGATGGTTTCCACCATTATTTTTGCCATGTGTCAACCTTTGAAACATGGTTTTTTTATTTATGGTCCACAAAACTATCTTCTCACAAATATTAGTCAAATCATTGAGATCTAGAAGCAATATCATGCAGTAGTATTTTATTCATGACATTAAAATGCATATTTTTCATTATCATTTGACCCTCAATGTTAGGACCAATAAATTCATAGTCACTGTATGTTAAACTATACAATAATGTACATGTAAAATAAAATAAACTTCATGGATAACATCCCAATTGCATGAAATAGAATTGTAATGCCTTTTGATCTGTGAGAGATGGTATCACTTGGTTGGACGTCAGTGTCATAACGCCCCTTCAATCGAAATGTATGTGTTTATTGATTTGTTCCATCAGATGATAGGTTTTTACCCATGGATCATCCATCCAATGTCTATACCCAAAATAAATATGTCTCCCTACCTATGTATTATTCACACTTGTAATTTGATATTTCATTCAAAAAAATATAGGTGTTTTGATTATCACATTAATGAGATACGTAGTGACCCTCATACCTATAGTCTTAGGACAATAAATGAAATTAGAATATAACCCCTATCCATCATTCAAACAATAATCTATAAAGGAAATCAAAATTGGGTCCCCACATTCCTGATCATGTCATGAAAAAAATGTCCCCTTCCAAACATAAGAGTTAGACCTATGCACAGGCTCCACACCGGATGGGATGTGTTAGTTCAAATGTTTCCTTTGTAGTTGGATAAATTTCATCAACATATCATATTTTTATTCCTAGATAAACTCATAAGGTTATCAAATTTCCTTGTCCATCAATTACAAAAAGTAACATTTATAAGAACACCGTGGTGTTTATTATATAAGACATTTCTTAGTTGGTATATTCCTAAGATATGATTAAAATTCCAATACACTAGTGGAATATTCATTCCCAAAAGGGTCCTCTTTTATCATTGTAAGACTAAACACATCATGTTGGGAAACAAAATTCATCGTACTTGTTCACTCCTTGCATACTTGTAATATATCATTTTTCATAAACCGAGAACCCTATTATTTTGGTTTACAATTTCCATCCGTATGTCTAGATCATGAGAGAGAATCATTCATATTTCATGATTTTATACAATCATTGTTAACTGGAAATCATGCACCTTCATCGCTATTGAATAATATTATACTATATGATTTTTGGGAACTACGTTCGGATTGATTCTCACCCCAATGATATTTTTAGTGACACTTAGAACTTATATAATGGATTATACAATACAGGTTTATAAAAATCGCTATCATTTCTTTTAATCAAATCCATGTTATGAAATGAACCATAAATATTCCATATTTCTCACATTGATCATAGCTTTTGTGGCTTAGTAATTATTGTAATGTGTTTCCCCATATGATCGTGGAACACCTCTTCACATCAGGTTTGTCCAAGCATAAGATGTAGAACATTAATGAAACCCCATATGTTCTAGCCAGATTATGTTAAAATGCATGGTTTCCTTCTCTTATATGATATATATGGACCTTTCTTGAGGGTAAGACTATAACATGTGTTCTTATACCACCACCCAAATTTACAATAACAATGTGTGGATTGATTCTCTCCTAATTGAGATACATAGTGACACACTGACCTTACATCCTTGTCAGGACGAAATATTAAAAATGAAACCACACATCCATGTGTGAGACAAATCTACATATGATTATTAGAATCAGTTCTCACCTTATTATTCAACCCATGATCGAAAAAACATCCCTTACCTATAGAAAAATTTGATCATGTGTGATGAGTATTTATGATGGAAATTGATTTTGGAACATGGTATGTGGTCCTTCCTTTACCTTTTCAATTACTATGTTTGGATTGATTCCCACATTGAAAGGATATGTAGTGAGATGCAGAACTTATGTCCTGATGCTTTATGTGATAAAAAAAATAAATTCCAAGTGTTTGGGTAAAACATTTATAGTGAATTCATTCATGTGTGATTACAACATGACATGATCCTTCCACATAAAAGAACCTTCATTATCAAAGTCAAGCTCGTTATATAGAAAATTCAAAATCCCTATAAGCATTCCTCATCCATAATTAAAATAATGTCGACATTCTAAGGACATCATTATTTGGAAAATAAGAAATATGCCCAGGATTTTATCTTCACCAGTATCCATATTAGAAATGTCAACCTCATGCATATTCATATGTAAAAAATACATATTATTTCCCCTTACATCCAAAAAAATTATGGTAAAATACACATTTTTTACATGATCTGTAGTTATTCATGGAATAGATTTCCCATATCAGTATTTTTATTTTTAAATCCCGGTTTTATAGCTTTCTACTTCCCATGCTCATACATAAATGATTATGAAAATTACATAGTAAGATAACAAGGGGGAGAAATATCATTAATATTATGGTCAAATACATATGACCCTAATCCAAAATAATCATTAGTTCTCCAGAACAATATGTTAAATGGTGTAGCCCATTACCTTGTTGCATGAAATTTATCTTCACTACATGTGATCAATTCTATGTGACACATTACCCACATGACAGTTAGATCCATGTAAAGGTTCCTACTTCTAAATTTTTGTATCACATATTTCCAATCCCATATAAAAATGATGTATGATAATTACCTTCATCTATATATTAATTAGATCTATATAAGTGAACAGTACTTTCACAAGTATTCATTGACCATTGATATCATTCCAATTAATGATATTTCTTTTTTAATAATCATGAAATCTGATGGAGTCTAAAAATCATACCTATGATCCATGTCATTCACAATCCTGTATATTTTAATGATTTTACATGTTGAGTCTGATTTCTCATGTTGGTCATGAATCATGATATCAATGATGATTTTGAGTACCATTTTTATTTGTCTTATTTATAACCCCATAACGCATTAATTATGACCTATTTTTTTCCATCAAGAGATTTTGATTAGTGTAGATGTATTTGGGATACCAAAACATTTTTGCAGTAGGTTATTAATACCTCATTTACTGTGTTATAGATCCATATAAAAATAATTTTATAAAACATGTTCATTTAATAGTAGATTTTTTCGATGGATATAATTATCACATCCATTCACATGATCCATATCTATGTAGTGAATATAATATTCCTTGAATTCATGACTTGTTTTAGTATATTAATCCCACAACCATCGATCATTTTTTTTGACAAAAAATAATAGTTTTTTGTATTACAAAACCATAAGTTACTATATTTAAGTAAAATATCATATTCCCAATAATGAAAATTAAAAACAATAACACTGGAATATTCTAAAAAATATTTAAAATGAATTATTACTATCAAAATTTCTAGGGAAGCTTTTAATAAAGAAACATTAATTGAAATCCTCAAAATTTATATTTATTGGAATAATTATTTGGGAATATTAACAAATCTAATCCTCCATGATAAAGGGACTAATTTTTTATACAATCTTATCTCAAAATATTTAAAAATCCTAATCCCTATATTTCCATATTTCTTCAATTTTTAACGCAGCTCTACCAATTTCACAACATATACTATCACTTTGTCTTGTAATGCATCTTCCCTATCAATTGTGTTTTTCCTTAATTTATTTACCTTATACACCTATATATGCTCTTCATGAATCCCTAATTGACCATGATCCAATTTTTTGGATTGGCTGATTAATATCTTCATAGATATATTCCTCCAAGGTTGTCTATTTTGAAATGTGGCTTTAGTAATGGTGTTACCAATCTGGTTGATTAGAGGGCTCATTTAGAAGAATATTTCATTTGAAAGAAATTGTTTTCATGGAATCTGTGATATTGAGATGAGATTGTATCACACACACCCTACCATATATGGAAACCAACTATTTCACCTTGAAATTTATGGTGTTGTATTCAATCCCCCCATTGAAAAGAACATATAACATGTCGGACAGTTTGGTAAACTATAAGGGTTTATCTACTTTTAGATTTTGAGAAATCAATTTCTATATGATTCCTCAGACTCTCCACTAGGAAAAACAAAAATGTTCAAGTGTCTCCTATTAAACATCTATATATATAACATATGAAAGTAAATATATTGGGACCATATCAAAAAGAGATGCCTTATCATAAAAATTATCAATGTGGGAGGAATCACTAGTAGTTGAATATAGGGTTGCCTCAACTAATTGGATATTTTTTGTATCTTGGAATTTTCACACTTGTAACAATGGTCCTAATATTTTTACCTATAAATCATTTAATATTAGGTAAAAATATAACGTAGTAGGAAATATGAAAGACTCGCTATCACCTTCTAGATATCTATCCTCGTATATTATCAAAACCTCATTGAAAGGAATTTCAAGCACCACCACCTCATTTTGGGCATGTTCCTCAATGGAATAATATCTTATAGTGGCTTGTGAAATTGTTTCATGTTAATTTATCATGATAACCCCTTAAAGGTATCTCATATATAACAAGTTAATATTTATGGCCATGAGTGTACTAGGTTAAAATGTTGAACACAGATCTTCTTGGACCATTTTAATACTTCTCTAGATGTTGTGTTGTATGGTGGAAGGTCATTTGGACTTGAAAATAGAGCATTAGATCCATCCAATTCATGTAGAAAAAAATATATTTGTCATAAACCTTTATTCAGACCAAGATACAATGGAATTATTAATCCCACAGTATCAGATTCAATAGTTGAAGTGGAGTAAGGAAATCAAATAGTTAACACCTCATAACTTATAGAGCCTGTGTAAAGCAGTACACAAGTTGATTCATTTATACAATTACAAATATGAAATTAAAATAATGATTTCTGAATATTATGTACACATTCATACATAAATCTAATGTAAATTATCTTCCATTCTTTCGAACACATTGTGACTTCCCATAGAGGTAATTCTATTGGTAACATAGAAGGTGGATGAGGGGCGTTAATACTCTATTAATATAATCAATCAAAAGGAAAATATATTTTTCTACCCTATTAGAGCCTTCTCCAGTGGTCCCCTCACCCTTATGAACATAAACTCAAACAATCATCCCTCTCACTCAATATTTCAAAGAATGAATGGGTGAAGGACAGACCATTACATCCAAATATTATTTATTAGGATTGAGAAAATGTTTCCAAATATTATAATTGTAAAAAATTGGGTCATCATAAGAACTTATATTACGACTTAACCATCATCAACCGGTTTTTTCATTTTGAGTGAAATGTATCATAAACTATTAGACCAACTAATCCTACACTTGAATGAATAAATGGAGTTTCAATGTCCTCCAGATACATTCTAACTTCTTTAGGTTTTTACTAGAAATAAATATTTTTAGATGTGGGGATAATCCCATATCTAGTAGTATCAATCTCATCTGCCGAAAAAACATCAATGATATCAAAATAATTTGCACCCATTCTCCAATAATATGATTCTTTTCAATATTTAAGAAAACATATCCATTTAGGGATTGATAATGGAACGTTGGGAGAAATCGTGGATGAGGAAGGATAAAGTCGCCACCCCAGTTTTGGTGGAATATATGGTGTTACTCTCATGGGAGTGAGGTTATTACAAATCCCCAATCATGAGTAGGAACACACATAATTGATTTCAAGTGGGGTAAGAAAATATACCTCATCATCTCCCTGTGAACCCAAAAATCTATCCTACATATCTATTTCATATAACCCTATAATTTCAATTAGAAAATTTAAAAATATATGTTTCACATTGTGTAAATGAAAGGATGTTTAAACTTCCCAAATGCAAGAATAATCTAGATCAAGATACTATATGTATGAAATGATTTTAGGTGATCTTACGACACCATAGCCACTCAGAATGAACTCCTTCTCAAAAATAATGAACCAAATCCCTTAATGGGTATAATATTATCCCATATCTTCTATTTACTTCAATATAATGCATTTTCTTCTTCATATGGTCTAAAACATTTAATATATGGCCCAAAATCTTATACCTCATGTTTATAACAAGTATTGGTGGGGTATGAACTCAAATCCCAAATATTTGTTTTTTATTTTTGGAAATAAGACAGTTCCTTAGTAAAATCACATTTTCTAGGATAACAACATTTTTTTCCCTTCTCTTCTCCCTCCTTTACTTTAGAAATGTATTGACCTATAATGATAGGGGAATAATCACCATTGTATGATTAAATCCATAATTCGACATAGGATCTAAAAATTACATGATTAATGTATATGGGAGGAAGTTCAATCCATGGACACATGTCTTCTCATGTGGAAATCACCCAAATATAATGAGAAAAAATATTATTCTTTTCTTTTCTTGCTCTATTAATCAATGGAGAAAACATTTTCTAAAGATAGTTGAACATATGTGAAAATTTGTAGCGTAAATGTAAAGAATAGATCTTTTTTTCATAAATATTGAAAACCATAAATCCCTCCATTAATTAGATGAGATACCCCATTCATTATCCTCTACATATGCATCATTTCTTGAGGTTTTAGTGGCAGTATAATAATGGGTCTATGAAAAATGGTTCTTGTGATTGATCGGATCTGTTATGAACTATAATTCCTATGAAAAAATGATTACCTCACATGAGCATTGTAATAAGGGAAAGAATAAAGAATCCACAATGTTCTGGTCATTTATGAACTCGTTGCCTCCTATTTGGGTTTTATTAATTCCCACGATACATTAAATGGGACTATGATACATTAGCTTGATATTCCTATACTTTTTTCAAAGAGGTGGTGCCTCAGTCAAAGACCAAGGCACAATGTATTCTCAAAAAGAAAGGGAGTTACAAAAGTCCTAAAGACGGAATCTTATGACAATATTTGTTGAAAAATGGAGTGATTCATCAGGAAAATCATCCAACTAGGTAGCAACCTGATTGACTCCCTTATTTGCAAGACTATCGACAACCATATTCGCTTCACGGAAGACATGTGTGGCAATGTAGCTGAGATCCCTGAGTGAGTCAAGACATTTCATCTAACGAGAGGTAAGTGGCCAAGCGAGGTGCCCCACCCCCTTCCAGATAGCTTGGACAACAATGGTTGAATCACAATCAATACACAGATTGTTCCAACCCTTTTTCTAGGTAAAGTCAACCGCATGAATGACTCCCAACATTTCCGCTTCCAAAGCTGAAGTCGTATCACATCCACCGAAGAAGCAGCCTAGGCATCTGCCAAGAAAGTCTCTAAAGATGGCACCACAGCCTTCCAGACCCGGGTTTCTTCTAGAGGCGTCGTCGACATTTTCAATGATCCATCCTGGAAGCGGGGCTTGCTAGAAGACCTCAAAGGTACGTCGGGGTTTCCTATAAGAGCCCACAATTCGAAGGCGGTGGAGGATCTCAAAATCACCAACAGAGTTGTCACAATGATCCTTATGAAGAGAGGAAGCACCCTTGATGTCAATGAGAATACGTGTTTTACCTGCATTGAGATTGAAAGACCAATTATTATGAATAATGTTATTTCTATCATACCAGATCACATGCATGAGCTCTGCCACCACAGCCAGAAAAAGATTCCTGATTTTCATGGAAGCATCCCAAGTCACACAATATTGAATTTGAGAGCTAATAGAAGCATGAAGATACCATCTACAACCAAAAATGTTAGAAATTCAATTCCAAAGTGCTGCAGCTGATCACAAGACAAGAACAAGTTATTAGAATCCTCGCTGTGTTGGTTGCACAGGTGATATCTAGAGCAAAGATAAATCCCAAAAGATTGAAGACACACATCGATGAGAACCTTATTATGATCAACATTCCAAATGAGAGTAATGAACGAGGGATTTATCCAAGGTATGTTAAAAGCTTTCAACCAAACAAATTTAGAAGCAGAATTACTAAAATTGTTTTTTAGAAACATTTAGAATCTAGGACTCCATTAAAGGCAGGTTCCCAAATAAGAAAATTATCAGTGTTTGAAAAATGATAATTGCCAATGATGTGACTTATGTGGTTTGTAAGTGTGATGTCATGAGAGTTAACAACATCACTTATAATATAGTTGGTGTTTATAGGTCTAGTGGTGGACATTATCATGGAGATTAAAGGGACACCAGTCCAGTTGTCCAGCTAGAAATTCATAGAGGAATCATCACGAACCATCCATCTAGAGTTTCTCATGATTTTAAGGAATGTATAATGGATGGCCAGATGGAAGAAGCGATGTAACCCAAGTTACCATTACGAAGCTTGGTCATAAATCATTTCTTAAGAAAGACCAAGGAATCAGAGCTGCTATGAATCAGATTCCAAGTCGTTCTTGCATGAAGAGATTCATTAAAAACATATGATTTTTAATGCCAAGACCACCTTTTCCCAGGGGTTTACAACAAGTGACCCAAGGTATGGTGAAAAGTTTTCTTTCAATCGTACTACCATTCCAAAAAATATATTTAATGAAAACATTGATTTTTTTGAGAAGACTGGAAGGCCAAGTGTGAACCATCATCGAGTAAACCATCTTGGAAAAAATTTTAGACTTAATAAGACAAACTCTACCAGCCATAGAAATAGACTTACCCTTCCAAGATGATAGTTTATTGATAATTTGATCAACAATGCTATGCAAATAACTTGATTTAGTTCATACCCAAAAGATATTAACACCCAAATAAGTGAAATGGAAAGAGCGTTCTATGATTCCTAAGTAATCAATGATGTGACTTTTTCTATTGGGGGAAAAAATTTCCCAAAGAAAACTAAGGATTTTTTCTAACTTATCGCTTGACCCGAAACATCTTCATAATGTTCTAGGGCACTTTTGATATTTTTAATGTTCCTTTTATCTCCTATAAAGAATAAAATTATATCATCCGCATATAAAAGATGGGTAGGAAAATTTAAGTTTCTAGAAGCCTGAATGGGATTGATTTTGTTTTGATTCAAAATACTCGTAAGGAGCCTACTTAAATAATCCTCAGCAATAGAAAAAATAATGGAAGATAGGGGGTCACCTTGCCTAACCCCCATGGTGCATTTGAGAAAACCTTTAGGGGACCCACTGACCAGCACAGAAATAAAAGTCGAATTGAATACGGTGCGGATCATGATAGTAACAGAGTCATTAATCCCAAAAATTTCAAGAACCTTTAAAATGAAGTTCTAGTCCATGGTGTCAAACAATTTCCTGAGGTCTAACTTAATGGCCACACTGCCACCTCTATAGACTTTATACAACATATTAGTACATTTTGAGGAAAGGAAAATGAAATCATGAATAGTTCTACCATGGATAAAACCAAATTGGTTCCATGAAACAATTTTATGGGTGATGGAGGAGAATCTATTAGCTAGAAGTTTGGTGATTATTTTGTAGAGGTTTTTGATGAGAGCAATAGGTCGGAAAAGACGAATCTCAGTAGCATTATCATCTTTAGGAATAAGAGTTAGAAATTGAGCATTTATCCCAAGGGAAAGAAAACTAGTGGAGAAAAAAGATTTTACCAATTTACAAACATCCACATGGAGGAGATCCCAGTATTGTTGGAAGAAACCATTGTTGAACCCATTAGGACCCGGGGCACTGTAAGGGTTGAGAATGAAAATATTGGCCCAGATTTAATTGTCCATAGGTATGCTTCAGAGATGATCATTGTCCTCAGAAGTGAACATATTTGGAATGATGTCAGGAATAAGACCCTTACTAATCTCTAGAACATTAAATAAATTGTGAAAGTAACCAACAACATGATTAGAAATGGAATCATCAGTGTCAAGAAGAGTGTCATCAACTCTAAGAAATTCAAGTGGCTCACAAATCTTCCTGATTCTTTGAAGAGAATTGTAGAATTTAGTGTTCCTATCGCCATCCGATAACCATTTGGTTTTAAAGATTTTCTTTCGAATGTTATCCTTGATCATTAGAAGAGAGTTATGATTCAAAGAAGTGTTAATTTCCGCTTGGGGATCAATAGAAAAATCAGGGCAGGTATTGGAGCTTTGAATACAAATGAGGTCATTCTCCAAAGAGGAGATGTTTGCGTCGAGCTGCTTTGTTTTAGAGAAACACCAACCATTTAGTTGCTATTTAAAAAGTTTTAATTTATCAATGCATGAAAAATAATCATTTTGGTGTCACATTCCATCCTATAAATCTTTTACACTATTGGAATATTCTGGGACTGTAGACCAACCATTGTTGAATTTGAATGGGAGGGGAGATTTTGATCCCTTAGAGTTGAAGCTGACAAGAATGGGATGATGATCACAGTTGATCTTAGGTAAGGTAATACTAGAAATGGAATCCCATTTATCAAGGGTAGAAGTATTAGTGAAAGCTCTATTAAGTTCTCTACTCACTATCCTATTGAGTCACATTCTATACCATGGTATTTAGCACCAGTAAGGTTGATTTCAGTAAGGTCATATTCTTCAAGGGAAGCTTTAAATTCTCTAGTTGATATGGTAGAATGTGATGGTCCAATCTTTTCACTGGGGAGAATAATGGCGTTAAAATCACCGATCACCAGCCAGGGGTCCTGAAAAGAGCTAGAGAGGGAAAAGAGGTCATTCCAGGGGGATCATTGATCTTGATATCTATTGTTAGCATATATCAAAGTGTAGACAGTACGAACACCAGCAAAGGAAAAAACACAGGTAAGTATCTGGTTAGAAGTTTTAAGAACATTAACAGATTGCAAAGATGTATGATAAAAAACCCAAAGAGTTACATTAGAAGTTCCATCCTTGAAAGAACCGAAGAAATTATACCCAAAATAGCACAAGTGTAAATATTTCAAAGAGAAGTTAATCTTAGGCTCATCAATTGAAAAAAAAATTGGTTTATGAGTCAAAATATATATTTTTAACATAATAAATGTATCAGAGTTAGCTAAACCCTGACCATTCCAAAATAAACTATTCATTTTAACCTGCATTAGGAGCTAGAGCTCTTTTGTCTTCCACCCGAGCCCTTATTCCTTGCAGACCTTCTAGGATAATGTGAGGATGAAGGACTAGATTTCATTCCCTACTTATTCTTAGAAGAGGAAACAGAGGAATTAGGTTCATATTTGATGTCAACACCCTGATTTTTATCCAAAGGGATTGTAGATACAAACAGGGTCACTGGGTAATCTTTTGGAGGAAAATCAGATGCGGAGGAATCAGAGGTACTTGAGGTGATAGTCACAGAGGCCATAGAGCCCACTGCCACTGTCTAATCACTAGACCCTGTCACCTTGTAGGTGTAAGGCTTTTCAATTTCCATCTGCACCTGATCTAAGGTGTCGTTGGTAATTTTTTTGAGATTGAGGTCCAAATTCAAGTCCATATAGGTCTCCTTTAAAAGAGGCACAAGCTGATCAGATTGGTCATTTGGACCATTTAAATGGTTAGCAAACTTGGTAGTGGGGAGTGAACCCACTGTATTTATAAGATCCTTATCAGCAATGAAAATGGAGGATGAAGAGATAACTGCAACCTCACCCTTTGACTGCATACCTTCAACCTCATGAATCTCCATTGGCTCATCTTGAAGGCCATTACCCGAAGAGCCTTGATGGCAATCCTCCCACTAGGGACCATCACCCGAGTCCTGATGGCAACCAATCTGTAGCATTTGCGAACCTACATCAACCTTATCAAAAATGAAGCACTTACCAATTGAGACTGCCAAAAAAGAGGGGCCCTGGCAACTGGATAAGACCCGATACATTGCCTGTTGGTCATCGCCCAACATGCAGCGGCCAGAGTCAATTTCATCAGATGAAACCGGAGGCTTCTCGAGGATGTCCTGCACCGAAGACTAAATTTCAGCCATAATCACAGCTTTAATATCTTCGGTCTCCTCCTCCTCTTCCAGGTCGGACCATTTGACACTAGAGGTCTCCCCCACCAGAAGAAATTTCTTTACCCATTGTTCTTCCTTTTTCAGATTATTTTCTTGCATCCCAGCTGCAACGGGTTGATCCCTTCTCTTCTGACGAACCTGAGTCCACCCATTTTCCTTTGGTTGGTCATCCTGTGACTTCACCTGGTGGTTTATCACATGACAGTTCATAAGGGAATTTCCAACAATCATACATAGATCGCAGAAAGGAGGTCGGCATTCATATTCTAATCGAATGTCGATATTGTACTCAATTGCGTTAAAAGCAATAGAATTGGGAAGCTTGTTACCGAGGTCGACTTCCACCATTACGCCCGCGTATAAGCCGTGTTCATCATTCATAGTCCAATGATCTATCATCAGCAGAGTTCTGATTCATGAGGTGATGTCATTTAGAATTTTAGGATGTCAAAAATAGAAGTTTAATCCATGGAACCACACTCAGATCTAAGCCGTTGTGTTTTTGTGGGTGTGAGGATTGAATGAAAAATCACATTCTGAAAGATGAAGCAGCCCTGGTTACAATTTTTTGTTATTGAGATTCCAGACTAGGTAGAGCTCCTCCTGTGATCTTAAAAGAATATGAAAGTACCCGCGCCCAATCGGAACAAGCTTCCAATCCATGAAGCCCCAAATATGAGAGATCCTTGGTTTGAACTCCTCTGGCGGCCATGGCTTGTCACCCGTCAAATAATAAATGCGTCCCTGAACCGAGAACATACAAAATTGAGTTTGATGCTTCAAAGCCTCCGGATCTGCCTCCACCGCAAGACGTCTATCGTCTAATTTCATGCAGAAAGACGACTTCCTCGCGTTGGCAGCGCAGAGATCCTTGTCTTTCAACGCATCTAGGATGGAAACCAGCTTAGGTTTTTCCTTTGGTGTGGCTTCTTCATTCTGTTCATTGCCTCCTTTGTCCCTGAAATTAGAAAAATTATGTGAATTGAATCTTCGATGAACAAGAAACGAAGAGGCCATTAGATCAAAAATAGGAAATCAAAATGAGGAAAACCCTAATCATCCGTGATTTTGAGAGAGATAGACTGCCATCTATCCTAGAGTTCTTTTACTTCTCTCGTCCCCAAGTTCCATTATCTCTTTAGTAGAATGTTCATTCTCTCATTCCTATGCTTATACACTCCAGGAAATAAAAAATCATCTTCATTACCAGGAACAGATGATTAATTCCCCTCCATCTAGCTGGTTGGGATGCCATCACAAAGGATTTGGCTCTAATGTCGTTGATGTATTTTCACACAAATACAAACTAACAACTCCAAAAAGTATTATATAAGGTTCTGAGTAAATAAAAATTATGGAAACTGATGTAAACATTCAAAAAACAATTATTTATGTGAACTTCCTCAACTATAAATGATTAAAAATTGATGTGTCTTAGGGTTTTATGAGTGGTACATGTCAAGGGAATCATTGCATGGGGCTCTTGATCATTTGGAGTGGTGTTGGATTAAATCCAATAATAAAAAGGGACATCTTTCTTAGGGAGGGGAATTATATCCCCTATAATATTGTCAGACATTATGGGTGATTTTATTATTAGAATAGGGGTTCTAATGGGATCATCCCACAATGAAAAAGTGCAAATAGTATGTCATTCTTGTCCCCCATAATTTGGACCCCTGTGATCTTTCATACAACCCTCAGGCTAATGTCGACCTCCCCATGCATTGTGATTAATGTTCAAGTATCTTTGATCTACCAACTATGTTTTATAGAGATGAGGAATCTATTATTTTTTGAAAAACACTATGACTCAAAGTAATCCTCATTAAGTCCAAATTCCATCATTTCAATATTAAACTCATCACAACTATTTAAAAACACTAATTTCCATTCCTAGTCAGGATGAAAAGATCCCCCAAGGTGATGAACCCATTTAGATGTCAACCCTAATGACTCATTAGCTGTTGATTTACTTGTGATAGAATAATTGTAGAGAATGTATGACTTTGTTCCATGGACTAGTACCACTAATGATAAATGGGTTAAATTAAGTAAAAACAAATCAAAGTATTTATCTAGGATAAAAGTACACATATTTCAAATATTTTCATTGTGTGTGTTAGTGGATTTGAGTATCTAATACATTAGTTCATTTTTTCCGTGTGGTGTTGGATTATGGAAAACTAATCAAAATAGGAACCCATAAAGAGGTATCCCTTCTGAAAGAGGATGACCTTGGATTCCAGCACCCATATATCCTGCTAAATTTGGATAATGTTTGAAAATATATGGTTTTTTGTTACTGGGAACACATTAATGCATGATGTTTTATTTCGCATCAGTAGTAGAAAAATTTTTATGAAGGATCCATCCTTTTACCAATTTTGATTGGAAATGTTGATATAAATATTTTCCAAAAATAATTAACAACCTGCATGATAATTTCTGTTCAACTAAAAATCTCTTATCCCACCATGCAGACTGTGAAGTGTTTCACCCACTATATGATCCATGAAGTGGTACAAAAAGTATAAATAACACATTATTGATTAATTGTAATTATTTATCATAAAATAGAATAATAACATTTTTGGAAACTATCAGTTCATTGATTTATATTTTATTTATGTGGGGATGGGATGCTCAAATGAAGTTATATTTTAAAAGATATCATATGTAGGATATATAATATTAATAATAATGTGATGAATTTATGACGGTGAAAATTGATTTAGATCTGACACTATTAACAAAAGAATGATCCCTTCATTTGGTCTACATGTACCATGAAAAGAATCATGAAAAGCATTCAACTGGGCCAGTTTCATTATTGTACTGGAAACCCCTTGTTCAAATCAATCTCCTTTCAAATAAGATTCAATTTTTATGTTTAAAAAATGTAAATGGAAGACAAAAATCCTTTTATGCATTTTGGAATGGATGGTTAAAATAAAATGATTTATTTCATGATGTTTGGAGTGGTAATATAATCCACAAATGAGCCACCAAGGAATCACAAAGGAACCCAAACATCCTCATAGCATGCCAAGAATGCATGTTGTTTCCCTGTATAACAGCTTCACATTGTAACAGATGAAAATAAAAAAATATTTTTGGGGAAATGAGGTGTATTTTCTCCCATTAGTAACCAAGAACATCATTTTCAGGAAATGTGTTATATTTTTGATTCCCATAAATGATTTTTTTTGCAAGGTGAGGCGTATTTTTCATCCCCATAAAAATGAATGTCACATTACAAGATGAGTCCCCTTTTTAAGCTCATATCAAATGGAAATACCCTTTTATGTGGTCAGGAGTACAACCAAAATCCACAATCCTATAAGGGATGTTGTTACATCAATACCCATATAAAAAAACTCACACATTGAATAATGAGGGGTACTGGTACTATTTGAGGGATTTTCCATATCTGAGAGAATTGTTTTGTACATAGATATAGTATGAGATAGTTATTCCTATAGGTAATAATTTACTAGCAATTGCATAGTAATATGGTAATAAGAATTAGTCCTAAAATAATAATTAGATGCCTCTAAATAAAAATTATATTGTAGAAATTCCATCTGTTTAGTGAGCCAATTTTCAAACACAATTTTACGAACCATATGAGATTATAGTTTCTTGTAGTATTGTATAAGTATTAGGACGTCATCACTATGGACCTTCTATGATTATATCCACATAGGGAGAGGGACATATTTTTCATCAAAACCCTAGGATGAATATTATATATGAACCACCATATTGGATGGATTTTATAGAGCATTGCGAGAAGGGGGGAATTTAGGAGGACATGTTGATAATGGTCTTTATCAAACCCAATTTTTCACCCTTGGTGGGCCCTATATTATTCTCAAATAAGGAATATGAAATCATGACATTGTGATTGTTTTATCATCACCTATACCAGGTGAAAATAATGAATACATATCCACATCTTAATTTCAATGACCTATATGACCAGTTTAGAGGGTCACGATGGTTCTTGATGATTGTCCTCGAATCAAGATACACCAGCTGCCATTACATGATGTAGATATATAATGGATGAAATTTAGATGTCGTTACATTCATTATGAGATATTCATGATTAAATATTTCTTGAAAAATAGCCCAAAAATGTTCATGAGCCTTCTGAACGATAACATTGGTCATTTCGTAGACTAATTCATTATTGTCTACATATATGATATCTTATAGTACACTACTTCAATGGTGGAGCATGAGAGACCCTTGAGGATAGCTTTGGACATACAGTATAAAAAATATATTATCATTATGCTCTCAAACTGTCATTTCTAGATTCAAGATTTCCACTTTCTTGGGACCATTTTCTCAATATATAGATTAACACTATACCTAACAAAGGATTAGGTTGTGTTATCATTGGAGACACCTCAGGGTGTGATTGAGGTAAAATGACTCCTTGGGTTAGAAGGACACTCCCATAGATTCATACCTTATTTAACCAATATATTAGCTCTTATTAAATATTTATCTTAAAAGTGGAATCATTTTGTGTGGATATAGATAATCTAACTTTCATTACTGGAGTTAAGGCTGATATTGATGGTCAATCCTATATTGTGATTACAAGAGGAGGGTTTCTATTACATAATGTACATTAATTCATTAGGTACTGGGCTTGGATGTGTTCTAATTAAAAGGAAGAAATAGATTGCATATGGTTCAATCTAGTTGTGACCACATGTGTTGAACTATGTTACCCATGATATTGAGTTAGTAGAGGTAGACTTTTCACTGAATCTACGAAGACACTACCAGATGGGAAATAAGTTTCTCAGTAAAGCATCAGATCCATTACCATCATTGTTGTTATACATTGAATATGTGGATGGATCAGCATAACTCTAGTCAATGGTTGTTACACCTACTCTTCTTTAGTTTTTTTGGGAGGCACAACTTGTGGATACCAACTATGACACCTTTTATACTAATTTTTTCACTAGACATGAACCTAAAATAATTTCTAATGGTGGGGATAATGTCAATATTTTTGTAGTATTAATTATGGTATCATTTGTGATGATAGAGTAAGATGTGGGGGAGTTTCACACTTTATCCATAATGCTAAATACATGAGTGTCGACATTGTTCCAACACCTATAATAAATGTTTTGGTGTCTAGGGATAATGAATGGAGACACATATTTTATCATTCGAACCCATAATTGTCACCATGTAATCGGTGGGTACCATGTACAATATAAATTAGGTCAACCACTTGATATTCCTGAGAGGATGTGGGATAGGATATCATCAGGATTCATGAAGGGGTTTTCATGTACATCTTGGTGACAAAATTTCATATGTTTGATCGTATATTTACTAACCAATTAATTCAAAATCCTAGATATATGATGGGTGATTTTAGTTATGAGTATTGGATGCCTTTACATGCAGAAGATAATTGGAATAAATTAAATTTACTCAATGATCATTTCTGAAGAAGGTTCTCACTAACCATATTTATTATGGATGGCATTACATGGGGCCTTAGGGACATAGTTATGTTTAAGATAAGTAGTCATAGCCCTAACTTGTGTCCAAATATAGATGACCTCTGAAGTCCATAAGGACGTACTATAGGATTTCTTCTTATAATTCATGCAGAGTTGGGAGGATAACATACTATTAGGTTATTCCTGGTATAAAAACACATACCATTCAACCATTGATATGGAACCATTCAAGTCCTTTTATGGGAGAATTTTCTTGTAACCACTATGCTGGACCGATCTAGGAGAGTTATCACATATTAGCCCAGATTTGGTTCATGTCTCAAAAAAAATATAAATATAATCCCGAAGGGGATGAAGACTATAGAGAGTCTTCATAATTCATATTACGATAGATGAAAAAGGCCATTGGAGTTCATGATAGTTTAACCAGTGATCCTAAGGGTTTCACCATGATTTGGATTATCATGTTTTGGCTAAGGAACTAAGAAATCTTCAATATTAATTCATGTTATCTAGATAATATGTAGAGTTACTATTTTGGTATACCAATTAGATATACCATTGTACTTAGACAAGGTAAATGATGTTATCCATGTGTCACAATTGAGGTGTTATATGAATGACTCGTCCCATGTTATTGACAGTGGTGTGACAAATATTGACGATGGATCTGCCTTTAATAATTACATAGTAGATAATGAAGATAAAAAGGAGAGGATCCTCTATGGTTGACAGATTACTTTAGTGTCTATCAGTGGGTAGTAGGATAATCTTTAAAAGAGTAACTGTGAGTAGTAGAACCCGATGCACACAAAATACAAACAACTATTTTTTAATCCAATTTATTTGATTTTTGGGACCTAAAGCCCCATGGTGGGGAAAATTAAATGACTATAATTATTCCATATATTAAAATATAATATTTCATATTTTATTTATAGAGATATGTATTGCGAAAACATGATATATGGAGGCCTGGTGAGGCCAAAATTAATATTTTTAACTATATAATATATATTTAACACCACACAAGAGCATGTTTTCCAAAAAAGTATAATGGATCTTAAATGGGGACCCATATCAAAATTTTGAGGCCTCCATTAGTCTAGATCAAAGGTTTTACACTAATCATGTCTTATCATTAGTTCACATCAGTTTTTTTTTGTTAAATCATTAGAATATGTGTAAATAAAATAATTGATTATTTTTTAAAAAGACAATAACCCATTTCTTCATAAAATCATATACTCTTGATAGAATCTTAGGGTTATCCTGCATAACAAAGATTCATAAGAGTGTGTTTTGGTGGGACATACATATGTGAATGATGACCAAATCCTTGATTTCAAATTGGATATTGATATTATTCAATGATCTCAACAATGAAAATGGCACAAATATTTTCATCATTTGTGATTGATCCACCTTGAGGTAAGATACTACATTATTTTGATATATTCTAGTTTATTTATTCCTAAGATAAATACAAATAAATAATCTATCAAATTGATTTTTGGATTGAATATATTGTGGAATTGAGATAAAAATTTGTAGGATTGGGGATACATTTGTTGATTATGTGATATTTTGTGGTTCATTATACTAATGTAATTGAAATGATGAAAACATGGACATTGGTAATGGTATGTTCCTCATGTAATTGTTTTCTTCTTTTCCTATGGTATTTTTCATTCAATGAAGGAAATTCCTTTGGTCAATTGTTTCACATATATAAGATAAATAGTATGTTTGAACCCTTTTCATGGTACGTCAAATTTTCATTATATATTTGGTTTCATAGCAATGTCTATATTGATATATGATAATTTATTAGGACTGTATCAGTGTTCCTCATGAGGTTTTGGATGTATAAGGATCGGGTGACATGACTTTTGTTTTCCCAAGCATTTTTTTTAGTAATGATGATTTATGATAGATAGGCTTAGCCAAACTAGATCCAAAGTCTCTAGAATGACCCGTGGTAGGATTAGAAAGTGAGGGAGTAGACGATGATGTAAGATGAGGATCCATGGGTTTTGGAAATTTTGGGTTACAATGTGTGTCATTTGGGATCCCAAATCGTGTTGTACCCCCTGTAAAATAATATTGATTTATTGGCAAACATATGAATCCCTGATATTGTGAAGCATGTCACACAAATTGTGTAACATACCTGGAAGCTTGTTTTGTACATTGGGTGTCACATGAACATATATAGGAGTATATTGTATTAGACTTTTGGTATTCTTGAACACAACCCTATTCACGAGAACATGCCTTATTACATGGGAAGAACTCAATACCAGAGGTAATTGTTGTGTTTTTCTTATACATTCTTATTAACCAATTAAATAAGGATTAAAGACCTTTTATTATCTATCTAGAAATATTTTTTTAGGATATGTTCTCTTTATCCTTACCCTGAGGGATATGGAATCGCATCAAATGCAGAAGATGTTGATCCTTGTTTCATAACTTCAGTCTTTAAAAAAATTCAAATCCTTTCTTGAGGCATAATTTTAAATACTCTATCATTATTTCCATAGGAGTGGTTATTCATATCATTAATACCAACACTACTTGAGATATTATCCACTACTTTGATGGTCAATCTAGAATTTTTTTGGGTATACCGCATGGGTTTAGGCCTGATCCTAATTTAATGTATTATTCTCTCTATACATTTACTGTGTATTTATTGGAGGATACATGATGAAAATAACTCTTGGATTAATGTCATCATTTCAAAAAGACTCATGCATTATGTTCTCCTAGATGAGATCTACATGGAACCTTAGAGTTAGAACCCTTGTTTGGGAATACCGTCGTTATTCTAACTTGAGATAATGTTTCTATGTTATATATATATATGGATATTCATTTTATATGTGATGGTAAAATATTCCTATGATTATCTTATTTTTATTCTTCATTTTATTTTCTTAATTATTTTAGGGTTTCATTTTGGGTATTTTTATACTCCCACCTCAATGTGATTATCCCAAATGTTTCATGACTTATAAAGACGACCAACCATTTTATGGAATCATAGAGGTACTAAGACCGTGTACAGTTTGGTGGGCTAGAAAGACTATGTTGTATTCCTATGATTACAATAACACCAATCATAACCTATTATTCATGTTAGACTTATTTTCAGTTTCATTATGGTGGGATTTTCTAACACCCAAAGATTTCATAGTACGTTAGTTCTTCAATGTTATTCAATAACATACACTACACGCAACATCGAGTTCAAGCACACCACGACTTACCAAACTAGCCATTCAAAAGCAGTTATGAATAGTATTAATAGAATTTTGAACATTATATAACCCTTATAATTTTAGATTCCATATTATGAGTTTCTTAGAAATAATATAAGAAAAAATTCATCTTTTTCAGTTAAAAAAAGTATTTAAAAAAAAAATTTACCACCGTTTAATGGACAACCCTTTTTGAATCCAATATTTGAAACTTTTATATATTCTATTTGACAACATAAACTTCTTCTTTAAAACTGGGACATAATAATTTAGTTTCTAAAAAAATTTGGTGTTTTTCTGATAACTTTCATATTTGGGTGAATAGTGAAATATACTATATATTAACAGAAAACATATTTTTAAATAAAAATAAATTATAGTGTGAAGTTAAACATTTTAATGGTTTGGAAGTATAAATAGATTATATTTTTGCCATTTAATCCAATTCTGGTCATTGTAAGTAATTTCAATTTTATATTGGACCTAAACAACTGTCAATCTTTTGATAGATATTGTTTCTTAAAAATACGCCTCTTAGTTTTGACAACGGGAATTAATTTTAAACTAATAAATGAAAATTCTATGTTTCAAATTTGGTAAAATAGGCTTAATTTTTGAATTCCGAATATCAAAATTAGATTAGGTTGATGTTTTTATATTTTTCTGAAAACATTCAATTTTTTATGAATAGTGAATAACACTAAGTTATTGTTTTATAATCGAATTTTTATTTAAATAATTATTTATTTTATCTAAATTTATTTTAAGTCAAAATAGTTACATAATACCTATATATGTTCGATTTAATTCATTGGAGTCAGTTTGAAATAATTTTAGATATATAACAAATTTATGGAACTCTTCACCCTCTTTTACACACCTCCTAGGTAATTTTCAAATTCACATGAAACATAATTTTACCACTTCTGTGGGTTGAATTTCAAAAATCTGAGAGGCACGGTTAATATCAAGGAGTAAAATGTGGTTCAATAAAATAAAAATAATTTTTGGTGAATCGTAACTTTTTACTTTTATTTGTCACAATTAAAAGTAAATATGGTAATTAAGGGTAAAAATGATATTATTATTACCCTAACACATGTCCTAATTCAATTGGATAAGTATAATTCATCCAAAAACAAACATAGAAATTAAATATGAACCTCTTTGGCTCACTTGGATTAGATTAGGATATTTATTAATATTTAATTAAAAAAAGAGTTAAAAGAATAAAAATTGATGTTTAATAACAAAAAAAAAGTTAATATAGGGATACACATAAGATAAATTCGACTAAAAATATTCACTACATAACGGTATTTTTTTATTTTTTAGACATTAAATAATTTAATTTATTAATGACACAATGATGATGCAGTAATTACCTCATTAATAAATTATTAAAATAATTGATATTATAAATATCCAAATAAATGTAAATTGAGACTTTTTATGAATTCCACTGATTTTATATTTTAAGATGACATATTAGGGGTGGTTAGATGAATATTTTTCTAAGTAATAATGGTGTTATGTATTTAGCAAACACAAAATACCAAACAGTGTCAAAATAGACATAAAAGAGTTTTTAAATCAAATATTAAATTATTAATTGAAATTATATTCCTAAAAACATATGGTTCGGCCAAAGGGCATATATAATGATAGGTGTATCATTAATGAAACAAATTGGTTCTCTTGGAAGTATATAGTATGTTTATTAACCATATAATATAAAAATACAAAGAGACATGGTAAATGTAAAACTATTTAACTAAGAGTTAAATCTAAAAGTTAAGGTTAATATAGTGGCCCAAACATGTCTAAAACCTATTTGTTTAGTTGTTTTCGACCCATCCCCACCTTATCCTTTAAATAATCCACTTTGGATCCATTAGAAACCGAAAATGAATTTATTATAAAATAATATTTAAATTTTTTCCTAAGGTTCCCCTCACCCTCATATAAAAGTGAATTTCCCCTTCTCTCAAATTCACACCTTCAAAGCCTTTTGGTTCAACCAACTCCTACCCAAATTTCCTCTAAGATTCTCTCACTTCATCCTAGAGTCTATCCTTTTCTAAAAAATCCATTTTAAGGATCCCATTTGATCAAATCAAAAGGAACAACCCGAAGAAAGATGTAATAATTTCACCACCCTATTTCAAGTTCTGTTCTTCTTCCACTACTTATTTCATTGTTATTTCCATTATAAAATAAAAACTTCAGAATATAATATATTCTATGATGTTATTATTAATATGGTACACCCATATTAATTATTCTATCCATCCTTTAATGAAATGTCACCATACGTGCGTACGTACAGATTACCGTCCCCACGTCGTGGTGTAATTGTTATTCAATAGATTATTATTTGGATGGGTATAATAATGATGTTTAATTCATGTAAATAATAAAATATAACATGATAATTATTCGGTATATATGATATACCATCCAATTATTTATTATTTTAATATCAAAAGAATGATATTGTCACTCGTGCGTACATACAGATTACCGTCTCCATGAATGCGATGGGATTCATTCCCCATCGTATCCATTCAAGACTAAATTTCATTTTATGATTAAAAGTTATGTTTAGATACATGATAGAATTCTGGATATGAGTAAGATACATCCAATACATAACAAATATGGCTCACATAACTAAAAATTTAAGGAAAATGAATCTGTTAACACCCGAAACAATGATAATACTAAGATATTTTTAACAAATCAATGTTAAAAGATCATATATGATATGATATTAATATATATGATTCTTTTATAATTAAATAAAAATAATTACACCATTATATGGAAGGTTATCCTACCCTGGACCAAGGAAAAAGTACAATGTTAAGGGTTTCTTATCTCACTTTTAATTCCATGAGATATCCATTGTTCGCCACTTATTGATTACATGTGGTGTGTGTACTATGTATTATTGTTTTTATTGTGTAATATACATTAATTTGTGAATATTTAAATCATAATTATATGATCCTTCATTCATGGGTGTATATTTTGTACGTTACAAAATCGATAAGGGAATTTTAAATTTCAATTTCCACTCATTCGGCAGTACGCATAATTCATTGATTATTTTACTCCAAGATTATGTGTGGAATCACTATTCATTTTCTTATGTCATAATTTCCACTCAACATTCTGTGGATATAATTTTGAGACACATAATCACTCCATTGATAAATTCTCAAGTCATCGATATGAACTTGATATGAGTAATTTTTCCTCAATCTCCATTAATGGAGTTAAACATTCAATTCATTGGTGTGATTTTTACAAGAATATGTGTGAATGTCCCCAGATTTATTTAAACTGAATATCCAATCTTTTTGAGTTTATTTATATTTATCACACATAATTCTTTCGTTGATTTATACTTAACCTAAGGGTACAGACTTTATAAGTGATTTCATCTCAATTTACATTCTATTGAGACTTTATTGTTGTTATACACCAAATCACTTTTATATGGTGTATATAATTTCCTTTGACAAATTATATCAGGAATCCATTTATTCTCATGATATTATAATTTTTTGATTACCTCAATTATTTTTATTCTAGTGTCTCTCTTTTGGTTAGGAACTATAACTAAAATATCATTTTAAATGTTTTAAAGATTTATTATTCTAAATCTTTCTCATTAATGTCCATGTTTTAAAAATGGTTTTAAAGATTTATTTATGTGGACATTAACGTTTTAAAATTAAATTTTCTTTTTAAAATTTTCAAAGTGTTTTGGGACACTTTTATTCAAAAAATATATTTTTCAATGGCTTCATTACAAAAAGTGTGACTTCAAAATGTTTTCAAGAAAAAGGGGGATATTTCTCTCAAATAGTTTTGACGAATATTTTCATCTTTGCCAATATCCTTCATTATTCTCAATTGAGGTAAATCTGCTACAATAAAATCTTCCATAGTATATTGAATGAGTTCTATTTGACTTTGGATGTGCTATTTTTATACCATTCATGGTTTGTGGATAATGTATTGGCATTTCGTATGCTAGTTTTAATATGAATGTTTATGTTATGTTTCAAACATTTCATATGAGTAATGAATTGGAATTATTAAGCGATGGGTGGAGCCCGCTATAGCTCCTCGATGCATCGGTAGGTCTCAGGAGAAAAACTAGTTTCTTGGCACATGGCCTTGACAAAATCTTATTTATAGTCTTGGAACAAGGCCTCAACTATGCGGTTATGATAGTCTGGAATTATACATTCCATCATTATGAAAGTGGTTATTTATATTTCATTTCATTATTCTACTAGTATAATATCCATGTGAATGTGTAGATGATATTATTTCATTTTTTGCCATATTATTCGGATGTTCAAGTTTAAAAGGATTTTGTATTAGTTATACATTTCCTTAAATGTTTATGCTTATTTATGAATTTTTCCGCTATAATGTTATCCTAACTGAGAATCTGAGCTCACCCCTTTATATGTTTTATTTTTCCTAGGATAGGAAGAAGTTTTTTATGAGTGACTTGTCGGAATAATCTAGGAATCTTGGATATTTCTAATGGAATAATTTAGTGTTGTTTTTCTTTTCAATTGTTAATGTTGACCATATGAATGTATCTAGTATTTCCAAGGCTACTAAACTGATCGTTCTTTTAGGAAATGATTCCCTTGTATAATTCCAATGTTATGTAATAATTCATCGACTCTGGGTAACTAGTGTTAGGGCATTATAGTTGGTATCAGAGGAAGTTTAGAACAAACATTGGAAACTAGATTTAGATCAACTCTAAATAGAGAACATAGCCATAATATAGACTCTGAGGATTATTATAGAGGAACTTCCTAAAATTTTTCTATTTTAGTGATTTTTTGAGTTTTCCAAGAAATAAATTCATGTCTGGATATGAGAAGGTAGAGGCGGCTCTGGCACAAATGTACCTAGGGGTAAAACCCAAAAACACAGCTTTGAGATAGACCCGAACGGGAACTGGTGCCCGATAATGAGCCTTACTGCACTCTTGGTAACGACACTGGTAGGGGATATACTTAAGACAATTTACATTTTCATTACAAACTGATTTGAAGTATTTTAATATAAGATGAGAATAAATGACCTTGGTTAATCCTAAGGTGTTTAAAATTGAAAATATGGTGTCATGATATTCTATAAATGATTTTATGACTACTTTTACTCACACAATGCTTTCTGGTTTTAGTAAATGGATGGATTCCAAAGAAGTCAGAGAAATATTGAGAATGATGTACAAGGTGGGAACGGTGGTGGAAATAAGTAACAAAATGGAATATTGATTGGCGTAAAAGATATCGTATTTATTCCAGATCATTTTCCCAAAAATATTATCAACAACATATATATTAACCAACTACCAGAATCAATAAAGAAGGTAAAGGTGATGAATGATAAGAGCTTCAGCAGTGTAGACCATGGAGAAAAGAATCCTCAATTTCCATTATCTAGGAAATGTGGAAAGAGACACCCAAGAATGTGTCTCAATAGAAAAACGAAATTATTTATGTGTGGGAAAGAAAGACAAAAATTGAAGAATTACTGAGGAAAAATGAAGAGTACTATGGAAGAAATTAAAAATGGTCCCAAGAATACATTCACAGTCATTTGCCAAAAATGTAGATGACCTGGACATTACCCGAGTGAATGCCCTATTCTATCGGATATTTTCTTTGTCAAAGAAGAAGCTATGTGGAAATTAATTGTTGGATAAATGATTAAATTATTAGTGCTCCTTGTTGATGGGATTACTTTGGAATAATTTTCTTTTGTATTTGTAACCTTGTTATTTTCCATGTGAGAATGATATTTTTGGAAGACATATCTTTTCTGTTGTGGATATAGTTATAAATAACAATTTGGTTTTATATGATCATTGGGTTTGAGGCAATTACAAGTTAATATATTTTGGGATGAAAATTCATGGTATGAGATAACATTTGTGGTTATATTATGTTAGGGTTATTTTGAGGAATTTATCTCATTTTGGTACTATTATAAAATATAGTATTTGGAAAAAGGACAACACACAGACCGTGTGACAACCCGTCGCATCAAACAAAGCTATGGGAATCGAACCCACAACCAGATTGTGATTGGGATTTATCACCTACCACTGGACTATGTGAAGTCCATGGTTAGCGTGACTAATTATTTTTAGTTAAATGATTTTATTGATCAATAATATGTTGATTGGGGATCTTATATCATATCGAATTAATAAACTTAGTATAGGAAAATGATTTGGTGATTACGTGATAAATGTTATTTTGGAAGATGTTTGCTATGTTGGGAACACTATATGCCCAAGGAAAATAGAATACTATGGGATTTCATTTGAAGAGTAATGGTATATTTTTATCAATTTTTTTATTGTCGATTTATAGTGATTTAGGTTATTTATGTAAATGATTAACCTATAATAGGGAATGTGTGATTAGGATAATTATTTTTAAGTATGTGACTTTAAGAGTATTTGATGTCATTTGGAGATACAATTTAACGTGGAAGACTATATAACCAAATTCTTCTATGTTTTAGGTTTCAATATTAGTTTGGATTTTATTTAAGTATTTTAAGGACAATTATTTATTGAATGATATTTATTTTACATTGGGGTATTGTTGGCTTAATTTTAGAAATTAAGATTTTTCTTTCTTTCTCTATAGAAATATCCTTTTGGGGAATCATCAGATCTTGTACTAACAATTTTGGTTTTAATTAATCTCTAAATTCAAGGTAAATATATAGTTTATCCTTTGTGGATCATGAGAATCTCAAAAAGTTTATTCTAGCTCTTCCAGTGTGACCAAGTCTTCTTGAATACTCATCATTTAAAAAATGAGTTAGTGGTAGATATTTATTAAAAAATGAAACTCTACATAAAAAGTAAATATATCTCTTTATGTTCATAGTCAATCTCATAAATAAATTACACATCTTTATGTAATGTAACTTAAAACAAAAAAAAGTTGTCCCTTTATTTTTCCTACTGGGAAACTAATGATTGATTGTCCCATCACGTGTTTGTGGTTTTCTTGTTGTTAAATTTCCCCTGATCAGTTTTTCTATCCCTCTCCATCAGAACTTGAAACATAGTTTATCTTCCATATCTATGTTTTCCTACATGGAATCCTAGTATGGGTTATCTTGGGTGACCTTTGTACTTCATTTTCATTCTTTCAATGTGATAGTTTTATTGACTCTTTTTCTGATTTGGGAATTTCCATTACATTCCCAAGCCTAATTTTAAAAATTTTGAGGATGCAATTTATTGAATGAGGGAAGAACGAAACACCCCATCATTTCATACTACGTTATTTCTTCAATGTAATTCAATAACATACACTACACACAACATCGAGTTCAAGCGCACCACCACTTACCAAACTAGCCATTCAAAAGTGGTTATGAATAGTATTAACATAATTTTGAACATTATATAACCCTTATAATTTTAGAATCCATATTATGAGTTTCTTAGACATAACGTAAGGAGAAATTCATTTTTTTTCATATAAAATAACTATTTTTCAAAAAATGCAATTTTACTGCCTTTTAATGGTGATCCATTTTTATATCCAATATTTGAAACTTTTATATATTCAATTTGAGAAAATAAACTTCTTCTTTATAATCGGGTAATTATAATTTAGTTTCAAATTTTTTTTGGTGTTTTTCCAATAACTTTCATATTTGGGTGAACAGTGAAAAATACTATATTTTAACTAAAAACAACTTTTTAATTCAAAATAATTCATAGTGTTAAATTATAAATTTTAATGGGTTGGAAGTATCAATATATTATCTTTTTACCATTTAATCCAATTCTGGTCATTTTATGTAACTTCACTTTGAGATTGGACATAAACAAGTGTCAATATTTTGATAGATATTTTTTCTTAAAAATACGCCTTTTGATTTTGATAACAGGAATTAATTCTAAATTAAAAAATGAAACATCTATATTTTGAATTTTGTAAATTAGGCTTCTTTTTTTAATTCAGAATATCAAATTTATCTTATAGTGATTTTTTGATATTTTTCTGAAATATTACATTTTTGATTTATTGTGAAAACACCGAGTTATTGTTTAAAACCGACTTTTTATTAAAATAATTATTTATTTTATCTAAATTTATTTTAGGTAAAAATAGATACATTATACCGATATAAGTTCAATATAATTCATTGGAGTCAGTTTATAATATTTTTAGATATATAAAAAAATTGTACTTTTAACCGTCTTTTACCCACCTCTGATAAAAATTTTCAAATTCACATAAAACTTAATTTTACTACTTATGTGAGTTGAACATTTAAAATATAAGAGAAATGGTTAATATCAAGGAGTAAAATGTGGTTTAATAAGATTAAAATAATTTTTTGTGAATAGTATATTTTTACTTTTATTTAAAACGGTGAAAAGTAAATAGGGAAATTAAGGGTTAAATTGATAATATTATTACCCTAAAACATGTCGAAATTCAATTGGCAAAGTATAATTCTACCAAAAACAACCTCAGAAATAAAAGATGAACCTATTTTGTTTAATTGAATTAGATTAGGTCATTTATTATTATTTAATTCAAAGGAATGTTAAAAGAGTTAAAATCAATGTTTAATAACTAAAAAATATATAATATAGGGTTACACAAAAGATAAATTAAACAAAAAATATTCAATATATAGATAAAATTACTTGAAACATAATAGTATTTTATTTATGTTTTTTAGAAATTAAATAATTTAATTTATTAATGAAACAATGATGATGCAGTAATTACCAAATTAATGAAATATTAAAATAATTGATATTATAAATATGAAGCCAAATTTAATTTGATACTTTTTATGAATTCAACTAATTTTCAAGGTTAATATGACATATTAGGGTTGGTGAGATGAATTTTTTTCGATGTAATATTGCTGTTATGAATTTAGAAAAAACACAATACCAAATACTGTTAAAATTGACATAAATGAGTTTTTAAATCAAATATTATATTATTAATTGATATTCTATTCCAAAAAATTTAAGGTTCGGCCAAAGGACTTATGTAATGATATTATTATCATTAATGAACCACATTTGGTTCTCTTGGAAGTATATAGTATGTTTGTTGATCATATAATATAAAAATACAAAGACACATGGTAAATGTCAAACTATTTAACAAAGAGTAAAATCTAAAAGATTAGGTTAATATAGTGACCCCAAACTATCTAATACCTATTGGTTGAGTGTTTCTAGACCCATATCCACCTTATATTTTAAATAATCCACTTTGGAACAATTAGAAAACCAAAATAATGTTATTATAAAATAATATTTTATGTTTTTCCTAAGGTGCTCCTCACCCCTCTTATAAAAGGGCACTTCCCCTTCTATCAAATTCACACTTTAAAAGACTTTTGACTCGTCCAAAACCTACCCAAATATCCTCTAAAAATACCTCACTTCATCCTAGAGGCCCTACTTTGGTCAGAAAGTCATCTTAAGGATCCCCTTTGATCAAATAAAATGGAAGAAGTCGAAGAAGAGGTAAAAATTTCACCACCATCTTTCAAGTTATTTTGTTCTTAAACATCTTCATTCATTGTTATTTACAATTTAAAATAAAAAATCTAGTATCATATATATAATTTGATGTTATTATAAATATGGTACAACAATATTCATCATTCTATCCATCCTGTGAATGACATGTCACCATACGTGCGTGCGTACAAATTACTATCTCAACATCGTGGTGTAATTGTTATTCAATACACTATTATTTGGATGTGTATAATAATGATGTTTAATTAATGTAAATAATAAATGTAACAAGATAATTATTATGTATATATGATATAACGTACCATTATATATTATTTTAATATCAAAAAAATGATATTGTCCCTCGTGCATACGTACGGATTACCATCTCCACGAATGCGATGAGATTCATTCCCCATTGTATCCATTCAAGACTAAATTTCATTTGATTATTAAAAATAATGTTTGGAGGCATGATATTATTCTGTATATTAACAATATACATCCCATCCACAACAAATATGGCTCACATAACAAATAATATAATGGAAAACGAATTTGTTAACACCCGAAATGACGATAATACTAAGATATTATTAACAAATCAGTGTTAAATGATCATATATGATATCTTATTAATGTATATGATTCATGTATAATTAAATAACAATTATGTCACCATTATAAAGTATTTTAAACTACCCTCGACCAAGGAAAAAGTAAAAAGTAAGGGGTTTCTTATCTCACTTTTAATTCCGTGAGATTTCCATTGTTCACCGCTTATTTATTACATGTACTGTGTGTACAGTCCATGATTGCATTCATTGTGAAATATACAGTAATTTTTGGATATTTACATTATCATTGTCTGATCCTTATTTCATTGGTGTATGTTTCATACGTTACCAAATTGATAAGGGAATTTGAACTTTCAATTTTCACTCATTCGGCTTTACGCATACATCATTGATTATTTTACTCCAATATTATGTGTGGAATCACTATTCATTTTCTTATGTCATAATTTCAACTCCCATTTCTGTGGATATAATTTTTATACACAGAATCACTCCATTGATAAATTCTCTAGTCATCTATATGAACATGATAAGATTAATTTTAACTGAATCTCAATTTATATAGTTAAGTGTCCAATTCATTGGTGTTGTTTTTACAAGAATATGTGTGAATGTCCTCTGATTGATATACACTAAATATCCAATCATATTTAGTGTATTTATATTTGTCACACATTATTATGTCATTTTTTTATCCTTACCCTAAGGATATTGTCTTTATAAGAGATTTCATCTCAATTTACATTCTATTGAGACTACATTGTTGTTATTCAACAAATCACTTTTATATGGTGTATATAATTAACATTGTCATAGTATATAATGAATCCCTTTATTTTCATGATATTGTAAAGTTTTGATTATGTCAATTATTTTTATTCAGGTGTCTCTCTTTTTGTTATGAACTCTAACTAAAATATTATTTTAAATGTTTTAATGATTTATTATTCTAAATCATTCTCATTAATGTCCATGTTTTAAAATAGGTTTTAAATATATATTTATAAGAACATTAATGTTTTAAAATTAAAATTCCTCTTTAAATGTTTCAAAGTGGTTTGGGATGCTTTAATTCAAAATTCTATTTTTAAATGGCATCTTGACAAATAGTGTGACTCTTAAATGTTTTCCAGAAAAAGGGGGATATTTCTCTCAAATAGTTTTGATGATTATTTTCAACTTTTTCAATATCCTTCAATATTATCAATTGAGGTTAATCTGTTACAATATAATCTTCCATATTGTATTGAATGAGTTATGTTTGACAGTGGATGTGATATTTTTATACCATTCATGATTTATAGATAAAGTCTTGACATTTCGTATGCTAGTTTTAATAGGAATTTTTATGTTATGTTTCATACTTTTCATATGAGTAATACATTAGACTTAGTAAGTGACGGGTTGAGCCCGCTATAGCTCCTCTATGCATCGATATTTCTAATGAGACAAACTAGTGTCTTGGAACAAGGTCTTAACAAAATCTTATTTGTAGTCTTGGCATAAGGCCTTGACTATGTGGTAATGATAGTCGGGCATTATGCATTCCATCATTCTGAAAGTGGTTTCTGATATATCATGTGATTATTCGACTAGTAGAATATCCATGTGAATAAGTAAATGAAATTACTACATTTTTTCATATTATGCTGATGTTTATGTTTAAAAGGATTTTGTTTTAGTTACACATTGCCTAAAATGTTATGCTTATTTATGAATGTTTTCGCTATATTTTAATACTAACTGAGCATCTGATCTCACCCCTTTATATTTTTTATTTCTCCTAGGATGTGAAGAAGTTTGTTATGAGTGACTTGCATGAATAATCTAGGGAGCATGGATATTTATAATGGAATAATTTAGGGTTGTTTTTATTTTCAATTTTTAATGTTGAACTTTTGAATGTATCTATTAGTTTCAAGGAAACTAAACTGATCAGTCTTTTTGGACATGATTTCCTTATATCATGGAAATGTTATGTAATAATACACCGACTCTGGGTAACTGGGGGCGGCGTGCTACAGTTTGTATTTCACCCTTTTTCCATCAAGTACTTTCTTTAATTATCCCATTGTGGTATTTTAAATATATCCATGCATGGTCATTAGTTGTATTACATATCAACGTTGTATGGTCCGGAATCTGTGATTTGAATTAGGTTATGACTACCCATGTGGGTGATATGAATCCTCAGAATTGGTCTCCATCCCAGAGTCTATTAGTTGTAGGCATGGATTTGTAACGGTTCTGTTTCCTTAAATCTTTTTAATGAAATATATTATTATCATTCACCACACACCATGGTGAACACGATGATAAATAACTAAGAGTAGATAAAACAAATTCAAATAGAGTTTCCATTATAAGTATCCTCTATCTCTTTCACAATTTTTCGCAGTAAATCCCTTAATAAAACCTCCCATATTGTTTTGGTGGAATCGAACCTTAAGCCAGACTTTTAAAAGATAGAGATAAAGCCAATAGGATTTAGTAATAACAACCTTTCTATAATTATATGATCAACATAGCTAAAATAAAATATATTTACAACTATGGGTTTTTATGTATTGTGAGAACGCTAGAATGGATGTTGTTTTAAAGGTTATGTCATTTTAATTGAATATAAATGTGTAAATTGAGAAAGAATATCAACAACCTCATTCCATATCAAACCATGGGTTGAAGATTGTTGATATTTAGGATTCGTCATATTATATGATAAATTAGAATTCTAATTTTATACTCCACTTATTGGGAGATATATTAGAGAAACTTTGAAATATGGGGAACCCTCCATTATTTTTTATATGATAATGAGTGATGATACATTCATTCATTTTGTAATTCTCAATATTTTATTACACATTAAATCCTGATGATCCATTTTCACATAATTAATAGAGTGATTTATGATCCATAAAAAATTAAACAAGCCAAAACCGGATTCAAAAACATCAACAATAGTGACTCCCTCTTGAGAATATCTCAAAGATATGAATTTGTATAATTACCTATTTTATTTTAAAAGATTTTATCATTTTCTATGTCAATTATGGTTTGAACCTCAATGTGTCTCAAGGTTGGGTATAGTGGTAGTCACCATCATGTAATTACAATAGTTTTTATATTAGTAAAATGATAATGTATCCCTCCCAATCATGTCACATCAATGGTTATATGAATATACACCATAACTAATACCGAAAATAATTATTCATGTTAAAATTTATGAGTAATTTTTTAGGAAAAATTGGGGATTTGGGTTATTATGTTATGGAAAAGAAATACATTATCTTTTTCCTTTGTTGGGTACCTTTTGGTCATAACCAAAATTTATCAGGGGTTACGTAGTGGATCCAATTAACCTTTAATGACTTTTCCTCTTCTCTCATCCCATGAAATGTTTTTATCATAACATTTGGAAGTATTAAAAGGATGTTTATTGGATAATTATTATCCCTCTTTATAATGTTTTTCAACCTAACAATATTTGAATATTTATAATTTTGAATGATAAACTTTTTCAAGACAATGTAATGTTTTAGACTAGTGAGTAGATTCTCATCATTTTCAAACAATTTTTACATTTTCTAGCCTAGTGAGTAATATGTCTCCATCGATTGGGTTTTTAAGGGAGTGAAAGGAAAACTAATTAAGGCTATCATTTATTGTAAAATATCATTTGATAGGAAGTTATGAATTATTTCTAGAGGATAATATATGTAATACTATAAATAATGGGATCAATGTTGTATAATTCTTAAAAAAAGTAATGCTACTAGTATAATATGTGTACAGTGCTTATAATAAATTAATTTGAATTTTATGATCATATTTAGAGTGTAAAATGTTGATGAGTCACATTTCATATTATCACCTTGAGGATAAGTATGGAATTTGGTTCCATAATATTGATGATAAATAAGGAAAAAATTATTAGGAATATGGGATGTGTAAATAATAAGTCAATTACCATGAAATGAGGACATTGGATGAAATAAGTACATAATGGGTGACCACTATAAAAAAAAATAATGGGTTCAACTATAATTCTCTTTGGGATTAACAATATTAGATGTAGATCACCATAGAATTTGATGTATCTGTTTGATCATCCTATATGGGAGTTGATATGTGGATACATATTGGGGATTGTACTCATAGCCAAAACATTTCTCATATATAATGAATCATGCATGTCAACGATAACCATAGAATATTTTTTATTAATAAAATAGTTGTGGGGATGAAGTTGGTTATATTTTTAATAGTAAATAATTTAATATTCTTTTACACTAATGTTTTCATGCCCACATAATGAACCAATTATAAAGTTGATTTGATATTCTTAATCATTCATCAAATGTTTCATTGGGGTATTATATTTAATGATCCTAACATGGATTTTTCTAATTTCATATGGGAAAACCTATGACCACTAAGACTCTTATTTGTAATATATCTTTTATATAATCACTTGTGATTGTAGTTAAAATTATAAAAAGGGAACCAATTAACACATTTTACCCTATAAAATTGAAATCAATCCATGCATAGTTCATCTACAATTACCCTAGTAGATTTGAGTCGTATGAAGGTGAATGGAGTAGTTTGTAATTGTATATCGATAACTAATGGAACTCATTCTTAGGACTCTTTCCTAGATCTATCTCAAATATAAGAGGTAATATTTTCATGTTTCTAGTTTTTGGTGGGTATTATGGGGTTTTTAAATAAAATAAACCAATTTAGTGATTAAAAATGGAAATGAATTCTCATCAATAAAGAGTGATCTAATCAGAATGTAAGATGAGGTCGGGGAAAATTGTTATCTGTATTTTTGGACATTTATCTAATGTCCTTGTAATCAATACATATCATATAGTAAGATAATGTAGACATATTTATTTTTTAAATTTTAATTCCGTGAGTTTAAAACATTTTCACAGGGCTGAGGATATGCATCCTTGAAGATATATGTAACTAGGCCTCTGATAAGGGTCCCCAACATCAATACATATACTATGAGGATAATATTGAAACAATATGAACTTCTTGTGTGAACTATTACTTATATAGATATTAATTATATTTCGAATGTATGTGGTATTTATTCCCGAATGCATGGGAAAATTGTGTGCTAGGGATTACTATGGGGATATATCTATCATATAGAGGATAATTGGCCATAGTGAATTGAGAAATCTATAATATTTAGTGTTTTGTATGATGTACATTCACTGTACAATTTAAAATTATGTTGTAAGGATATTGACTATGCATATTAACATTATATGGTTAGGAAAAGGGTTCTATGTAGTTTAATATCATTCTTACATGACATGGTTTCTATGAATTTTAATGTATTTACTATAGGACATATTTTATATGTATTTTAATTTATTAATTTTAAGAATTTGGTGATATGGTATTTAATGTCCTTTCTCAAATACTTTTTTCTAATGAATTTTATTTTATTACTTCTATAACACAGGGGTAATAAAGATAATAATATTATCATAATGATATGGGTGATAGATATATTAACTTCTTAACTTTAGGACATGGTTGAAATATAGTATAAATATTTATAAAATAACATAAAGCCAATGAAATATTTACAAATATTATAACTTCATAAACCATTTGTTGGTTGGGATCATTATATGCTCCCAGTAAATCATTTCTAAGGAGTATGGATCGTGATTCAGTTAAATTTTCAATGGTATCATCAGGATTTTAAAAATTTTCCCTAGCTCTCCAAGATATAATGAATTTAGTGGGGCAATCATATAAAAGGGGTTAACAATTCGTTTTTGATGAACATCATGATTAACCAATGTATTTATCTTCGTCTAGTTGAGTCGTTATAAATTATCAGACCTCTTAATTGATTGTTTATTACCTATTAGAATGACATATTTAGAGATTCATGGTGATAGAAGTTAATCATTAATGGGTTTCACCACCTTAGATTATGGTCATTTGAATATGGTATCCCTTTGAGGCAGTGTAGGTTTTTGGTATGATTTGTTGAAATAGAATGAAATATTTTTTTGGAAATGATTTTCTAGACTTTATACACATTATTCATCATTATATTTGATAGAGTCTTATTATAATTCTTTATTATTTTATTTATTAACGATGTGATAGCATGATGGATGGTTGGATTCAATGTTTTACTCCTATAAAACCATCTCAAAAATAGAAAATTATAAATGGATATCTAGTTTTTAAATACTATAAGGTGTAAAACATATTGTGATGATATTATACATCATCTTGTTAATGATATTTTTCGTCATGAATTTATTATGGGATTTTATATCCACCAATTTAGAAATGATGTTCATGGTAGTAATGCTATAAATAAAATTACTAGTGATGGTTGGGGTATATAGCACCAGGATATCTATTCACCTTATAGAGAAAATTTCCAAGAGTATTGGGAAGTATGAAACAACACTTAGCTATGTGGGATGTAATTTTTAGGTATTTGAAAATCATGATACATCATGACTAATTATATATAGTATTATATCATCTTTTTCTTGAAATAGAAAAGAATCAGAATATGGTGGGGGAGCCTAGTTCATGATTGATGTGGAACATATGATCATACATGGACTTCCAACATTATGGATAGTTTATCTCTTTCAATGAACATTCGGGGTAATCATGTAAAACAAAATTTATATTGGACATTCCTTTTAATCAGTCATTCATAATGTGAATTGTTTTTGAAAAATATTGATCAAAACTATTTTCACTCAATCTTATGAATGGATCCCATTTTTGGATGTAGTCAGTTATGTGGATTAACCATATAGTAAAGATATTAGTTGATGAACATTTTGTCCCAACATTCATTAAGGAAACATTTTCTACTTAATCTCATACATGTAAAAAATGATGACTAGGGAGACTACCTTTCTGGGTGCAATATAGATGGAAACCTCTTATGGTCAGGGTCTGCTAGTGTTGTGCCTATATTAGATAGTGCATTAAAAATATCATTCAATGAAAAGTGGATGTATATTATTTTGATATCAAGATGGAATTCCAACATAATTTCTCTTAGATAGATAATTATATGGTCCAACTATTCATTTATAATGGTGTATTAATTATTGATATAATTAATGACATGTTGTAAAGAAATAATATCGTTCATATTTAGTATATACAGATATTTGTTTAGATCTAGGATCACAATAATTTATTGGTACTCTATATAATTGTTGTATTATAATTTTAATAGTAGGAAAGATTAAGCTAATATCATGTTAGCCTAGATGAAAAATATAATCTATAGGCAAACATGATTGATCTCTATTAATTCTATTATTTTCTTATATGGTCTTCAATATGATCTATCAAAACACATCTCCCATGATTGGGGTGTATCATAATATTTGGAAACCTCCACACTAGGATGAATGAAATTTACAATTTTTTTTCTCGTGCAGAGTACAATGTTATAAAAAATAATTTATTTTTCTTTCTTTCCATATATAATAAAAATTGGATGTCATGATACTAAAGGACCACCAACCACAAAGGAAAACTCCCATTCAATATAAGCTCTATTATGGATATACTTGGGTAAGATGAAGTGAGACAGTTTGTAGTCCTCATGGAAATGAATGTATATTATAATCTATTTTATCATAAATATAATTGCCAACTATTCATTATAATCTTCAGAATAACATTCCTTGGGTATGGAATTTTCAAGAAGATATAGTAGAGAAAATTACATCTTCATACATCATTTCTATTTGTTATAAGATCATTGAATGGCCACTCCATTGCTGTCACATATATGATAAAATACTTCCCACCAATAGGTGGAATTAGGAATAGTGGGTAATATTGATATTGGTAAAATATTTCAATTACTCCTATTAAATCATCATCCCATTAAATATTTTCTCCCTTCATCATCAACATCCCAAAGGGGAGAAATGTTCCAACTAGATTAGGGTGAAAATACTTCATATAAGAATTATGTACCTAAATAACACTAATCTCATTAAGGATTTCAAGTGGGAAACAGTATTATGATCCAACTACTCTTCTTAGGATTGACCTCAATGTCATGGAATCATTCATAAACACCACGCGACTTGCTTGATTTGTCCCAAAATTAATCCTTAGAGGGTTCATTTCCAAAAAATGCTATAATTTTTATATAAATAGTTGTATCTTTTGGATAAAATATCACAATATGCTTTTTAATCGATCACCAAATCATTTAAATAACATTCAATGATTATTCGTATAATAACGAACATGGTGGCATTTTGTCTCATCGATTACAAGTTCAATATTAATAGTTAGGATAAGAACCATTGAGTAATATCAATTTAGATTCCTAAAAATGATGAAGACCTAGATATTACCATTATTTTCCAACGAAATGATGAGGATGATGAGTTATTTTAGGTATTAAACCATTCAAATGGAACTAGATTTTATAATATTCTCAGCCTTTGATTCAACATTTTTTTTAAGAGAAAGAATCATTTTCCTAGTCCTCCAGATAAATCCCTCATGATCATCTATTTAGCCTAGAAGATGGGTGACCTAATCGATTTCCATAACCAATACCTCTGTGTAATTATAAGTGATAATTTAATGGTTCAATTTTAGAATATATATACATATATATATATATATATCTAATTTTCTTATAGAGGGTTGGTGTAACTAATAATTTTGGATGTCATGTCCACATAAATTAAAAAATTTACTTCACTAAGATAACTGATAGTGGTAGAAACAACTTGCATGAATGTTGGTGAATCTATTATAAGACCACCCTCATTATCTTCTTCAATATCAATTTCAACATAAACGTCTTAAGGAATGGTCACGTGTGAAATGACATTTATTTCATTTATAAAGGATCTGGTTCACCAATGGTCCTTGAGAATTCAAAATCATGATCATTATGAGCATAAGAGATTCAAATAAGATTTCTATTTTTTTTCTATTTCACTGGTTTACTGATAAAGCATTGAAATAATAAAATTTAATAAATATCATTGGGTCATTTTTAATTTACACTAATTTTACAGTTAATTGAACTTAGATAGATTGTGAAATGAGGGTATCCTCGAATTTCAATTTTGTAAAATGAACACTCTTTTCTGGGAAGATAACATTATTCATTTATTTCATCATGGTTTACCTAAATACATTTTAATGTTCCAACTTAGGCTAGAATAAATGTTACAATATATACTTCTTCAAACAAATACTTATAACTAAAATGAGTCTCTGAGGTGAGACCCACTACATCAATTCAGAATATAAGAAACCTATATTGATTTTAAATCAATGATCTATATTTCTATATGGGTCATTCCTAGACCATTGGGATTAAAAAACCCATGTATCGTAATACTTAATTAGTTTATTTCCCTCAATTTTGTAATAGTTAATACCAAGAAAGTGGTATTCTAATGATTCAATAGGGAATGATATCACCACATAACACACACAAAATTTTGTTCAGGGATTATATTTGCCATTTTTGGTATACATATGAAACAATAAATTATCAATTATAAAATATTCCTTCCAGTATAAATTTATATGACACATCCTTCATGATATTCATGAACTCAAATTGAGAAACCATTTCTAAAAACAATTCTTTGAGCTCAAACTTTTTAAGGGTAATTTGACTACTCTTATTATTCTACTGAATTGTAAACATTGATGTGGAAAAAACACCCTCACTGTATACCTAATTTCGATGATTTCAAAATGGTATAATATTAAACGTAAAACTGTTTTATCTTATTACAATTCATTTATTATAATATTCTCAAAATGTAAATTGTTTAAAAGTTCCATTGAATAACATCAGCTTAATCACATTTTATAGTGGTATCTATATGAAATTCTACTGGATAAGATCCCTATTGATATTACATGAATATTGTGACTTCTATGTCAATATTTTTTGGAATCTAAAGGGACCTAACGAGAATAGACCTAATCTCCATCTAAGGATGAATAACCTCATGAGTGAAGAGATTGGTTGGGAATTTCCTTAAATATTTCAAGAGGAAAAATCTCCAAACTAGAGGTCTATTATTCACAATATGGTTTAATATCTAGTAATTAATATTAGAGGATGATGTTCCTGATGTAGAATTATCTAGTTCATATTCTCCTATCAAATACATAAATTTCTCTGAGGTATTGAATCATTGTAGTTAAACCACTCATCAGGGATGATGAGGAAATTATAAACTCACTAAAGGGTATTATAAGATAGGTAGGTTTGAATAACTATTGAGGAATTTGGGTGTGTCTCTATAATCAAGATGGGATAAAATAATTTATTTTAAATGTGATATTGAAACGTATATGGATTTTTTGGGTTTTGGAAAAACATTTGGGTGTCACCCTGATTGTGTCTCCACTATTCGCTTGACATCTAAAACTTCTACCTCTTTCTCCCAAATTAAGTACGAGGAACCCTATTTAACTTGATTATTCATCATTGGAGAAGTGATCATTTATGTGAATGATAGTAATTTAAAATAAAGGTATGTCATTGTGAGATGATCATTCAAATTATCATGAAATATCCCCTATATTGAATGATGAGTGAAGGAAGTCAACTGGAGTCTATGATATATTGACAGATAGATGAATCACTTCTTTAAGATCCCCATTATTCAACTTCTTTTTGTGTATTCATCCATATTATGTGTCCAATAGTGTATGTGTGGTTAATTATATAGGGGAATATATCAAAATCAGTTGAATTTTTTGTTCCACGTGAATAGAATCATCATTATTCACTATCTTCCATGTCAATGTGAAATACATATTTTTTTATTATCGTTCCAAAAAATATCACCAATTACATTCATCATATTATTGGATAGTATACAAATGCGTCACATTTGACATGGACTTCCTTGAGAAGAATTATTCAAATTAGACCATTTTCAATACTATTTTATTAATGATGAATTTAAACTTGATAGAATATCCATCCTTTGATGATATAGTTAAAAAAGGACTTCCACTCAGGATTAATTCATTGTGTGTCCTAGGATCATGTATCATGAGGTGATTTTTTCTATTATTTTGACGTAGTAACCTGAAACCATCACTTTCATGAATAAATTTCTTATGTTTTCTAATTCATAATATTGCGAGTGACTATGATCTGCCTTTTCTTCCAATTATAGAATGTTTTTTTGTTGTAGTTTCTCAGTGTGATTTATCAAGTGTTGTGGTGATTTCCAAGAAATTTAAAACATTTTTTGTAATAGTTTAAGTTTATTACATACATTTTGTTACTTTATAGACCATTTACACTATGTTGTGGACATTGTTTGTGTTTTGGTCTAAGTATACTGAATATTTACCCCAAAATAGTGTAAAATTTACTCAAAATCCTAAAACATAAATTAGTATTTTAATTGGATCAGTTGTGTATATATCTCATCAAAAAAAAATTTAGCTCAATATTCCAAAAAATATTTTTATGGGAGAATCCTATTGAGGGATTCTGTTAGGCATTTATATCTAAAAATAATGTTAAAGACCCCCTTATTTTCACATGTATGGTATGTTATCAGGATAATGACTTTTTTCTTTAAAATGAATATGTATTTTGTAAATGAAATGATAGTGAAGTTCCATCCATAATATAATGGTCCCTTCTAGAAATATAAATTATTGAAATAAATTTGGAGCCACTAATGTCCCTATAAAATGCATCATCTTCACTTCCTCGTGTTAATCACATTGACCCTTCATATGGAAACCACATGACACCAAATGTTGGAGATGATTCTCTTCATAACTCAAACCATCAATGGTTGGGGAAAAATTATTTGATATGTTTGTTGAAGGAGGAGTGGAATCATTGTATTATCAGTCGTTGAGTGTTAGTAGTATGTGAATATTGATTTGGCCATATGATATATTTAAACTTTTGACTATCAGTTCATGATGGGACTAGTTGATTGTCCCAAAATGAGGGAATTTGTTTCTATAATAGATGGAAATATTGACCATCATCAATTCTATATATCAATAGTCTAACTATATTGATCTAGAGTCAACCTAATTCCCCAATTATACTACTTTTGTCTAAATTTACCCCCTCAAGATTTGTGGGAAGTGTATTATTCTATAATAGCTTAAGGAGATAATGAGTTTGAATATTCCCCTAAAGTAATTCCCCAATGTTCCACCTGATACTGAATATCCTATCCATATACGATTCAAAATTTTATTATTTGTTGAGGAAATGGGCCTTTCTTGGTATAGAGTGGGAAACAACAACTCATCTGTAAATATCATTAGCGTAATGATACATAGGGTGTAAAAACACCACATTTAAATGTTCAATATTCTATTGTTTCGTTTTATTCTATTTAATCATGAACACATCCATTGTCCCAACACAACCAAAATCCAGAAAAATTGTTTCTTGATTATATTAACAAGTGTCTATTACTCAATCATTATAATCAATAGTTGAAACACTAACAATATTAACTATGTGATGTCAGGTATGATGAATAAATTCATCATCATCAGAGTAATATAGTGTAATTTTATTTCATGTATTTCCCTCACGAGATATATCATGATCTTCTCTATAGCCTTTTAATTAGTTTTTCATTTACTCATGTGCAAAAAATCGAATTTATATTGTTTATTATATATTCAATTAGATTTTATATATATATTTATCCTAATGAAATCATTGTCTATCCTCCCATAACATTCCAAAAACTGTAGGTTTTTTTGTGGCTATTGAATCTATCTTGGTTCTAGGTGTTTAAATTATTGCACAGAATTGATATATAAAATTTTATAGTATTATATAATAATAATAATACCCTATCCTTGAAGTATTGGTATTTTATAGAGTCACTACCAATTATTATTAAACCATAGAAGGAATAAATGATTCTATAGGTAGTGGTTTTGGTAAAAAATACACATTCCTTATATATTTTGGGTGAATTATTTATATAAAATATATCTATAGATATCGATGATGATTTGATGTTTCCAGGGTTTGATGGATTGGTAATAACTCCAAAACAAATATGGTATTTGGTTTCCCCTTGATAATAACCATGGAAACATCCAACATAATCATCTTGGTTTCATCTATATTCACTCATGAATGAAATGGGTGTAGTTCTTGCTCAGAGTGAGAGTTACATACTATATGATGTTTTCCTATGGCTAGGGGTTCTATTTTTATCATTTCACATGCCTTCTCGACCAATTGGGATACATAAATTATTATCATACCAATGGTTCTCTCTATTTGGCTGCATCTTTTTTTTCATTATATATGGTCGGGTTTTATTGGACTAACCATAACGAATGATATTTTTTTCATTTGACCTATATGTTTTCATTTAATATTCTAGATTCCATCTTTATGGGACTCTGTAGACCTAAAAACATAGTGAAATTAATTAAATTTTAATCACCCATACCTAACTGTGATCATAATATGATGGTTCATTGATTATATAGATAATTTACTTTAGAATGTAGAGGTAATAATTTTTGGAACTCTCTTAGTGATTTTATAACTGTGGGTTATAATCTAGGAATGTTACTTCAAGGATAATAAAATAGTTTATCTTATTCATTTCCAAGAGATAATTTCTATATCTCTAATTGATTACTGTATTGAAGTTACTCTTTGATTACATGGGAGAAATGGAGGAACATATCCTTTTTAAAGATAGATATAGAAAGGGGGATCTTCACAGTAACAAGTCAGTATAATGGAAAGGGGAGAACATTCATTCTTATTAATATTATCTTCATATAGAGGAACGTCACAATAGGAATATTGGGGATTTTCCTAATGGATTTCTATTATGTGGACATGAGGTGGACCTTTTTTATTGTTTTCTTGGTTCACGTTCAAGATATATTGATTGGAATATTGGAAGAAGGATCTCTATAAAAATGGATTCTTTAACATTCTGATGTGGTGGGGGAGAGTTTGAGGAAATTATAGAAATGTGTGTCAGAGACTAAAGAGTATTAGTGTTTATTAGAGAATATGTATGTTCCTACTCTTACGTTATCACCATTATATGTTGAAATCATATTTTATACTCTCTAAGTGGAAAACTAGAAATCTCTTTTGATATGTGACTTTATAAAGGAATATTATTCCATTGAAAGAGGATATTGTTAAGAATCTTTGAAAAATCTATCCATATGGCCCATTTAATTTTGTTTCATCGAAATATATTAAAGGAATCCTTCATATCAAGAATGATGGCATGTTTTCATTTCAGTAGACATTGGGTTTTATTGTTTCCCTTTAGAAGGAAAATGTACCAACCCTGTCTCTTTTGCACGAATATGTGATTTTCATGAGAAATTTACCCAAATATTCCCTGATAGCCTAATTATAGTGGGATAATGAGAAAGGCCATTGGCCTATCACTAAATAAGAGAATTTAAATAATCATTCGAAGTCAGAGAATGAATATTCTCTTACTCTAGATCTAATATATTATTTTGTTGAACATGATGATATCCTTCTCCAAGAGCTGGAATAAGTATATGTCCCCATTCCAATATTATTTCTAGAATGCATATATGATTATCATCATCTAATAAGTGAATATAATTGAAATTTATATGGGTTTGATTAGTGATATTATCCCAATTATTTTCTATTTATCGAATATAATAATTGAACTAATAATTAACAAGGGGTATATACATCCAATAATTTCCACTAATAGAAACCTACATATGTCTATAGGATTTATGTGATGGGAGGGAACATTCTTTTATAAACTTATTTGTTCTTGAATATATTGATAGACATAATAAATCTGAATAGGGACATAATACTACATACTAGATGACTATGTAGTATTTCTGTGATTTTATTAATTGGCTTTGGGATAATATCTTGTTCCATGTTGTTCAATGACTTTTTCACCATGTAATATATCATATATTTCTTCGTCTAAATGGTTTGGGGAATGATAAGAAGGGTGGAACACTTAGATAGTGTCCAATGGTTGGTTGTTACATGATTTTATAGATTTTTATAGTCATCAATTCTCATGGGTGTCCTTTATGCTAAAATGAGGTCATGGATGACATTTGAAGGAACATTCCTTTGATAATTAAGGTATTAGTTACCATGCACATGGTATATGTTTCAGATGTATCTTCTTTTGGTGAAAATACTTAATGGATTCAATTTATATATAGTAGAATTGGATTTTTTTTATATGATTCAATTCTTGGACTACCATTCATGTAGCCACTAAGGATGGGATGTTACATTGCTAAATGTACTACCCAAAATTCATATATTCTATTTGGTGTTAGAGACCAAGAAATGGTTATGTTGTGCTCCAATGTGTGGAGTTTTCAATCTAATGTATGTTAAAGCACTTGAACTCTTACTCAAAGATGATTCTGTTTTATTGGATTAATTATAAATCGTGAGAAGGACACATTTGGGATATAAATATAGTACGGAAACAATAATGATTGTTGTATTATAAAAAAATATAAATACTCATAAAATAGTTTTCAAAGGTGATAAATTCCCATATGGTTCACCATAATTATTTTGACCCAAAATAGGGCATCCTAAATAATAGTGGTGTAGGTATGTGTATGTTTTCATCATCATAACACTAGGTTACCACACTCATTTCATATAGATTGAAACATGGATTATTTCTATAATTAATAACACCCAAAAACTCCCACATTTATGATAATAAATATCTATGTGGACCTACTATCCAATGAAAAGATGAAAATGGAATTTATTACAAAATATTCATAGAAAATCACATTGGATTGGTGGATAGAATTTCTATCCCATCTCTCCCAATTAGTGAGGTATTATATTGAACATCGGGACTCACATCTATAGTTAATTAAACTTTCATAAATCCCATTGTGGAACTACTTACCCTTATTCTATAAATATAGTATTTTTATAATTTTATGTGAATGTATATACACATAAGAGGTTTCTTATTTATGGGTACATCTGTATGAATAAAATATTATTCATCGATGTACCCATTTGATTCAATTATATGTCCAACAAATTAATTTATAATTACACAGTAATTCTGATTAATAGTTCCACATGTGTTTAATCATCACAGCAATGATATCTAGAGGTTATCCAAATCTGGGAATGAAAAATACGTTTGTGGTGTCAGAACCAAGACAATGAAAAAGGATTCCTATATAACCTTTCAAAATTAATCAAAACCCATATAGTTTAGCTCAACCTAACGGGTCACACTATACATTACTATGGTCAGGATAAAGTGTCATATCAATAATTTTCAATGTTTTTTGATAAGTAATACAAGGTGAATGTTTCTCATAAATGAGTAATGTGTGACATATGTTTGAGTGACCTTTTTTGACTTACCATGAATGTGTTATGGACTAACTTGATTAGGTCTATTGATTAATCATTTGAAATATGAATCCCATGGAGGTGGGATATTCACAGGGGAAATAACACAAGAAAATTTATTGTAAAATATAAATATAATCTATCCCTTTAATTGGGGTCATGATACACTTTGGAATACAATTCAATAAGAAAGGCCAGGAGAGGATATAGCCTTATTGTAAGGGATGAGTAGGATCACATGAATATGACTGGTTGACTATGGTTTCAAGGGGCCTCATGGGTAGTATAAAACCCTGATGATGGGAAATTAATATCAATGTTGTTAGGATTGAACATGAAAGTGGAATCATATTAATCCATGAAAAATAATAATGAAACACATGTAGTTCTATGTGAGTTAGTTATTGGTCAGGTAATAGAATCGTTCCATGCAATTCAATTTCATGTTGTTAGGATGTTTTCAGGACATTCAACATTAGTTCACTAATACATCGTCCTTGTAGTTTAATTATATTCTATGGAGTCATTGTATTAAAAAGGTAATTGAATCTATATGACACAATGGAGTATGTGGTATTAATGGAGATTATACTAATGTGATAGATTTTATGTGAAAATATAAATGTTTTGGGAAATTTGAATGTTGGATTTGTGGACTTGTTTATAAATAAAAAATCGTATATATATTTCAGCTATATAAATCCAATTTTTCATTATTTAACATATAAATATATATAATGATGAATTTTAACCCTTTATATTTGATTAAATGAAAAATCATAGGTGTATAGGGATTCATATAGCATATAATTTTGTAGAAGGTCAGACAATGACCTGAACAATAATTATCATATAGAGGTGTTATGTTTAGTATAAGATATATTAACACTTATTTAATAAGATATGAAATCTCTATAGAGAGCCAATTTATAATAGTCATGGTGATCGAGACATGGAGATACATCCTACATATCCTATGATAACCAGAATCAGAGTTCCCATTGTTTTGATTTTGATGAACTTTCTGTCAAAAATCTATGATGAAAAAATATTGATTATGAAATAATAATTAATGATTCCTTGATTTGATTCATTGGTAATATTTATATATTAATTAATAAATCCTATGGAAATACATCCATTTGATAAATAGTCAATATGATATTGGATTACATATAATAATGATTCACATAATGGAGACATTTTCCTCATCCTACTGTCATGATAATCATCGATTTATAATACCATGTAAATCATGATTACTGTGAGAAACAATATATATAAAAAGATAAGGAAAATTTGGAAAGATAATGTAATTATATTTAAAATAGGATTGCATAAAACTGTTTTAAAAATGAAATACATATTTGGCCCTACCCCAGGATGTAATCCAATGGTATGTATGAACCAGAGAAGTTATTAGATGGAATGGAGTTTTGTTTGTCTTTGTTTAAAATTCACAATTGGTTGATGATGGAGTTTGAAAGAAAAGGGATCCAATAGTACAAGATGACAATATTGTGGAAGGTGGCATCATTTCCCCACATTAGCCAAATATTTTGGATCAATATACGGAGGAAGTGCTAGCACCATGAAGGGTTGTATTCTGGAATCAACACTTCATAAATATTATAATGTCATGGGGTTTTCAAGGACTATGAAGATTATCAGGAAGATGTTTATCATCATGAACAGATACGATGTTCTTCGTGATTTGATAATTGAATTATCACATGTTCATGATGGTTTGAACAATATCCTTGTGCCAACCATTAATATCTATAGAGATTTGGGAATTAAGGACCACTAGAGTGATTTTTTAGAATGATCGACAAAAGGTGATGGTGGATGTTGGGCATCCAAAATTTTCAAACCTAAAATATAAGGCCACCCCACATCATTTGACACAAAAATAATCCTCTAAAATCAGTAATCGCGCTAATTTTGTTATGTTAGGGATCTCCGTGAATCGGGGGTACTATGCGAACATCATAATCACAAAAAGAATATGATAGTCTTGAAAAATACCATTTCTTCAATTTATTTAGTGCTCAAGATGATTGTGTTTTCTATGATGGCTACGTTATATTTGTGAAAGAGTTTTTTTCCGCAAGGTAGTTTTCTTCATGATTGAAGTGATCTTCATAAAGGAATAATGTCAAAGGCTCTATGGGACTAAGAATTAAGTACATGGAAATTACATTTCTTTTGTTAAATAAATAATACATTACAAAAATAGACAACTAATGACTGTATTAGTTTAGTGTCTATCAAAACTCGAGACACATTCTTCTAAGATGGTGAAAGATCTTCAACATCTCCAATAATGATTTTCAATTACTTTTCCTACCTATAACCTTTCATTATGCCCTGTGGAATGAAAACATAAAAAGGGTGAGCTAAAATGCAATGGGTAAACATGGAAAAAATAAAACAAAAAATAATCATAAGAATGTAGAAACAAGAAATTAAATATTGAATATAAAAATATGTATTCATGAAAAAATCATGGAATTATGTAACTCATAAATCATAATGGAATCATGAACCATGAGAAAATATCATTATCATAAAACATGGAATTGTGGAAAATAAATAAGCAAAAAAAAAATCACTTCTATTTTTCCAAAGGGCTATTTCCAAGACCACAATAGTGGACAAAGAACATTACTAAACTGATTTCACTCCTCGTGCCATCCTTGTATTACTGAACTAAATTTTCATTTCATTCCATCCATGTATTACTGTACTAGATTTACGTGACGTTCCATCCCAATATTATTGAACCATATTTACCTTTCATTCCATCCATTTCTATCTCACGAGATATAAATATTAAACCAATTCATTGAAGGACGATATAGGTCCCACCCATCTCATAATAAAATCATACTTGTTTATCCCAAAAAAACATAAATCATCCATCATAGTATAACCCAAGGAATATAATGGCTTTCTTAAACAACATTCCATCCAAATCCATATAAAAAATAGACATAGTACATAGAATTCCATAATAAAATCATAAAACAATTGTTATAATAGGGATGGAAACCTAAATATTTTAAATAATTTCATCTTTAATGGAAAAAAGTCTTGATAAAATAGTTGATTTTATTTATTGGGTAAAATATCCTTTCTCCCTCAAAAACATTTTCTTTTCTAAAAATGTCACTCATTATTAAAATAAAATAATTTTTCATAAAATGATATTGAAATCATAAAGAGGAAAAGTCATGGAAACTTGTATTTATAAAGACATAAAATATTTACATGTTGTATAAGTTAAAAATGAATTTTTCCCGTACACTTGTGAAAAAAATAAAAAATAACATCATATGGAAAATGAAAGAAACGTTTTCTTTTATACCATTTAATAGAAATTCACCAATGGGTAAAATAGAATTTAAAAAATATTAGAACAATAAAAAAATATTATATATTTAGGATACCTGGACATGGATGATAAATATACCACAATAAATTCTTATTCATAAACAATCTCAAATATTAATTCAATTGAAAAATTATTGCTTACCGTAAGTCTTCTATCCTTTGAATATATCCATACCACATGTATAATGATTTAAATGATTTCATTGTCTTATTCAAGAGTAATAGTAAATTTTATGATATTGTAACATCCCAAACCTAGAATCCACTAAACTTATTCCCCAAGCCTTGTCGTCACATGAACTCAAGCGTGCCCCCCCTCGTACACAAGAGGTTGCCGACTACCGGCGAGGGTCTAATGAGTCGTGTGGGGGAGACTATACCCTATTTACAAGAGTATGTCACTACAGAACACAATATAAATTGTAGAATAATTCTAAAAATTAATAAACAAACCTTTCTAACATCTCTCAAATAGGGTACAAATCATTATTCATCATTTTCAATATCATAAAAATTTAGTAGTGCTTAGTGAACAAAACCCAAGATAATACATTTAGAAAAATCCTTAAACGAGTATCGAATTTATGTTTCTATACTTCTCCATGTACATCTTCACCCCAAATCAGTATCCTAGGGTATGTCCTTTGATCCTTTCTGGACCTACAACCAAGAAGTCTTCTCGGTTACCCAACGGAGGCCCAAGCAGTGTTTGAGTACAAAACATAATCGGTCACCCCCAACAGTGTCTACAAATATCTAGTATCATAGATGGTGCATTGAAGTACAGAATAAATTGCATATAAACAAGGAACTATTCATATGCCATTAGATAACAAGGTTCATTTAATTCCAGAATATTGATTATCCCATATCCATATTCTATACCATTTTTACAACATAAAACATTTTTAAGACATGTTCTTGGGGTTGGTCATATAAATAATTTCTTCATGGGTCTAAGGCAATCATTCATTATGCATATGGGAAAATAAACCAATCCCCAATATCAAAAGGGATTCCCATATCATATCAACACCTTATCCTCACCTTGAAGCCTCAGTCAGTGTGGAATGAAACCATTAGGGGAATAGAGCCTCCAGCCCCATCCCAAACAAATGAATTTATGTGGCGGAGTTTAGAGCCTAAGCCTATCTTGACCCATGGGCATAGAACCTCATGTCAATACCACACCCTACCAAGCCATGTACATATGCTTATTTATCAAATCACCACAACCATAACATGACACAACTAAACATAAACAATACCCTTGGAGTTAACAATACATAAAAAACTACATGGTAATTAACATTATAGCATAGTAGATTTATATATTTACAATTTACAATTGATATCCATTTTTCCATATTTCCATTCTCATACCTTAACCACATACTTGTATTCAACTACCCCAATGCATAGGATAATTCATTCATGACCACACATTTGCCCATTTTCCTGATTTATCATTTCATAAGAATTTACCCCCTTATTCATTTCATGTACATCTATCATATATCATAACGCAACCATTTATTACATTCAACCATTAGGTGTACAACAATTACCATGTATTAACCCATTAAATATATAAATCCATTACTTTATTACATCCCATTAACATACTTCACATTTCCCATTCTATTATCTAATTATAAGTTCACCATTTAATATGAACTACTCCTCTTAGGTATTTCTAGCCAAATTTCATTAAACAATTAACAAAATCCCATTTGACCATATTTTCTTGTTTTAATGTCATTCCAAACAACCCCTTATACCTTAAAAACAAGGGTACATCAATTATCATTCCATTTATAGCTTTTTCAACCATTAAACCATGTTCTACATGGATTTCACATTTTCACTCAACATCCATTCATTTAACCATACCATTTTATATGTGTCGAAAATACAGTGCACCCCATGGATGACCCTAAAATGGTCAAGTCATCTTCAATGCATCCCACATGATGTGTATGGGTTTCTATTCATCACATAGACACCCCTTTTATTAATCTTAAAAACAAAACTAGGAATAGAATAAGTTAGATATGAGAACATAATTTTCCAAGAAAAAATGTAAAATAAGTCTTTGGGATCATACTTGTAGTCCACATACCTAGAATCTAATGAAGAATGAAATTCAAATAGAATACATATATCATAATTCAACAACACATTTAAACCAAAAAATAAATATCACCCAAAAGGAAGGTTTTCAGCTATCGGAAGTAGATGGAGAAGAAATGAAAACCGTCAACCAAAAAGAGAATGAAGAGAAGCATTAGACTTAACCTAGGCTACGGTATGCTACCAAAGGTGCTCTCAATAGATAAGAAAAGAGGTAGATTGATCCTTAGGGGATCTTGGAGGTCTTGGTTCATTAGTATAGTTGATAGGGGATGAATCAAGGAAAAAAAAATGTTGGGATTTAAAATAATGAAGTTACAATTTTGAAAATATTCCAAAATTTATAGGCCAAACATTTTCCGAGTACATTTTTACAAACTGTACGCAAATTGTTCATAAGATACTACCAAAAAATCACAACCTTTTCACTATTTCATGGGGAATGTCACACGGTTCTCTTAACCATGTGAGAAACATGAGTAAGCCTCTGTATATGCATGTATAATTACCTTGGGGACACTTCACGGTTATCACTAACCATGTGGAAACTTTGAAATATGCCATGGAACTCCCTTTTCATCCACATTCTATGTCTTGAACCCCCGGAATACCCCAAATCCCCCACATGAAAATGGGGAACACTTATCTATCGTCAAAAAATATGACAACCCAAATCTTAAATAAAATATACATCAAGAATATCTAGGATGTTAGAAACTCCCCACCTTACAATGGATCACCCTCGATCCTCTATTCAAAGTGTCACAAAGTAGTTTTAACTAGATATCATTAAATTGGGCCAGCCTAACCATTTCCATCTTCCATGTTTTGGGTTTTACAACAAAATTTCAACCAAACGCAGATCATGGTTATGATATTTTCCCCCATGTTATCCCCACCACAACCAAAAAAATTCCAAGAAATCTCTACAAAGATTCATAATCTTCGACCATACTCAACCACATCAACATTATAGTGGAAGCATAGAAAATGGATCCCAGCTCACTACACATGGAATCTATGTACACCACATCACATCATTATAGAAGAATCATTCGGAAGCCCTAAATATGATCCTATATACAACTCAAGACCCAAATTACATGGACTCATTTTCCTCTATTTTCCCCCAAAAATAACTGTGAAAAAACTCAATATCTCTAAAAGTGGAATGTGTAGTCCTTTCAACCACATTTCCCAACATACGTCATTTCACCAATATCGAGGAATGATCACCCGAATCTCAACTCAAATTTTACATCACTGAAAATTTCCTAACTAATCTTGCTCAAACATACATTGGTTCATTACCCTATATTGTGTTCTAGCGACAATGATGAAACCATTTGGGTAAAAATTACTACACTATCCCCTTTGGGATTTATGTCAACTCGACCAAACTCAGGTCCAACTTCCTATACAAAAGGCACATTATTCCCCAACATGAACCCAATGGTGTTCCACTCTCACCACACATATTCAAGTTTACTATCGTAGGTCAGACCACATTGGACTGGCTATTCGACGAACACCCACCTTCAACTGATGGTATGATACTCCTTTCTCACCAACCAAATGTGTATACTGACTTTTCCCATATCATTTTCATCCCACGCAGCCGGGCAGTTAATTCCCTAAATTCTAGTAGAATTCCATCATCATAGAATTACATCCCTCTATACCATCATCAGGTTTCACCCTTGGCATGGCTCCATATCATATGGCCAAGCTTCACTCAACTCCACGGTGTTCAAAAATCACATGATAAGAAATCTCCAAAGATTAACATCGATCTTTATAGGAGTTTTAAAACCCAACATCTCTTGACAAAACCTTTTGTCCTATACAACCACACCCATCTACGACTACAACATAAACACCACAAGATTCACATTGAACCACCCTGAGTTAGAAGGAAACACATGGATCATAAATCACAACATCAAATTCCAACATTTAATCTTTGAGGAACCTAACATGCACATCAAAGGTTTCCCATTAGCATAACAGTGCCATTAAATCAAATCAATGTTCTCTTGTCCACATAAAATAAAGAATTATCACTCCCATCCTTAGGAATGTCGTTTACATTGCTCTCCATGAGTTATTCCAACAACCATATCATGCACTCTATCAGAATAATATCCCCAAAACAAAGAAATGACCATCTAGATTTTTTCCAAAATAAGAAAATGAACATATCCCAGTACCCATTCATGGCATCCATGAATAGAACCAATGACATTTTACGACATTCAGTCAATCCTGAGGACCTCACCCAAAGATATTTAGTGAGTACACACCATCATCAAGATCCACACATACAATTTCCTTGCGTCTAAACTCCATGACATACTTCAACCAACCGAACACCATCAAGTCTCCTTCCTTAAATCCATAGTTTCTCAACATACTTGGGATGGTATCAAGATATTGTACAGGATCATCACAGGCTAATGTACAGTAACACATTGTCAATAAAAAATACCACCAAACTATTAATCAAGGATGTCGATCTATGGAACCCCATGGCCCTGTCAAGGATCTCATGCTCCTTTACCGAAGGCATATCATCAACTGTCGACCACAAATACTAATTCGTGATTGCCAACCAATTCACACCACCACTCTATGAACAATTCACAATGTAGTCATAAGCTAGTGTTTTATGTGTCACTACTTTCACCACCCAAATCGAGTTCTTTTGATGCATCCCTAAGAGGAAACAATCAATGGAGAATGGTCTACCACACAAATCTACCCAACAGTCACTCACAAATAAAATATATCTATGTGTATCCAATCACCTTTTTACATAACTAACCATGTATCTTGGGTAGTCAGCTTCATCCACCTTGAGGCAGCCACTACATATCACCCATCAACCAAACCATTTATACAAAAAATTTCATCCTTGTGGCCACGCTCACATTAGGTGTCACCATCAGGAAAAATAATAAAACCACACTTCCTCCACCCATGCATCTTCCACTAGAAAACCCTTTGAGTCCTCCATTAATCATCATCTAAATAGGTGCGTCTGGAATCCATATCATACAACCCATCGAAACAAACATTACCACCTATCCCAAACCCTAGGGTGCCTTAAAAAAAGATCTAGGAACAACTATGTCATTAATTATTACATGGTGGTTATTAATATATATTGACACCACATCCAAATCATATCCTGTGATTTATATTCCAAGGTGCATGTACGGCTATTCTATCCTCTCATTATGTCACCTATGTTTTTTTTCCTGAAACTATAATCATGTAACCACAACTCTTGTGGCACAACCCACCGTCTACCTTCCAACATAGCCCTCTAGGCCAAACCTATACCATGAAACACTCATGAGTCCCAGTATCAATGTCCAAAACATCTAAATGTGTGACACGCAGACAAAAGAACATGAAAACCTATGTAACCCCTTTCGCTGGTCATGATGAAGGTGGAATGAGACCACATCCCTAATATCTAATCACTATTAATAAAAATCATTGGTCTTCTCTCCAAAATATTCATATCATGAAACAAACAAATCAATTTTCTGAATGGCACTCTCAACCCAGTTCTGATGCACACTATTTCTCGTGTACAAAAAAACAATTTTTTCAAGGCTAAACACCAATGTTGTAACCATTAGTCAGAACTACGAGCCAAACATCCTGTAACAACCCAAACTTTTTGAATAGTATATCAACATAATCTTAACGATTTAATGGAGGTGTTAATGGTTTATGTAGAAAGAGGAGTCGATGGCTTCATCCAATAGAATCGAACCTTATGAATCCCACTTATCAGAGCTTGGGAAAGAGGTGGCATCTTTGGGCTTCGCTTTGGACCAAGCCAGAGATGAACTCTAGTGTGTCAAGCATGAACGGAAATGCCTGCGGGAGAATTTCAAGTTAGTAGTGATTACTACTAGGGAAATGTTATCTAATACTCCCTCAAATTCTCTCACCATGTCACTCCTTACACTTAATTCATATGCTGGTGTTATAAGGGGCTATGTGACGAGACCGTAGCTACTTTGTGTAATCCTTTGGGATGAATAAATTTATATTTCCACCTTTAGTGAAGTTTGTGAAATTAAAAATGTCCGAATAATTTTAGGATGTATTTAATTGATTAATTTTGAAAAAAAGGATATGTTAAAATATTTATGTAAACCATAAATAATTAATGAAGTGTAATGTTTTTCAAAAAATTGTCTTCTACAAAAGTGTTCAGTAAGAAATTTGGAGTCTAATAAGATCAAATTAATTTTTGATGATTAGTAAATTATGAATAGTGATTTTATGCTTAAGATTAGTAATGTGACCAAATGGATTTGTAATCTCACTTAAAAAAAGTTTTAATAAATCTAGACACCTAGATTAAGTAATGTGATTCAATAAAATGGGTAAATAACGGTTTCATAAATTATTTGTCAAGTATTAGTTTTTTCAGGTGAATAGTGTTTTTTAATTAAAAATTAAATTAAAAATATTTAGAAAATTACGTTTATAAAATGGAATTTATTTTTGAAGTCAGAGCATCGATATTATGTTATGGTATTTTTTGGGGATTTTTCAGAAAAAAATGTATTTTCGGTGAATAGTGTATTTATTTAAAAATTAAATTAAATCTATTTAGAAAATTATTTTTATAAAATGGAGTTCATATTTGTAATCATAGAATCGATATTTGGTTAAGGTGAAATTTTGGGATTTTTCCGAAAAGATGAATTTTCAGTGAATAGTACAAATGCAGTTTTAGGGTTTTGGTATGATTAATGACATTATAACTGTGTCATGATGATTTCATGGGATATTTTAATGGTTATCCGACCAAATGTGATTAATTATTGTATTGGGGGCCCCATGTGGCCTATCTCGATGGGAAATACCATGGCAGAGCCCATGGTTTTGAGAAAACCACTTGTGAGGTGTCCCATGAAATTATTAAAGTATCACCTCACTTTCCCTATAAATACCAAGCCATTCTCTCATCCTTTCGACTCAGAAATCATTATAAACGAATTTTTGGTCTCCTTAACTCCAAAGGAGTCCTCCCAAGGTTCCCTCAAGCCTCTCAAGGTCCCATCATTTCAGTTTTAAGAGTTACTTTTAAGGTAAGGGATCTGACCTCTCTCTTTCTTTTCAAATAATCTCTATTATGTCATTTATTTTATGATCCATGTTCTTATGTTGGAGGATGTTATTTTATATTAATATTACTTCCCATTTCATGTTCATATTATTAGAGACCCCCTCTCACTTTCATCAATTCTTTTTATGAATGTTTAAGTGGCGCCATTAGGCTGCCGGATTTTTAAGGGATTCTTTCACCCTTCTCATTTTTCAAAGTTCTACTTTCATGTCAAGTCTTTCAAGTTCCTTTTTATTTTGTTGAGGTATGATATCTATATAAATCATACTGAAAATTTATGTTCATATGATTAGAGACCCTATTTGATCTATTCAATTCATTTTTTTGAAGTTTACGTGACGCCGTTAGGCTGCCGAATTTTCATAAGATAAATCTAATTTTTGTCTTCCTTCCATTTTTTTCATTTCAAATGGTATTAACTTTAAATTTCATTACCATGTTCATATATACTTCTTATTCTGTCCCTCTACTATTTTATGGGTCATTTATAAATTTTTGACCCATGTCCCCTCTCTTTTCAATTTTTTCTAAAACCCCGAAACATAGTCATTATGCTGCAGAATATGAGTCTCAAATTGTCTCTAACTTTTTCTAAAGTTATTCTATTTTATTAAGTGAATACTCAATGACCTATCTTATATATGGGTATTCTCATATATACCAAGTTGTTCTATTTTAAATTATTTGATTTTCATACATACATGAGACCCGGTTTCCCTTTCTGTGGGTTTAAAGTGACATAAATATCATGTCTTTAAAGCCGTTTTTAAAACGCTATGATTATAAAAAGAAACCCATTTCTTTAATGATATATGGGTTGTTCATGAAAATTATTGATGATGATATATGTCGCTCACATGATAATAAATACATTTCAAGGGTGCGCCCTGATAGTGCTCCAATGCATTGGGTAAAGACTTAATCTTAAGTGATGACTATTTTTGACGACGCCTTGGTGAATAACCTTATTAATTTTAATGACACCTTAGGTATAGACCATGGTGAAACAGAATTGATTGTGAATATTAAATGTTGTAGCCACATCATCAAGTTATGAAAAATGTTATTTTTGTTCCGATATGCCTCATGATTTCTTTCTCATGCCTTAAAGTTCTTTTCATGACCTTGTTGAAGTATCTCAAGTTCACAAGTAAAATGTTTCTATTATTTCCCTTACTAGGCCTTCTACTCACCCTTTCTTTTGATGTATGTCCCCAGGTTATGAGATGCAGTAATGAACCTAGGATGAACTTAGGGAGAATACTTTCAAGTGATTATGAAGAATTTTTTATGTTGTTTTCATGTATTATGTTCCTGGTATCCAAGACACTAAACCCTATAGATCCCCAGTTTGTATAATGTAATGAAAGTTTATGTTATAAAATGGCCGGATGCCACAGTTGGTATCAATGGATGGTTTAGTTATTTGTGGAAATTAGGATAAAAAACTTTATGAAGAACCCTATAGAAAAGTTTAAATATAGGAAAACTTCCTGATATTTTGGTAAGTATTGAGTATGTGGTTTATCAAACAAATACATCATTGTTTGGATACGACCAGGCAGAGGCGGCTCTGGCACAACTGTACATATGGGTAAATTCCGAAAACACCGCATTGAGCTAGACTCAGACGGGAACTGGTGCGCGATAACAGGCCTTGATGTACTCATGGTTACGACACTCCCGGGGGATTTGTTTGGTTAATCACAAGCTTTTTATGAATCATTTTGAAGGAATTATAGAGAAATGTAATTGTCTAAGCATGAAGTCTTAGTTAAAAGATTCATAAATGAAATAAGTTTCTCAGTATGGTTTTATCCGTTTAGAAATTGGTGGGCAATAAGAGGAACTGTGCAGATGGTGACTGCAATGCACCATGTGTTGACAGCCCTCCGATGCAAGCCGTAATGGAAACATTCATGTGAATGATGAACTGACTGACTGAAGTTATAAGTAATAACGTGAATCAAGATGAGAGGCCGATCTCACCACTAATGGAACAACACTTTGTTGATTCTTTCATGCGTCAATGGACACCAATGTTCAGTGGATCTACTGACCCATTGGTTGAGAAAAAATGGATAAGATCTATTGAAAAGATCTTTTCTGTACTCCTTTGTTTAGAACAAGAAAATGCCACAATTCCTGTTTACTGCCTAGAGGGAGAAGCTGATCAGTGGTGGCCACTGGTCAAAAACACAAATCCCTGAGGAGAGATGGATTCTATGGAGTGGGAAGAGTTCTAAGGAATATTCTTTAATAATTATTTCCCTCGTTCCCTAATAATGAGATTGGAGAAGGTGTTTCTCGAGCTGAAGCAGATGGAGAACGAATCTGTTGGAAGCTATGAGATGAACTTCACCCGACATTCATGATATACCTCTAGATTTGTCATGGATCTAAGTGGGAAGGTTGATATATTTTTCGGTGGACTGAGACCTCATCTGCAGAAGGATTTAGCCAACTGGGACTATGGTAGCTAGGAGGAGATCGTGCGGAGTGAAATGAAAGTCGAGCTAGAGTTTGGTGAGACACAGTGGTCTCATAAATCAAATGACAAGAAGAGATCATTGGAGACCAGTTTAGGGAAGACATTTGATCAGGCAAGAGGTGGAAAGCAAATGCAACTTGCCACATGCAATAAATGTGTGAAGAATCATCTGGGGCACTGCTTGATCGGAAGTGGCAAGTGCTACATGTGTGGAAGAGGAGGCCATGTTGCTCGGAATTGTCGTGGTGAGGTGAATCCTCAACTCCCCAACACTAATGACATAGGAAAGATGGTTTTGGCCCTACCCAAAGTCCATTGCTTCATGTGTGGACTACTTGGGCACTTTTCTAATCACTATCCAAATCCAAGGGCAATGGAGGGGAATCACCATCAACCTCCGCAAAGGATAGGGGAGAAAGGTCATGCTTCATCTCTCACAACAACTGATGTTGAAGCTCTGAATGTCATGGTAGAAGGTACTCTTGTTTTCCTCTCAAAACGATCAACTACTTTGTTTGATTCTGGTTCAACGCATTCCTTTATTTCCTCCATGTTTTCAAAGAATATAGAATCAATCCCCGATCTTGTTGAGGTAGAGTTTTCAGTTCAGACTCCAAGTGGGATTATCCATGGATCAATAGTGTTTAGAGACTCTAGTGATTACATTAGTGAGCACAATCTTATCGCAAATCTAGTAGTCATTCCAATGTTGGAATACGACGTTATACTAGGGATGGACTGGCTATCAAATTATAATGTTAAGATCAAATGCAGAAGTAAGGAAATATCAGTAGTCTTGAATGAACGACCTACAATTATCTTCCAAGGAGAGATATCCCAAACCGATCCCTATCTAGAAGAACCTCCTATAGCCTTATTTATGGAGTTAATCAGTGATGATGAAGAAGGAAAAGGGAGTATACAAATAAAAGATGTTCTGATTGTTCAGGAATACATGGATGTATTTCCTGAGGAGTTACTTGGACCTCCCCCAAAAAGAGAGGTAGGGTTCTCCATTGAACTCATACCTGGATATCAACCGATATCAAAGACCCCGTATAGAATGGAAAATGTGGAACTATAAGAGTTAAAGAAGAAACTCCAAGACTTGTTGGAGAAGGGGTTTATCCGACCGAGTGTGTCTCCTTGGGGAGCACAAGTTCTATTTGTGACGAAGAAGGATGGATCAATGCGGCTATGCATTGATTATAGAGAACTAAACGAGATCACAGTGAAGAACATATACCCTCTTCCAAGAATTGATGTTTTATTTGACCAACTTCATGGGGCTCAATTCTTCTCCAAGATTGACATTCGATCTGGTTATCATCAACTAAAGGTGAAGAAGGAATATATTCCAAAGACTGCCTTCCGATCAAGATATGGGCATTATGAGTATACTGTTATGCCCTTCAGCTTTACTAGTGCTCCTGCTATTTTAATGGACTTGATGAATAGAGTCTTTAAATACTACCTTGATAACTTTGTGGTATTTTTTATTGATGATATTTTGATACATTCAAAAATTCATGAGGAGCATGAAGATCATATGAGGGTTATTTTGAAAACACAACGGAATGAGAGGCTCTTTGGAAAGTTCAGAAAGTGTGAGTTTTGGTTACAACAAGTGGCTTTCAGGGGGCACATAATAACCAATGAAGGAATCTAGGTTGACCCTGCAAAGACAATGGTTGTGGAGGAGTGGCCTCAACCCAAAACAATAACAGAGATTCGTAGTTTCCTTGGTTTAGCAGGATATTATCGAATGTTTGTGAAAAACTTTTCACAACTTTCTAATCAACTAACCATGTTGACTTGAAAAGGGGTTAAGTTCATCTGGACAACGGAATACGAGGAATGTTTCCAAGAACTGAATAAGAGATTTGTTACTACACCTTTGTTAAATCTACCCTCTATCGGAGAAGGATTCGTTATTTTAGCAATTCATATCTGAAAGGTCTTGGGTGAGTCCTCATGAAAAATGAAAAGGTAATTGCTTATGCATCTCGACAGTTGAATATTCATGAGTAGAATTATCCTACACATGACCTAGAGATAGCGGAGGTTTTTTTTCCTCTAAATATATGGAAGCACTATCTTTATGGGGATAAATGTGATATATACACTGACCACCAATGTTAAATTTATATTTTCACACAGAAATAATTGAACATGAGATAAAGGAGATGGTGGGAGATTATTAAAGACTATTATTGTTAAATTCATTATCACCCTGGAAGAGCAAACAATGTCGCAGATGCGTTAAGCAGGAAAGATCCGGTTGTTCTGGCAACAATGAGGATCCTAGGAGATCCCTTGATTAAATATATAGTAAAACTGGACATGTGAATTATAAGGAAAGGGACATCATCAACCCTATCCCAAATGATTTCTCAACCTTCAATACTAGAGAAGATCAAGAAAACTCAAAAAGAAGATCCTTTGCAGCAGGAGAAGTTGGAGGCTGTAAAAATGGGAAGTTCCCTGATTTCAATATTGATCAAGAAGGTGTATTTAAATTTCTTACAAGACTATGTGTTCCATATATTCCGGAGATAAATAAAGAACTGATGGATGAAGTTCATAGCTCTACTTTCTCTATACATCCAGGAAGCACTAAAATGTATAGAGACCTTAGTGATCATTATTGGTGGGATATCATGAAGAGGGAGATTTCTGATTACACTACAAGGTTCCTGGTGTGTCAACATGTAAAGGCAGAATGACAACTTCCTAAGGGGTTATTACAACCGCTACCCAGACCAGTATGGAAGTGGGATAATATCACTACGGACTTTGTAACTGGCCTACCGAAAACATCCAAAGGAAACAATGTGATATGGGTTATTATGGACCGTCTCACTAAGACAACCCATATTATCTCTATTCGGGAAGATTTCTCTCCGGATCATCTTTCCAAGACTTATGTAAAGGAAGTGGTGAGGATGCCTAGGGTACCACTATACATCGTTTCTGATCGTGATCCAAGATTCACATCAAAATTCTGTAGAAGTTTTCAACATGCTCTGAATACTGAATTGAATTTTATTACGTCCTATCATCCTCAAACTGATGGCCAATCTGAAAGGACTATTTAGACACTAGAAGACATGATGAGATGACGCTCAATGGAATTTAATGTTGGATGGGATCAGCACCTCCCTTTAGTTGAGTTCTCCTATAACATCAGCTTCCATTAGAGTATTCAGATGGCACCCTATGAAGCTCATATGCAAACCAATGTAGATCTCCTACTTGTTGGGATGACTGGTGATTGAAAGCTTCTTGGGCCTGATCTTTTGCTAGAGATGACAGAACAGGTTCATGCCATCTAGCAACACATAAAGGCTGGTCAGAGTTGGCAGAAGAGCTATCCTGACAACCGTCAAAGGGACTTGGAGTTTGGTTTTGGAAACAATGTCTTCCTTGGAATTTCTCCATGGAAGAGAGTCATGCGGTTTGGGAAGAAAGGCAAGCTTAGCCCTAGGTACATGGGACCCTATGAAATCCTTGATCGCATAGGAGTAGTGGCCTATCGACTAGAACTTCCACCAAACCTAGCTCAATTTCACGATGTCTTCCATGTATCTCTCTTGAGGAAGTACTTACCCGACCCTTCGTGTGTACAGAAACCAGAGGTGGTACAACTAGAACATGACCTCTCTTATGAGGAGCAGTGAGTGGAGATCTTATACTGTAGAGACAAGGTTCTACGGAACAAGACTATCCACCTTGTGAAATGGTTGTGGAGGAATAATGAGTACGAAGAAGCAACTTGGGAGCCTAAGGAAACAATGAAGCAAAATTATCCTCACCTTTTCGACTATGCCTCAAGTATAAAATTTCGGGGATGAAATTTCTTAAGGGGGGAAAGAATGTAACAACCCAAACTTTTTGAATAGTATATCAACATACTCTTAACGATTTAATGGAGATGTTAAAGGTTAATGCAGAAAGAGGAGTCGATGGCTTCATCTAGTAGACTCGAACATTATGAAGCTCACTTATCAGAGCTTGGGAAGGAGGTGGAATCTTTGGGCTTTGCTTTGGACCAAGCCCAAGCCGAACTCCAGCGTGTCAAGCTTGAACGGAAATGCCTATGGGAGAAGTTCATGTTAGTAGAGATTACTACTAGGGAAATGTTATCTGAGCATCCCTCAGATTCTCTCAGCATAGCACACCTTACACTTAGGTCATATGCAGTTGTTATAAGGGGCTATGTGATGAGACTGAAGTACCTTTGTGTAATTATTTGGGATGAATAAATTGATATTTCCTCCTTTAGTGAAGTTTGTGAAATTTCAAATGTCCGGATAATTTTAGGATGTATTTTATTGATTAATTTTGGAAAAGGATATTTTAAAATATTTATGTAAACCATAAATAATTAATGATGTGTAATGATTTTAAAAAATGGTATTCTGCAAAAGTGTTCAGTAAGGAATTTGGAGTCTAATTAGATCAACTAAATTTTTCATGAATAATAAATTATGAATAGTGATTTTACTCTTAGGATTAGTAATGTGACCAAATGTATTAGTAATCTCACTTAAAGAAAGTTTTAATACAATTTAGACACCTAGATTAAGTAATGTGATTCAATAAAATCGGTAAATAACGATTTCATAAATTATTAGTCAAGTATTAGTTTTTTCAGGTGAATAGTGTTTTTTAATTAAAAATTAAATTAAATATATTCAGAAAATTCTTTTTATAAAATGTAAATTAATTTTGATATTAGAGCATCGATATTATGTTATGGTAATTTTTGGGGCTTTTTTTGACAAAATGAATTTTCGGTTAATAGTGTATTTATTTAAAAATTAAATTAAAAATATTTGGAAAATTATTTTTATAAAATGGAGTTCATATTTATAATCAGATCATCGATATTTTTTTAAGGTGAAATTTTGGGATTTTTTTGAGAAAGATGAATTTTCATTGAATAGTAAAAATGCAGTTTTAGGGTTTCGGTTTGTTTATTGACATCATAACTATGTCATGAAGATGTCATGGGATATTTTAAGGGTTTTCTAACCAAAGGTGATGAATTATTGTATTGGGTGCCCCATGTGACCTAACTCCATGGTAAATACCATGGGAGAGCCCATGGTTTTGAGAAAACCACTTGTGAGGTGTCCCTTGAAATTATTAAATTATCACCTCACTTTCCCTATAAATACAAAGCCATTATCTCATCCTTTTGACTCCAAAATAATTCTCAACGAAGTTCTGGTATCCTTACCTCCTAAGGAGTCCTCCCAAGGTTCCCTCAAGCCTCTCATGGTCCCAAACTTTGAGTTTTAAGAGTTAATTTTTAGGTAAGGGATCTGACCTCTCTCTTTATTTTCAAGAAATCTCTTTTATGTCATTTATTTTATGCTCCATGTTCTTATGTTAGAGGATGTTCTTTTATATTCATATTACTTCCCTTTTAATGTTCATATGATTAGATACCCCCTCTTTCTCTCATCAATTCGTTTTAAGAATGTTTAAGTGGCGTTGATAGGCTGCCAAATTTTTAAGGGATTCTTTCACCCTTCTCATTTTTCAATGTTCTACTTTCATGTCAAGTATTTCATGTTCCTTTTTATTAAGTTGGGTTATAATATCTATATCTATCATACTGATATTTAATTTTAATATGGTGAGAGACCCTATTTGATATCATCAATTCATTTTTGTTTAAGTTTATGTGACGTTGTTAGGCTGCCGAATTTTCATAAGAGAAATCTAATTTTTGTCCTCCTTCCAGGTTTTTCATTTAAAATGGTATGTCCTTAAAATTTTATTACCATATTCATATATCCTTCATATTTGGTCCCTCTACTGTTTTAGGGGTCATTTATGAATGGTTGACCCATGTCCCCTCTCTTTTCAATTTTTTATAAAACCCCAAAACATAGTCGTTATGCTGCAAAATTTCTTTCTCAAAATGTCTCCCCCTTTTTCTAAAGTTATTTTATTTTATTAAGTGAATACTAAATTCCCTCTCTTCTATAGGGGTATTCACATATATAACGATTTTTTCTATTTTAAATTCTTGTATTTACATACATCAGACCAGCTTTCCCTTTCCGTGGGTTTAAAGTGACATAAAGATCATGTCTTTAAAGTAGTTTTTAAAACGTTATGATTACGAAATGAAACCCATTTCTTTTCTTCTATGTGGTTTGTTTATGAAAATTATTAATGATGATATATGTGGCTCACATGGTAATAAATACATTTCAAGGGTGTTCCCTGATAGCACTCCAATGCATTGGGTAAAGACTTAATCTCTAGAGATGACTATTTTTAACGACACCTTGGTGAATAACCTTTGTAATTTTAATGACACGTTGGGGATGGACCTTGGTGAAATGGAAATGATTCTCAATATTAAATTTTTTAGCCACATTTTCATGTTATGAAAAAAATTATTTTTGTTATGATATTCCTCAGGATTTATTTCTCATGCCTTAAAGTTCATTTCCGGACCTTATAGACGTATCTCAAGTTCACATGTAAAATGTTTCTCTTGTTTCCCTTACTGGGCCTTCTGCTCACCCTTTCATTGGATGTATGTCCCCAGGTTATGAGATGTAGTAAAGAACCTAGGATAAACTTAAGGAGAATAATTTAAAGTGTTTAAGAAAAATGTTCTATGTTTTTTTCATGTATTATGTTCCTGGTTTCCAAGACACTAAACCTTAAAGATCATCAGTTTGTGTAATGTAATGAAAGTTTATGTTATAAAAAGGAGGGATGCCACATATCCTCTCTAGGATTCAAAACAAAAATAATGAGGTCACTACACACTAGGTAAAAAACTCCTAGGCACCATCCTTCAGGTCTAGCATGCACTTCATACTGTCATGAACCATGATAATTACCACACACGCATTACCGAACAACACCTTGCAATCGAACAGCCACAACACTGCTAAGAGTTCCCTAACCACACCACCTAGGCCATATAATAACCAAAAAGGGCTCACAATCCAAATCCAATGTCTCAAATAGTGCACACTTACTTCCCACCCCCACATATACAAGTTTCAAACTAACAGTACAATTAATAACCACCATTGATCTCAATCATTTTCATTTTAAACTAATCATTCACCAGATGCTTTGAATAATGACCGACATGATTAAACAAACATATTTAAATGATATCACTCTATAAAACATGAATAAAACATCCCTCATACAATAAAAAAATGGTTATAATCAAACACAAAACACAACCTTATAACATAACTACCATCGGTCGTGGTCAAGATGGGGTTACCAACTTACTAAATCACAAGTCCTTCATCAACACCTCTTCAAAAAAATTCTTATTTTACAACAAAATCCATTACTCTTTGGAAAATTTTCCATTTACCAACCTTTTTCAATCTTCATTTTAACTCATTTACACATTTCATTTTGAAAAAGCCATTAAAAATTTTACCATAATTATGAAATACTTCGCTTTTAGTAACTGAATCAAACCTTTCAATTTATCACATCCCAAAATTTTAACCCAGTAATAACATTTCATTATACACAATATTAATTATCTATTCATTTTAAATATTTTCATTCATTGACATACATTACCATTGTTAGGAATTATTTTCATCAAATTTATCAATGATGTAAAATTAATTGTACTCCCTATCCCAGCACACTCATTATGTGTGTGTGCCTATAATGATTCATGTAACCTATACCCTTGGGTGCCTAAAAGGATGCATGATTTCACAACCTCATCTCATTCCATCAATGAGATATTATTTCGGGAATTAGTGAGATCAGAAAACATGTGCATCACCCAACAATGAAATATCACTCAATTGTAACAAGACACTTCAAGAATAACAATTCCACCCATGGGTGACGTGAGTTTTCCCTCATACATGGGTCAGCTACTCTTAAGAATGAGCTCATTAGCATGGCCTGAAACATCCAAATCACAAATATACAATTCCCAAAATGTATGAAAGAGAAAATAACTCCTTTGATACCACCTTTTAATGTACCAAACTGGAAGCCACTAAAACACTGCCTCAAGCCAAGTCGTTGCATGACCTCAAACGTGGCTCCTCGTATGCCGGAGGTTACGGACTAGCGGTCTTGGTCTAATAAGTCGTTTTGGGAGACTACACCATCTTTACTAGAGTAAGTCATCATAGAACAGAATATAAAATATAGAATAATGTGAACAATTAATAATCATATTAGGAAAACATCTCACAAACTAGGTACAAGCCCTAATTACATGTTAACAATTCCATTACATATTAGTAGTTCAAGGTGAATAAAACCAAATATAAGAAAAGAAATTTAATCCCCAAATCTATCCCCACTACAAGGACAGATCCTTCTATGTGTACATTATGTATCGAACTCAATATACTAGGGTAGGTCCTTTTCTCTTGTCCTAACATGCAACCCTTAAGCCTTCCCGGGTAACCAACGGTGGCTCGATATGGGTTTGAGTTCAGAACATAGTTGGCCACAACCAATGGTCTCTACAAATTTCTTCTATAATATATGTTGAATACAAGTACCAAATAAATGGAATTTAAACAAGGAATAGTCTGAGTGGAATTAGATAAAAGGATAATTTAATTGAAGACAAGCATTCATCCAATTTCCTTATCTTATACCATTATTACTACATAATCCATTTTCAAAACATGTTCATTAGGTAAGGAATATAAATCATTTTTAGATGGGTCTAAGGAAATCAATAAATATGAATAGGGAAAAATAAATTTAGTCTCTATCTTATTAGGGATACACACATCACATCCACACATTATCCTTGCCTTGAAGCTTATTTTAGGGAGGAATGCACACATTATGGGAATAGGTCCTCTTTCCACTTCCCTAACCCATTAATTTATGGGGTGGAGTTTAGATCCTCAGTCTAACTCTAACAGTGGGTGTATAAAACAATGTTAATAATGCACACTACCATGCCACATTCTCATATTTTAAAAAGGTTGGCGCCGAAGCCTCATTTTTTATTAAATCAAAAACTTCTTTTGTTAGGGTAGAGGGAGACCGATTACATATCTCAAAGGCCAAAGGCCATGTGGCCTGAATAAAAGGTTTGGATCCCCATTTTTTGTCCTAAATGGACCTTAGATGAATAGTACTTCTACATTACATGAGCTGCTATAATAACCACACCACTACAGTGCCTGCTATAGTGCCTCTTCCACTATAGAGTCACATATTCTACAATCCACTTTTACTACTGTACTTCAATAGTGATTATATAGTCCCTGGATTATTTTACCTTCCCAGATTCGATCATGGGTTTGTTGGATGTCAAGATGGATATATTATAACTTGGGTACATGATCGTTCGCACCAAGCCAAGCTCTCATTCTTATTTATCCAATCACCAAATCCATTAAATTAAACAACCATGAATAATCAATTCAATTTAAGATCAAAATACATAACTAACAACATGGGAATTAAAAATATTCCATAAGAAATTAATACAACTCCCATTTACAATTTAAAGCTATTTATCTAAATTCCCATTCTCATGCCTTGCCCCCTTTCATATATTTGACAACCCATATTCCTTAAAAAATGCATCAATGACCACACATTTACCCATTTAACCCATTTATCATTTCAAAATAATTTACCCACGTATACATTTCCTGTACATTTCCCTTATCTTATAACACAACCACTTATTACATTAAACCATTTGGTGTACCAAAATTCTAATGTAGTAACCCTATAAACCTATTCTTCCAGTATCGTATACCATCAAATTAACATAATCCCAATTTCCAATTCCATTATCCAATTATAAGTTGGCCATTTTATATGCACTAAACCTCTTTGAAATTTCTTTCCAAATATCATTATCTAGTTTAAATAATCCCATTTGACCCAATTTTCCTGTTTCCATGTCATTCCAAACAACCCATTATACCTTATCACCCAAGGCACCTCTATTATCATTCCATTTACAACTTAATAAACCATTAAAAGTGTTCCACATGGGTTTTTCATTATCACATGGCTACCCGTCACTTAACCCTTCCATTTTCTAGGTGTTTAAAAGCTAGTGCACACTATAGATGGACCAATAATGGTCATGTCATCCTCTATGCATACCCCCGGAAGCGTGAGAGTTTTTATGGTCACATAGAGACCCATTTTATCAAACACTCCAATATATCCAAAAAAACAATTTGGGAAAAGGAAGAACATAAAATTCCATGCGCAAATCTAAAATAAAATTATGGGATAATACATGTAGACCACCTACATTGAATCCAATGAGGGACGCGCTCCTAATTGAAGCCATAGATATGGATTAAAATCCCTTTTAAGACAAAACCTAAATCTAATCCAAAATTCAATGAGGTAGATTGATCCTTGGAAGATCTTGGATGTTTTAATTCGTCACAAGTGTTGAGAGGGGAAGAATCGAGGAAAATAATGATTTGGGGATTAAAATCCTGTAGTGGAAATTTTGTAAATATTACAACATATTAAGGCTGTATGTATTACCCACACAATTTTCCAAACTATGTGGAAGCAACTTCTTGAAAACACCCCCTTCACATGGTTTACTTTGGAACTCCAGACAGTTTTCTTAACTGTGCACCAATCATGGATAATACTCTATAAATGGCTACATAGTTTCCTTGGATACACTTCCCGATTTCTACTAACCATTAGAAAACCATAAAATAGTCCCAAGAACTCCCTTTTCCTCCTCTTTTCATGTAATCCATCCTACGGCCTGGAGGCCATCAAATTTTTATTATAAAGATATATCCCCCTTTTATGGGAGGAAGGGGGAACCTAGATAAACATCCTGAGCCTAAGACAACCAGACCAGAAGGTCAAGGAGAAATACAAAGACCGAAAACATGATTTTTCCCCTCCCTATCATTGTACGTCCTTATGCTTTCCACTAATTCATTGCTTTTCGGTTCGCAAGAGTCATGGGACAAATAATAGGCCCAATCTGATGGCTGATGCCATAACCTCTCAAAAAAAGAAGAGGAAAATACAAAACATAAATAAAAAAAACCATAAAAAAAAATTTAATCAAACAATGATCATATTTGATCATATTATCATCCATTTGGAAACAATATTTCATTATCTCTCATTATTCGGGTATTATTTAATTCATTTTCTCAAAAATTTCTTATCGAAAAAGTTTCGGTTCTATATATTAGGTAACTGTTAATTCATTAAAAAATAATATTAATATAATATATATCAATTATTTTAAATTTTATACGTTTATATATTTATTATTTAATGTATATCATCTAGAATGAATCACATCGCATCACTGAGATGGTTGGTCATATATACGTAGGAGTGATGATATCAATTAAAAATTAATTGAATGGTATTGAATTGGATGGTATATATATTCTTATATAATAAATAAAGTCATATAATAATCATATATAGTTTTTATTTCCATCAGTATACCCATCCATGTCATGTGAGGGTGAAAAACAGATTACACCATATTGTGGAGACGGTTAGACGAACATGCACATGTGCAGTGATTTCATTTGTAGTAGGATGGATTGAAGGTGGAATGTAGTTGTTTTAAAATTATAATAACATACCATCGTACAATTTTCACTATATTTATTACATTATAATGAAATAACTTTTGAAGAGGATGTACAATAACAATGAAGCTTGATTGATACGGTAGATGAAATTACATCTTCTTCGATGTGCTTCCTCTAATTCAAATCTTTGAGAACTGCAGATGGTCTTTCAAAAAGACAAAAAACACTAGAATATAACTGGGGATGTTTATATGGAAAAGGAGAAGGTTATTTCTGAGCATGAAGGATCAAATTGATATGAATACGTGAGGGATGTGGTTCCCATTTATAATTTAAGTAAGGGGAACTTTAGGTAACCTAATGAATATTATGTTATAAAAAAATCAAGGAGCATTCAAAAACATCAATAATGTCAAAATTTTGGATATGAGATGAGATAGTGTTTCAATCTCATCCAGAACTTTTTTTAGACATGTGTTAATGTCAATTTAAACATTATCATTTTAATTAACACTTATTGTTATTTTTTATTTTAATTATGATAACAAATATTTCCATATTAAAAGGGTAAAATATATATTTATTTAATATAAATTAAACATAAATATGTACATATGATAATTTTTTAACATATTATAATTAATCGATAATTTTTTGAAATTTTTTATGATTTATATATAAATAATAAAAACAATGTTTAAACAAAACAACAATAATGTCAATTTCAACACTATTCCATTAATGGATTTGTAAAAGTATCAAGTTATGATGGTATAATAGAAAAAATTATTTTATTATATACCTATGGAGTTCTATACTTCTTTGAAAATCATTATACATATTAATTAGCTCCAATTATATTTATTTAAATATTTTTATTAACATTAATTTGATATTTCTATTAATAAAATAATTACAATATCTATTTTACTTAATTATGTAATATATATATTTATTTTATTAAAATAATAAATAAAATACTATGATTAATATATAAATACTATATTTTAGAATATTTCTTTTTTTAAAATTTATCTTCTAGAAAATTCGATATTTTAAATACTATACACCTTAAATTATGAATGTGAAAACTATAACGTCAAATTAAATAAAGAAATATAATTGCCGCATTCTCTTCTATATGGATCCAAATGATCAATAACTCCACCATTGGATGATTATGATCCAGATATACTGGACCAAAAAAATTGGGGCATGTTTTTGGGTATTTTGATGGTTACTATAATTTTAATAATAATTGACTTATTGCTTTCTCATTATTTAAATAATTTGTACCCCATAAATGTATAAGTCCGTAAGGTAATTTTATATTTCATAAAAATTAAAATTAAATTACCCTGATAAATAGAAGAAATTAATATTTCAAATAAGTATTTATATAATAGTTTATCTTCTGTATAACCATATATGAAAAAGGGTTTATTTATTAAAATTTGAGTGAGAAATATTTCTCTTTCTATTAAATAAAATAAAATAATGGTCCAAATTAAATCAATTTTTCTTCCAAAATACGTAATTTCGACCAAAGGATTAAATTGGTCAAACAAACTCATTAGATGAAATTATTTCATGTTTCATTATAATTTAATCAAATTATTCTATCCCTTAATTTCACATTATACGATTTTACTATATTAATAAAAATTACCAAAGATGCTAATCAAAATACCCAGATATAAAATAAATATATTTAAATAATTTGGTCCCATAGATACCAAATATGGAATCAATTTTTAAAAATTCAAAACACAAAGGTTGTAGTAATTAATTTTAAATTATTCTTGTTGTTGGAATGAGAGAACGAGTTTTTAAAAGTTAAAACATTGCACAAGATTGAATTGTAATAACATTGGAATTCAAGGTAAATTAATGCTAATGAAAAAAAATATATTGAATGATACAAATATATTCTATTAATAATTTAAACCCATTCAATAATATAATTTAAATACATAAATTATTTCAATAAAAAAATTTGTGTTCAATTAAAATTTATTATAATTTTACTATTCATGAAAAATAAATATTTTTTGAAAAATATCATAAATTAATCAAAAGAAAATTTGTGCCTCTAGATTACAAAAATATGTTTTTTAGTTATAATTTGAAAAGGATTCAAAAAATAGATTTAAAATTGGTTCCTCTTCAAAAGGTGTAAATACTTCATTTTTTGATAAATACATCTTATATCCAAAAAATTTAACTTGTTCTTATATCATGTTTGGAAAACAAATATGATGAATTTTAAACATTATAATGATTCCATAAATAGTGACTTTACTATTTTATTTACTCACTTGTCTTTATTTAAATAGTAATTTATAATAAACATAATACCTTTCATACCCGCCATTATAATGACTAGGTTAAAGTATTTAGTTGTTTTCTTATACTCACTCTTTAATGAAAAGAATTATATAAAAAAATTATGAAATTATGTATAAAAGAAGCATTGAATAGTGTTTCATATAATGGAAGATAGTACGGTGTGGCATATAGTACATGCTAATCTTGCGGTAGTGTACAACACAATACATCAAACAAATTTAAAAAAAAATATCCAATAAAATCCCAGGTTGTTACAAAGGAAGTTCTAAATATAAATTTATTTTATTGAATATGACATTCAATGTGAAAAAACCGAGGCATATAGTGAAATACAAGTCTCATTATATTCAAGTACCATGTATTTAATTCTAATCTAATATAGTGACCATAATGTTGATAAAATATGTATGACTTCATGATCGTAAGTTAGCTAGAGAGAATTAATGGAAGTGTTAATAGGGTCACAGTGTGATATCCCTAAAATCATTTAAAGGATGTGTTCCTGTCATAGAGTGACTATGTATGTACTTATTTATTCCACATCTTGTGATTATTATTGTATTTATGTATGACTATCATATTGTTAGTATATGATCCTTGGACTATCCCGTAGTGGTGAATCGTGTTATATAAATGTGTCATCTCACTTCCTGTGAATGTTCAATTATTTTATGATGCCTAAAAAAATATTTAACAAGTTATTACCAAATTGGGAACAAGATATTTCATTTAAAAAAAATAATTTTACTTCTTACTTCACTCCTACACTCTAATGGTGCTCTAGGGGTCCTATAGGTACAAATATGAATCACAAGGAATGGGGTCTGGTGAGTAAAAGGCTAGGGATTACAAAACAAGGAATAACCAATATATAGATTCATTCATTAGTAGTTAATTGATGTGGAAAAATTATCATGAAGTCTTTTAAGGTATGTTTAGTTTTTATAGAACTCTCAACAATCATATGTGCTATAATTTTAGGATACCATGTAAAGGAATTTGGGTTTGGTGATAATGTGAATAAAAGCTAATCATGTGAATGTTTGACCATGATTGAGAAATACCGTTAAATGTATTGAAATAATTAATCTTATTTCTTATAAATAGTGAATATTTCATTTCGCTTGATCTTGGGGCCATCATTTTTGTGAAAAACTACACGGTGTAACATTAATTCTTCAAAACCACTATCCTCATTCCATCCCATGATACATGGTTGTTCTCATTGTGAATGTCATTGAGACTTCAAGAACTAAAAGTGTTCTTATTTCCTATTTATGTTGTTATTCTCTAATTATTTTCATATTTTATAACAAGGGGATATTTATATTATGAACAACCCATGATTTGTGTCACATTTTGAATATATGAAAACTTATATAATGTATGAAGGAGTTAGAGGTCATCCTTATATGTTTGGGGGATCGCACGAATACATTCACGTGTTGAAGGATTCATTAATTTAATAAAAAATTTATTTTGATTGATTTTTTACTTCCATACATTGGATTATCATGTTATAAATAGATATATTTTTTAAATAATTGATTGGAAACACGTCATTTATATATGACATGGTCAATGATGAGCATTGAAAAATAAACCATCTACATCCTATTCCTTCCTTATCATTTGAATGGGAGTAATTAGAGGTGGAACTATTATTAATTGTGTAATGTAACAAATGATATCATCCATCATGAAAAATATGTTTATTGTAAATCAAGTTTCCGTATATGTGATAATTGATCTTGTTAACCTATAATTGGATGAATCACAAGATACCCCCTATGTCCCCTCCATAGAACATTAATGTTGTGTAGGTGTCACCAGTCTTGTTTTTTATGAGAAATGTGATTCCCCAATTCTTATTTACATGTGGATTAGTAAAAATATTTCATTTTATTAGTAACAATAAGAGTATAATTATGTGTGAACATAACTAATAAAGATCTAAATAACTGAATATATTTTTCATATGATTTAACCTACTGAATTCAAACCATATAAATTAATTTTAAATATGAATGATCAATATCACCATAAAATTATCAATAATTTTTCTTCCGTTATATCTATTATATATATCATTTTTTGAAACATTTATATTTTAATTTTTTGATGAATACTTCATACTAAAAAATCACTTACAAAAAAATATTTTAGTGGGTGCTTATTTTTTAACTATCACTTGACAAAAACTCAAATATAATATTATTTTTTATGGAAAATATTGAATTTTACACCCTTCATAGATTCACCAGTGTAATCCATTATCACCATTTGAGGTAATCATCAAATAATTTATAAAATAAAACTGGATGGAAAATTCAAACCCTAATTTTTCACATGTAATGGTATATCCACAATAATAATGGTAATAATAACTATATAATAAACATCTCTAAATTCTAGAATGATCGAAATTATCATTCTATTAACCATGGAAAAGTATCCTTCTATCAATGGTCTTTGAAAATAAGGATCCAAATGTTTTAAATATTTTATTGGGAAATTATATCATATATATATAATAAATAAGTATCCACAATTGCATTACAAAAAGGAATTTTCACATAATTCGATAAAAATGATATGCTAATTTTTTGGGATATATTCAAACGCATTCCAAGTAGATGGTATAGACTATGATAATATGGATATGACCTGTATTACAAAAACGATTTTAAATTATAATAGGTATTTTTATATATATTTTTATCCTCTATTTGGGGGTCTTGATAGAAAATTTGTTATTTTTGATAAATTCCATGGCTTCGTGGTTGTTGTGCATTATTACCCTAAAAATATAAGTGACTAATTAGTCTAGCTTTTATTAATATATTAAAAGGTGTTATAAATATTAATATATTATCAATATTGATGAAATATGTTTCCCCATAATATTTACACATATTTATTTTTATACATTGTAATAATGTAACACCAAATAAATTTTCTAATCTAATTATTATAGAACACCCATGTAGATCCTCTATATTATCAACCCTTGGTTCACTTATTCCATTTACAATTTCATTGTTATTATAAAATAATATGTTTTATTACTTCCAAAAAGTAAATCCATTTTTCAACACTTCATCCCCAATTACAATATTCTCTTCTCATATCACCCACTTATGGTAACAGTATTCAAGGGATTCCGCCCACATGATTTTAACATGAGTCATTTTTTTGTAATCTATTATAAATTCCTCTTTCAGAATCCCTCTCATTATTAATTGTGTAATAAATAATTTGAAAATATTTTTTACAATTTATTGAAACTGGTCCTTTATTAATCCCTTTACATAAATATTATAATTGATTTAATTTTTAGAAAAATATTTTTTAAATTATATATATAAATATATATCTTATCTATGATTAACATTTTATGTTTTATTGAAATAATTTTTTTTGATTTATAATATTTATATTGAGGATATTTTCAAAAAGTATTATATATATATATATATTATAGTATGAACAAAACGTGTTCATAAAAATATCAATGATTTTTTACTATGTAATAATAAAATTTTCACTAAAAAATTATACGTTATGAATAATGAAAACGTTTCAAATTTATTTATGTAAAGGGTTTTTGAATAAATTTGTAGTTCACTTGTTTAATATTTTAACTACATGGTTCATTGTTATGATTTTATTATTCATTTCCATTATTAATTTCACATATATGAAAATTTTTCTATGAAATATGATGTATAATTATAATTTAGATATGATATATATCTTTTTTTAATTTTTGTTGATCCATTTATTTCTCGTAAAAATTTATTGGAATACCATGGGGACTTATAGGGTGATTGGAGGAAAGTATACACACTATGTGAGATTATAAACTTATAACCATTTATAATAGATTACACTATGAATTTTTTTAATAGATTTATCAAGTATAATTCATTTGTTATTCCTCCATGGGACTCCTCACAAGAGTAGATATTTGAATGAGAAATTCCTTGACTGCTAATGTATGTTCAGACTCTTCCTAGTTTTCTACAAACATATATTTTTATGGATTTCCTATTAGGTTCATATATTTTCCTTAACAAGGTATATTAATTGTATCCAATGAGTTATTTATATAAACTTAAATTTATAATAATATCTATTTTTGGTTTATAATTTTTTTTCTTATATACATATATATATATATGTTCAATCATATACTACATGTTTTCTAAACTGAATTCAAAATTTTAGATATATATATCAAACTAATATATATCAATTTTTTATAAATGATGTAAATAGGGAATGTAGAGGAATCTTACTTGGTGTGACATCTCACACCCAACTAACACACATCAACTCTATATAGTTTTTCATATATCTATTTTATGTAATGGGAATGAACATAAATATTTTTGGGGATCCCTAATATATTTTTTGGCATAAGAGGAAGAAATATGTTGTATATTCTCTAGTTCCATATGGGAATTTGTATTATTCTTATAATACTTCAGTCATATTTTGGTTATTTTTTTGTTCTTTTATGTATTTTGCCTTATCGAAATCTCATAATTTGAATTCTATGTTTTAGAACATTTTTATCACATTTTACAATGACAATATATATATATATATATGTTTAGGTATATCATTTTAAGGTGAACCAAGAATTTCTTACATAAATATTATATCATTTTAGGTTATTATTTATTAAATCTAAAAAATATATGCCCCAGAATCATAATGAATTAGTGTATTTGAATACTAGATACATAATCATCATGTCTCATGATGGATCTCAAACATCTCCCAAAACGTTAATCTCATATAGAAAACATTGTAGTCAAACACTACATAAATCCATTCAATATAATCTAGGGGAATACATCATTTGAAAGGGTGATACTAGATTCGTAGAAATGGTAAACATATGAGACATCAATGAATGAAAATATGCATGGAGACGATTAATATATTGGTAAGGTATCAGGATAATAAATTTTTAAATTCATACCAAATCAGTAACTAATCATTAGTATTGAATCACATAATATGAATTATTTATAAGAAAGTACATAATTCACACGAGTGTGGAGTCATCAACGAACATTCATGATCCATGAAAACATATAATAATCACATGAAATAGATTTTTGGCTTATAAATAATTATATAAAATTATTTCCTTAGTCAATTATCATTTTTGAGATAGTTATACTGAATTGGATTCACTCTTCATTCCATTATTTCTATTGTCTTGGTTCACTCTAAGGACTATCATATTGGATATTTTACCTTATTTAATTGTTAATCTCACCATTCTAGTCCATATTATCTCAGGATATATCATTAATTACCCAATGAATTTGAGTGATATATAACTCATGTCCCACCTATTTGTTAATAGAAACTATATATATGTGCTAAGGTTACCATAACTATGTCAAATAACCAGAGATATGGGGTTAATCTGTGAATTAAAGATTAGTGAAACAACCCCTTCAGATCCATTTTCATCATCAAAGAAAATAATATTATGTACCATTCAGAGAGAAATGTATGAACTGAATTAAAATCTTGCATGCGACCAAAAAAATTACTTGGTTCACCATAATGACGATACATCCATATAGTATACAATGACATTGTGAGGTTGTATGAAATATAAAATGGCCCAATTCCATTTTAAATAGATCTGTCCATACCACTATTATGAACAAGATAACTTCTTTTATGTATTTAGGGTCAGCTCATTACTTTCTTAATGGTCATTGTGTATTCATATTTCTCTATCAGACTACCGGTAGAAAGGATCAACATATTCCACATCCTTTTCTAACAACTCTGGAAGGGATCCAAAAATATTTTATAGATATTTATGTCCCATTTTTATCAGTAATGAATGAATCCTCAATTTTTTGGATTCTCTGTTAAATCACATTCATGGTTTCTTCATCACTCCAATGAAATCTCTATGATGAAATACATACACATTCTAGAAAGCTAGAACAGACATATCATAACTATAGATTTAGTAATTACCACTACATTTTCAATATCATTATATTATTCCATGTCTTACAATAATTATTGTAAATGTAGGAGGAAATAAACAACTTCTAAAAGTATTGTGAAATGGTTCATATCCTCTATTGTCTTCTTATACATTAGAATTCAGATGTTACAATGATATTATTCATAACGAAATTTAAGTGTTTATATTCACGAACAATATAATATTTGGGTACCCTTTTGCAAGGCCCTTGTGCAAAACATCTCTCATGATATCCTTGCATCTACCGTTTTGTGAGATCTGGGCATGTACACTTGTACACGATTCCGGAATAGACCTCTGTGTGAGTCCCATCCAAGAGTCCCATATTTGAATCCCTTTTGTGAGTATTATTTTAATAAGGCATTTCCCTGAGTATTATTTCAGAGAGTCCATTCTGTGACTGTACGTTATGCATGTCCCTTCCATGAGTCATATTTACTTCATTGAGCATCTTCTTAATCAGATCATTTGCAACACCCTAGGTTTGGTTATCTTTTTATGATACCTTTTTTTGATCAAATACAAAACATAAATGATATAAATAATGTATACTCCCTCTTGTAACTATTATGTGAGTCCCTTTAATTATTTATATTTATTAGACATCTTCCTGGATGATGATTCAGTTAAATCCATTATGTATAACATAAATAATGACTAAGAATTATTCTGAGAGTATTTATAAGAACAAACCCACATATTGTCTACAAAAATCTCCCCAAAAATCGTCGAAAACAATCCACCTCATAGACATTATGTGCTCTGTGATATCCTTAATAAAACCCCATGTATGAGTCCCATGACAGTATTCATATTTTTTGTGAGTCTCTGATTAGCCTTCATGCTTGCGTGTTGTGTGATTCCCTTGTCCATATTAATGCTTTTCATGAGTGTGTGGTCTTTATTAACACTTTATGTCAGTCCCAAGTTCATATTTGAACGTTGTATGAGTCTATAGCCTGAAATTTCACTTTTAGGGACTCCCTAGTTTTTATTTGAGCATTCATTATGTATCTAGTATGAAATCAAACTTTTTATGAGTCCCCAGTCCCCCTTCATACCATAAAAAATTCATATTTTCATTTTTCACAAGATGGGGGCACAATTACCTTAGAAAATATAGTGTGTTGTAATAGATATCATCATGATATCCAATGAAAATCAAGGGTGATGTGTGAGATCTCACTATGAGAAATAAAGACAATCATGGGTCACTGTGTAAGATATCATCACAAGACTTAAATGAAATCTTGATATTTGAAATATCCCATCACAAGATCACTATCCTATCATGAATTTTCAGTTCTGTTGTCATTAAATAATTTTGGACCCATCATGATTTACACATATAACTATGAGTTCCACACATGATAACATCTGGATATATGTTTAGAAATTTTTGATCTAGGAGTTCATTTCATCATTCATGCTCAATGAGTTCAGTTCAATAGAGTCACTCTTCATTCCCTCTAAGACAACCATCCTTTGTCAATAACCACAAACCTTGTCAAAAAATAAAATCAACTAAATAAAACTATTATGACAAATTTTTTCATAACAATATCCCCGTTTGGGTTTGTTTTCAATTATTAATATTTTGATACTATATATTTCCTTTTCATCTTAAACCCCCAAATTAACTTCTTGTGTTTCTAATGGTGATTATAGAATTAATCAGCACATAATATATGCCCACATGATACTTGATCACTGTAACACACCAAGATTTCATAGTGTGTTATTTCTTCAAAATAATACAATAACATGCACTACTCGCAACACTGAGTTCAAGCACACCATGACTTACCAAAAAATCCATTCAAAAGAGGTTATGAATAGAATTAACTAAATTTTAAACTTTATATAATCCTTATAATTTTAGAATCCATATTATGATTTTCTTAGACATAATGTAAGAAACAATTCATTTTCAGTATTGCACTTTTACCAACATTTAATAGTGAACCCTTTTTAAATACAATATTCTAATCTTTTTGACTAAATGGGGACATCAAAAAATTTTAAAATGAAACATCCCAAGCTTCCACGGTACACTTTCCTTTGAATAATACAGTAGCGTGTGTTGTACGCAACTTCGAGTTCTAACAAACCACAACAAATCAAACTAGCCGTTATAAATAGTAATACCTACCTTTTAAAATTTTAGAAATTTTATCTCTCAAAATGGACTTCATTTTTGGATTCGGAGTATCTAATTTAGCCTAAGGTGAAATTTTGGTACTTTTCGGATAACTTTCATATTTTGATGAATAGTGAAAAGTACTAAATTTTAATTAAAAACAACAATTTTTAATCAAAATAATTAATAGTGATAAATTATGAATTTGAGTGGATTTAAAGAATATTTAGAATATATTTTTACCATTTAATATAATTTTGTTCATTGTACATAAGTTTACAATTAAACCGAACATAAACAAGTGTCAATCTTTTAATAGTTATTATCTCTTAAAAACACGCTTTTTGTTTTGACAGCGGGAATTAATTTTAAATTAATTTCTGACACTTCCGTGTTTTGAATTTAGAAAAATGGATTCCATATTTTGATTCAGGATGTTCAAATTTTGTAAATAGGTAACTTTTATTTTTATACATTTTGAATAATTACTGCGGTAAATATTTTATTTACCATGGTTAAGGGTAAATCCGGTAAATAAGGGTTAACAAATAATATTATAATAATAATAATTACCCTAAAACGTATCATAGCCTTATTAGTTGATACATTTTAGACCATAGGCATATTTTGGTCGGTTTTGGGACCCCATGGTGCCACTTGTAGGTGATAGGGACACTTTATTTTAATTAAGATAAAATGAATACAAAAATGACACAAGCATATATCTTTTAGAAAAACAATTTTTACATAGGGTTATATTTGTTGGATTTTATATTATAAATATTCATTAGAAAGATAAAAATATTTCCTAAATAATTATATTTTATTTATAATTTTTAGAAATTAAATAATTTAATTTATATATGACACGATGATGATGAATTAATTACTATAATAGTGAAAAATTAAAATAATTGATATTATAAATACCCAAATAAATATAATATGAAACTTTTAATGAATTAAACTAATTTTCAAGGATAATATTATATATTAGTATTGATTTAATTGACTTTTTTTGAAGTAATCAATCTGTTATGAGTTTCACAAAAATCAACTATTGAATAGTGTAAAAATTTACATAAAAGAGTTCTTAAAAAAATATTATATTATTAATTGAAATTAAATTCCTAAAAATCTAAGGTTCTGCCAAGTGACTTATATGATTATTGTTTCATCATTAATGGACCACTTGGGGGTCTCTTGGATGTATATAGTATGTTTATTAACCATATTATATAAAAATACAAAGAGACATTGTAAAAGTGAAACTAATTAACTTAGAGTTAATACATAAAGATAAGGTTAATATAAGTACGCAAACCTGTCTAAATTCTATTGGTAGAGTTTTTTGTGACCCATCCCCACCTTAAAATTTAATAATCAACTTTGGAGCCATTAGATACCGAATATAAATTTATTATAAACTAATATTTCTAGCTTTTCCAAAGCTGCCCCTCACCCCTCTTATAAAAGGGCCCTCCTCCTTATCATTTCTTTACACCTTCAAAACCTTTTGGTTCGGCAAAACTCTGCCCCAATACTCTCCCAACTTCCCTAAATACAACCTAGAGGCCTTAGTTTCATCATAAGGCCAACCTAAGGATCTATTTTGATAAAATCAAAAGGAAGAACCCGAAAAAGTGGTAATGATTTCACCAACCAATTCCAAGTTCCTTTCTTCTTCCACTTATTCTTCCTTTGTTATTACCATTCCAAAATAATAACTCCAGTATCATATATATACTGTGATGTTATTATAAATATGGTACAACCATATTCAGTATTCTATCCACCCTTTGAATAACATGTCACCATACGTGCGTACGTACGACATACCGTCTCCACGTCGTGGTGTAATTGTTATTCAATATATTATTTTTTGGATGGGTATAATAATGATATGTAACTAATGTAAATAATAAATATAACATTTTAATGATTCTTTATATATGATATAACAACCATTTATATAGTATTTTAATATCAAAAGAATGATATTGTCGGACGTGCGTACGTACGGACTACCGTCTCCACGAACGCGATGAGATTCATTATCCATCGTATCCATTCATGTATAATTATCATTTGATGATTTAAAAATGATTTTTAAGGACTTGATATCATTCTGGATATGAATAATATACAACCTATCCATTAAAAACTTGTCTTACATAACAAAACATATAAAAGAAAACAAGTATGTTAACACCCGAAACAACGATAATACTAAGATATTATTATCAAATCAATATTAAAAGATCATATATCATATCATATTAAAGTATATGATTCTTGTATAATTTAATAACAATTATTTCACCATTATACAGGAGGTTAACCTACCCCAACCAAGGAAAAGTACAAGGTAAGGGGTTTTCATCTCACTCCTTATTCCCGTGAGATTCATGCCATATTGCCACCATCATCTTTTGTGTGGTGTATGTACTGCCCATAATTATATTCTTTGTGTAATACACTCTAATTTATGTGTATTTAAATATTAATTGTATGATACCTCTTTCATGAGTTGTATGTTTCATAAGTTACCAAATTGGTAAGGGTTATTTCACAATCTCTCCATTATCAGAGGTTGTTTATACGTAATAATCTATTGGGATCTATTTATCATCCACATCCATGTTTCTTAAAAATGAAGTCCAAAACATTTTCACTATTTACTAGAATATGGGGTAAAGTCATTTATACCCTTGTTTAACTTTTTATAAGAGGTTTATAAAGGAATCTTTCCGTTGTTTTCCAAACAAGGTGCTTTTTAACCTTTTTAACAAAATTAAGGTAAGAATGTTTTTTTAACTTATACGGCGGGTGTGGCTATTTTCCGCCGTTATAAAATAGTCGAATCTTCCCTTACAAGATAATAAGAATATTTTCAAAAAAATTGTTTTATTTCATAAATATAAGACTCTTAAATGATTTCAAAATAAAAAGAGATATTTTCCTAAAATAGTATTTATTTCATCTATGTCAACATCCTTTGATGGATTTTAAGCTTATTTGAAGTTGATTTATTATGATACAAAACATCCATATTTATTTAATGTTTTGAGATATTTTTGACTGTGGATAATTTATTCTTATGTCACTCATGGTTTTTGTTTAGAGTATTGACATTTCATATGTTATTTGTAATCCGAATGTTTATGTTATATTTCAACCTTTCATTCAGATGAATGTGTTAGACAAGTATGTTCCGGGTTGGGGACCGGTAAAAGTAAGCCCTCCATTTTGGTATCCAGTTATTAGAGGAACTCCGGTTTGGTCTTCGGTTATTAGAGGCACTCCGGGTTGGTGTCCGGTTATTAGAGGCACTCCGGGTTGGGTTCCGGTTACAGTTACCACTTAGGTCTTGGGACGAGGCCTTGACAAAGAAATTAAAGTTCAACATTATGCATTCCAACATTATGAAATTGGTTATTGATATTGCATGTGATTATTCGATTATTAGAATATCCATGTGAATAAGTAAATGTCATTATTTCATTTTAGATTTTCCATACTATGTTGAAGTTCAAGTTTAAAAGGCTTTTGTTGTAGTAATGCATTGCCTTAAATGTTTATGCTTATTTTTGAATGTTCCACTATATTTTTATCCTTTCTGGGCATTTGATCTCACCCCTTTTCTATGTTTTATTTTTCCCAGGATGTGAAGAAGTATGTTATGAATGACCTGCTGGGATATTATGAGGGGATAATAGTGTGGACTATGGAGACATTATGTTGTTGTAGTAGTTTTTCACTTTATGATGTAATGTAAAACTTATGAATATATCTAGTGTTTCCAAGGCTACTAAACCAACCGGTCTTTCGAGATTTGATCTGTCTTGTGATCATGCCAATGTTTTATAATAATGCACCGACTCTGGGTAACTAGGGTCGGGGCGTTACAGTTGGTATCAGAGTAAGTTTAGTACAAACATTGGAAACTAGATTTACGTAAACTCTGATTAGAGCACATAGACCTAAGATGAACCTTGAGGATTAGTATATAAGAACTTTCTTGAATTTTGGAATTGTAGAGATTTTGTGAGTTTTCCGAGAAATACATCCCTGTCTGGAAACAAGCAGGTAGAGGAGGCTATGGCACAGATGTACCTAGGGGTAAAACCCGAAAACACCGCTTTGAGCTAGACTCTAACAGGAACTGGTGCACGACAACGGGCCTTGCTGCACTCTCGGTTACGACACTCCCGGGGCATATGCTTAGGACAATTCTCATTTTCTTTACAAACCATTATGAAGGGTTTATGTGTATATAATTCCTCAAAGGAGACATTTTTATGATTATGGATTATATCCATAAACTATTTAATTTATGTTATGTGTTTTAAAAGTTTGGGATTAGGTATTTTTATTCATAAACTAATCTAATGCATGCCATTGTTTAGAAATTGTACCCCATAGAAGGAATGAGAACTCTAGCAATGCACATGATATAAATAGAAAGAAGGATCATATATTTCATGGTCTTAAGCCAGAATTTATAAGAGAAATAGACTCGCATGTATTATCATCATATGAAGAAATAATATCATGTGTGATAAGATAAGTGAAGAGTTTACTGAGTCCTATAGCTTTGAAGGGAAGCAAGAGAAGAAAAGGTTGGAAGAGAGAACGATGGATAAAGGGAAGAGGGAAAAGAAGAATTTTCCCATATGTGATAACTGTGGAAAGAAAAACCCTGGAACATGCCTGAAAGGAATGGGAGATTGTTATAAGTGTGGAGGAAAAGGGCACAAAGTACGTGACTACAAGGGTAAGAAAATGGTTTCAAATGTACAATGCTTCATTTGCAAGGAGTTTTGACACTACGCGAACCTATGTCACAGTCATCAGACTATGCTGCAAATGATGCTACTGGATAATAATCATGTTATGATACTACCACAGATAAAGAGGAATGATTAGAGTTCTTATGTTGATTATCTCATTTGAGTGTTGTATCAACAATGTACTTGTTATAATAATTATGTAGTGTATAAGTATTGTACTGCAGTACTATTTCATTAAGGACTTGAGATTGTGTGCAACAAAGAAAAGTGACTCAATAGCAGGATAAATTTTTTGAAAATATATGGTTGAGAGAATGATAAACCATAATATAGTTCTGATACCGAGGTAGTGATTTTGGAATAATACATGATTGTTTTGGATAAATTATATTGGATATTCTTCACTACCTTGAAACTGATTAATGATTTTTATATTCCATCATTGTTGGGGTTTAAAACATTTTTGGATTGATGAAGTATATCCAGCATTCTATATGAAATAAGGGAGCATTAATGTAATCAATAAGGAATATGGTAATTCAGGATGATTCAGTTTATTAAAAGAATACATGATGAAGGTATTCATATGCTATTACGGGGTAAAAAGGATCTACATTATGTTTACCTTCCTTATAAATGTTGGACTGTGAGTTTGGACAGAAGTATTTTGTATAGTTCTAGTTTGGATTATTTTGGATTGATATAAAAGGACAACCCGGAGGTCGGGCGGCAACCCGTCGCGTCCGGCAAGGCCACAATACTTGAACCCGCAAATGAAGGGCGACAAGGGTGTATCACCTACCACAGACCAACGTGATGTCCTGGATTAAATAATGTAGTTTTTTTATATGATCTGGAAGTTGAATTATAAATTTGTTTATTTTGGAACCCTGTACGAATAGTATAAATAGAATTTTTGTTTATGTTCTATTATCTTTTAGAGTGAAAGATGAGTTTGTGGTAGAAATTTATTAATGGATAAAACTTTAATTATAAAGTAAGTATATCTCCTTATGATCTTATCCAATCTCATAAATAAATTCCTCAACGTTAATAAAAGGAACTTAGAACAAAAATGTTGTCCTAGATGGTACCTGAAATCATCACTAATTTATGGCTTCGGGATTGTTGGCCTTTTCATAGCCATGTTCTCTACCACTCTCCATCAGATAATTGATGGTTAGATTTCTCTTCCATATCCATATTTTCCTACATGGAACCCTAGTATGTGTTATTTTCGGTAATCTTCAAACCTTCCACTCTTTATTTTAAATAGAGGCCGCACTAATTCATTTTTCGATGTGGGATTTCATCTAAGATATTTTGAAACGTCAAAAATGTGTTATCATAATACCCAATGTTTTGTTGAACCGATGGTATTTCAAATCATCATAGATTGATGAATTTAAGGACCTCAATTTTACACTTTTTTGTGATTGATGACCTCAATCACTACCTATAAATATTTACGTTTTTCCTCTAATTATATGTCTCTAATTGCCACCAATGTTCTCCTAATCAAGATCATAATTTGGTGGTGACCCTTTCATTTCTCTTTTCCTCATATTAAGACTAAATTTTAGTAACTCAATTTCCGATGTGGGTTTTCCCACAAATATATTTTCTGTTTTCAACCTTTTATTTTCGAAGAACAATTTCAAATTGTGAGGACGCAATTTATTGAAGGAGGGAAGAATGTAACACCCCAAGATTTCATAGTGTGTTATTTCTTCAAAATAATACAATAAATTTCACTACACGCAACATCGAGATCAAGCACACCATGACTTACCAAAAAAGCCGTTCAAAAGTGTTTATGAATAGTATTAACTAAATTTTAAACTTTATATAATCCTTATAATTTTAGAATCCATATTATGAGTTTCTTTGACATAATGTAAGAAACAATTCATTTTCAGTATTGCACTTTTACCAACTTTTAATAGTGAACCCTTTTTAAATACAATATTCTAATTTTTTTGACTAAATTGGGACATCAAAAAAATTTACAATGAAACATCTCAAGCTTCCACGGTACGCTTTCCTTTGAATAATACAGTAGCGTGTGTTGTACGCAACTTCGAGTTCTAACACACCACAACCAATCAAACTAACCGTTATGAATAGTAATACCTACCTTTTAGAATTTTAGAAATTTTATCTCTCAAAATGGACTTCATTTTTGGATTCGGAGTATCGAATTTAGCCTAAGGTGAAATTTTGGTACTTTTCGGATAACTTTCATATTTTGATGAATAGTGAAAATTACTAAATTTTAATTAAAGACAACTTTTCTTAATCAAAATAATTAATAGTGATATATTATGAATTTGAGTGGTTTTAAAGTATATTTAGAATATATTTTTACCATTTAATATAATGTTGGTCATTGGACGTAATTTTACAATTAAACCGAACATAAACAAGTGTCAATCTTTTGATAGTTATTATCTCTTAAAAACACGCTTTTTGTTTTGACAGCGGGAATTAATTTTAAATTAATTTCTGCCACATCCGTGTTTTGAATATAGAAAAATTGATTCCATATTTCGAATCAGGATTTTCAAATTGGGTAAATAGGTAACATTTATTTTTAGACATTTTGAATAATTACTGCGGTAAATATTTTATTTACCATGGTTAAGGGTAAATCTGGTAAATAAGGGTTAAAAAATAATATTATAATAATACTAAATTACCCTAAAACGTATCCTAGCCTTATTATATGATACATGTTCGACCATAGGCATCTTTGGGTCGATTTTGGGACCCCATGGTGCCACTTGTAGGTGATAGGGACACTTTATTTTAATTAAGTCAAAATGAATACCAAAATGACACAAGCATATATCTTTTCGCAAAACAATTTTTACATAGGGTTATATATGTTGGATTTTAGATTATAATTATTTATTAGAAAGATAAAACGATTTCCTACATAATTATATTTTATTTATAATTTTTAGACATTAAATAATTTAATTTATATATGACACAATGATGATGAATTAATTACTATAATAGTGAAAAATTAAAATAATTGATATTATAAATACCAAAATAAATATAATATGAAACTTTTAATGAATTAAACGAATTTTCTAGGATAATATGATATATTAGTATTGATTTAATTGACTTTTTTCGAAGTAATCAATCTGTTATGAGTTTCAAAAAAATCAACTATTGAATAGTGTCAAAATTGACATAAAAGAGTTCTTAAAACCAATATTATATTATTAATTGATATTAAATTCCTAAAAATATAAGGTTCGGCCAAGAGACTTATATCATGATATTTGCATCATTAATGGACCACTTGGGAGTCTCTTGGATGTATATAGTAAGTTTATTAACCATATTATATAAAAATACAAAGAGACATTGTAAAAGTGAAACTAATTAACATAGAGTTAATACATAAAGATAAGGTTAATATAAGTACCCAAACCTATCTAAATTCTATTGGTTGAGATTTTTTCGACCCATACCCACCTTAAAAGTTAAATAATCAACTTTGTCTCCATTAGAAACCGAATATTAATTTATTATAAACTAATATTTCTAGCTTTTCCAAAGGTTCCCCTCACCCCTCTTATAAAAGGGCACTCCTCCTTCTCATTTATTAACACCTTAAAAACTTTTTGGTTCGGAAAAAATCTCCCCAAATAATCTCCCAACTTCCCTCACTACAACCTAGAGGCCTTAGTTTGATTATAAAGCCAACCTACGAAGCTCTTCTGATCAAATCAAAAGGAAGAACCCGAAGAAAAGGTAATGATTTCACCACCCTTTTCCTAGTTCCTTTCTTCTTCCACATCTTCTTCCTTTGTTATTACCATTCTAAAATAATAACTCCAGTATCATATATATACTGTGATGTTATTATAAATATTGTACAACCATATTCAGTATTCTATCCACCCTTTGAATAACATGTCACCATACGTGCGTACGTATGGCTTACCGTCTCCACGTCGTGGTGTAATTGTTATTCAATATATTATTATTTGGATGGGTATAATAATGATATGTAACTAATTTAAATAATTTATATAACATGTTAATGATTTTTTTTATATGATATAACAACCATTTATATATTATTTTAATATCAAAATAATGATATTGTCGGTTGTGCGTACGTACGGACTACCGTCTCCTCGAACGCGATGAGATTCATTCTCCATCGTATCCATTGAAGTATAATTATCATTTGATGATTTAAAAATTATTTTTAAGGACTTGATATCATTCTGGATATGAATGATATACAACCTATCCATTAAAAACATTTCTTAAGTAACAAAACATATAAAAGAAAACAAGTATGTTAACACCCGAAACAACGATAATACTAAGATATTATTATCAAATCAATATTAAAAGATCATATATGATATCATATTAAAGTATATTATTCTTGTATAATTTAATAACAATTATTTCACCATTATACAGGAGGTTAACCTACCCCAACCAAGGAAAAGTACAAGGTAAGGGGTGTGCATCTCACTCCTTATTCCAGTGAGATTCATGCCATATTTCCACCATCACCTTTTGGGTGGTGTATGTACTTCCCATAATTATATTATTTGGGTAATACACTCTAATTTATGTGTATTTAAATATTAAATGTATGATACCTCTTTCATGGGTTGTATGTTTCATAAGTTACCAAATTGGTAAGGGTTATTTCACAATCTCTCCATTATCTGAGGTTGTTTATACGTAATAATCTCTTGGGATCTCTTTATCATCCACATCCATGTTTCTTAAAAATGAATTCCAAAATATTTTTACTATTTACTAGAATATGGGTTAAAGTCATTTATACCCTTTTTTAACTTTTTATAAGAGGTTTATAAAGGAATCTTTCCGTATTTTTCAAAACAAGGTGCTTTTTAACCTTTTCGACAAAATTAAGGTAAGAATGTTTTTTTAACTTATACGGTGGGTGTGGCTATTTTCCACCGTTATAAAATCGTCAAAGCTTCCCTTATAACATAATAAGAATATTTTCAAAAAAAATGTTTTATTTCATAAATATAATACTCTTAAATGATTTTAAAATAGAAAGAGATATTTTTCTAAAATAGTCTTTATTTCATCTATGTCAACATCCTGTGATGGATTTTAAGCTTATTTGAAGTTGATTTATTATGATACAAAACATCCATATTTTATTGAAGGTATTGTGATATTTTTGACTGTGGATAAGTTATTATTATGTCACTCATGGTTTTTGTTTAGAGTATTGACATTTCATAAGTTGTTTGTAATCCGAATGTTTATGTAATATTTCAACCTTTCCTTCAGATGAATGTGTTAGACAAGTATGTTCCGGGTTGGGGACCGGTAAAAGTAAGCCCTCCGGTTTGGTCTCCGGTTATTAGAGGCACTCCGGGTTGGTGTCTGGTTATTAGAGGCACTCCGGGCTGGGTTCTGGTTACAGTTAGCCCCTAGGTCTTGGGACGAGGCCTTGACAAAGAAATTAAAGTTCAAAATTAGGCATTCCAACATTATGAAAGTGGTTATTGATATTGCATGTGATTATTCGATTAGTAGAATATCCATGTGAATAAGTAAATGGAATTATTTCATTTTACATTTGCCATACTATGTTGAAGTTCATGTTTAAAAGGCTTTTTTTTAGTAATGCATTGCCTTAAATGTTTATGCTTATTTTTGAATGTTCCGATATATTGTTATCCTTACTAGGAATTTGAGCTCACCCCTTTTCTATGATTTATTTTTCCCAAGATGTGAAGAAGTAAGTTATGAATGACCTACAGGGATATTATGAGGGGATAATAGTGTAGACTATGGAGACATTATGTTGTTGTAGTAGTTTTTCACTTTATGATGTAATGTAAAACTTATGAATATATATAGTGTTTCCAAGGCTACTAAACCAATCGGTATTTCGAGATTTGATCTTTCTTGTGATCATGCCAATGTTATGTAATAATGCACCAATTCTGGGTAACTAGGGTCGGGGCGTTACAATCACCATGATAAATGACATTATATAAAAATATCATCAATTAATCACATAATTACCTAACCACTCAGCTTATTTCATCATAAAACACATCTATCATGATATGGATCTATTGATCGATCATCATTAGAATCATCAGATTTAAAATTCACCATACTTATCTCCCCCCAATAAGGAGATCCTCTTATCCTGATTAAGGAATTTTCACTATCTTCTTGCATAATTTTCCCTCTTTTTTATTTATCCTGATGGTTTCATCAGTGTGGTTTGTAACTGGGTAAAGAAGAAGGATCATCATATCTTATAAAACAACATCATACCCTAAAGATAAGGAATCTCACATCCACACATTTTCTATTTTGGAAATTCGAATGAACTCTATGATATAATTTATGTTGTTCAAATTCTTATTTGCGTAAAGAATTCATCAGATGGTATGTTACCTATACTTATATGGGGATATAATCCATAATCCGAGGACTATTATCACCGTTCTACTTGATAAAATTATACATTATTTCAATGTGATTTGTCCTCGAGTAATGGATTGGATTTTCTATAAGAGTTATAACACATGAATTATCACAATGGAATCAGATTGGCGACATAACTTCAATTCCCTTGTCATCATGTTCCAGGATTATCTAAAATAATTTTGCGTATTATTGATTGTATTCAATATATTTTACTTCTGTAGTGATCAATGACATGAAATCTTGTTGCATTCTTTGAAAATAAGTTCAAATCATTCTATGTTTGAACGCGCCACCTAACATCAATTTTCTATCATCTGCTAATCTGTCCCAATATGTATTTGTATAGCTCAAAAACTCTTATTGGGTTTTTTTATCATAGAAAAAACTAAAATCAATCATTCCCTTAATATGATGACGTATTATTTTCACTGTAATCAAGTGATTTTCATTGGTATTTATTCAATACTATAATTAATTGAATGTGGAAAAAAATATCTCAACATGTCTATATTATGTACAATAGGTCTTTAATGATCTTCCAATATTCTATGAAATTAACCGCCTTCCCATCATCATATCATGATATTTTCATCCGATAGCCACTGGAGTCATAATATATTTGTTTTTATCAATTCCAAATGTTCATAAAACCTAATTGGAATATTTATATTGGGAAATTAATGTTCCATTTTTTCCTTTCCTTACTTGAAATCCAAGGAAAAACATCATTTCACCGATCTATGACATTACAAACACACTTTTAATGAATTCAACAAAATTATTACCAAGATAATCATTTAATCCTCCATATATTATTCCATTGATAGATATTAGCACCATAATCCTTTTAATATTATATTTATTGACATATAAATTTTAATTAGCTCTACTACACTGAAAACAATTTTTTTTACAAAAACAAATATTTTCTTTGAATACCATGATATTGGTATATGATTCAACCCATATTTCACCTTCATTATCTGAACATAATTTTTATCGTCTTCAGTAATAAAAAAACCATATGCATTCCCAATAAACACACCTTCTAGAACCAAATTCATAATTGTGTACTTAACATCCATCTAGAAAACATTGATCATTATTTTCACTAATATGTCCTGGAATAATATGATTGTATCATACCTTGTGATAGGTTTAAATGTTTCATCATCATCGAAAACCACTATCTAGTAGTCCTTTTCCATAATAATTGTGTTTTATTTCAAATTGCGATTCCATTTTTTGTCATCTTATTATGAAAGATGCATTTTTTCAATAAAATTCTTATTTCATGGTCTCAAAACAATATACCATGTTTGATTCTTCTCACTTTACTCAAGATTATAATTCATATCCTATAACTAGTTTTAATATCCGGTTTTTTACTCAAAATGTTTAGGATCAATAGGTGATAAGAACAATTCTTGTAGTATATTTTGCATCCTCTTTGTCTACACCGGTGAAGTTTGACCACCAATTATATTATTTTTACCAATTTTTAACTTTTTTTCAGTATTTTTACAAAAACTAGTTTTTTCTAATCATTCTCAGAATCTTAACCAACTTTTGAATAATAATCATTAATTGGAACATCAACTAATATGAATTTGTATTTATCATTATCCCCACGATAATAATCATTTATTTCAATATGATTATACACAATATCTACTATAGTTACATAATAGCTTTCAACTATAATTCCCAACTATGTATTGATGCATTTATATTCATTATCATTCCCGGTGTATCCATGAAATACCACCTCATTTTCATGGGATTCAAACATAATAAGTTTCTAAATATTCAGAATGAAACACATACTTATGAAGACTTGGAATAACATAAATGTTGGATTTATTCCATATCATAGCTCATTTGGAGTCTTCACTTATTTTGGACATAGTTATTCTTTATTTTATGTGTAGACATATTTCATCACTACTTCATTCCAAAACATCTTTGGAGGAACATTCCCAATGAGTACTTTTTTTCAATGTGGTAGATAATTTAATGTATTATTTTAACTATTGTATTTTGTAGTGGTGTTCATAGTACTTAAACATGATCCCATATCCCTTGATTCTTAGGATAATCCCCTACCTGGATATTTGTGAATTTTTTACATTTATCAATTTTGAGCTTCTAGAATAATTGACCCATAAATTTTTCAACATCTCTTTGATAAGTTCTTATGAAACTGAACACCTCATATTTGTGGGTGATTATAGAATCCCATGCCATTCTTCTTATATCATCAATTAAGAGAACATAATATCTCCTCACATTAATAGGCCTTAGAGAAATAGGTCCACACACATCCATATTCACCAACTCCTGATTTTTTTATGTTTTCTGATTTTTCATATATGTATTTTGAATGATCATACCAAGTAGACATGCCTCACACATATGAGAATGATCGTGTGATAACCTTTGTAGATCTAAAAAACAATCTTGTTTCACAAGATAATTCAATGATGATTGGTTCAAGTGGATAATAACTTTTACGTAACTCATTTTCTTCATCCATGGATATAAAGATAATATCTTCGTATCCAATCCCAAGGCTGAGATTCCATATTTTACAGTTTCACTAAGAAACAACTACACCATCTTTTTCATTGATGAAACATAATTTTAGGGAAAATATTGTGGAATGCCTTGAATAACAAAATTGATTTCCATTATGTAATTTCTAACTGAGACCACCAGTAACCAAGACTTATATATATTTTATATCTCTTCCCCGAAATTTTTCTTTTCAATAGCTAATAATTTTGAATCCATAATAATTAATAAAAATTATAATACCTTCCATTTCACATATGATTATTATCCCCAGTTTTTTGTTTCTTTTTATACTTAAGGATCATCCACTATCAATGAACTCTATTATATGGAAATATGAATCTTTGAACACATTTTATTAATTCAATTGATGCTAATATCTATGTTTTTTTCAATTATTTTGACTTTATACTCAATACATTTTGATAATCATGATATTCCTTGATGTATGATGAACTATATGCATCTTTCAATTCAGAAAACTGAATTTTCATTTTCATCTCATTTGTCAAGACTTTGCATTCCTTCTTATTATCAAATTCACTATACTTCAGCAGATTTCTCCACATAGTTAATGAAAATTTTTATTCCATGTGATTAAATCCTCCACACCAGACACATGGACTTTCAAATGATGACCTAGAATAATGAAATCTAAATGAATTCCTCTGTTGGTCATGTTCCCTTTGTCATCTCTTTTCTATGGAACATACATTTTTTGAGTGTCCCATTTTTCCGCAACAATATAATCTAATTCATGGTGCAGTCCTATATCGAAATACTACACAACTGAATCTCCCATTGGTTCACCAAATATTTGTTTTTTTCTTTTTCCCCAAATCAATCTTCATCCTCGGAGTGATAGTATATGGCCTAACATCAACAATTTTTTATTTATGTATGCATTCAATCCCCATACCAACCGTATCACTCATATGTGATTGTTTATTCTGTTGTATTGGAATCATAAGTTTCCCCTAATATTTCACATTAAATTACATTCCAATGATATCGTTTACATTTTCTTCAAAAAAAATCTATTTTTTCTTTTCTAATATAAGTCAAACTATCAATCTGTCTTTTTTGTTCTTTGATTTTTGGTTGTACATGACACCAATTTTTTGAGTTCTCTGGAAATGAATATTTATACACTTCAATTTCTTCATTTAGTTTGATGTTTTATTAGGTCTTCTTCTTGATATAATGTTTTACATCATGAGCCAATTTTTTGGATTTCAGTTTTTCTGTTCTAAAAACATCAATTTCTACAATTGAAGCTTATAATTTTTCTAGTATATCAACTCTTCCATAAACATTTTCTTCTTCATTATTTCTTTCATTCATTTTCTAGGAGCTACTAGAAACTACTACCATAGCACCTGCTTCATGATCCATGCAGTTTTCCAACTCTTCATCCTCATCATCTTCTAAACCACCATCTACTTTTGAATGAATAATATACCTTTTGAATTAGTTTCTGTTAAATTTCTTCTTACCATTAACATAGACTGATATATTCAACGTAATATGTTGAATTCATCCTCATCATCATCAGGAAACTTCTTAGATCACCACGTAGCAATATTTCAAACCAATAATACTAGAAATAAAAATGTTGGTGTTTCCCATTAATTTTTTATTTCCCTCATTGTATTTTAAAGAAAGGAATGACATAAATCTGTCTATATATTTTTTATACTACACATATTAAAGAGGAATCTTCTACATTGCCTTAATTTACACTTCTTTATAATACCCTTGTTCACAAACTCATTATCTTAATTTCAACTCTTCTATGAACCAAGATTACTCTGAATGATATCCAATTACATCTCCTTTGGATCATTATCTTCCAATACATAAAATATTTTATTGATCTGAGGTGTATGTACTCTGATAATTGTCTTGGGAACCATTACAACTTCAATTATTTCCCCAAGGCCACACAATTATTCCCCAATAACATTCCCCTTGTCAAATGATGGATCATCAGACTCAGTTGGGTGCAATATAATTTCCTCATACTTATTCAATAGTACACAAAACTTTTTTTATCTAAATTTGGAGTCACCATCACAAATTCTAATCACCTTTTACCACATAGAATGTAAGTTTTATAATAAATCGCCCTTATATATATTTCATTTGAAAGGGATCCTCCCGAAGAAAATATTCCATTTGTTTCAATATCCAATTACCTTTCATTCAGCTTTAGATAAATCACTACTAAAAATTTTATTTGAAATACCATCGATAATTTCTATATTGATATACATTATTGACAATTTCATGTAGTGTTACATCCAATTCTTCCATAATTTAAAATTGTTTCTATTGAAGATAAGAATCCAATTTTGATTGACAACTTCCCTGTCTTTTAATAAGATAGGACCACTAACATGAAACCCTTACTTCTAATACAAATTGTTAGCCCAACTAGGTCAAATACCATGATATGGGTGCATTAGTATATAACTTATTAAAGGAAACATCACCTTAAATTATTTTTCATCAAAAAACACTATTCTCTCTATTTCCCATAGAAATGTATGAACATTATTAAATTATGCACGAGACACGTCAATTTTAATAACCTCACCCTCATTGGGATACAAATATGGGTCATTCAATGAAGATGTGATGATGTAAGAAAGAAAATATGGCTTACATCCAAATTACATGGTTTGGGATAGATATCTTTTATGCCCATGCCCACTACCATTACAATATTTGGAGTCATCTCATTTATTTCCAAAGTTACACTCCCTATGTCTCTTTCTCATGATCACTACCAGGGGAAACAGTTATCATATTCCACTTATTGTTCACACTATTCTATAAGGGATCAACATAGAACACTTGGACTTGTAGGTCCCTTCATTTTCACTAATGAATGCATCATAAATTGTACCTAGATTCTATTTTGAATATATTTTTGTGTTTCTCCTTCACTCGTGTGAAAATAACTAGATGAGAAACATTCAAATTCCATAAAACTAGAATAGAACTCTTTTTAATGTAGAATCATCAATTACCTCCATTTTTGAAAGATCTACATGTGATGGAAAGTCCTCATTTCACTATATTGAATGTAGTAGGGAATAACCCTCTTATACAAGTATTTCTGAGTTGTACATATCCTTTATCTACGTCTTCTCATTAATATTTATAATTTGACAATGATATTTTATGTACCAAGTGTAACGGTGTATCTCCAAGCCCAATATTCTAGTTTGATACCCATATGTGAGTCCTTATTGCATAACCCCTTTTGTGAGATCATGGTGTGTACCCTTGTGTAGGATATGGGTGTGATACCCTTGGGTGATTCCCTTAACCAAGTCCCTTCCATGTGACCCATTAACGAGTTCTCTATTGTTGTGTCCATTCCATGAGTCTTATTTTGGTGAGTTATTTCTAAGAGTCTAGTTTTCGTGAGTATATTAAATGGGTATTTTTTTAGTACCTTCCATGAGTCTTCTTTTCCTATTTTCACAAGACCCATTTTAGACCATGCGCAACACCCTAGTGTTTGCCAGCATTTCATGAGACCTTATTCAGATCATGAAAAACTATTATGGAATGTTAATCACATATATCCCATTGTGAGACCTCTATGTGATTATATTTTTCATGTTATCTGCAGAATACATCTTATTATATGATTATTCAAATCAATATTTTTATAGTTAACCTTTCAATGAATAAAGACTTGTTATGAAGTATTTATAGGAAGAAACCCATAGCTTTAACTCCACAAATTACTCCACATGTAATTGACAATAATCTAACCCTTCTACATCACATTATCAACAGGATCATATAGTGAAACTCAATCATGATTCCATGGACTATATTCTCATGTTGTGAGAGTCTTTGGTTATCATTCACTCTAGTACTTTGTGGGAGTCCCTAATACATATTACCACTTTGTACAATTCCCCGATCCTCATTTGTGAATTCGAAAAGTATATGTACTATAATTATTATTTGAGCGAGTCCCTATTCTGAATTTTCACATTCCAAATGTCGATGGTCCATATTCCCTCTCTACGTGAGTCTCAAATCCGAATTTAGGATTTTTTCAAGTCTCTATTCCTGATTCACACTTTCCACTTTTCATGTTTTCCATTTTCACAATTTCTTAGCATGAGAACCAAAGATAATCATGAGTGTTGTGTGGGATCCCATCATGAGATACAAAGTCAATCACGATCACTACACATGATCCCATAGTGAGACTTAAATACAATCATGAGATCTGCATGATATCCCATCAAAAGACTGAAATAAAATCATTTGTCTTTCAATATAACTTTAGGAGGTCACAATTAAATCACACTATTTTCAATGATTTTGTCTTCCCATTAATTTTTGGATTCATCATGAATTTAAAATAAAACAATGAGTGTCATGAGTGATAAAATTCTATGAATTTTCATACAATCACACTCAGTGTGTTTAGTTCATCATTCGCACTTTGCGAGTTTAGTTATACATTAGTGCTCTTCATGCATGCATTGATAACTAGACTTTTTCAACATCCTCATTGCTTATAAAAATACAAAAACAACCCTAGATCACCACTATAATTTATGTTTTAATAATAGTTTCATTTGATCATAAATAATTCATTAAACCATCAAATCATAACATTGGGGTTGGAAATGGGTTTCATCAAAATTATTTTTCTCCATCATATCAAAACCTAAGGAAATGAAAAGAAGTTCATAATTATTTAATCACAATATACATAACCTTTATAAATGAAATAGGTTTCATAGAATCATCATTAAATCACAACCACCAAAACCATTTATTTTAGAATTATTGATGTTATCATATGTTAATTTCTCAAGAGAATTATAAAAATCATTATAGGATGTTTTGAACATGAAAAATACCTTTAAAAAGCATTGGTAAATTTAATCAAAAACCTGAAACATAACTTATTCATTATGTATCATTAAAAACTAAAAATACTAAAAATATTAAGGAAAATATTTTTTTTTGGAAAATAACTATGAATAGTAATTTATGAATATTCAAGGAAAATAATATTTCTGATTGTCGGAATAGCCTATTATAGTATATATATATATATATGTATATAAAGAAAAAATTCACTCCACACTATTATAATATTAAAATCAGAAAAAATTATATTTCTTAAAGGTTCCATTTAAAAAATATAAATAATTTTAATGGTAGTGAAAGTGTGTTTCTAATGAATTTTATATTCAATCAAAAAATACATAAAAATTTATAAAGATCTTTCTCAAGGAATAAAATGTTCATCATCCAATGGTGAAATAATGTTAGATATTAATTAAAATCATTTTCATGATATTTATATGAACTATGTATAAGAAAATATTATATTTTAAAAAAATCATTGTAATAACACATGAAGATTATTATATATTGGTTCTGATGGAAAATATTTACTTAATTTCCAAAAACAGAAAATTAGAATATATAATATTTAAATGAAATCCCATTATAACATATATCTTTAACTCATGTAATATATTCTTTTAAACACATTGAATCTGAATGTATATAAAATACAGTTTTATAATAGTTATTTTTCCGAACCATTTTCAAGAATACATTAATCTATAAAATTCCTTCATAATTTCTAGATCACAATTTATAATTAATTTTACCACTAAAATAACTATTATGGGGAAAACATCTCATCATTCCCTGAATGTATTTATTTGATGGTTATATTACTTTCACATAGTTCATCATTTCATCATCCATAAAATATAGATAATTTTATATTTATCATGTTTATTCCACTTATACACTCTTATTTACATTTATATAATGTATTGATGGATAATCAATTGCATCAATTTTTATAGATGGTAGACTATATGTACAGAAGAGTAATTCATTAAATTTTCAATGGATAGATCAATAATAGTGTAAATATTAATTATATATAAATTTATTGTAATTACATAAAAAATATCATATATACATATTATGAAATTTTACAAGTTATATATAGAAGAAAATATAAATTAATTACATTCCTTTATAGTGGTGAATGACTACACATATGCATGACTGAAATAATCATTTATAAATGGATTGGGATGAGATATTAAATGGTTTTCCTATAATAATAATAACATATCAATATATTAATAATATTGGATTAATTTTTTTAGGTTGGATATAAAAAAATTTATTGATGTTTAAGAAGAAGAAAAATTGTAGTATTTGTGTAAGATGATTACCTCATCATTGAGAGGCCTTTATTGTCATAACCAATAAGACATCATATGACGATCATAGGGTAATACAATGGTCAAAAGAAAAAATGGAGGGGAGTTATTATGATTTTTTGGAGGTATTAGTTAGGTTATATGGATAATTGTTTTTTAACTAAGAAATAAAGGAGGATCTATTTTATATGTGAGGGGAGGGACACAAATGGAATTACCCTAAAATATTTAAACAATAAAATCTATCATTCATGTAAATGTCACACAATGTGGAAGAATAATTTTATTCAATGATATAATTACATTCAAATATCTTCAACCAATAATATTTACACAAGTATTAGTTAATTTTAAAATGTAACGAATAGTTTATGACACCCCTGTATAAATTTTTTAATACTAACATTGGTGATTTTTTTATATTTTTACAATTAATTATGAACAGAATAGATATAGGTGGAATAAAAAAAATTAAATTTATCTATCAAATTTTTAAATACAAATGTTTAATGACCATTCTTATAACTAGTCTAAATTAATATTAAAATTAGCATGCCAACAGTAGTGAAACATATGTGTGGAAACTTTTGTTTTCTGAATAAAACTATGTTAATTTTTACTCCTTGACTAAAAAAATATTGATGAATATTAATAAATATTAAGAAATATATAATATATGAATTTCATGGAAATAATTTAATAATTGTTCTTAATTTATTTAATTTTTGTATTAGATTTGTTGTGTGTAGAAAATATTTTTGTAAAAAACACATATTTTTATCTTTAATTTTTTTTCCTTCAGACCAATTTTATAATAACTGGATTGATTTAATGCATGTATAAATAAATACTTTTAATAAATCAATCTATTTTATTCACACTAAAAAATCAATCCAATATGAAGTATCTTTTCCATGGGATAATACTATTTTGATAGTTTATCATGGTTATTTTAAACACGATGTTGTGTGTAATAAAATCCAAATTAATTAAGGGGTAATATATAATAAAATAATAGGGTGTTATATTATACAACAATATAATAACTTATCCAATGAAATCAAAATAATCTGATTCCAAAAACATGGAATTAATTTACCTTATCACATCCCCAGGATCCCATATTGCATTGTCAAATTTATTCTTTCACTATACTAAATTAAATAATAATGTGGTCATGTAACACATCACTATATATTTTTAAATCAAAATTTCTATTGTTATTATGAATTAGATATATAATTATTCATTGGAATGACTTCTGAGTTTAGTAAATTTTAAGGATTGTGTACATATATTCTTATGAGAGGTACTAAATGAAATACTTAACATGAGACCGATCTAGTTGTAGAATCATATGATATGAAATCATCATGATATGCTCAAGAATATCGATGGGGCCAATATATATATGTATATATATATATATATTTATTTCCCTCAAATATACCCTCTAAAAAATATCGATACATTTTTTTCATGAATTATTCATTGAAATATGATTCCATAATCATTGAACACAAGTTCTTACCAATAGTTGTCTACATAATTTTTTTGTCGACTATGATATACCTTTTTTGATCTGGATTATCCCTTACCATAAATACAATTTTCTTTAACTATATATAGTCGAAATATTTATCTTGGTTAATATTAGTGCATTGGAGTTTTTTCAGTTCTTTACATATATGGTTACATAAGGAACCATTTGAAAGATCATCTGAAATAAATTTTGGAAGTAATATTCTACCAGATAAGGAGGTTGATTCTAAAAACAATTCTAATTAATATAAAATCATCTCACCTGATATTCTATGATTTTAATGGTCTATTGAAATTAAACAAATATCAGAAGATGATATGTAGATCTAAAGATTAACACTTTATTAAAATCTCACGAAATAGATTTCATGAATATTAAGATAAACCTCAGATCCCAATTATTTATATATATATATAAATATATAGCATTACCAAAAATATTATCTATTACCTAATGAAAATTCCAATAATCTGATTAAGAGATAAATAATCTCTAATAGAAGAAAAATGTTCTAATTTCATATGGAGATCTACTACAATCCAATATTAATATGATTTTTTAATTTTAAAAAAAATCTTGGTAATGTTTTCCTATTTACATTCTCGTATGAATAATGAAAGAACATTTTAAGGAATATATATTACTTCTTATTTGATGAATATTCATATCATTGCATAATGATATTTTTCATAATTTGTTATGTATAGTATATTTGGAATGATTTATAGATAAACAAAATTTTCAAATTATTGTACATAATAATGTAAAGACCCGACCCGAGTTGCAAATAGCTGGTTCTTTATTACATTACATTGGAATGATTACAAGAAAGTCTTATCCAGATGGATTGAGTAGTTTAGTATATTTGGAAGCAAGATACATATATAAGTTCCATATCACAACAGGAAAAAAACAACAATATTTTATTCCATTAAAAACATTCATGCCTCTGAGATTATGTATGCAAGTCACTCGTAACATACATCTTCATATCCCGTGAAATTGGAACATAAGAAAGGGGTGAGTTTAAATTATAAGTAAGAGTAAGAAATACAGCTGAAGAAAACATAAACATAATCATTAGGTAGGGTGAATAATTGAAAACACATTCCTTTACAAATAACAATATTGAACACATTATGATAGGAATTTGAGATGAGTATAAAATGCCATAATAAAACATTTTACCAGGTATTCTTCTAGTCTAATAACCACATGATCATTAAATTAATTTCACCATTATGAGGGAAGTGCATGTTCCAGAAATTCTGAAATATACTATCAAGGCCTTGAATAAGAGGTCTAATAAATTATTAAGGCCACATCCAAAACCATATATGAAAATGGGCAAGGCCTCAGCCAAGTCCACGTCACATTATGTAATTATCCAACCAATACATTGAGAAAACATATTGGGACCCACCCATCACATAATATGTCCAATATATTCTTCATATGATCAGGGATAAACATAATGAACATATATATTCATATTCAAACTATCATATGGAATGTATGTAACTTCCCCCAAACATTAATCTTAAACACTAACCATTAAGAATAAATTGGTGAATGGTTTTTGGATGAAACATCAAAAATAAAACTATTAATAAATTATTAAATAAAATATGGTAGAAAATATCATACATAAGAATCAATAAAATTGTTGAAATAGATGAATATTTACTTATAAAATCATCATGTAAATATTAATATAAATACTCATTTACTTTGAAAATATGAGTACTTTTCAGAAACTAATTGTATAAAATCAACAATTGAAGTAAGGTATTATTTTAATAATAAAATTATGGACTTTATAAATTTAACCGTTGATTCAAAGAGATAATAGAGTGTCCTTTATAATATGTAAGAGTTTGGTAAATTCCTTTAAAATTGCCTCTATATCAAGAGGAATTTTTGAACGACCCTTCAAATAAACATATGAATACCCATAAATGAAGGTATGATTCTGGTTTAAAAACATACTTAGAACATTAAATTAATGATTTTTAGGAGTTAATATGAAGTAATAAGAATTTATTTGTGGTAATTATATTATAATAGTGACTTGAATGAAAATGGATGTTCGGGTAAAAACCCTAACATTAAGTAATAATGTGTTCTGATCTTGAACTTAAGGTCATGGAATATGAAATTAGACTTATTAATAACTATATTAAATTTTTATTTGACTTTAATTTAGTTTATAATTATATTATTAAGTCTATTAAGTCCTTTCTTACTGGTTATAATATAGAATTACATCGTTCTGGAGTGTTCATTTTCATTATTTTCATAATCGGATCTCTTTTCTTAATTAATGGTGTTCATTTGGAATGGAAGTAAATATCCAAAAAATTAATTTTCTTATTATTTATGAACATCTATTGCTATTAATGGTAATTTATTTCATTGTTTTAGAGTGACTAGGATGAATCGTTATATGTAATAATAATGACAATCACATAGATTATTTTAGTGGTTTTTTGATTATTATGAATTAGTTTGGTCATATAATTTGAAATTATGTACTTATACGGGTTCATAAATATTAAATAGCTTGTAATACATATATATATGTCTATTTAAACCTTAAAAATTATATCACGACTAGTAATTAATGTGAAATTGAAGAATGAAACTTCGTCGTCCATAAAGGTATTAAATTGGCACCTTATAGATGATGATTTCGTTTGTAAAATAAAAGAGAGAGAAAGTAAGGATATTGATATTTGTTAATACATTAAAATGATAAACTTCTAGTATATAGAATATTCTGAATATATCAAGGTCATTTTGATAGAGGATGTGGGGATAAGATAACAATAGAAATGAACATGAAATGAAATTGAAATAAATCCAATGTGAATTTACCTCATGAAACAACCTCCATTTGACTCTCATTAGGGGAAGGGTTTTTAGTATTTTGGAATGACCAAGAGATCCTAGATGTGGTGAGTTACAGGGGAATGGTATTTTATTAGAAATCTATTGAGCTTCAATGATTAGAGGAGTGAAGAGAAGATGGTGTGAGGTGGTGTTTTATAGTGGAGGAGAGGATTGAATTTTGTATATTTTATTCAGTATTTTATTATTTCCCTCAAGACAACCAATAGTGTTGAATCATTGAACAAATATTGTAAAATGTGCATTTCAGTTTGAAATAAATGGCCATACCTCACTTATTATTACATAAATAGTCTATTTAACAGATATTTTGTGTATACGGTATTTTACTGTGTCTCACAATTCATCAAAAATTTGATTATTTCTGAAAATAAAAAAAATCACGCTAACCATTATTTGAAATATTGGATTGAAAAATGAACGCCATTTATTCAAAAAAAAATCTCAATATTATTATTTTAATTTTTAAATAAAATCATAGTTTATTCGAATAATAACAATTTGAAAACTATATTTCATTTTAAATTACATTGAAAAATTAATCAAAATCTCATTATCTTGTAACTGTATGAAAATAAAATAATAATAATATTTAAAATTCATATGGTTTATATTACTATTCATATTTATATACACAAGGGTATGTTACAATTCAACAAAAATAATGATTTTTCTACTAGACTCGTAATGACATACTGATCAAAACTCTAGATGACAGTTTTTGGAAATTTAAAATTTTGTATAGGCAAATTTTTGTTTAATTACAAGATTATAAAATGTGTTGTTTTGTTGGGACATAGTTTTTCAAGCATTAAATATTTATTTTCAAAACCATGGGGTTTTACACTATCCCCACATTAAAAATATTTTTCCTAAAATTTCACAGAATTTTACCTCCCAAAAAGATTTCATTTGGTTTTCCTCATACACTCCTTAGGCTTCAATATTGGATCTTTGATTTTAGGATTTCACAAAAGTATCATTACAAGAATAGATGTATGATTCCTCTGCACTTGGTCATTACTGTTTAGTATCCATTTTGGAGCCTCAAAGTATGATAAGTCAGTTTCCAATTCTAAACCATCAGAAGTGAGGACATGAGTTGGGGTTGGCATGTACTTTCTCAAAAATGAGACATGAATACATCGTGTACATTAGAGAGGCTAGGCAGAATGGCTAACTTATATGAAGCAGCTCCAATTCTCTCTAGAATTTCTAAAGGTCTAATGTACCTTGGTCTTAGTTTCCCTTTCTTTCCAAATCTTATAATGAACTTCCATGGAGAAACTTTCTTGAAATTATGATCTACCACTAGGAATTCCATATCCTTCCATCGATTATCAGCATATCTCCACAATATGATTTAAGCTGCTCTGATATGACCTTTAATAGTATTTACCTTTATTTTTGTTTCCTCTAAAATCTCTAGGCTCCCAATATTTCTTTCCCCGACTTCTTCCCAACAAGTTGGAGTATGAAATCTCTTTCTAAACATTGCTTCATATAGTGCCATTTGAATACAAGAATTGAAATTATTATTGTAAGAAAACTCCACTAAATGTAAGTATTGATCCCACATACCCTAGATGTAATTTTAACGTGATCTCAACATGTTCTATATGGTTTGGATCAACATTTATTATTGTGAATCAATTTTTGGGTGGATAGTGGTACTCAAATGAAGCTGAATATCCTAATATTTCTGATCAATTTTCCAGAATTTTGATATAAATTGTGAATCTCATTCAATAAAAATAGAGATATGCTCTATGAACTCCCATAAAATCATTAATAAATGGTTTTTTCTAGGTGGTACAATGGAAAATCGTCTCTTATAGTGTGGAAATGTGAAGATTTCACAAGTCAATCCAAAATTACCCATATCACATCCATATTCCTTTGAGTTTTGTGTGATCTAGTTACAAAATACATTTTGATGTCATCGTATTTCCACACATTAATAGGTAGAGGTGGTATGACTCCTTATGGATGTTTCTTTTATCCCTAACTTTTTGGGATAGTAAACATATTGATACATAATTCTCTATTTCCCTCTTCTTGTTCTCCCAGTAGAAATGTTCCATTAAATATCTATGCATCTTAGTGCTTTGTATAAGGAAATTGAAACTATTGGAATCATCCATGAACTCACTTTTTAACTCTGTTATATGAAACAAAAATCCCCTTCCCAAATTTCATAATTCCATCATGACAAACGAAGTCAGCTGACTTCCCCTCTTTCACAACATTAATTTTCTTTTGTATGTTCTCATCCTCAGGATGAGAACTTTTAATCCATTTATAATAAATATGGCTGGGTAACCAAATAAAAAAGTAGTCATTTTTCAAAATCATAGAAAATTTCCATATCCATCCTCACTAGATCCATGTACATATGTTTGTTTTCAATCCCCATTTTTTTGATAACTCCATGATCCTTCCTACTTAATGCATCAACTACCTTGTTTTCCTTTCTGTGAGGTAGTGTATAGTATAATTATAATATTTGAGTAGTTCAAGCCATGAACATTGAATGATGGTTAGTTAATTCTGTGAGCATATAATTCTCCACACATGAGGTAGATGGAAATTACATTAATTTTTCAGAACACTTAATACATGACACAAAGTGTCACCCAATGACCATATTAGATTAATGCCATTGGAAACTCAGAACATCAACTTCTAACATGGTAAAGAATCATCCAAATCCCCAAAAACGATCCTCCATTTTTATCCTACCTAAAAAATTTTATTTTTATCCAGGGGAAAAGAAAACATTCAATTTTTGATATCAAAATCTTCGTAAGGGTAAAAAAGGAGAACATAAAATGAACCATAAACATTTTAACGTAAAAATATCTATATATTGAGAAGGGAAATAAATATTAGAAGTATGTAAGAAATGAATCATAAAAGTAACTTCACAAGGATAGAATAAAAATGGAATTTATCTTCTAATTGTGGAAATATAATAATACATAATATGATTTCCATAGTATCCAAGGCATTACTTTCAAGACAATCATACTGGAAAAATTCAATTACTGAACTGGGTCCACTTTTTGTTCCAACCATGTATTACTGAACCTGATATGATTTTTGTTGAGGTATGGTATATATCATGAGATATTAATCCTTAACAAAATATATGAATAGATATATATTTTCCCCCCATCTCATAGTGAAATCATTCTTCCATTTTCCACAAAATGAATAAATAATTTATCATAGCATAACCCATTAAATAAAATGTGATTCTTAAACATCATTTCAACATAACGTAATCCATATAAGATAAATTTAATTCATAATAATAATTCCTTATTAAACCCAATGAAATATAAGTAACAAGAGGAAAGGAAACAAAACCCTATGTCATCGTATATGTAAAATAGTTTTCATAAAACAATTGAACATAATTCCTAAGGAAAATACCATTTAGTCATCCAAAACATTTTTATTTCTAAAAATGATGTGAAATATTAATTGGAATTTTTTTATTGAATATAAACTAGTTATATTTTAAAATAAATAATGTTTTATGAATGCATAAATTTTTTTTACCATGTTTAATTCATAAACATTATCCTTATACATTTTTTGGAAAATTCAAAAACTACGTCGTTTGGTAAAAAAATATTCCTTATATACCAAGTAGTTAATGTTAAAAATGTGTAAAAATGAATTTAAACATACATATAAGAATAGTAAAAATTATTATGGAAATATTCTTAGAAACATGGTCGTGGATGTTAAATATACCCCCAGTAAATACTTATGTGTAAACAATCTCACATAAAAATGAGATTTGCAATGTTATATCTTACATTATGTATGATACTCTCTTTACTTGTTCAATAATATAGTATAGTGTTTTTAAACATATTATTAACTTATATCAGAATCATAACAATATTTATTTTATCATATAGGATTATGTTATTATTTATATTACCCATTTATTATCAATTTCATGTTAATGCTACATTTCAGTTAATATCGATTTGTTTATCATACATGTTTTGACTTGTTATTCTTGATCATATTACATAGATCATGATTTACTTACTTATAGAAAGTATAATATATAATATATATAATATATATTCATATATATATATATATATATATATAATTGAATACACTGTTCCTAGAGATGGTAGGTCGTATGTACGAATTACCGTTGTTTTCATTTTCTTATCATATTGAATGGATGTAAGTGAAGGAAATATATGTACATATATATATATATATATATATCATTATAATAGATTTATTATGTCATATATTTTATAATTATGAATAATATTATATATATATTTATAATCATTCTTTGATGGAAGAAGTGGAAAATGAATCTCATCACGTCATTGAGACGGTAGGCTGTACGTACGCACAAGTGATGATATCATTACATTATTGATTAAATGATATTGAAATAGATGTTATTTTTGTTATAAAGAACCATATTAAGGTAATATTCATTATTTATGTTAATTATACTCATCATTTTACTCATCCAAATAATGTAATGTGGAATATCAAATTACCCCACGGTGTGGAGACGATAAGCCGTACATACACACACATGGTGATATTATTATTCTTATGATGGGTAAAATGTTGTATAAAATTGTCTTTTGATTACATTAAAATCTCAATTTACGGATGATACTTGATTTATTACTTTTTTATGGAAAAAATATAGAATGAAGATGTATTAAAAGAAACTAAATTTGAAAGAAGGGTTAAAATGATTACCTCTTCTTTGGGTGAATCCTTTTGATTGGAACAAATGGGCACCGTAGTATGGCACTATGACCAATATAATTCATATAGGATTTAGTTAGGGAGGTTGGGAAGAGATATGTATTGGTTTTGGGAAAACCAAAAGGCATTAGTGGTGTGAGTTATAGAGAAGGTGAGGAGACCTTTAATAAGAGAGGATAGGGGCATGTTAGGAAAATTTTGAAATTTTAATTTATTATAAGTTAATTTTCGTTTTCTAAGAGCTTAAAATTAACTTATTTCGAAGAAAATAACATTATGGGTCTAAATACGCTCATCCAATGCATGTTTAGGCAATAAAATTAACCTTATCTTTTATATTTAACCCTTTATAAAATAAGTTAGCTCTTAACATGTCCTCTTATATTTTAAAACTACATGGTTAATATCATAACAATAAAATGACAAGAGATCTTAAATTGCATCTTTAATGAAATTTTTATCACTATGCAAGTTTTTCGGTAGACCATTATATTTTCAGGATTTTTTTATCATTTATAAAATAGTATTTGTTTTAAAAACACATTTATGTAAATTTTTACTCTATTTTGTAATTGATTTTTTTAATGTTATAAAAAATTTATTATTTTGATAAAAATAAATTAACTCATCCCTAATATTTCAATCCCGTCAATAAAATTCTTTTATGGCATCTAAATGTTCAAATTAAATTTATTTTAATATTTATAAATCTATTTTTTTGAATCATTCATTAATGAGGTGATTACTACATCATAATTGTGTCATAAATTAATATATTGGTCTAATGTCTAAAAATTATAAATAAAATAAAATGATGTAGGAATTTTTTTAAAATTTTTTATTACTATTTAAATAAATATATATCTATTATACAACCCTGTATTATAATCTATTTAGAAAAAGATATATGTTTAGGTTATTATTGTCTTTATTATAAATTAATTCTTATAAAATGTCATTTTCACATCCTGTGGAATCCATGGGGTTCCAAAATGAACACAAGTATTCCCAAAGTAGTAAATGTCTCGTTTAATAGTATTATGACATTTTTTAGGGTATTGTAATATTATTATTATATTATTTTTTACACTTATCTACCAGATTTACCCATTAACCATGGTTAATAAAATAATTATTGAAGTTACTATTAAAAAGATCCATACATAAAAGGTAACTATTTAAAAAATTTGAACCATATGATTCCAAATATGGAATAAATTTTTACAAATTAAAAACCAAAAAATATCAATAATTATTTAAAAATTAACTCCTGTTGTCCAAACCAAATAGTGGGTTTTTTTAAACATAATAACATTCAAAAGATTGACATTTGTATATGACCAATTTTAAATTGATAATAATTATGAACAAAATTGGATTTAATGATAATAATAAAATCAAATTAATAATTAAAACCAATTAAAAATACAATCTAACTATATAAATAAATTATATTAAAAAACTATTTTGAATTAAAATGTAGTCTTTTTCACAATTCATTTATATTTGAATATTATAAGAAAAATACAAAAAAATCAACAAAAGAAAATTTTTATGACCATCTTAAAAATACTATGTTTATTTTGTCAAATAGGATACATAAAAGTGTAAAAAATTATTTTTAAAATGGGTGCACCATCAAAGTTCGGTAATACAGCATTTTTTGAATTTTTTTTGATTTATCCGAAAAAATGAACTTGATTATATCTCATTTTCTAGAAAATATACAAGATGAATTTTAATGTTTCAAAATTCAATATGTGGTTATTTATTTTCATAACTTATTATTTATATAATGTTAAGAAATTATATATTAATAATATATCATTGTTTAGTGAAACTTGGTATCTCGTAATGCGCAATCTATCATGGAAGGTCACTCATTCCTATAACGTAGGCCATTTTAGTGTTGCATTTATTGAAATATTCCATTAGTGTTGCATATAACATAATCCAAAATTAGTTCATTAGTACATTGAACAAAATCTATACTGACTTTTGCGTGAAATTAATTCTATTAAAAGAATTTCAAACTATGTGCAACACAAGCAAAGAATAGTTTTGCATATACTGCAAGCTAATAATGTGTTGTGTATAGTGCAATATAATCTTGGTTTTTCATAAAATAAAAGACATCAAATAAATTAAAATAATCTATCACATAAAATACCAAGGTTTTACACAGAAGATATACTTCATACTCTTGTAAACCGTATATGTCACAAATTTTTCTATAAGGATAATGTCTCCATATCTTCAGAAAAAATATTACCCATAATAACTCAATATCTTGAGTGGGATTTTTTTGATCATGAGTTTTTAACTTCCAAGATCTATAAGAAATAAATCAATATTTCTTCATAAGGACACAACCAATTCCATTCTTCGATTTATCGCTACAGATCACAAACCCATCATTCACCGATGGTAGTGGTTAGCATCTGAGCATTCACTAATCTACTCTTAAATTCTTCGAAAGAGTCCTCACATTCATTTTCCCAAATGAACATAACCCCTTTACATTTATTCTTGGTCATTGGGTTTGCTAAACAAGCAATGTTCATAATGAAACACCAATATTTACTTTTTTAAAAAATAAAACAACATACCTCAATTATGTTCATTGGAGTATGACATTCCTTCTCTTCCTTTGTCTTCAAATGATCAACAGATATTTCATCTTTAGAGACAATATGGCATAGAAAAAAAAATTGATGCCAAAATTCACCCTTTCTAAACATCCCATGTAATTCATTTATTCTAAGAGTCTTCATATAAATGGTCAAGTGATTTTCATGATCTTCATAACTTTTATAGTATAACAATATATCATCAATCAATTCCAGCTAAAATCAATGAATATACTTTTTGAAAACACAATTAGTTATATCTATGAAAATATAGGGTCCATTGTTCATTCCAAAAGTCGTTATTATGAACTTGTAATGCCCATACCTGGTTTAAAATGAAATTTTTGGAATGTATTTTTCCTCAAAAGAAACTAATCATATCCAACTCAAATTTCAATCTTAGAAAAATATTATTCTACTAGATGTTGATCAAATAAATCATTAATATGAGGTAGGGGACACTTTTTCTTTATTGTTATAACATTAAATTCTCTATAGTAAATGCACAACCTCCTAGATCTAACATTCTTCTTAAAGAAAAGAACAGTGGATCCCCATGTGGAAACAATATGGAGAATAAATCATTTATCTCTCAATTATTCTAGTGGATTCTTTACATCCACTAATTCCTCAGTGTCTATTCTATAAGAAGTTTTTATATAGTCCCTGAATTTGAATAAGTCAATGGAAATCTCAATTTTACACATTATATGATGTCTAGGTAAATCCTATGGAAACACATCAAAATATTCTTAAACATTTTTTACATCCAATCACCGAACATTCCAATCCTCACCAATAGTTATTGTTTTATCATCCCCTCAAAAAATTGAATTTTGTATAGCTACTGTGGGTGGATCTAGATGGAATCAGATGGTGATTTTTCAACCCTAATGATACGGTATTCCACATCATCCTAAAAAATTGTAACCTCCTTCCTCTTCTAATAAATCTTCTCATCATAGGTTGAAAGCCAATCCATTCCAAGGATATATCAAATTAAATCATGGTTATGAAAATAAAATAAATAGAAAATCACATTTTTATTCGATAATGGGGACTTCCTTACCCAAATTTGTTGCAATGATACTTCCCATAAGAGTTTTGACTAATAAATCCCTTATTTAATGAAATTTGAAATATTTATTTTTCTTAGAAAACTAGGAAGATATGAAATAATGTGATGATACAGAATCAAATATTACATTGGCTATGTTTGTGGAAATGATTAATGCACCAGACACCACATCATTATAAAACTCAATATCAGTTGTTGTGATTTCATAACCTTGTCCTTGCTCCCTTGTCCTTCTATATGGAATGATTCCATGATTATTTGGAAATTCATTAGCATAGTGTCCCATATACCTAAAATTATATAATTGATCATTAATAACTACTTTCTTCCACTTTAAATCTTCAATAATATGGACTTTCTATCTACATATGTAGCATTCTCCATTTCTTTTAAAGCATGCACCATGGTGTTTCCTTCCACAATTATCAAAGGGTGAAAATTCAACTATTCTATTTTTCCATGTTTACGTAGTTCATTTTCTGAATTTTACAGCAACCCTCATCTTCTATTTCATTCCTTTAAAGTCATAATATTTAGGGAATTCCATTTCTATCTTCATAGCCAATTAAAATAAATCTCCATTTGATGAGAAACTTTGTGAGATGAGTACCCGCTAGAGGAATGGCATTATCCCACTAATGATTCGATCAATTATTTATCCTTGGATTGCGTATGTAGTCTATAGCATGTCATTATAAGCTTTTGAAGTTCTCTTATACTTTTCCACATTATCATCTTCCTTTTTATCAAATTTTTAAAAACATATATTCCATGTCTTTTAACTGTTCGTGAGGAAAGTATTTTTCAAGGAATATTTCCTTAATGTCCCTCCATTTGATATCTTCTATCTGTTACCACTCTGTCATGTTTTTTATTAACAAAAACCACCTATATGTATCTCCGGAGAGATGATAAACATCCATGATGATGATAGCTCTTTCAATACATCCCAAAGAGAAAAATATCTTCTCTAGGGAACATATCCATTCTTCAGCTACAAATGGGTTCACATTAGTAATGAATGATGGTTCATGTTATCCCATAAATAAATCATACAATGATCCTCCATGTGGTGGATCTGGATGCTCCATACGGGTATGGTTATTGTGCATAACCTATTTAAGTTGTCCCAGAATATTTATAAGCTACTCTACACCAATTTAAGCACTAGAGCCAGCATCACTATCATTTGCTGGAGGGAAATCCCCAAATGAGATATGCGTGTTCAACCGGTTTCAATTTATTCCACTTGGCATAATTTCTAGATAATTGAATATACTAGATTAGGTTATAAATTATAATGTATAATCATAACATAGACAACTAATAAGAATAAATTTAAATCCATTATAGGGCTAATTTGTTAATCGTAAGAATGGTTTCTTTGAGAAAGGTTTACATTTAAATCCATCATAATGGATTGTTAATAAAATTTGAGTTATCCTAATCATATCCCCCAGGAGTGTCAAACCAGGTGTGAAATAAGTCTTGTTGTCATATACTAGGATACCCTAGGTTATGCTCAAAACCCTTTTCCAGAGTTTTCACTACTTGGTATAGCTGTTCCAGAACCACGTCCACTTGTAGTATCTAAATAGGGGTGTATTTTCTAGAAAGATCAACATAATATATTATATATATAAAATACAAGGATGCTCTTGTATGTTTATACTCAATGAATATCTTTGGGGTTTTTTTTCTAATCTATGTTTTATTAATCTTGTTTATATGTTTTCTACTAAAAATCCTCTAATACAAACTGTAATGATCTTACCCCAATTGATGAGGTTCGATGCATTATTACATTTCATTTGCATTATTACAAGAAATATGTATCCTGAAGGAACTAATATTTTAGTTTATTTTGAAATAATATGTATATATAAGATCAACATTACAACATGAAAGGAAATAAAACTCTAATTAATTCCATTAGAATCATCAATGCCTCCTAAATTATTCAAGCATGTCACACATAAATTACATCATCTTATCATTGGTAAAATAAACATAAGAAAGTGGGGAGATCAAAAGATCATTAAGAGTATGAAATAAAAAATAAGGTAAAATAAACTTACCCACTATGCATGGTTAATAATTTAAAACACATGCATTTACAAATGAGAAACATGAACACATTATGGTAGGAATATGTGCTAATTATATAATTCCAAAATAAATCATAATAATTGGTATTCTACTAGTCTAAAAATGACATGAACATTCAATTACTAGATTCATAATGAGGGACGTGAATATGCTGGACATTATGAAACAAACCATTAAGGCCCCAACCAATATGTCCAAATGATTAACGTCTCAGCCAAAACTATATCAAAAAATGGGCAAGGCCTCAGCCAAGTCAAAGTATATTTATCTCATTAGACCTACCGATGCATCGGCGGGCTATAGTGGGCCCCACCTGCCACATAATATGTTCAATTAATTTCACAAATGGGTGGAGATAATCATAAATAACAAATAAAATCATGATAAAACTAACTTATGAAATGTAAATAACATTCCACGAACATTAAGCTTAAACACTAACCATTCAGAGTAAATTGAGGAATGGTTTTATGATAACACATCCAAAATTAATCTATTCAAAATAAATTAAATTAAATATTTTAGATGATATCATAAATAATAATAAACAAAATTGTTGAAATAGAAGAAGATATTAATATAAAATTATCAAATAATTAATGAGATAAATTATCTTTTACATTGAAAAGAATAGTTCTTTTGGAAAATAATTTTCATGACACTGGAATTGAAGTAAGATAGTATTGTCATAATAAATGAGAAATTTTAAAAAGATAATGGTTACATAAAATAGATAAAAGAGTTCCCATTAAAATATGAAAGAGTTCAGGAAATTTGTTTGAAACGAGCTTGTATTTTAGGAATTTTTTTAAAAGTTCCATTATAAAAACATATAACTACATATTAATGTAGGTATGATTCTAGTTTTGAGAAATATATAAAAAATTAAAATATGAATTAATAGGATTAAATATAAATTAATTATAATTTAATTGAGTTATATAGATAATAAAATTAACTAGAATGAAAATGGAGGTTCAGGTTGAGAACCATTACCTTAAGTCTGAATGTGTTCCGCTCATGAACATAAGGTCATGAAATATGAAATTAATCTTTTTTACAGCATAATTAATAACCTATTAAACATTAATTTAGTTTATCATGATTTTTTATGTCCATTATGTCCTTATTTATTAGTTATAATATTTAATTCTGTCATTCTGGAGTGATTATTTATATTATTTTCATAATCGGTTCACATGTTCTTATATAATGGAGTTTATGTTGAATGGATGTAAATAACAAGAATAAAATTTAATTATTATTTACGAACATTCGTAGTTGTGTTTTGATGATTTCTTCGAGGCACGTGCGTCCGTCTCGTTTGAGGATGAAAGACGCAATTTGTTTGCCCCGTATTCCCGCTTTCCAAAGGGCGGCGGCATCCGCTCCTTAATCAGGGACATTTTCTCCTTGATTGAAATGGGATGATAAGATGTTGGTTCTTCCTTCCATGGATTCCTCCTCAAAACTCATCACCTATTCTGGGTCTCCCTTATAGATTTAATATGTTGTTAATGAAACTCTTCCTAGAGACATATCTTAACGGACACTAGTTAATTACACTTCTTCCATCGGGACATTCCAAGGGGTCTGGTTAGGGAAGCAACCTTTGGCCAGGGGAGTAGTCCCATTGGGTGTCACTGGCGTGTATAAGCACTAGTGCACTGGTGCATCAATCTTTTTTACATTATTATAGGGCCTCTCGAGGGCGCAGAATCCTGAGGCATCCCACATCGAATGCAGGGAATCATATGCCATGGTCATATATCTGAATTTTTCCTCAGCTTCCCATGTTTAACACAGGGTACGTAGCAAGTTTAACGTGTAGCGGAGAAGGTTCGGACTGATCAGAACCCTGACTAGAGTGGATCAGATGGGTGTAACCCCTGGAGCGAACACTGATATTGGGGCTAACGCGTGGTTTACTTCCGGATTACTATTGAGGGGAATGGTATATGAGGTGGCATGATCCCATCATGATGTGGAAGACCGGGTAACAATCAGGATTGATGATGGAGTGTTTGAATGAAGTGGGGGTGAATGGGATGGAACTGCCCTGAGGATGATGATTGTTTTGGCATTGAGCCTTGAAGAGGTTTCCTACGTATCCACATAGAAGGGAATCAAAGTCCACGTAGTTCATCTAACAACATCATACCATCGATTGGGGTTCAACGGCTTGCCTCTAGGTGGGGGTCTCGATGGATTACCCCTGAACGGTGTCACAATGGCTTACCGCGGGATGGGGTCCACAGTTTAACGCCATGCAGGACAGGGGTGAACCGATGTGAAGGGGGTCAGAACTTCTGTTTGTTGTGAATCATCCTCCGGGAGGCTTCGTACGTATCATACCTCAGTAAGGATGAAAGTCCACGTAGTTTGGGAAATGGGGTGATTTGGTGCTTACGCCATGTGGCAGCCCAAAGTGTTGGTGAACCGAAGTAAAGGGGTTAGAATAACTGGATGAATAGTGGTATTGAACCTTAGGGAGGCTTCCTACATACCCTGCCTTAACAAGGATCAATGACCGCATAGTTTCAGTTGGTGGGAACCTATATGAAGGTGGACATGGGGTCTAATAGATGTTGGGATTGAACCTCGCAGAGGATTCCTACGTACCTTGTCGCTGTAGAGATCAAATACCATGTAGTTTATGTGGTGTGGGGCTTATACTGTTTTTTGCCTAGGGTGTTGTTGAACCGACGTGACGGAGGACCTAGGGTCCAATGGATGTTGGGCTTGAACCTCGTGGAGGCTTCCTACGTACCCTGCTTTGGCAAGGATCAATGACCAGGTACGCCAGGTGTTGTGAGGCTTATACTCTAGGATGCCCAGGGTGTCAGTGAACCGACGTGAAGGAGGACCTGGGATCCAATGGATGGTGGACATGAACCTCATGGAGGCTTCCTACGTACCGTACCTTTTCAAGGATCAAAGACCCCATAGTTCATGTGGACACAGTTTAAAGTCATGAGGGATGAATGTCAGCTGACGTGAAGGGGTCAGGATATGTAGGTGTTGGGATTAAACCCCAGGGAGGCTTCCTACGTACTCTTCCTTGACAAAGATTAAAGTCCTCGTAGTTTGGAAAGTGTGGGGATTACACTATAGACGGGCCAAAGTGGATATTTTGGTCGATGCTTACTCTAAGCCCATGTGAGTCATGCTTGGTGTGAGAAACAAGAGGCAGCAGATACCTGACGATCACATCGCGAAAGGTGTGTCCTTGAGTGGTGAAGTGGAGATTACATGTGATCACATCCCACAGAGGAAACAAGGTCATATGCGTGGTTAGTGTTCAGAAGAGGTTGGGACTTACTCCAAGATGGAGGCCCGATGGTGACAAAGCCCAGCAAGGGAGTGATTTGGTACTGAAGAAAGGAGGGGGAAGTCATCCATTTCCCCCTCCCCCTAGTCCTTGGAACCAAAGAAGAAAGGAGGACCAGAGATTCTGCCTCCAATAAGAATAGCTTTGTGCTTACACCAGGATGGTTCCCCTTTCCCCACAGAGAGACACTGCTCCAATATAAAGGATCTAATTCCATGTGACAAATGATCTCACTCTTGTGGAGACCAGTGGGCATGCTGAATTTACAAGGTGGGGCACCCCATGTTTGAGGCATGAGGTGAGGTCACAGTTTAAGCCATGTGCAGAGGATGATGGCACTTCACAGTTTAACGTCATGTAGCTCAGACGAGGTGGGTTTTATCTTCACCCCTAGGTCTTATATAACAAGTACCCTCTGCTCCATGGTGAAGAGAAGGGATAGGCAAAGCCGTGAAAAGGGGGTGTCATGGAGAAAACTGTTGGGAAATCCATGTTAACATGTCTATGTGAATAAGAAATAGTCGTTTTTGTGCCAATGCGATGAAGAATGAGGTGAAGCAACGCAAAGGGAAGTATCATCCAGGGGACTTGGATGTTACTTAGTGCAATCCTAGGAGGTTGTACGGGAAATGTGTATATGTCAATGATTCATTGGGTGCGGGAGGCACCTGAAAATGATTCTCAGAAGAGGGACATCATGGGTGCACAAGGCGGAAGGCTTGAACAAAAAAGGGGTTGTTGTGTGAAAATGGGGTGGGTCGGCACGCAATTGAGATGCTTGCATGAAAAGGACTGTGTCGGTGCGAATTCGGCTGGGGAAACACACAATTAAGCTCCATCGACGAAAACGGCCTGGCAGGGCGTGCAATTGGGTTCAGGATAAAAAGGGCCGATCAGGGCACGCAATTTGAAAGGTTTGTCATGTGGATTAGAGGATTACATGAAATAGTAAGGAATTTTGTGTGGGGGATGGTAGTCGAAGGGATTTTGATGAGGAACAATCCCGAGGGGTCTCGCGCGAAAGCGGACCCCCAGGCGACCTGGACAAAAAATTCAATACTTGAGAGCCATATTTTTTCATGCACGAGAGAGGAATTTTGTGGAGGGAGATGGTTCAAATTCTTTGCTTCGGAAGTCAAAGGGTGGTCATCCATTAATAGGCGCTCGTGATCATGGGTATGTGCGAAACAGATGCCAGCACTAAATATTGCTCGCCCGAGATCGGCTGCGCGGACATCAACCGCATGGAGAGGTGGCACGCAAAATATTCATGCCCATAGAAAAAACTCTCGAGAATCCTGGAGATTTTTTGCACGGGGCTTATTTTTTGGCTCCACGCAGTATTTTTTTCACACCTCCCCTCTGGGCCCCCCATAATGGATCACCTGTTCCAAATATGGTTTCGCTTTTTCATGCCTGAACCTTCCTCACCCCTTGTGCACTTTTCACCTGCTAAAAATGCCCCCCCTTGGTATCGGATCGGTGAGGGGCCACAAAGGTCAGATTTCGAGTGGAAAATTGAGATTCAGGCTCCCTGGGTCCAACGCAAACTTTAAACTAGAGTGGCACAAAAAACCAATATGTAGCGCGTAATCCGCTTTTCACACGCTCTCAGAAACTGCTCATTGCACCTATAAAATGCCTCATGGGTCCCCCATTCTGTATGGATTTTCCCACATGATAAGGCACGAGCTCTCATGCGTGAAAAATAAAGTCCTCCACCAGTGCTAAAAATGCTTCGGTTGGACGTAATTCTCTACGAACAGTTGTCAGTTTACACGCAAACCCATGATTTTTTGCACCAACAACATATTTTCACTCCAACAGCTGATTTTCTGCACCAGCCACTAATTTTCTGCACTTTCCCCTACTTTTTCACGTAAGCATCAATTTTTTCATGCCAGAAACTATTTTTCGTGTAGACTTCTCAAAACCTTGTCTGTAGGAGATGGCCGCCAATCTTGCTAAGATTGAGAGGGAAGCTGCATCCTCTACTATAAGGGTTGAGATGGGTGCCTAACCTGAGGTTTATGGTGCCTGAAGGATCATATCCAACAACAATACTCTCTTCAACAAGTTGACCCCAGTTCCGAAATTGTATTCATTTTCTTCCAAACTGCCAATCTAGGACATCAGAATCCTTGAGGAGGTACTTATGCCAAGCTTTGAGGTCGACACACCATGATTTTGAGTGACCCGTAAGGATGACCTACCCTAGTATAACATCACCTAAAATTGCCATACTTCTAGAGAAACAAGACACATGATCGTTTACAACATGAATCCCAGGTCCAGGACCATCTTGAGGAGTGACTCTGTCACGAAGAGTTCTCCATCCCTTTATGCAAGCACATTCTGTCAGAGTGTTACTGACGAGACCAGTGGTTGGATTCAGGATTGGGATCTGCGGTCTGGAGGAAATTTCACTAGTGAATGGGCTTGGGCATCTTGGGTTCTCACGAAATGTGACTAGTTTGGGTCAGAACTGCGTCACATTAGTTTGTTCAAGGCGGCGTGGACGTCACAATTTTACTTCTATCACCAGCCTGAGCTCAGACCAGAGCTTTTTACTTGATAGTCCTCCATTACCAATACGTTCCACCTTCATCATGGGGAAGTCTGCATCGACCATTGGTACATTCATTACAACAAGGGTATCCCTTTGGATGGGCACCAGTACGATGAATTCCTCCAGATGAGGAACACCTGGGGAGACAGATCATGAACCCCTATGCTAAAATGGCACATGTTGGAGCTCATTAAGGAGATGATGGGGGTCAAGGATTTCTTGAAGTACATTTCCTACAAGAAATGGTTCGTCTTGTTCCTACAATTAGATCCAGAGGTCAAGATGATAGGAGGAGGGAGATGATGTCTGATCTCAACCCAGAGGAGCAAAAGTGGATCATACTGGAGGATCCTGGAGGTGGGGGACTATCAGTCATGGGGCTTCAGCGTAAACGAGATTCGAGACCCGAATGTCTTATACACCAGATTTCATGCTGCATTCTTGAGTGGGTGGCTTTTACTGATGAGGGGTGCAAGGATGGGAGTCCATCCAGCGACCCTGGTGGTGGTCGACATCATAGCCGCCAATAAAAGATTCAATTTGGGAGCCACTGTGTTAGCTTGTCTGTAGGCCATTTTGGGATGCATTTTGAGAGGACGTTCATCGAGGTGAATATGTGGTTCCATCCAGATCTTTTATTGATAGTTCATGGCCCATTGTGGTGGGTATACATTCCTGAATGCCATTCATACTGCAGGTAATGGCATTCCACCTTCTTTGTAGAACATCGTCGGGGTCAATCCATTGTCGCTCAATGTGGAGGGAGTAAAGATTAGAATCGGAAATCATGCCAACTTCACTATCAGCCCATTCCACACCCCCATAGACCAGATGACAGATAATGGGAAAGGCTCACTGGAGTAAAGGGAATACTTCCAGAGAATCATAGGGGGGGTGCTCATAGCCTGGATTGATTGAAATATCTTTTGTGATCTCGACGTACCATCTGGGTTTTCCAGGAAGTTTGGATTCCATCAATGGATGCCGAAAAATTTTCAGACAGATGTTCGGGAGGAAAATGACTTGTATGTTCATCACCAAATGTGGCTGATTTTCACGACCCAAGGCTCTGGCGACATTATCACCTTTCCTCCCACTGGATTTGATGCTGACATCTCCACCGAATATGCCGAGCACTGGGACATATCCTACTCTGAGGGGATTTTGTAGAAGCGAGTTCAGAAACTCATGTTATCTATTGTAGAACCTGGGTGGCAGGAGAGAGGACATGGTGTTGTTAGGGGGGGTCAGAATAATGTCAGGAAACTAGGCCCGCACAAGCTCGAACATCAGTAGCAGGGAAATCACGCGGTGCAGCTCGACCCTCATCGCCTAGGGGAGAGGGGCTCATGTAGTGGAAAAGGAACTCCCAAGGAAGAAGATTACGTATCTGGTCCATCCTTCCAATGATGCAATCTTCCCAGCACTGTGGCTAGCATTGATGAACCTGTGACAATCATTGGGTACTGAAGCTCTTTGGAAAAAGATAGTACGAGATGGAAAACATATGTCGGTGGTCGGACTCATTCGGGATGTCGAAAGGGTGAACATTCATCGTCTACATGCATATGTGATGGCCATGGATGTTTATGTACACCAACGAGGTCGGTGTGAGTAGCCAGGTTTCTTGGTGAATGTTATTCCCAGCTAGGAGTTCGACCCAGAAAAGAAAGCGTCAGAGGATGATGATAGGGATAAATAGTCGGAGGGTGCAGAGATAGAAGGGGAGGAAGAAGGAGAAGGTGAAGGAGGGGTGAAGAAGAATAGGAACTTGAAGGTGGAGGTTCTTAGGGGGCATTCCACAAAGGGAGTCTAAGGGGAGAGTGGTGAGATCGTCGGCTCTGATGTGGATATAACTGAGCTACTTGAGGTACATCTCAACCTTTACCTATCCCTTCCTCTTATCTTCTTTTGTGTCCCTCAATTATATATTTTTATCCTATTTAGGAGCATATGGGTTCCAACCAAGGTTCTCCATTCGAAGGGGAGGAGGTGATGGTAGAACATGGTGGGGAACCGATTCCCATTATTGAGCTGACAAGAGCTGAGGGATACCCCGTAATGGCAGCACCAGTTATGGCTAGAACACCGGAGCCTGATTCTTTAGGATATTATAAGTTCATTACATCTACGCTGGAATTCACCATCGAATATTTCAGATGATCAGGTCGTTCCTTGTATGTGCAGTAATCACAGCCTTGGAAGCTCATTGGGCTATCGAACCTGGGTCATCCAGATTTGATTCAACTGCAAATGTTCCATCCCACAATTCTCAAAATTAGTTGTCCCCAATACTATGTGAGTAAAGGGTTGTGTCCATCATCGGTACCAATTCCAGGGAGGGGCCGAAGGATGTTGAAGAAACTATCAGGACTGACGCAAGAGAGGATGACCGACCAGGCGTTGAAGAGCTTAACCCCTTAGGTAGTGCGCCCAAAAAATACATTGCTGCTAGCCTACTGGTTTCCTTCCCGGACTATCAGCCCGCAGACCCCGAGGATATTGATGATTCAGACATGAAGGCGGCCGAGGAGAGCCAGATGATGCAACACAATGGGTGGAAGTGCATTAAGCACTTTCTCAGTCAGCCTTATATGGAATGGATAAAGCGGATGGGATCACTCCACACCTAGATGCTCTTTATTTTTTCTAGAGGGGTGGATGCTCAATGACATCATTATACGGTCCTCGACTACATGGACGAGAAGTTGCACGAGAATAGCTGATGCTCCGACATTTCCTTGTGTTGGGAAGGGTCAGGGAGTACCCAAGCATTCAAAACAGCAGAACAAGAGGCCTGACGCCTTGAAGAATTGGTAAAGGAAAAGGAGATATTCATTGAAAACTATTTTGAACTTGTGGAGAAGTTTAGATCCCATATGGTAGTCACCCAAAAAAAACTAGTTGAGGTGGGTCACCAAATATCCACACATCCAACAGAACAGGTGCAAGCACAGGCTAGGGTTAGTGGACTGTGCTTCATGGTCACTGATGAAGAGAGAGTCCTCAAGGGGGGAAGAAATCCTGGAGGCCACCAGCCAAAAGGTAGCACTTCTGGAACGATCCATCCAAGAATATGACCCTTAAGGGCCCAGTTTTGGCTGAACACATAAACTCATTTCTCCTTACTACTTCTTATTCTGAACTACATGTATGGATAAATTTATTTACTTGACCATTTTTTTAACGCGATCAACCACAATCTTGGAATAAATGGAAATCCATTCCTAATCTCCCACGGGTTTCACCCATTGTGAGAAATAAGGGATGTTTGTACAATTACTTTTCTTGATTGTGGGAGTGTCAATCGAGTTCCATTATTTTGATATTCTAATAGCCAATCCAAATTCCCATGAAATGAAGAGGGTGGTCTGAATAAGGAAGAGGGACTCAAAAGAATCAACATATCATCTTCCCAGTGTGCTCTAGTGCACGAGTGGGGTAATTCCATGGGTATTAGAATCATTCCGAACATAGGGGAATGGAAAATGTAAATCATGATACCCCTTATTTGGAACACTACAGGGGTGCTGTTACAATAAAGGGTAACTACTGACCATGTTCGAAACACAATATCCATATTGTATTAGCATGAAATGGGGATGACAAATGAGGGTCAACCACTAGCCATGTTCAAAACATGGGGCCTGAATCTGAATGTCATTCATTAGTATTCTGGAACATTGGTACATGACAGTTGGAAAGCCAGAGGCCAAGTATCCACACTGTTAGCGGGTTCCATTGGACGTGAAAGAGGACGGGGTCCGAATAAGGGGCATGAAAAGAATGGAATGTGGAGTGATGGTTTGTTCGAACAGATTCCAATACTCCTAAATTTATGCCACCATGGTGGAAGCACATTCTATGGTTGCATCGGTCTGATCATGGATCATTCCTTCTTTTATACGTGACCTCTTTGGCGAAGGAGCCATCGCTTCCTAATTTCATCATGGGGAATCCCGAAATTGTTCAGGGAAAAGCTATAGTTACATGGTTCCCCACAAGGGGTCAGGCCATGGGGCCAAAAATGAGGAGGAGTAATATTGATGATCCCTAGGGCTGGACCCAAGGAAAAATGCCTGGGAATTCCTATGCCTTCCATATGAATGGGAATGAATCCATGCGTAGTTCTAAAAGGTGTCGTGCAGTTTAACGTCTTGTGAGAAGGATGCATGGTGGTCTTAGTTTATGGTAATAGAGCTCGGACCATGGATCAGTAAGGAGTGCAGGGGCCATATGGTAATGTGATTATAAAACCCAACATGAATGAGGAGAAAGAGTCTAGATTACCAGGTGTTTCCCATTAATTTTAAAGATCAAGTGAACGGAAATGAGAGTTAATCTTGGACCATGGGGGAAGTTCTCGGGCCTTCCTAAGTATCTCTCGAGAATGAGAGTCAAGCCGTTTGTAGTTCTAAGAGGTGGCACGGTGAGGTACCAGTGCTTGGGATAAAAGAGGCGTGAGGATGTGGCCCTTGCACCAAAAGAAGCGGTATTTGATGTGTCTTGTTTGTCCATTATGGTGAATGGTTTTTTTATTGTGAAGTGACAGGACTAGGATAGAAAGTCCGGGAATAACCACAAGAATCAAGCTGTATGCAGGCATTGACAAATGGAATGACATGTGATCGATACCAAACATGGTTTCCCCTTGAGTGAGGACATCATGATGCATTGCCTTTTCTCGTCGTGCAGCCAGGATGATAATGTAACAGTTTCGGGTCATGTGATGGGAACCGGCATTCACTTTAACGTCATGCAGCACAGATGTAGTAGAGATGAGGCTAACGGGGGAATGTGCATGGTGAAATAAAATATTCCTGACGTGAATGATGACATAATCCCATTCCACACTGTATGCGCTTCCGAGAAAGAATCCTCGGGCCAAGGGGCCAAAAATACAGGTAAGAGGGTAAGGGGAAGGAGAAACTAGCTCTCAAATGTGCTGGACCTGAAAATGAGACATCATGGTGTTCGTATGTATCCCAAGAAGATGAGAATCAAGCCATACATAGTGCTAAACGAGATCATAGTTTATGGTCTTAGAACTCGAACCATGGGAAAGGGAAGTCAGCGTGGAGCCCTGAAGTATTTCCTCTCCGCGAATTTTTCCTCCCAACGTACGGATGCGCGCTGAGGAATAATACCAAGAATTTGAAGTTCTACTAGGACATGATGAGATGGAGAATTATGTGAATAATGTAACTGACATTTTAGGCTTAACGAGGTTGGCATGATGATGGAAGATAATTGTTGACCATGTTCGAAACACAGTATCCATATCGTGGTAGCCCAAAATGGGGACAAACAAAAGAGTGTTGACCGCTGACCTTGTTGGAAACGTGGGACATTTATCGATTTTTTGTCTAGAACCTTGGAGGAAGTTGGCCTGTAATGGTAGGAGGGACCTTGGGCTGAGTATCTATTCCATTCAGGGGGTCCCTTCAGATGTGAAAGTTGATGGAATCCCTAATGAGGGAGAACATGAAGCCTTATAAATGAGTGAAATCATGTCCGAGTAGAGTCTGACATTCCAGGTACTAAACCAGAGTGCCCTTAGGGATATCGATGAATCTCCGAAGAGGGCCGAGGGGCTCATCTTGAGAGTGGCCAATTTGAAAAGATGTGAATAGCAGAAGGGGATGGAAAACTCTCAGGAGGAGGAGGTAAATAAAATGGTTGTTACAACACCCGGAGTGAGTGAGAACATAATCTCATTCCACACCATATATTCCTCTCTCTAGGGGAATGCAACTCAAGGGGCCAAGATGGGGCTGGACCCGAAGACGAGATGCTCAGGTTGTCCTATGTATCCCATGTGGATGGGAATCAAGCCATATGTAGTTTTGTAAATGCACGCAGGGGTAAGATACCCAAACAAGGGGGGTGTACTACATGTTGAGTAACCCGACATGAAAGAGGACATAATCCCATACAACACCATACAACTCTAAATAGGAACATGGGATGGGGGCACAAAAAGGCCAAGAGTCCTGAGGCTGGGCCTCATATCGGAAGGCCATGTCAATTGCAGCCATATGACCTCTTTTGCGATTAGTACCTCATCACATCTAATAAGACCACGTGAGTAGTGCTCGGTGTGGGAAAAAAGGAGTCGGATTCAGGTCTCCCTGCCATACAGGGGTCTAGTAGCTGGCATCACCCGAGGGGAGTTCGTCACTTGGATAAAAAACGGGGTAGAATGAACCACTGCACTTGATGTTTGGGACATCTTGGGGTGGCTATAATGTAAAAGGATAGTTGTTGACCATGTTCGAAACACAACGTCCTTATTGTGACCTGGAATGGGAACAACAAATGAGCATCAACTGTTGACCATTTTCACAACACGTGACCTGTATCAATTGTTTTCTCAACATCCTTGAGGGAGTTGGCCCGAAATGGTAGAAGGGCCCTTGGGCCTAACATCCCTGCCATTTGGGGGCTCTTCTAGAAGGGAAGGATGATAGAGTCCCAATCAAAGGAGTGGGTGAAGCATATATGTACCCATACATTTTGAAATCATACTAGACGATAAAAGAGGTGGAATCCTCTGGGGAGTGAGACATATAATGGAATTTATATGAGTTCGATGTGTACTGAGGCATGAACCTACACCACACCCTTTTTCTTGACCCGAGGGGTGGTTCTGGGATTTTGGATGGGCCAGCAGACGAAATTTCCGGGCGTTCCTACGTATCCCATAAGGCTGGGAATCAAGCCGTACATAGTTCTTGAATTCCATGCAGTTTAACGTCATGCGGTGATGATGTAGGAGGATATGAGAATGGGGAGTGGGCAGATGGTGTGACCGTTATAATCCTAGCATGGGTGGGGCTAATGAAACCTACACAATATCATGTATGGATCCTCAGCGAGAACTATACACATGGAAAATAGTGAAAGAAAAGAGTTTGGGGGTTGGGCTCAAGAAAAAATTCTTCAGAATTCCCACATATCCCGTGTAGATAGGAATCAAGCCACATGTAGTTCTGAAGATGCAGTTTAACGTTGTGTAAGACGACATACAGTTTAAATTCATGTAGGATAGGGCAGTTTAACATAATTTTGGACCATCAAAAAGTATAGGGTCATGCGGGACTAGCACGTCGTTTAGGGTCATGCGGGGCCGACAATTTAAGGTTGTGCAGGACCAAATAGTTTAGGGTCATGCTGGACCATCACACTATTTATGTTCATGTAGGACTGATAGTTTATCATCGTGAAGGACCAACTGTGGCTCAGGAAAAGTATTTCAGGAGGAACATGACATTGGTGGGAGGAGTTATATGCTCACCATCCATGGTCCCCAGAGAGTATGCTCCATTGGGGTAAACCCTATGAATTATGTAAGGTCCCTCCCATTTGGGCTCCATATTGGGTGGTTTCCTACCAGGGATCATTGGCACCCAGAGGGCCAATACAAGGTCACCTTGCAGGAAAGAGAAGAGGTGAAACTTCTTGTTGAAGGCTCTAGCTATCTTATTCTGAGGCCTTTCCAGATTGTGAAGGGCATGAAGTATATTCTCACCAAGTGCTTCCAATTCTGTTAGATGAATTTTGGCTACCTTATCTGGAACCTACTAGTCATAGACCGCTTTGCATAATGAAGGTAGCTGAATCTCAAGGGGCAGGACGACCTCAACACTGTACACCATGGAATATGGGTCACCTAGGAAGAATTACCACTCGTCGTCTGATAAGCCCAGAGGGCATTGGGAATCTTGTCCATCCAACTCTTCTTACTCTGACCAACCATTTTTTCAATATTTTAGAGAGGGTTTTATTGAACACCTCGATCTTCCCAATTTCCTATGCATGATAGCAGGTGGTAAGGATTTAACGGAAGTTGTACTGGGCATACAATTTATTCAGCTCGGTTGCTCGGAAGTTGGTGACATTATCAGTGAGGAATGTGTGAGGGACTCCAAACCAGTAGATGATGTTGGAACTCGTGATGTCAACAATAGAATGGTCCTTGAACTCCTTGAGCGGAACTGCTTCTTCCCACTTAGAAAAGAAATATGTGGCGGTCAGGATGAATCTACAATGGCGAGCTTATGTCGGTGGATAAGGTCACACGACATCGAGTCCCCATACCACGAATGGATAAGATTACTTGGGGGATAGAATTGGTTCTGGAGTATGATGCATGAAGTTAGCATGAATTGGGCACGCATGACATCTCTTGGAAATCTCGATGCAGTCATGGATCATGGGGGGATAGAAGTACACTAGTGTCTGGATCTGATGGGCCAGATTCAACCCAGTTTGTTGTGCCCCATAGGAACTAGTGTGAACCTCATGAATGAATTGAGAAATATCTACTCCTTGGATGAAAAAGAGGAGAACACCATCAAACCCACACTTGGAGAGGATCTTCTCTAGACTGGGACCACTCTGGAGGGTATACTACAGCGTGCGATGTCGGATTCCCTCGCGGTCGGTACGATCATCCAGGAGGCAAAAATTTTGGACATACTCGACAAAAGGGGCTCTCCAGTCAGGATTTGCATCAACCACTACAAATGAGGAACCTGGGGGTCCTGGCGTGGAGGCTTCAGCGGTAAGATGGCTTACCCATAGGCTATTGTCATCATCTGGGGTGACAGGAGTAATTACTCTCTGATGTGCCACGTGTATAATCAGATCGTCCTACTCAGGTTCTACAAGTGATACAGCCAGGTCGGCCCGGGTGTCAGCTCCACCGTTTTAAGATCGAGGGACAAGAGCAACTTCTGGTCGAGATGGAAACTGGGAAATTAACTAGAGGGTGCGCTCAAAAAATGATATGAGCTTTGGATTTCTAATGACATTGTCATTGTTGAAATGCTTGATGACTTGTTTAGAATCCACTTTCAAATGCAGATGAGGCACATCGATCTCAAGGGCCAGCTCGAGGCTAGTGATAAGAGCCTGATATTCTACCTCATTTTTTGTGTAGCCTTCCAAAAACATGAATGAATATGGGAGAATGGCCTGAATGGGGGTTATAAAGGAAATTCCATGGCCTAATCTATTGAGTCTAGGATCATTGAGTTTTCTACCAGTGGGGCTCCGGGAGGCACCATCGAAGTGCATCTGCCAACATGGGATGGCATGATCTACCGAGAGTATTTCCTTGTCTGGAAAGTCCTGGTCTAGGGACTGATTCGCAAGGGTTGTACAGGAAGTTGGATAGTCTACTAATTCTTGTACCTTGACACCCTTCTGAGGCATGAACCTAAGGTCAAACTGCTGGAGGATTACCTCCCACTGTGCTAGACGGCTGGTCAACATGGGGCGGTTCCCAATGTACTTCAGCAGGTCTACCCAAGATGCCAGATACACCTTGTGGTGCTACAGGTAATGTCGCAACTTCTATACTGCGAATATCAGCACAAGGCAGCTCCCCTCGATGGGGTAGTATCCGGTATCTGTATCGAGGAGCGTGCGGCTGAGGTAGTAGATGTTTTTTTCTATTCCCTCATTGTTCTTATGGGTGAGAAGGGTGTTGAGAGAACATTCTAGGGCAGTCACGTTTAGGATCAGTGATTTTCCAGAGATGGGTGGCATCAAGACCGAAGGCTGGAGCCGACACATCTTGATTCTTTCAAATGTGGTCCAACACTCTTCATCCCATTCGTAGGTGGAGCCTTTCTTCATGAGCCGGGAAAAGGGAATACACCTACCAGCCATATTCTCAATGAATCAACATATGTAGGGGAAGTGGACTTGGAAGCCTTGAAGATCCCAAATATTGATCGGGGGAGGAATCGAACAGATGGCCTTGATCTTCTCTGGGTCAATCTCAATGCCTTGGTACCGGACAACAAAGCAGAGAAACTTCCAAGAGGTGACCCTAATGGAACACTTCGGCGGGTTCATCTTCAAATGGAGGAAACGGAGAAAGCCAGAAACTTTCTCAAGGTCATTGAGGTGGTCTTGGAACTTTCTATATTTGACCACTAGATCGTCCACATTGCATTCCACCAATGTCTTGAGGATTGGATTGAATATGCGGTGCATAGCCCGCAGATAGGTGTCACCTTCATTCTTTAAGCCGAAGGGCATAACCTAGAAACATAAAGTAACATGAGGCGGCCTAAAAGCGGTGGAATTTTCATCCTTAGGGTCCAACCGGATCTAATTATATCCAGAGTACCCATCCATTATGGAGAGTTCCTAAAACATAGGCGTAGCATCGATTAACAATTTTTTCACAGGAAGGGGAAAATCATCATTCGGACAGCGACAGTTGAGATCTCGGAAGTCAATGCAGACTCTAATATGTATGTTCTTCTTCCGAACTAGCAAAATGTTGGCTAGAAACATGAGGTGCTGGAACTCCTTGATGAAGTTGGCTCTGATTAGCTTGTCAACTTTGGCCTCGTCCATGGCACCGTGAGAAGGGTGCATCTTCCAGGGAGGCTGATTGAACCCACAATGATTTTTAGGGAGACCGAGGTAGTGGACGGCAACCTGGGGATCTAGTATTGGACTCTGGTCATAACTCTAGGGGAATACATCATGATACTGCTTCAAGAAATCTATGTACCACTGTTGCTCCTCAAGAGGCATGGCGACACCGGTCAATGTGGGTCTCAGATCTGCCTCGCTACTGAGGTTCACCTGTACCTGTTCATCAACTGTGGTAGAGATTCCTTCTTCAACGGTGGCGGAGCATCCTCCATATCCTCATAATTACTTACAGAGGAGGGATTCCTAGTGGGTGAAGGTTCCTCTGGGTTGGAAGATCCCGAAGAGAGGCTGGTACCAGCCTGGATAGCAGTGTACAACATATCAGGAGATTCACGTGCTGCTAAAACCATAACAATGAATGATGTCGATCCGATCACATCTGGTCCTCATCCCAAGTGGCCATGCTTGATGATATCAAAGCAATAGTGGTGCATCGGTTTGAGCCGATTAATACCATCCTGGAGAAACAGACACATATGATGTATTTTCATTGCCATGAGGTGGACAACTCGATACTGTATGGGGGTAAGAGGCTCTGGGGTCACTTGAGCCTGGTTTGTGTAGGATTACGAGGTGACCATCCATCGTCTCTTGGAAATGGGAACATGATTCCCTCTTGTACCAGAGGAAACAATGAATAGCCATATATTGGGGTTTGTGGCCTCCAATAGATGGATCATGAAGACATAAGCATCATCCATACCATCACAAGGGTCATTTGCGACTGTGATGGGTTTGACCTCACTTTCCTAAATCTTTTTTTCATGGGTCTTGTAATAGTTAGTATCTAGGTAGTGGGCTTAACTGGATGAAAAGGAGATGCATCACCATGGATAAAAGAGATGCGTCACCTTAGATAAAAGAGATGCATCACCTCAGAGTATGCCTACTTGACCGTTAAGGGAGTACTTGAGGCATAAGTGATACAACGAGGGGGCCTGCACATACAGGTGGAGCCATGGTCTACCCATCAATGCATTGTACGTGGTGTCCTGGGGGAAAACCATAAACTCAGAGCTGGAAAATAGGCCACTGAACTAGGTCTTCAAACGGATCTTACCAACTGGGGTCTTCTCAGTCTTTTCATATCCCTAGATCCTTAATTTATTGGGAGTCATGTCATCTATGGATAACCCCATATTTTGTAGTGTCTGCATCGAGATAAGGATGATCCCGGAGCTAGTGTCAACAAGACAAAGATGAACCTCATCACCGTTAAATTGGTTTTTGATTTACTACGGGTTGATTTGAGCCTTTATAGGGTAGCCTTCATCTTCTCTAGAGAAAAAAATGATGGCTTGTCATTCAGCTTTCTCGACCGCTTCAGCATGAAAAGCTTTTGCAGCTGCAACCTCTGTCTCAAACTGGAGGTGGCTTTTTAAAGCCTCTACAAAGGCCTCACACATATCTGATGACAGGTGAAGGGCCTCAAGGATGGAATTCCTCGCTGTGATGATGGAAAACTACTTGAGGACATCATACTTCCCTGTCAGGCATGAAATTCTGCTTACAGGAGGACGCACTGTGATTGGTGGCATGGAGGGCCTCGCCAGGCAGACCGGCGGCTGGATGGTGCTGGGTATGTCCCGCTGTTCAGTAGTCGAAGCTCAAAGAGTAGTTGCCAGATATGGACCGGACGACTGAGATCGACCTATAGTAGGGAGAGGCTATTTACGTCTTGGTTGAGGTAGCTCTGCCTGATCCAGTAGAAAAAATGCGGTGAAGATGGGCCCGAAGACACCGGGTGAAGATGTTGTTCATTCTGTGTTCTGCGTTGGGCATGTTGTCTGATCTTAGTGGCATGCACGGCTAGACTAGAGGTTCCAACTGATGTGCCCCGACAACCCATAGAACCTCGGATCTTCTAATTTTGAAATCATTTGGGGACATTTAGGATGTTTGTCAGGCACTCCTTGTCATCGGGAGTCATATAGGGGTTTAACAACTCCACAGTATTAACCGAAGAGTACCCTTGACTATCATATGAAGATTCATCCATCACTGGGATGATTTGGGGGGGGGGGATCTCCATATTAGGGGGAATGTTGTCACCGACAGTGCAGGATGATGATGGAATAGGAGGGCCGCATTGCTTTCCCTTGCGTTGCTGATTCATGATCTTCTAGGAAGAGGTCGGCTGAAATGATGATGCATAAGTGGTGGTCGTAGCTTCTAAAGGCTCCGCCTGATTTAGGCATGCCCGAATGATGCCATGGACACGAGTGACTATTTGGAAAGCCATCCAGTCATCATACATTGGGGACATGCGGTTGGAAACCTATTACAACTCACCTTCGTGGTCGCTACTACTGTCTAATCATAGAAATACATCCACCACTTACATCAGGGCTGGGGCTAGCTTGACTATCTTGTTATCAACCTGGTCTTGAAGCAATCCTTTAAACACATATCACTGTTTGAGGGTGTACCTTAGGATCTGAGTAAAGGTGCAATATTTGGGGTGATCTGTGATATCCACCACTTATGGCCATCTGCACTCAGGAAAACACATGATCCCTTGTTCCAAGGAAACTCTGAAATAATAGGGGACCTGAATCTTGTGGAACAAGTAGGTCCGGTTTATTCTATCCAGGAAGGGGGCCTTGGAGACTAACCCTGACGAGGATCTAGAGGGTCCTATCAATGAAGAAGACGATGATTGTATGGTCTGGGCAGTGGCAGCACATTACATGTGGGCATTTTCCAAATCTGAGGTAGACACTGCTGAGCCAGAGGTTTCACCTGAAGTGTAGGGCCTCTATGAGGTTGCAGGGAAGGTTCCACTGGTAGTAACTCCAGCTGTCTTGGGGCCTATATTTGGGCCACCGTGGTAGCTTCAGCTCTGGCAGCCCTCATTGCAGGAATTAAACGGGGCAAAAGACGTGTTTGGTTGGCCTATTTCAGGGCTTCCACCAGGCATTGGGACTTATTTGAGATGTCTCAGAATCCTATCGGGTAGTTCTGGGTGATCAGAGAAGGAACCAGCTCTTTCTTAACATTCCCTGCAAACTTCGTCATTAATTTCTCCTAAGTCAGTGGCATGTCAAGGGAGTATGTGAGCCCCTTCCACCAGGCAATAAAGTCTGTGAACCATTCATCATGCCTTTTTTTTCACTTGAAGAGATCTATGATGTTGGTTTTCTGGGTGGTGGAACTAAACTGATAGTGTAATTTCTTGCAGAGGTCCGCCCAGCTAGTTATAGATCCGACGGAGAGCTGGTTGTACTAGACGAATGTCGGCCCCACCAATGTCTGAACCAAATAGAAGATCCTGACAGCCGCCTACTACGACAGAGTCCCTAACATCGGCACACACCTTGAGTTGAAGTGGTCCAGGTGTTGTCGCGGCTCCCTCCTCCCATTAAAGGGGAAGAAAGAGGGATTCCTGAAACCCAAATGTGCAAACATATCATCCAGCCATGCCGGTTATGGATTACCATTAGGTGGTATTTCCACCTGCCATGTTTCCAATGCCTCAAGGTGGGATATTAGTGGCTCCAATGGATCATTTGGGTGGGGTCCCCTATCTTGACAGGGATTCCTAATCATGAGCGTGTTGGCGGATTCTTCAACATGGTAGACAGGCTCAACAGCTCGTGGGGCGGTTAGTGGGGAAACCTTTGGGGCAGTTGGGAGAAATCGGGCTGGATTTCGTGGATTGTCGTGTCGTTTCGAAGGGTTTGGAAAGACAAACCGCACCCTCTTGCTATGAGCTCCAGCTTCAGCCCTGTCTACTGGAGGAGCCTGATCATGTTTTTCTAGGGGAAACTCGCCGAGGGGAACTTGATCTGGCCCCTGCTGTACTAGCCTAGGATTTCCGTAGTCAAATCGTCGCTCTGTATCACATTCATCCAGGTGTTCCTCGACCAACTTCTTTTTCTCAGCATGTTGTTGGCGCAATGTGGCCTTTTCAGGGTCCTCCTTCGTCTTCTGCACTGATGCAGATGGGTCGGAGTGTTTGGCAGCTTTGACATGCTCTTTTCCCTTACCAGAATTCCAGTTGAGTACCAGTGCCTCGTTGGGTGCAGGGAAACCAAGTATGATCCCCTACTGGCAAGTAATCCTTCCTGATGTGTCCAATACTTGTGGCATTCCCTTAGGGGGTAAGTTTCCATCGACAATTTCCAGCTCATCCTCCTTGTTGACTATGTTGGCCTTGATGACCGTGACCCTTCCTGGGGGCATGTCTTTGATGTATCCTAACATGTTGAGCTTCTATAGGATATGAATAAAGAGGAGGGAAACATATTTCCCCCAGCCACATATTATCATGTGGGGAGGAGGCTCCTTGATAATTTTTCTGAGTACCTTGATACTATGAACGCATAGATGTTGGAGGGGCTCACAGTGACTTGGTGACTCGAGGTGCTGGGCCACAAGGAGTTTGGCCAACTCAACCTAACGGCATTTCTCACTTATGTCTTCTAAATTCACTTGGATCCTAGGATAAACCACTTGCCAATGAAGAAGACTAAAATTTGTTGCACATAGGGTGTGGTAGAAAAACTCAACTTCCTCCAGGGTGAGGGATTTCGGTATGCAGATATTCGGTGTTGCCATGGGCCAGAACATCTCTAAGAAGTGTCCCACTATGGGGATGTTCCATCGACTCCTCCAATCAGATTCATGGTCTGGCCCTTGATTTCCCCACTCATCAACTGGGGGTGGCTGAGGAACTGGCAGGAGTACTTAGGCAGATCACTAGTACGGAAGGCTGGCTGATGGAGAGTATGGAAAACGGGTTAACTGGCCACCGAATCTCAGGCTTTCTTCTGAAGAGTGTAGTGACCTTGCTTCTATGTCACTATAAGGCGGTCTGATGACCGTGGTTCCTGGCTCAGGTTCTAGGGCTACTTGTGATAGGCCGCGATGCTGCTCGCCTGCCATGGGTCCCTAGAATTTCTCTCTGTGATCTCTTATGAAGGCAGAGAGCGCTTCTAGTGACGATGATGGTGATTGCACGAATGTAACCTGCGGGGTGTCCATATATTCATCCTCGTAGATATATCTGCAGAGGGAGGAGGGAATCATATGAACCTCACATTCCAAGAGCATAAGGCTGAGGTTCCTCGTCACTTCCAGGACCCTTGACTAGGATAAGCGAGAGGAGGGTTCTCGTGCAGAGTAATACTCCACTTCAGAGTATATGAAGTGGAATAGTATGATCTCTATCAAGACCATCCCAGAATTACTCTTATAGTGGTGAGGTCCCACCTTCTTACCCCTGGGTGGAACCTTGGGACAGGTAATATTTGTATCAAAAGGGTCCTACGGCTGCACTGGTGCTGGGACGGAGAAGGTTTCCACACGAGAAAGCCAGAGTGAGAAGAGAACTAGGAAAAATGTCAAAGGGGATATGGGGAGGACCTCCATGGGTAGCACTAGAGTGGAAAGACCTCCGCTGGAACTGGAAGATACATGGGGAAGACATCCACGCTTGTTTTCTCTGGTGACCTCTGAATGAGAAGGGTCATTGTAAAGGTCTCACTGAACATAGGTAAGAACTCAGTGCTAGGTGTCGGCGGAGTGAGGCTGGCCCTCACCCCACTGGTTTCCAAGGTGAGGAGGACCTTCACCACATGCTAAGAGTACATGGGGAGGATCCCCACATTGAAGAGAGGCTGGATGGGAAATGCCTTTGCACCAACGGTCGGGGTAGGAGAAATGACTCTATACCCAGTGTGATGGGCACCAGAGAGGCATCTGTGTGGTGTATCACCACCACGGGGTAGACCATCCTTTGGATTGAGGGTAGCATGATGCAGACCTCTATGTTGATCCTCAAAGCGTGGAAGGACCGCTCATTCCATTGTAGTGGTTTGGGGAGGAACTCTGTACTGGGTGACATCGATGTGGGTTGGTTTGTGGAGGCCACTACTTGTTCCTGCAACCAAGAGATTCGACCCAGCCTTCTCGTGGGAGGGTAGGAAACTCAATCCTGGCTGGGTATATGAGTGACCCTACTCTGTGTATGCCAGGAAATGAGGATATGTTTCCGCGGTGGATTGAGCCACAGTTTCTTCTAACGTTGACGCCCCTTAGTGGGTGTCCTCCTCAGCTTCTGCCTGATGCTGGCATTAGGTCGGATGAACCATCACCGGTGGTGTAGGTATGTAGCTTACCTTCTCCTCTTCCAGCAAGATTGGGCAGTGGCGCTGATGCGACAGGGTGGGAGTCCTCGCTGGGAGCCCCTATAATGGGACTCTAACCGGGCTAGGTCGGATGTCACCGACCAATTAAGCGTAAGGCAAGGAGTCATCAAAGCACTCTGAAGACAGGCTCCTGAAATGGTTGTATGCCTGGGTGGGGAGCAATGGCTTCTTGTGTGGCCCTTGGGGCAGCGTTCACGGAAAGACGCAGACACCTGTAGATCAAGGAAGGCCATATCTCGGGTCGGGATTATTCCCTCCTCCTCGTAGCATCCCACGAGGTCATTGACCACCCTTATTTGGATGACCTTGGATGGGGATAGGGGGTGTGGTTGCCCAATGGTCATTGATGTAGAGGCCTTCATGGAAGAGGTGAAGCCGCGTGGAATGGCCATGTGGATGCTGCCCCTACCACTGCGTCAATGGGCAGGCCGTGATCACGTCCCTGGAACAACAAATTGATTCCTGTGAAGCAATGAGATTAAACTCATTATTGTCGAAATAAAAAGGAATCGACGACCATTTCCCCTGCTCCATTATATGTTCCATGGCCGGTAAGAGGGATCCACACTGACAAAGTTGTATAACGGGATTCCCAATGTTCTACGGCCCCAACTTCTGGTGAGTTTCATGCCAGTCCCGCCATTTTCTTATCTTGACCTGGCATCGGTTAGCTGGATCCAATGACACATCAATCCATTGATGCCTCAAATTCTACTAGTCTACATTTTGGGGATAATAATATCACATGGGGTTCACCATTTCTGTTTTTGATGCATTCGTCAGGGTGCACACATCTGTCTCATTTGAGGACAAAAGGAACACATTTGTCTCCCGTCATTCTTGATTTCCAAAGGAAGACGACATCTGCTCCTTGTTCAGGGACATTTTCTCCCTGATAGAAATAGGATGATGGGATGTCAGTTCCTCCTTCTGTGGATTCCTCTTCGGAACTCATCACCTAGTCTGGGTATCCCTTATAGATTTATTACATTGTTAGTTAAACTCTACCTATCACCATATCTTCATGGAAACCAGTTAATTACACTTCTTCTGTTTGGTCATTCCAAGGGGTTCGGCCAGGGAAGAAACCTTTGGTCAGGGGAGCAGTCATGTTGGGCATCACTGGAGGGTCTGGGCATTGGTGCACTGGCACATCTGTCTTCTGTCCCTTATTATAGGGCATCTCGAGGGCAGGAAAGCCCAGGGAATCCCACATAAAACACGGGGAATCATATTCTATGGACTTTTATCTGATGTATTCCTCAGTTTCCCATGTTTAACACTGGGTATTCCATACGTTTAACATCCAATAGAGATGGATCAGATTGATCATAACAATGACTAGAGATGATCAGATGGATGCAACCCCTGGGGGAATACCGATATTGGGGCCATCGCATCGTTGAATTCCTGGTTACTGTTGAGGGGAATGGGATATTAGGTGGCATGATCCCATTGTTATGTGGCAGCCCAGGTAAGAATCAGGATGGATGGTGGAGCATTTTAATGAAGTGGTGGTGAATGGGATGGAACCACCATGAATATGAGGATAGTTTTGGGCTTGATCCATGATGAGGCTTCCTACGTATCGTCGTGGAAGGGAATCAAAGTCCACGTAGTTCATCTAATGATAGATTTCCACTGATTGGGGTTCAACGAATTGCTGATGGGAAGGGGTGTCAATGACTAACCGCGGAATGGGGACACAATGACTTACCTCTAGATGGGGTCTATAGTTTATTGTCATGCAGGATGGGGGAAAACTGACGTGAAAGGGGGTTGGAACTGCTGAGTGTTTGGCTTGAACCTCATGGAGGATTCATATGTATCTTACCTTAGCAAGGATTAAATTCCACGTAGTTTAGGATATGGGGGATTTGGGGCCTACACCTTGTGGCAGCCCAAGGTGTTGGTGAACCACCATAAAGGGGTCAGAACGACTGGATGAATGGTGGGATTGATCCTCAGAGAGGATTTCTATATACTCTGCCTTAGTAAGGATCAAAGAACATGTATTTCTGGTTATTGGGAACTGACGTGATGGTGGACATGTGGTCCAATGGATGATGGAAATGAACCTATAGAAGGCTTCCTATGTACCATGCCTTGGCAAGGATCAAAGACCACATAGTTTAGGTGGTGTAAGGATTATACTCTAGGATGCCCAGGGAGTCGGTGAACCGATATGAAGGAGGACCAGGGGTCCAATGGATGTTTGTCTAGAACCTCATGGAGGCTTCCTACGTGCCCTGCCATGGAAAGGATCAATGACCATGTAGTTCTGGTGGTGTGGGGATTTTACTCTAGGGTTCCCAGGGTGTTGGTGAACCAACGTGTACGTGGACCTGGGGTCCAGTGGATGGTGGACATGAACCTCGTGGAGGCATCCTCTGTACACTGCCTTGGCAAGGATCAAAGACCATGTAGTTCAGGTGGATACGGTTTAACATCATGTGGGACGAAGGTGAACTGACGTGAAGGGGCCAGGACAAGTAGGCATTGGTCTTGAACCACATGTAGGCTTCCTACGTACCTTTCCTTAGCAATGATCAATGTCCACATTGTTTAGAATGTGTAAGGAAAACACTCTAGGCTGCCCAAGGTGGATGTCAGGGTCGGATCATACTCTAGGACCACATTAGTCATGCTCATTGTGAGAAACAAGAGGCCATAGAGACCTGACGATCACATCATGAAAGGTGTGTTCGTGAGAGGTGAAGTGGGGCTTACACGTCATATCATCCCAAAGAGGAAACATGGGCTTATGCATGGTTAGCGCCTTGAAGAGGTTAGGACTTACACTAGGATGGAGGCCCGATGAAGGCAAAGCCCAGTGGTATAGGGATTTGGTACAGAAGAAAGGAGGGGTCTGGCCTCCACTTCCACCTCCCCTTGGTCCTTCGGACCGAAGAAGAAAGGATGAGCAGGGATGCTGTCTCTGGAAAGAAAATCATGGGGCTTACACCAGGATGGTTCCCCTTTCCCCGTGGATAGACGATGCTCTGATAAAGAGGATTTCATTCCTTACAGGGAATGAACTCACTCCCATGGAGACCAGTGGGCATGAAGAATGTCCAGGGGGTGGCACCCCACGTGCGAGGCATGAGGAGAGGTCATAGTTTAACGTCACGTACAGAGGACGATGGTTAATGATAGTTTAATGTCCTTCAATTCAGATGAGGTGGGTTTTCTTTTCACCCATAGGACATAAATAACCAGTTACCTCTACTCCTCGGGGAAGATATGTGATAGGAAACGCCATGAAAAGGGGGTGTTTTGATGTGAACAATCAGGGTGTCCACGTTATCATGGCTATGTGAAGATGGAATAGCGGTTATCATTCCTATGCAAAGAAGCATCAGGTGAAGCAATGCAATGGACGGTATCATCAAGGGGACAATAAAGTTACATTTTCTGAACCTAGGAGGATGCACAAGAAATGAGTATATGGAGAAGATTCTTTGGGAGTGGGAGGCACTCGAAAATGATTCCCGGAAAAGGGACATCACAGGCGCACAAGTCGGGAGACTTGCGTCCAAAAGGGACTGTTGCACAAAAAAGGGGAGGTTCGGCATGGAGTTGAAATGTTTGTTCAAAAAGGACCGCATCGATGTGAAATCAACCGGGGTGGTGCTCAATGAGGCGGTGTGCATGAAAAATGGTGGGCTTGGTGGGAAATCGGGTTCGGTCATGAAAGGGTCGGTCCAGGCGTGCAATAGAGGGAGCACAATTTGGAAGGGTTTGCGTGCAGAAAAGAGGATTTCACACAATTGGAAGTAATTGGGCGCGGGAGACGGTTGTCGAAGGGATTTGGACGAGGATCAAGCCCGTGGGGTCTCACGTGAAAGCAGACCCCCAGGCAACCTGGGGGGAAAAATTAGTACATGAGAGCCGTCTTTTTGCACGCACGGGAGTGGAATTTCATGCAAGAGAGATGTTTTATATTCTTCGACTCGGATGTCGAAGGGGTGTACTTCTATTTATAGGCACTTGGGATCGCGGGTCCTCGCAAAACACAAGCCAACGCAAAATATTGTGTGCCCGACGTCAGCAGCGCAGACATCAACCATGTGGAGTAGTGGTGCAAAAAAGTACCACTCCCCCATGAAAAAAACTAGTGAATCACAGAGTTGTCATGTGAGGAATATTTTTTTGCACCAATCATTATTTTGTTCGTGGCGCCCCTCCAAGAACCCCGAAATGGATTGTAGATTCCAAATATGGCTTCACTTTGTCGTGTCCAAAACTTCCTCATCCCTTGAGCGCTTTTTGGCAGCTATAAGGTTTTAATGGTCATTTATATCATTTGGTTGCATTGAGTGTGGATGAATCATTAGTTGAAATATTAATGACAATCACATAAATTATTTTAAGGGTATTTTGATTATTAGGAATGAGTTTGGTCATATGATATAATATTATGTACAAATACTTTTTCATGAATGTTAAATAGGTTGAACATAATATATTATAGTCTATTTAAACCATAAAATGGTTCAATGACCACTAATGTAGGATAAATTATAGAATAAAACTTTTTCATCCAAAATGGTTTTAAATTGGCACCTCACAGACATTGATTTCATTTATAAAATAAATGGGACAAAGTAATGATTTTTAGGTTTGTTATTTCATTAACATGATATAATTCTTGTATTTATATGATATGGGAGTTATTAGGGATATTTTTATAGAGGAGTTGATGAGATGATAACAATAGAAAGAAACATAAAATGATATTGAAAGAGATCTAATGTGAATTTAACTCTTGAAACCACCTCCTTGAGAATCTATTTAAGAGAAGGGGTTTTTATTTTTTGGAATGACCAATAGATCCTGTCTACTGGGAGTGACTAGGGAAGTGTATTTGGGAAAACCATTTATGAGATTTATGTCATAGAGGAGTGAAAATAATAGGGATTGCGGAGAGGGGGGTGGGTTATAGTGGAGTAGAAGAGTAAATTTTGAAAATTTTATTCATTGTTATATTCTTTCCCTCAAGATATCAAATAATGTTGATTAATTGACCCATTATAGTAATAAGTGAATGTGAGTTCCAACCAAGTGCCCATACATCACTTATGATGTCATAAATACTATATTTTACTAACAATTTTTATATACAATATTTAACCATATTTCCCTATTCATAAAAAATTCAAGTTTTTCCGAAAAATACCAAAAAACCCCCCTAACAATTTTTCAACGTGTAATATTGAACATTGAACTCCATTTTTTCAATTTAATTTTAATAATATTTTTAGGTTATTTTTTATATAAAATTCTATATTATTCTAAAAAATATTTAAATTTTTAATTCATTTTATATCACTTTGAAAAATTAATCAAAATATTATTATCTTGTAACCATAAGAAAATAAAAATATATTATTTTTTACTATTCATATGGGTCATATTACTATTCATATTACTATTCATAATGGTATGTTACTATTTACCAAAAATCAAGTTGGTTCTATAAGACTCTAACTGATTACATATCACAACTCTAGATGACACTTGTTTTATATTCAAAACATATCAGAGGCAATGTTGTGTTTAACAGCTAAATTATAAAATGTGTTGGTTTGTAGGGACTAAGTGTTTCATTCATTAAATATTGATTTTCAAAAACATTGGGTGTAACATATAACAACCTAAATTAATCATAACTACAATAATTTGTAGACATATCTTACTTAATACCATTAATAATATCCAATCGAAATGAAACAAAATAAGTGCTTATCTCATATTCTCAATAAGGGTAAATAATAGAGATATTGAAATAACATGATTATAAGGGTATGATAACATGGCCAAAACATTTGAAACTCATATAATATATTTAATAAATAATAATATTAAATCATGTCATCAATCATGGTAGTTAATAAGACATAAATCATAATATAATCAATGAACATGATGCATGAGATAATAACATTAGCAAAAATGAAATGATTATGAAATAAACTGAATAATATTAATTCATTTAAATAGTATTCAGAAATAACATCCAAGAAATTAATGGTTGATTATTTTCACTCCCCATCCATCTTAGAAGCCATGTTTTACTCTGAAATATTATTATATATAAAAGAGTACCATACTGAACTAAGATCAGGCTCAACTTTTTCCATGTTAGATACTAATATTTCTATCATTAACCAAAATATTTAAGAGTTATATAGTCACTAGACCACCTATATGATATGGAAAACCAAACTTATTTGTTCCATAAGATAATAAGATTATGTTCATATAATCAAAAATTATGAAAATGTGATTCAAAACCATATCATCATAGATTAACCAGTGGAAAATGAATTGGTTTTATAATAATTTATTTAATTCATCGTAGGATAAAAAGTGGGGGAGGTATATGTTTCATGAGAATTTTTTATTAATAATAATAAACCCTCATGAGTAATTGTAAGGTTTAAATCATTGGATCAAAACCCTCGTAAAATATATAGGGGGTACCAATTGATGTCATATTAGAAAAAATTCCACTAAAATAATAATTAGAATATTTCAAAAGGAAAATAGCTTTTTTACTTTGAAAACACTTATTTATAATATAAATATTACATAAATATGTTGGAGAATTTTTTTTTTGAAAGGATCCACTAAATTTTATGATGTATACTTTATATCATTGAGATTTAATGATGGAGATAAATTCTATTCAAGTAGTATACATTAAAATAATAAATAAGACTAAATTTTTTTTAAAAAGATAAAATGTAATTATTTCATAAAAAGAAAAGAATACTAAATTTAATCAATTTTATAAAAACAATCTTGTGTAAATAGTGCATAAAACATTTATATTTTAATACTATAAAAATTATTGAAAACATTTTTAGAAAATATTAATATGGATGAAAAATGGTTTTCAACCAAAGGGAGAAATAAAGTCATTTTTCATAACAATATTCATCTTTTACCGTGACATTATAGAGAGATGAAATAGAAAGGAAAAAAATAAATCACCAAAAAACCATTCTATAATAAATATAATGAGATCAATTTTTTTTATTAGAACTATATTATTAAAAACATCTATAAACAATGGCATTGAAACATAAAACCCATAAATTTGGTCCAACACCCATCCTGCATGTTCCAACAACAAATATAATAAATATAATTTTATTATAACTGCATTCTAGAACCATAAGAATATATATATATATAACATATATGAGTAACTTATAACATATTATCTCAAAATTATTAAAATTGTTTTTTTATTAAAATCAATGTTTTGTTTGATAAAATCTTTTTTCATGTACATTTAGATGGTTAGTTTTTGTCCATTTAAAATGATAATGGAATCATTATCTCTATAATTTTAATAATTATATAAATTTTAATTATATGAAATATATATATATAATCCTCCATAAAATTAGATATCAACAAATTAATTACGCATTTATCGAGACAGTCAGTCCTATAAATGCATGAACGCTATATATAAATGTTTGAGTAGTGGAAAAAATAATGGTAAATAATAATTCACCACTATTGAATCATTATTATAACATTTAAATAATATATAATCTTCAAATATTTACTATTTACCATCAATGTTAAGAATAAATTAATAAATGTTAACATCACCTTGTGAAGGTGGGAGTCTACGCGTAAGAAAAAATGACATTATCATTTTCCAAAAAGTTTTAGAGTATGGTAGATATGATATAATGGATATAGAGGAAAAATTATTCGATAAATATAAAATAATATTATTATTCAAAACATAATACCCTCATATAATGTATGGTAATGAAATATTAATCATTCTGCTATGTGTAGATGGTAAGTCGTATATTCAGAATTGTGATACTTTCACATCACATTTGTTGGGAATGAGGGTGGATAATGGAGTATTTATCACCATAATAACAATTTAGTATATATAAGATACCTAATTCATTATATATTTATAAATATATTATATTTAGTCGAGGTAAAATAGTAAGTAATAATAATGTAATTGGTTAAGTCAAATACCTCTTATTTGAAATACATTATATAGACATCCTCTTAAAGACTATGGGGTTAGAATTTTGGGGAGAAAAACACTTCTATAATGGAATATATTTTTTAAAAATGTATTTTTTTTCATTCCGAGGTTGATCTAGAATGCTAAATGGTTTTTAAATTGGAGAAAGTAGTTTTTCCATTTGTAAGGAATGGAGTGGACAAACTTAGATTTTATTAAAAGATTAAAATATAATAAATTCATTTTAAAGAGAAATGATTACAAGAGACCATAAAATTTTGTTAAATGTTTGTATATAAATAGTAAATTCATTAAATTAAAATATTAATTATTTCATTGTCTCTTTAAACCTTATTTTTCTCTTAACCCATTCATTTACCATTTTTTACCTTAACCGTAGTAATAACTATTCCAAAATTAAAGAGTTATAAATGTCACCATAAATGGAAAAGGATATTATAAATTTTCCATGGATGATATATTCGTCCATATTACATTGAATTATTTGAATTTGAATTTATGAATAATTTCTAATAATTTTTTTAAAAAAATTTATTATAAAATATAATTAATTTTATGTTTGAAACTATTTATTTTATTTAACATTAATGACCCCATGAGAAATATTGAATTTGAATATTTTTTTTACAAATTTTAAATAGGTAATCATTATCTAAAAATTTATTTGACCTAATTAATTTACTTAAATTGTTTCACCTTTACTATTTTTATTATCATTTTTTTTATGTTAATTTGATTAATGTAGAGTTGGCGTTGCATTGACCTTTATGTAAATTAATCAATTCATAAATTTTAAATTAAATTAATAATTAAAAATATATATATATATCTAAAACAATAATTTATTACCAAAATTATCATATTATTTTTCGAACATCATATTTATGTATATATTAAAGTAGAGAGAGTGAAGTTATTTTTTTCATAAATTAATATAACGGGAATTATCTATGAAATATGGAAAAATTTGAAAAATATGAAATAAATGGATGTCGATTAATGAAAATTACTTACCAATTATATTATACAATTTATTGCATAAATTTTAATTACCAATCCCAATTTGTAACCCTATTTTAAATTTTTAACCCATACAAGGTTGACAAAAATTTTTATGGTTAGTATTATTTTAAAAAATTAAATTGGTCATATTTGAAAAATTATAACTACAAGAACCCGAATCAACCATGTGTGGTGACCTAGAGACTTCCTAATTCTGGGGTCAATGAATGAATGTACATACCATGTACTTTCTTTTCTCCATAAAATGCATTGGGGTCACGTCATATTGGCAGAAAGCCCTCCTCATAGGTCTGGTTCGTCCAAGTGCGAGGGTACGACCACGATTTTTCTATGAGCTCCTGATCAAGCATCTATTCCCCGAATCAACTGTCGTCAATTCCAAGGGGATCGCCTTTGTAAGATCTTCCTTCTACAAGATCTTCGTTTATTGATTCCTCTTCTTTCTAGAGTTATTGTCGGTTGAACATTTTTGACATTTTAGTAGATCAATGGTGTTCTTGGGCGATTCAAGGATTGAGTCTCACGTATAATAATCCTAAAACACCGCGGTAGGTGGTTTGTGAATTTCCGTTGAAATTCTTTGAGTCATATGTGCAAAAGTGCCCAATACCCTTGAACTGTGTATTGGGTATTTTCAATTTTAGCCCTGTTAATTGCCTGCTATTCTTGTATATTGAAATAGAGGTTAATTGAATGTTAATAGGGTTAATTGTAGTGATTTATAAGTGTTTACCCTAGAATATTTTTTTGAGGACTATTTTTTATATTTTGGATGTTAGGATGATGTTTTCTTTCCATGCCTAATATTGTAGTATGGAGTGATTTTGTATATTTTCCATGTTGTTATGCTATTGACTATTATCTGTGTAGTTATTGAGGTTTACTTGGGCTTATATGTTTTTTCATGCTTGTTTGACCTTCAAAAGGCCTTGAGAAACTTGTGTAGTAGACCATAAGGATAATGGACTAAGAGATTCTCCAGAGTGTCTGTTTATTTTACCACGATGTGAAACCATAGGGCTGATTGACATTGAGTGCTCCATCAGAGGGTCTATAGTTATGTTATGAGGGCATATGAGGAATTGATGTAGAGTGTTTCCTAAAAGATGGTGATGTTTCTGTTAAATGGCTATAGGGGTAATTGATGGCGAGTGCTTCCTCGGAGAGTCATTAGTCATACATGGATATATGGGGAATTTTCATTGAGATCATCCTCAGAGATCCTTTACAAAAGCTAAATGAGAGGGGTTAGACTATGTGTACATCCTAGAGGATTGGTCGTGTTTGAAAGGTTATACTAGAGGTGATACGCTATGAGTAAATCCTAGAGGGTTACCTTTTTGTGATTATCTGTTTACATGCTATGTGTAATTGAATTCTTTGAAACTCTGGTAATGTTTACTATGGAACACTTACTTGTTTGCTGCTTCATTTTACTTATTTCTTGCCATATGAATTCACTGTCTGTTAGGCACAGATCTTTTGGGGGTTTCCTACTAGGATTTAGTTACGCACCCTATTTGGGTCTTTCTTTTGGGCCCAAAAAAAATTATATTATTGCATGTATTATTAAAGATAAGCACCCTTCTACTTCATTTACAAGATTTCTGAGGAGTTTGAGAGCATGTGACCAAGACGAGGCTTGCAATGAAAATGAGTTTATCTGTTTTCTGGTGTACATTGGTTTAGTACTTTGTTTCATCATTGTGTCTTGTTTGGATGTTTTCTTAGACATATGTATCATGCATCATTTATATATGTGTGCTCCCGTTGTTTCTTCACTAGTCTTCTTCCATTTCGTCTAATTTGTCATTATTACTAATTGTTATATTGAATATATTTTTTTCTCTTCCACTGTGTTACTCTGCCAATGAAGGAATAATTTCCCTACTATCACACCCAAGGACCTCGCTCCTATTTGGCAGCCTCAGGCATTCGGGGAAATGCGCTTGAATCCATTTGACCAATCATGTATGGGGAACCTCTGTGTGGCTTTCGGAACAGGGATGTAACATAGTGGTATTAGAGAAATTCTTTTCTTTATGACTTACTATTTGGAGCTAATAGATAGGTATTGGAAGGAATTGGTACATGGTAATAAGATATTCCAGGAAGTAGCTAACCTGTGTATAGGGAAAATCTAATCTACCTTGTTTATTGCAATTTTTTCTTGTTTATTAATTATTACAGTTGATTTGATTTCACCTTGATTGATTTTCTTGTATTGTTCTACAATTGTTGTTGTTTTTGAGGTTTTAATTTTTTTGCAACCCAATGAGATGAGGGTATTCCATCTCATGAATCATATATGAAATTTCTATGGATCACATTTCATGCTTTGTTGCCATGCTATTTGGGGTGAATTAGCGATTTCATGTTTTTGTGATAGATGTTTTTCTAGATATTCATGTTGTTGTGATAGATGCCTTGATAAAAATAACATCTATTTGATACGGTATTTTTTGGGTAAGGTTTTTTTTGAATGAATTCCAATCTCTGGTTCATTATGTTTTATAGGCCCTCATGGACTAGAATTTGGTGCATCATTGATCTATTATTCTTGTTTATGACATGTATAAGTTTCCAAGATTTGATTCTTGGGGATTATGGGCCCCCACTGATTGGAATCTGGCCCTTTAATGTTCGTTTTAGTGTTTTTAAGGTCTCCAGAGTATTTGTTTAGGCATACTGTCTGCAAAAACCCTGAATACAATCCATGTAATGATGAACATAGGCCATCTGTTATTTTGTTCATGAAAAAATAGTTTTCCATAAGTACATGTCGTGTACCCTATTTACACTTTGTCTAGTATCTAACCATGCCCTAGACAGTGTGTGTAGAGAAACGGGTTTTGGAGTCACTGGTAAGACACAACATGTACCTGATGTACACGTCGTGTTGTAGAACCATTTGACCAGGCATGTCACTAACAACACAGTTCAGTTGTGCCTTTTCTAATACAAGTTGTCTCCCTCTAAAAAAACATTGTGAAGTGTAACCCGAGTACCCAGGAGTGTACTGAACAACACAGGTTAGGAAAAATATTTCTAGTACATGTCATGTCCATCAAGAACACGTCGTGTAGTGTGATCTGTGTATCTGGCCATGTCACTTACAACATGGGACGGTGACGCTCGTCTATTATATGATGTATCTAGCTTGAACACGCCATGTAGTCTAGTTCTAAGAGAACCGTGTGTCATATCCATGTATGTGAACTCGGGAAGGGGAAGAGGATTCCAGTACATGCCATGTTTATGGACAACACACCGTGTATGTGTTGTTACATGACCAGTTTTGGAAGAAGTGCACGCCCATGTGAATCACTTAATGGAACAACCTGTATATCCATGTTATGAAAAACTTGAATTCTATCTTTCTCATGTTCCCTCCTTACTAATCTAGTTTCCAGTCCATGAAATTCTTGATCTAAGGTGTGCACTTGACCTTGCAGAGTCATGCCACAAAGACTCCCTCCAGTTGTACGCCAGTTACATGGAAACGATCAAACACCAAACATGGATGATCAAGGACTACAAGCTGATATTCTAGTAGTGGCAGTCTTGGCACCATCTGTCATTCCAGACATAGGTACTGATGCATATTTCTGAGAGGGATTCATGAGTTTTATGCAAACTTTCTAGGGAGTACCGCCTCCTGCCCCGTCGATGGAAGAATTGGTGCGAGTCTTTCAGCAACATCATCCTCCCACCTTCTAAAGAGATGAAGGACCTCAGTCTATGGAGTAAAGGTTAGAATCTATGCTTAGCATCTCTGAGCATCTGGAGATGCCTCCATATAGGAGGGTCATGCACACTACATACATGCCTCAGGATTCCACCAAGGGATGGTGGGATTTGATCTCATAGGTAGGACTCCAACATGATATGGCTTGGGATGATTTTAAGTGTACCTTCTATGATTAAATCCTTCCAGAGACTTTGAGTTCCAATCGAGCCTGAGAGTTCATGAGTCTGAAGCAGGTTACTCTCTTAGCCATGGAGTACTCTTCTCGTTTCAATGATCTGTAGTGCTTTAAGTCTATTCTAAGAGGTGATGAGTTATTACTAGCAAGGAAATTTGACGATGGCTGAGGCACCTCATCCGATCACAGGTGAACATGTTTATGTTGACTTTCAACACTTCTATCATCAACCATGGACTAATCACATAGAATAATCTAAGGGATTCAAGATTTGTGAGCTATAGTGGCTTGACATCTAGAGTTATTATCCCTCCAACTGATTGATGGAAGCACCACAAAAGGTCTTCGCGTGGTGATCCAAGGAGGAGATACACTTATCCTGGTAGACAGGTGGTGTGATACCAGTGAGGGAAGAGTGGTAATATTAGGCCACATTGCTCGAGAGACTGAGTGGAGTGACGATATTGTGGCATGAAGGGTCATCATTAGTGATTCTATTAGATCTTCTCACCTACAGCTAGTGATAGGTGGTCTTCTATGACTCCTCGTTCAGGAGAAGTACTTCCTGTTTCTCATTAGTGTGGGAACTGGAGTTCTTTCAATCATTAAAGGCAAGGTGGAGGATGATTACATGGTAGTTAGTCACCAATAATTCAATGATAGTAGGGTAAATCAGCTCAAAGTGTTCAGGCATGGTCATAGGGACACAGTGCAGTTCAGACATTTGTAGTGGATCATACCTAGCAGGAGAAGGATTCTGGACCCTGTACAGTTCAAGGTATATTCTTAGTTCCCTAAGTTTTAGCTTCCTCTCTTTTCGATACAGGGGTTTCCCAAAGCTTTATATCTTCTACTATTGTGGAGAACCTTGGGCTCTCTATATTTATATATGCTGATTTTTTACCATTGGATACACTGTTGTGGACTTTAACGACTAGTGTACGTATGTGTAGGAAGTTCCCTCTTGAGTTAGGTGGGTGTCACTTCTTGTGGGATTGTTATGTACTAGAGATGACAGGCTATGATGACATTCTAGGAATGGACTGGTTAGTTCCCTTCCCAGCACATGTCGATTGTTATCGTCGTAGGGTGAGTTTTGCATCACCAGAGGGCAGATCATTTCTTCATAAGGGTGAATGGGATGTCCAGGTGAATAGATCAGTACTAGAGAATTGTGTGTTGGGATGAGATATAGCCAAGATTTTTATTCTTTATATGATTGACCTGGGGGCTTATTAGATGGACTTTCCCCCAGTGGTGGATCATTTCAGGGATTTCATTCTAGAGGACTTTTCAGGTTTTCCTCCAGAGCGAGAGGTAGACTTTTCTATTGATCTAATGCCATGAGGGGCACTAATGTCCATTCATCATTATAGGATGGCTACCCCCAGAGTTACAGGAGCGCAAGAAGTAGTTGTAGGAGTTGCAGGCAATAGGTTTTATCTAACCAAGTACATCCTTATGGGGTTCACTTGTCCTATTTTCGATAAAGGAGGATGTTACTTTTTGAAATTTTTTGGATTATCAAAAGTTGAACTAGTTGATGGTCAAGAACCGATATCTCTTTCCATGGATTGATGATCTCTTTGATTAGCTTCGAGGATCCCGAGTGTTCTTGAAGATTTACTTGAGATCCAGTTACCATCAGTTGCACGTTAGATCATATTATATAATTCTTACAGCATTTCGGAGCAGGTATGTTCAATACGAATATGTGTTTATGCCACTCGGTCTCATGAATGCGCCTATAGTTGTCATGGAAATGATTAACTAAGTGTTCATTCCATACATTGATTCTTTCTTGGTGGTTTTCATGGACGATATCTTTGTGTAATCTCACCCTCGACACAACCACAGTAACCATCATGACATCATTTTGAGTACACTAAGAGAGAATTATTTATATGATAAGCTCTCAAAATTCCACTTTTGGATGGATCATATTTACTTCATGGGTCATGTTATCTCAAAGACAGGATTATCAGTAGAATCTGAGAAAATGATAGTAGTGGTTTCCTGGTAGAAGCTGAAAACATAATTGAGGTACAGAGTTTCCTATGGATGGTTGGATACTACTGACGTTTCATCCAGGTATTTTCATGCTTAGCATCCCCAATGATTTTCCTGACTAAGAAGGATGATATGTTCTTGTGGTCAGATTCTTGTGATTCATCCTTTAATGTGCTAAAAGGGTGGTTGACATCAGCACCGATACTAGTTTTTTTAGAGACGGGAAAGAGAAAAAATATTTACTATGATGCATCAGGTATTGGGTTTAGAGTAGTGATTATGCATGGGGGAGGAGTTGATGCATACGTGTCTTGGCAGTTGAGGCCACATGAGAGAAATTACCTGACGCATGATCTTGAGTTGGTTGTAGTTGTTCATTCTTTCAGTTGTTGGAGACATTATATTATGGGAGAGTATTTGGTAGTTTTTACTGACCAGAAAAGACTCAAGTATATCTTAACTCAACGCAACCTGAATTTAATACAACGTAGTTGGGTTGAGTACCTTCAGTCTTTTAAATTTGAGATTTCCTACACACCAGAGAAAGGCACCACAGTCTCTAATGCATTGAGTAGTAGGACTCAAATATAGGTAGTTTAGGAGGCCATCAGTGAGTGGAAACGTATGGCTCTATTATCTAAGATGCATTTGGAGGTGCATGGTAGGTAGGGGAAGGCATTTCTTTCTTCTGTAGTTGTTACCTCTACTCTTCATGGTTGAGGAAGAATGAGGCAGCTATCAGATTCTGAATACTTAGTCCTACGGGAAGGTGTGTCTGGAGAGGACCCTATTCCAGGATGGACCATATGTGAGGATGAGATCATGCATTCTCATGGGCGTGTATGGGTATCAGTAGACATAATTGAGGATCTGATGCAGGACATTCATTCATCGGTTTGGGATGTTCATCCTGGTGTCAATAAGATGTATTGTGATCTAAAATGTCTGTATTGGTGGCTAGGTATAAGGAGAGATGTTACTGGTTTCATTATGAGGTGTTCCACCTGTCAGCAGGTGCAGGCAGTGCATCAGCGAACAACAGAGATTTTGCAGCAGTTACCCATTCTTGAGTAGAAATGGAATGATGTCGTGATGGATTTTGTGATAGGTTTTCTGAGGTCACCTCAAGGAAATGATGATTTTTGTGTTGTCATTTAATGTATCATAAAGGTTTCTTAATTCATGCTAATCAAGGAGACATTTAGTATTGATGAGCTAGGATGATTTTACATCCACAAGATCATATGTCTACATGGAGTTCCACACATTAATGTTTCTAACGGGAATTCTCATTTTACTTCTCTGGCCTGGTAGGGATTGTAGAAGGCCTTAGGCACACAAGTGGTTTTGAGTACATCTTACCACCCCCAGATAGATGGCCAATCCAAGCATACGATTCAGGTGCTTCAGGACATGCATTGAGCCTGAATACTGGATTTTGGAGGTTATTGGGAGAAGCACATTCTTCTTGTGGAGTTTCACTATAACAATAGTATTAATGAAACTATTTATATGGATCCTTATGAGGATTTGTATGGTTGACCCTGATGATCACCCTTATGTTTGCTGGAGGCGCGAGAGGAAGCTAGGTTGGGACCTCGTCTTGTCTAGGAGACCACAGAGAATATATAGTTGATTTGAAAGTGGATGGCTATTGCATAGTCTCGACAGAAGTCTTATGATGATCAGTGAATAAAACCTCCATATTTCCAGGTCTGGGATTAGGTTTTCCTACATGTCACACTGAGTATGGGGCACAATAAGATTAGGAGACATGGTAAGCTTTCGTCGAGTTATACATGGCTGTTTAAGGTTTTTGAGATAGTTGGGCCTGTTGCAGATTGCGTGCAGTTACATCAAAGGTACCGATCTATGCATGAAATTTTCCATGTTTCTCAACTTCGATGATTCTTCTCAGACCCGTCTCATGCTTTTCAACCCGAGGAGTTATAGTAAGAGGTGTATGCCACATTCGAGGAGCATCCTATCCAGATTGTTGATCACAGAGTGATGGTTCCCCATGGCCGATATGTTCCTCTAGTATGAGTGTTATGGCAGCACATGTGTGTAGAGGATGAGACCCAGGAGAAGGGTGGCTGATGTACTATCACAGTGGCCAGTTCTATTGGAGGATTCTTCCTCTATAGCACCTTGTAATGGAATTTCGGGGACGAATTTCATCAAGGGAGGATGTTTGTAAGAACACATATCTTCAATTTAGGTATGTTTTCCTTTTTCTGGTGTTTTTGAGGAAAAGTGGTGTTTCTTGAAATTTATTAAGTACAAGTCATGTAATTTATGATTACATGTCATGTACTCCATTACCGCGGGTAATCGTGTGTGGGTCTCAAAATGGCCCTGCACATGGCCATGAGTGGTGACCTAGAGACCGCCAAATGTGGGGGACAGTGAAGGCATTTACACGCTATGTACTTATAAAGTACACGCTGTGTGCTTTTTGTTTTCCATTAAACACACCGGGGACACACCTAATTTGAAGAAATCCCTCCCTCTAGGTCTGGTTCATTTGAGAGAGATGGTACAACGGTGATCCATCTTGGAAGTCCCGATTGAGCATCTGTTCTCTAGAATTGACCACTATCAATTATGTTTGGATCACCTTAGTATGCTCTTCCTTCTTCTAGGGCTTCGTTTCCTGATTTCTCATATTTCAAGAGTTAATGTCATTTGAAATTTTTTTATGTTTTCTTAGATCTACAATGTTCATGGGTGATTAAAGGTTTGAGGCTCATGTATAACAATCCTTCAACACCGAGGTAGGTGGTTAGTGACTTTCTATTGAATGTCTTTGAGTTATATGTGAAAATGTGAACAATACCCTTGAACGTGATATGAATTATTTACTATTTTAGCCCTTTTAATTCATGATATTCTCATATGTTGGAATAGAGGTTAATTGATTGTGAATAGAGTTAGTTTCAATTATTTGGAAGTGTTTACCCATGCATATTTTGTTTATGACTATTTGGTATAGTTTTCATGTTAGGTTGCCGTTTGATTTCCAAGCCTAGTATTGTAGGATGGAGTGATTTTTTTAATATTCAGTGGTGTTATGTTGTAGACTATTAGCCAAGTAGTTCATGAGGTTTAATTTAATCGATATGCATTTCCATGCTTGTTTGAAATATAATGTTTCGTGAGAACCTATTGTAGTAGACCATAGGGAGAATAGACATATGGGATTCCCCATTGTGTATGTTTATTTTATCATGTTGCGAGACCATATGGGGGATTGATTTAGAGTGCTCCCTCATAGGGTCTATAGTTACATTACGAGTCCACATGAGTAATTAACATTGAGTGCTTCCTCAATGTGCATGTAGTTTCCAATAAAAGACTTTAGGTGGAATTGATAGAGAGTGATTCCACAGATAGTCTTTAATCATACATGGCTATTAGAGTAATTGACATTGAGTGCTTCCATAGGAAGCTTTTTCAAATTCTAAACCTCAGGTGTTAGACTGTGTGTACTTCCCTAAGGGTTACTTGTGTTTCCTAGGTTAAACAATAGGGGATAGGATTTGAGTACATCCTAGAGGGTTACCTATTTGTGAATATCTGTTTATTTGCTATATGGAATTGAATTATTTGAAGATGTTGGAATGTTTATGTAAAGACAAGGAATTTCTATGGAATTTTTTTACATAAATACATGGGTATTTTATGAGATCGTGAAAATTGACAGCGCGTGATTCCGAGGCCCGGTGTGGCCATAATCAATTTCTGAAGTTTTATTTGGTTACTTTCAGTAAATGTATGAGAAGATATTTATAACTTCTGCATCAGCGCTCGGAATTGAAATATGAGGGCACTGTTGAACTCGCAACGCCGGTATTCACATAAGAAAACTTTCACCTTAACTGTAGATGGTCCGGAATAAAAGATAGTTTTTAGGTTTTATGTGGGAATAATAATATAAACTATGTGCATGTATTATTTTATTTTATTTGTTATAACCACCATTTGGATGGTGGAGGTGGGTACCGCCACACCTTAACCTCCCATTAGAGGTTACGGAGGTGGGGCCCACCTGAACCTAGCCTCCTCTTCATGTTTAATATGGTGGGGACCACCCATGTTTTAAACCTCTTGAACACCCCATTAAGTATGGAGAAACCTCTTGCGCTCCCCACTTAATGGTTCCACCGCTCTTTTTAATTTAGTACGCCAACACCTCTTGAATTAATGGTGTACTTTTTATTAAATTATTGGAACATAATTTAATTTATATTAGACATTCTTTTGTAGAGATAGGGGGTTGGAAGAGCACATGGAGAAACTTATTCTTTCCAATGAAGAACACTCCTCCCAACAAAGAACAACCATCGAAGAATGAAGAACACTTCAACCACCAACGACAGACATTATCTTCATTGATCTTCAACCGGAACAAAGGGAGGAAGAGCCTTCTTTGAAGAATGCAGATGACATCATCCTATACTTCTTCATCTTCTTTTTCAATGTCGACGATTCGGCATCCATTTTCTGTGACTTCATCAATAACCAACGAATAAAGGTATGGGTTCAAGCTTGGTTAAATGTTTCATGTTCGACTTTTTATACTGAGGATTATAATTCAAAGCCTCTTGATATCACCCTAACGTGGACGACACATTCCAAAAAAACATGTCCGGACCCCTCCTCCTTATTTGTGTAATTTGACGCTAAATGCGGCATGAATCATGGATGAGCGTTACTCATCAAAAAGGGTAACAGATCAATGGTGACATCCCGAGGAGTGCACGAATTCTTTCGAAATGAAAATCAGGCCACCGGGACTCATTCAGTGACCCACAGAATGGTCAACGGGTGGATGGAACTGAAGAACGTCACCGCGTGATGGCGGCGGCACAACCACACCACCAAAGGAAGAACCCATGGCTGTCGGGCTGCAGTGGTGCAGCGGCGGCCTGCACAAGCCTGGCTACGATGAAAATCGGTGTCCCAAGCCATTGGGTTGCCGAATGAGGTGAAATGCAACAATGTTGTGTGGTGGAGAAAAAGGGGTGACGTGATGGTGAAGCAGCGGTCGGTCGTGAGGAAGACCGGCAGCCCGAGCCGCCGGGTCTCCATAGGAGGAACAACACATCTGCACCGCAGGCGGGGTGTCTGGCTGCTTGGCCAGCTAGGAGGAGCAGGACCCATAGCTGGGTCCCGCGTGATGTGGACCATTTCCACGTGGCGCCAGTTGACTCTCACCCAAACGTCTATGCCATTCTATATTCCCAGGGTGCGAGGCCTCCCCCTGGATGTGGCTAGGGCGGACCCCACAGGCCACCTGTCGCGTGGGCTGCCAGGCCGGAAACAGCACGGGTCGGACCAAGCACGGGTCGGGCCACCAGCGTGGGTGGAGCCACCATCATAGGCCGGGACACCCCCGCGGACCGGGTCGGACCCCAGTCCGGACCCGGGTCGGGACGACGGGGCTAGACCGGACTCGGATCCGTATGACTTATTTCAACTCTTTTCCCCATAACATGAGCTATGGGAATCCGATTGATTAATCGTCTACATAAACAGAACCCTTGGAAGGAGAAAATTCTTTTGGTATACCCCACTCAAGGATAGAACATATTTGGGGTACAGCTGGGTTGGATCGAACATAAATCAAACTAGGCCCTTGGTACAAAAATTCCATTACCTCTAAGATGGGAAAATACATCTGCTGAGCAGCGGCTCTCTCCCCTACTCTCGAACTAGGGTTTCCCCTCGCCTTCGATCCGGAGGGGGGACGCTCGCGTCTTCAGCATTGGGATGATGATTCGGTGACTCCTACCCCTTCCTTCTTCCTCGAGTTTTCTTCTTTTTTCTATTGCAGGTTTGGAACTCAGCGTTCTCCGCATTGCTGGTGGTCTGTCGAAGCTTTCAGGTTAGAAGATGAGGAGGTTTTCTTGTAGCACCGCCACCGTCGGTTTTCGCCACCTCTACATGATTCTTCGGCTTCCCGTGGTCGGCACGATTTGGACTCCGATGACGGTCCTTCTGCAGTCCAAATTTTTCCAGATCCAAGCCCAGGGTGGCATTTCTGGGTAATATCGGATCGGATCTCCTCGTCGGCGAGTCTAACAAGGCGTGGTTGTTGGCCTCCCAGTCCTGGGTGATGGTGGTATGGATTCTTGATTCTTGGTATGATTTCCTCTTCGGGTTCCTTCCGTGTCTGTTGCTGGTGGAGGTCTCTTAAATGGTGTAGGGTTCTTCCGACCTTGGTTCCAGTGACCGGGGTGCTGTCAGCGATGGGAGTGCATTCGAGAAGGGTTTATTGTTCGATGGATGATGTTTATTTAGTTTCTAGAATGGATTTATTCTTTTTTTTTCTACTGTTTGATGCTACGAAGTTGATGGTGGATGAGAAGCAACCTTTCTGTGAATTTTTTATGATGATAAGTTGGTATAATCTTCGAGCCTTCGAAATGAATGAATTGGGTAATACATTTCCTCCTTGTGAATGGTGTTCACCTGTTAATGGTGGTCGGATATGGCACAGTCTTCATGGTTTTTAATTCCAGATGATCTTCAGAGAGACTGCTTCATAACTTTTATTTGTTGTTGAATCTAGTTTTTTTGATTGGTCTCTGGTATGCGGGTTCCATGATCGTCGTTGATGATGTTGGGTCTATGTTTGTATGGTTACCGGTAACCCATAAGATGTCTTTTTATAATATGAAAAAAATGGATTTCGGCCAATACCTCTAAGATCGGGTGTCTGATTGATGCACCATCTATCGCATTGAGTTTATTCTGGGAAGAAGTGTCTTTTAGATACATAAACTTGGGACTTTGTGGTGGTTGATGTATCAAAACTTGTCTTGAGAGGACCCTCCTGGAATCAAGCATGATTTGTGTGGAACCCTTTGGATGGCTATGCACTTACGACTGTTCCTGGATCCTATGTGGGTTCGACCACACTAACGAATGTTCCTGGATCCTATGTGGGATCGATGGCACTGAAAATTGTTCCTGGATCTTGTGTGGGTATGATAGCTTGGAGGACTATTCCTAGATCATGCGTGGGTTCGACTACACCGTTTACTGTTCCTGGATCCTATGTGGGTTCGACAATTCTGAATTCTATTCCTGGATCCTGTGTGGGTTCGACAGAATAGATGATTCAGTGGTTATATCTGATCATCTCTATTTCTCTACAAAAGGTGTATAACTGTGTGATCTAAGTCAGTATGTTTTTGTTTTCTACATTATTGAGATGGATTACTTGGTAACATAGTTATATCTATGGGAATATAACTATGTGGGGTTATCTGTTGATTTCATACCTTATGGTTTATCCTTATTGGATTTTGTGAGATCATGAGGGTCTCGGGGTCCCTACTGAGCATCTTTATACACATCCCTGCACGAGATATGCCCGCACCTCATTGTGTTGGATGCAGATGATAGATAGTGTTGGCCATGGGTGAGTGTATTAGGACTTTATGGTGCCCAGAGGTGGACCTCACGAAGAGTTGGTACTCGAAGGAGACTGACGGGCGTGGAGTGCTGAGGAGGCTATCTGTTCCTACCCTTCAGGTAGGATCCATGGTGGAAGATCCAAGAGCTTCTTTTCATCTTTCATAAGTTTTATCCCTTTTCAGTTGAACTTGAACTTTATAGTAGGGATTTTATTTTCGAACCCTTTACTTTTTACACACTCTTGTTATATAGTTTTGCTTAGTGTTTTCAATCCATCTGTGTGCTCTGTTGTGTGTGTTTATAGTTATAAAGGAAATGACTTCCCAGATTTAGGGAATTACACCTTTGGTGCTAGTCACCCGCCCTTGGCCTATGGAAGGCGGGCTTGGGATAGTCACAGAATGGGCCCATGGGGATGGGTTGTGATAGTTTACTACAGAGCAGTTCCTTGTTTACTGATTCTTTTTTTATTGCCTGCCATATATATTCACAGACCATTAGGCACAAATCCTTTGGTGGTTTCCTTCTGGGATTTAGTCTGACACCTGATTTTGGTCATGCTTTTGGGCCCAAATAGATTATATTTTTATAGGTATATATAAGGGAAAGAACCCTCCTACATCAGGGACATGATTGTTGAGGATCTTGAGAGCATAGGGCCAAGATGATGCTTGAGATGCTAAAGAGATTATCTATTTTCTTGGTTACATTGGTTTAGTACTATATTTCAGCATTGTGACATGTTTTTTTTCATTCCTAGTCATATGTTTCATGCATAATTTATATATGGGTGCTCCAGTTGTTTCTTCACCAGTCTTCCACTATTTCATCTTTTTTGGAATTATTAATGCTTCTACTATTGTATATTGGGTTCTCTTCCATTGTGTTACTCTAACAATGAGGGAATGGTTTCCCCATCATCACACTCATGGCCCCAGTGCAAGGTGGCAGCATCTAGCATTTACGGAAATGCTTCTAAATCCATGTGACCAACTGGGTATGGGGCGCCTCTAGGTGGATTATAAAACCAAGACATTACATGAACCCTCAAATTTGAAATATGTAATTTGTATTAAAAAATTAAAATTCTATAATATATAGATATTCATTTTAGCGTGTCTAAAAAATTCTACAAAACCCTTTTTTATAAAAATACATTTTAATCTTAAAACATGGTTTATTAATATACCATGCCTTGAAATACAATTATATTAATAATAAAAATTTCTATTAATATATAGTAGATTAATTTTTATAAATTATTTATCCAATCGTTTTAAATTTAGTTTTTTTATAAAAAAATACATTTCTCGTATTAAGATAGTTTTTCAGCAACACCACTCATTCAGATTTAATTTATTTTTTTTCATTTTTATTTATCTTTTAACCATTGAATTAACTATATGTAAATATATGTGATACATTTTTCATAAGATAGTTTTTCATACACATTCCTTATATTCAAATGGAGATATGAGATAATCCACATCAAATAACAATATTTTAATAGTATATCATAGTTATTTTTAAGTCCCTGTTTTGCATAAAGTACGAAATCACTGAAAAGAAAATTTAGAGAACTAAATCATAAAATCATAAGGATACAAAATAATACCCCATAAAAATGAATTTTTACCATAATATTATGTCACCCATATACAAATAAATTATTATATCTCTATTTTATTAGATCCTCAAGATCTGAAGTATCTTTTTTGAATCATAGTGTGAGAATCAATAATCAAATGTCAAAACCACATAAAAATTAACAATAATTGATTGGGATTCTAAATAATTAACCCTATATATTGATATATGAAACATTATGTTTATCTAGATAATAAATTATCTATACAAAAAAAAATATATTTTCTTATACGTAGACATTTTCATATGGTTTATGGTAATGTTTTCTCATCATAGATTATAGTGGTATCTATATCATGGTCAAAGTCCAACTATAATGACTGCCATTTTTTGTACATATATAATAAATATAATTTAATAAATAATATTTACATAAGATAATGATCCATACATAAATCATATATTTCATTTATCCATAGAAGCATAGATACAACAAAAGATGGTTCATAAGTGAACTACATAATATTTTATTATGTTCTTCATAACTTGCACTCTCATTTGACATATCATAATGAATACCATTATTCATAATGTAACTAGTGGAAACATATTAAATGATGTTATTTGATTCTACACAAGGGTATAAAGGAGTGAAATCAATATAACATGAGCATAAGGTTATGAGAACATGATGGAAAAAATTCTACACCATACCTTTCAAATAATTAATCATTATCATCAATCATATAGTAAATATAGGGTTCTCGAAAAACATGAATCCATACGTAATTAGAAAACATGATCCACGGGAGAATAATATTGGCATACGCTTTATGTTGGGGTTGTTACACCCCAACCGCCCATAGTACACTTCCATTTAAATAATTCAATTGTTTAGGCTACATGAAACAATCTCTTTGAGCACACCATATCCTACCAAACAATCCATTTATAAAGATATTATCAATACTAATAACTATATTTTTATTTTTTATATATTTGATATAAATTTAACATTCATCTTATTTGTTTCTAAGACATAATATAAGGACAATTCTTTTTAGATAAAAGATGTATTTTTACGAAAAACAATTGTTCTATACCTTTTAAAGGAGAAACCTTTTTATATCAAATATTTGACATTGTTATATATTAAATTCAGAAAAATTAGTTTCCTCATTAGAAGAAGGAACAAAAATTAGTTTGGATGATTTTTTGGAACCTTTCTGATAACTATCATATTTTGACGTATAGCGGAAAATAATAAATTTAAATTGAAAACTAATTTTTAAATTGAAAAAAATTATAGTGTTATATTATATAATTGAGTGGTTTTAAATTATAATTAAATTATATTTTTATCATTTGATATAATGTAAGTTATATGATGTAATTTTACATTTAAATTGGAAATAAACATATATCAATATTTTTTTAGTTATTACTTCTTGAAAATATGTGTTCTAGTTTTGAAAATTGGAATTAATTTTAAAATAATTTCATCCAATTATGTGAAATGAATTTGAGGTAAAGGATTCCATATTTTTAATTTTATGTTCAAAGTTTTTGAAATATGTACCTTACATTTTTTTACATTCTGAATAGCTAATTAAGTAATTATTTTTAATTATCTTGTTTATGGGTTAGTCATGTAAATTAATTTAAAAAATAATATTATAGTAATATTAAACTACCCTGAAACATGTCATAATCCAATTGGATGATATATTTCAGAAAATTTTAATCCTTGGGTCGATTTTGGGACCCCAAGGAGCCACATGGGGTTGATAATGACATGTTATAAGAATAAATTTAAGTAAAGAAAAGTATATCATAAACATGTATCTTTTAATAAACCAATTTTGATACAAGGTTATATAAATCATATATTTAATTATAAATAGATATTAGAAAGATAAAATTATTACCTAAATCATTATAGTTTATTAATAATTTTTATAAAATAATTAAAAAAGGACGCATTGATAGCCTTATTAATGAATGATTCAAGTAAATGATATCATAGATATTAAAATAAATGTAACATAAAATTTTGATTCCATCCAAAATAATTTGGATGATATTTTCATATTATATTTGATTTAAGACCATTTATTTGAATGAATAATGTACTTATGAATCTAACAATAATCAATTACCAAATAGTGTCAAAATTGTCTCAAATGAGTTTCTAAAACAAATACTAATTTTTTAAATTATAAAATAGTCCAAAAATTCTATGATTCAACCAAACAACTTAGATAATGTTCAAAATGTTATTATTTGTTCACTTTATGTTCTATTGTAATTATATAGTAACTAAATTAACCATATATTTTAACAATACTAGAAGACATGGTAAGAGTAAAACTGTCTATCGAAGGGTTAATCCTAAAAGATGTGTTTAATATCATGAACTAAACATGTCTATAAATAATTTAAAAAGAGAATTTCAACCCATTATAAATATTTTTGATGATATAAGTTAATTTTTAACTATTATAATCTAACTATCAATTTATAATAAATTAATATTTCAATATTTTTCAATAGTGCCTCTCACTTCTCTTAGAGAAGGGAACCTACAATTCATTTTAATATACACCTCCATATCCCTTGGATTCGGCCAACCCCTAACGATTTCACCTACCGACCACCCTCAAATAATTATATTGGAAAAAATTGGGCATAAAGTAATCCAATGGAGTCCTTTTGTGAAAATATAATAGAGACACTTGAAGAATAAGTAATTGTTTTATCCATTCATTAAAAGTTCTTTCCTTCTAATACCTCGCCTATTTCTATAGTTTCAATAATAAAATAATACTACAGTACCATACATATTATGATATCTTATTATGATTATGGTAAAACATATACTTCCTTTTACCCATCCTATGAAAATCAATATCACCATTCGTGTGTACGTATGACTTACTATCTCAACGTCGTTGTGTAAATTGTTTTTCATGAACACTTTATTTATATGTGTATAAAGATAAATATAATGGATTTAAATAAATACTAAAACATGATATTTATTTGGTAAAATTTATATTCCATCCAATTCAATACCATTTAACCATTATGAAATGATATCGTAGCTCATGCGTACCTATGGCTTACCGTCTCCACGACGCGATGAGACTCAACTTCCTTGTTCACCATCAAAGAATTATTATAAAATATATATATATTTTTCATAATTATGAAAAATATTTAATAATAATTCTTGTGGAATCATATATGTAAATATATTTTATTCACTTAATTCCATTAAATACAATAATAAAACATAAATTGTGTTCAGGCCTACAGATTATCTACCACCTCCAAGAACAGTGTATTCCATTTCACATATCTATCTAATGCATATACTTATATAATGAATATATATGATATAAAAATAATATTATAAATTCTGGATGTTATTATATAATAATATCAGTAATATGATCAAGGATAATAGGCCAAAACATGTATGATATACAGAATGATTATTACACGAAACATTGTAGTATCTTGGAATTGTTAATACACAGGTAGTATAATGTCATAAAAGAATAATATATGATATCATAAATATTATTATGATTATAATATAAGTTAATAATATGTTTTAAAACATTATTAATACTTTTTGGATTTACATAGAGTATTTGACCTATGGTATGCGTTAATTCCTCAAACTCATTATTATACAATCTTGTTTATATGTAATTATTATAAGTACAATATTCCATATATTATTTAATGAGTTATTGTATTATTGAATGTGGATATTCTATTTATATACCATTCAAGGTTTGTAGTTATAGTATTGAGATTATTTATGCTAGTTTTAATATGAATTTTATGTTATGTTTCACCCTTTTCATAGGAGGAATGCTTTTGACTTAATAAGTAACGGGTTAGGCCCTCTATAGCCCCTCGACAAATCGTTAGGTATCTTGAGAAAAACTAGTGACTTGGAACAAGTCTATTACAAAATATTTGTGAATGGTATGGGCCAAATGTTTTTTCACAGTGGTTATTATGTCTATTATTATGCACTCACTCATTATGAGATTAGTTATTTCATTTAATTATTTGACTAGTGGAATATCCATGTGTATGTTTACATGGTAATTTATGATTTATTTTATCCATAATATGATCATGTTTATGTTTCAAAGGGTGTTGTTTTATTATTAAAAATTCCTTAAAAGTTTATAGCTTCCACTAAATTATTTACCCTAAAAAAGCATCTGACCTCTCACCTTTCTTATGTTTTATTTTCCTATGATGCCAAGATGGGTATTATGATTGAAATACATTGTTAATGTAAGGGAATAATGGAACTCTAATCGGATTATTTATGATGTGTTCTGTGTTATAATGTTTAATTTAATGTACATTTATGTAATCTATCTTCCAAAACTGCTAAACTGATCGGTCCTTCAAGACTTGATTCATTGTAATTAAGACAATGTATTAAAATAATGAACTATCTCCAGGATTTTGGTGTATGGGAGTTAAAATTTTTATAATATCATGTCTAGAGATTAATTTGGAAATAGATTTAGTAAACTTATATTAGGGATCACTAACCAATGATATACTTTGAGGAGAAGTATAGAAGAACCCCTATAATTTTGGTAATGATCATGGAGAACCAAGAATTAAACCTATGATGTTATCATTTAGATGTACCTTCCTTTGGTTATGTATTTTCATTAATAAGATTTGCTTCTCTCCATTTGATTTCTAGTATTAGTTAATAGAGGACACCAAAAGGAATAGGATTAACATTGAATTTGGTGGAAAATATGGTGATTTTTAGCATCAAATTGGATTAAGGTTTTAGTTAATGATATTATGATTATGCTAAATCAGTAATCGAGATATATGATTGAAAATGTGATATTTGATGTCTTTCCTAACTAATTTTGTAATAGGATTACAAAAGTTTATAAATGATCAATTTTTAATAAGCATAGTGGAATGAATATTATGATTCCACTACGGGAAAAATGGGTATTTGGGATGGGTTATTTGCGACGGGAATAAATCCCGTCGCAAATAGTCCCGTTAAAAACTTATTTGCGACGGGGGTATTTACCCGTCGCAAATAATTAGGCTTTTGCGATGGGATTGCTTTCCCCGTCGCAAATAGTTTTCCCGCGATGCGCGCCAAATCGCGGGAAAACTATCTGTGATGGGAAAATATTCCCGTCGCAAATAACCAGCGGCGGTAAAAGGTATTTGCGACGGGAATATTTCCTCGTCGCAAATAGTATGTCGGCAGGTGGTTATTTGCGACGGGACCCGTCGCAAATAACTATTTAACCGTTGAACGTAATAAATGTTGGCTAAGGTATTTGCGACGGGTACCGTCGCAAATAACACTATTTGCGACGGGATTCCCGTCGCAAAAGGACCCGTCGCAAATAATCTAACCTATAAATACCCCCATACGTTTTTTTTCAAATCATTCTCATTCTCTATCTTCTCCTGCTCTCAAACTTTTGTTTCTAAAGTTGAGTTTTTCTTCAGTTTAATTTTTTTCTCCGGAGCTGATATTAATGTTTTGAAGAACGATCAGAGCAGATCAATTTTCAAGGTATTTATGTTCATTTTAATTTAATATTTATTTTTAATTTTTTATTAGTTTCAATTATTCTTAATTAGTTGTAATTTAATTATGTTTACATTGTTTTCTTACTTAATAAATTTAAATTATTATTATTGTTCATAGTTAATGGTAATTAGGAATAATTAGTAATAATTTTTAATAATTAAGAATAAATATTAATAATTAGTAATAAATACCATTAATTTGGAATAATAACATTATTACATTATTAGTATAATTTATTATTAATATAAAAATAATATAATTTTTTATATATATACAATTCTTTTTTCATCTGTGTGTTTACTGTATTCACATGTATTATTTGTATGTGGAGATAGAAAACGCACAGATGAAAGGAGAATTGTATATAAATCAGAAAATTATATTATTTTAATATTAATAATAAAATATACTAATAATGTTATTATTTGTAATTATTGGTAATTATTCCTAATTATTGGTAATTATTCATTTAATTACTAATAATTAGGAACAATTATCAATAATTATTAATAATTAAGAATAATTAGTAATAATTAGTAATAATTACCAGTAATTAGTAATAATTAGTAATAATTAGTAATAATTAGTAATAATTATCAATAATTAGTAATAATTAGTAATAATTATCAATAAGTAGTAATAATTACCAATATGTAGTAATAATTACCAATAATTTGGAATAATTACCAATAATTAACAATAATTAGTAATAATTAGTAATAATTACCAATAATTACCAATAATTAGTAATAATTAGTAATAATTACCAATAATTACCAATAATTGCCAATAATTGCCAATAATTACCAATAATTAGGAATAATTAGAAATAATTAGTAATAATTAGTAATAATTAGTAATAATTATTAATAATTAGGAATAATTAGGAATAATTAGGAATAATTATTTATAATTAGTAATAATTAGTAATAATTAGTAATAATTAGGAATAATTAGGAATAATTATTAATAATTAGGAATAATTAGGAATAATTAGGAATAATTAGGAATAATTAGCAATAATTACCAATAATTACCAATAATTACCAATAATTACCAATAATTAGCAATAATTTCCAATAATTACCAATAATTAGCAATAATTAGCAATAATTTGCAATAATTAGCAATAATTAGCAATAATTAGTAATAATTTTCAATAATTAGTAATAATTAGTAATAAATACCTAAAATTTAGAAAAATTAGAAAAAAATTAAGAAAAATGAGGAAAAATTAGGAAAAATTAGGAAAAATTACCAATAATTAGGAAAAATTATCAATAATTAGTAATAATTACCAATAATTAGTATTAATTACCAATAATTAGTAATATTTACCTATAATTAGTATTAATTACCAATAATTAGTAATAATTAGGAATAATTACCAATAATTAGTAATAATTACCTATAATTAACAATAATTAGTTATAATTAACAATAATTAGTAATAATTACCAATAATTACCAATATTTAGTAATAATTAACAATACTTACTAATAATTACCAATAATTGCCAATAATTACCAATAATTGCCAATAATTACCATTAATTAGTAATAATTATGAATAATTAGTAATAATTAAAAATACTTAGTAATAATTACGAATAAATAGTAATAATTACGAATAATTAGTAATAATTACTAATAATTAGTAATAATTACCAATAATTAGTAATAATTACCAACAATTAGTAATAATTACCAATAATTAGTAATAATTACTAATAATTATCAATAATTACTAATAATTAGTAATAATTACTAATAATTAGCAATAATTAATAATAATTAGCAATAATTAGTAATAATTAGCAAAAATTACTAATAATTAGTAATAATTAGTAATAATTAGTAATAATTAGGAATAATTAGTAATAATTACCAATAATTAGTAATAATTAGTAATAATTAGGAGTAATTAGTATTAATTAGTATTAATTAGAATTAATTACCAATAATTAGTAATAATTATTATTAATTACCAATAATTATTATTAATTACCAATAATTAGTATTAATTACCAATAATTAGTATTAATTACCAATAATTAGTATTAATTACCAATAATTATTATTAATTATCAATAATTAGTAATAATTACCAATAATTAGTAATAATTACCAATAATTACCAATAATTAGGAATAATTACCAATAATTACCAATAATTACCAATAATTACCAATATTTACCAATATTTTCCAATATTTTCCAATAATTACCAATAATTATCAATATTTTCCAATAATTACCAATATTTACCAATAATTATCAATATTTACCAATAATTAGGAATAATAACAAAAAATTATGAATAATTACCAATAATTTGGAATAATTACCAAAAATTTTGAATAATTACCAATAATTTGGAATAATTACCAATAATTTGGAATAATTACCAATAATTAGGAATAATTACCTTATTAAATTATTTGTATATTTTATTATTAATATTAAAATAATATAATTTTCTATATTATATACAATTCTTTTTTTTTCTGTGTGTTTTCTGTCTCCACATGTAATATTGGCATTCTTTTTCAAAATTATCAACCTACTCGCCAATGGAGAGGTGAAAGTGAATGCCAATATTACATGTGGAGACAGAATGTTAAACACACAAATGAAAGGAGAATTGTATATAATATAAAAAATTATATTATTTTAATATTAATAATAAAATATACTAATAATGTAATGATGTTATTATTATATTATTAATATTTATGAAAAAAATTATATTAGTATTATTAAAAAAAATAAAAAATCAATATAATATTGAAATTATCAATATTTGTAACAAGTTTTGCTTTATTCTCAATATATTCAATCCTTGCTTGAGTGTTTTTTCTAACAAATTATTCAAAACCAGTAATGCTTTTATATTTTATAGAAAAATATGGAACAACGAGGTCGTCAACACTCATTATTAGATGACCGCATATGGATAAATCAACGTAGAAATCCAAAAGGTTCTGGTTTAAATCCAGTATATATAGAGGGTGTGGAGATTTTTTTATCATTTGCGGCATCAAATCCAGAATTTGTTTCAGAAGGAAAAATAAAATGCCCTTGTAGAAAATGTGCATTGAGAACGTTTGACACGTTTGACAAAGTGGGGGAACATCTCTTACATTTTGGTTTTCAAGCAGATTATGTTTTTTGGTATCAACACGGTGAACGCAGTTCCATAGCAGGTGATACCAACTTGATTCCGGATCCATCCGAGTTTCAAGATTTAGTACATGATGTTGCAGGTTCATCTATTCAACATACAGAAACTCCGGCTGATATAGCTTCAAATCCTGAGTTGGGACCGTCTGAATTTTATGAGTTGTTGAAGTCTGCTGAGGATGCATTATATCCTGGCTACAAGATGAGCAAATTAGAAGCAGTTGCAAAATTTATGGCTATCAAATCAGATAACGCAATGTCAAACACCTATTTTGACCAGATATTTTCTTTGCTGAAAACACTGTTACCCGAAGGAAATGTTTTACCTGCAAATTACTATAAAAGTAAGAGGTTGGTTCGAAATTTGGGACTTACTTGTCAGAAGATTAATGCATGTTCAAATGACTGCATTTTATATTCTGGGGAAAATGAGTCGTTGGATAGTTTTCCCAAATGTGGGCAACTGATATATAAATAAGGACAACACGGGAAGTCTGGTTTGATTCCTGTAAAACAGTTGAGATATTTTCCGCTTACATCCAGACTTCAGCGTTTATTCATGTCTAAGAATACAGCGACAATGATGTCATGGCATAAAGAGAATATTTCTACCGATAAAAGCTTGAATCATCCAGCCGATGGTGATTCATGGAAAAATTTTGATAGAGTGCATCAATCCTTTGCTTTAGAAGCTAGAAATGTTCGACTGGGCCTTTCCACTAATGGTTTCTGTCCGTTTGGATCTTATGGTAGTCAATATTCATGTTGGCCTGTTTTTTTAACTCCGTACAATTTACCTCCATGGATGATGATGAAGGATCCATATATCTTTTTGACTTTACTAATTACAGGACATCCGAAGAAAAATATTGATGTTTATTTGAAGCCATTGATTGATGAATTAAATTTATTGTGGAGTACTGGTGTCAGTACAAATGATGTTGCAACGAAACAGAATTTCATACTGAGAGCAGCATTGATGTGGACAATAAGTGACTTCCCGGCTTATGGGATGTTATCTGGCTAGAGTACACATGGTCAGAAATCATGTCCTTACTGTATGGGAGAGAACAAAGCATTTATGCTCATTCATGGAAAGAAACCTTGTTATTTTGACTATCATCGCAGATTTCTTCCAGCTGATCATCCTTTTTGCAGAAACAGATCTCATTTCAGAAAAGGAACAGTTGAAATGGATGGACCTCCAAAAATGCTATCAGGTTCGGAGTTAAAATCAGTTGTATTTTCATTACCTCCCATCACTTTTGGTCCCACAATAATCCAACAGAAAATTTCTGGTTTTGGGAATGAACACAATTGGATTAAACGTAGCATATTTTGGGATTTGCCATATTGGTCTGATTTGTTGGTCCGGCACATGTTAGATGTCATGCATATTGAGAATAACTGTTTTGATAATTTGTTTCATACAGTTTTGGATACGCCAGGAAAGAGCAAAGACAATGTAAATGCACGTTTAGATCTTGCCCAAATTTGCAGGCGTCCAGAATTGGAACTATTTGAGAATGTCAGAATAGAAAGGTTAATGAAACCAAAAGCTGCTTATACACTTTCTAAAGGAAACCGTTTATTATTTTGTCAGTGGATTGCAGATTTCAGACCTCCAGATGGTTGTGCTTCCAATTTGGGTAGATGTGTAAAGAATGGTCATATTATTGGATTAAAAAGTCATGATTGTCATGTTATAATGGAGAGACTTCTACCCATTGGATTAAGAGGTCTGTTGAATTCTGTGATTTGGGATTCCATAACAGACATGTCTCATTTTTTTCGGGAAATTTGAGCGGCTACGGCAGATTATGATGCTCTAGGAAAACTTGAAAAAGATGTTGTTGTAATTATATGTAAACTGGAAAAAATATTTCCGCCGTCTTTCTTCGACTCAATGGAATATTTGATGTTACATTTGCCATATGAAGCCAAATGTGGAGGTCCGGTACAGTTTCGATGGATGTACCAATTTGAAAGATGCATTCAAAAATTGAAAAGAAAAGTACGTAACAAAGCATCTGTTGAAGGATCTATTGCAGAAGCTTATTTGCAAGAGGAAATATCTTTTTTCTGCTCCCATTATTTTGAATCTGAGTATCCTTCAAAAAACAACCGAATGGGACAGAATGAGAGGAATATTGATGAAATCGACAATCAATTATCTATTTTCAACCAGTCAGAGCTTGGTTTTGGTGGAGTTTATGAACGCTGGATTTCAGATGATGAACATCAGAGAGCTTATACGTATGTTCTGCTCAACTGTGAAGAGATGACATCAGTTGTACTGTAAGGGTTTATATCACTTATTCTATCATTTATGTTACATTAAATAACTTTGGTTTTTATAGGTTGTATGATAATCATATCAAGAAAAAAATTCCACAAATTACAGCAGCTGCTCTCGAAGAACGTCGACTGAAAAATTTCTCTCAGTGGTTTCAAAAAATGGTAACATAAATTCTTTATCTTTTAGAAACTCATTCAATGTATAGTTTACTATATTGATAATTATTTCACAAATTTTCAGGTGTCTCGACATGCTGATAAAATTGACAAACGGATGTGTGTACTGAGTAACCCACCTTCCAAACTTGTTAAAACTTATAATGCATATGTGGTGAATGGATTTCGATTCCACACACATGCATATGGGGAATCGAAAAAAACAATGAACAGTGGAGTTATCTTGAGAGGATCTCATCATCGAGAAAATGAAGTTGACTTTTATGGCATACTTGATGAAATCATTGATCTCTGTTATCTTGGACAACATTACATAACCATGTTCAAATGTCGGTGGTTGGATATAGAGAGAAGCGTGCGTGTTCATCCGACTCATGGAATCATCGATATTAAATGTAAAGGTGTTCTCGCAGTAAATGAACCATTCTTATTGGCTCAACAGGCATATCAAGTTTATTATGCAAAGTAATGTGCAACATCAAGAGACTTGACTGATTGGTGGAGTGTAATAAAAATCAAAATTCGAGACAATCATTTTAGTCAAAGTGAATGTGCTTTCACTGATGTGCAAAGAATTAAAGTTTTTCAAGAGAGTACTCAAAATCAATCTTTTTTACAAAGAGACATGAGTATCGATGACGACACCCCACATTTAAGAGTCGGTGATGACGATGATGTTAATGATGTCACATATGAATTTGAAACGGTAAGAGATGAAGAAACTGTAACTCGAATGGATATCGATGATGTTGAGGAGGAATATGAAGATGACATTGACATATATGAAGATGATGATGAAGATGAACACTGATAGCATTTCATGGTATTTATATACAATCATAATATGTATATATGTATATATAATAGTAATTATCAATTATTTGCTAACATTAACATTTTCTGTTTCAGATGGACGACGCCACATTTCGTCAGTTGGCGGATGCTGACCTGACTTTTGATGCGGATGAGTTGCTGACAGATGACCCTCAGCCGGCAGGCGCTCCAGGGAGTACGCGGAGGGGGCGCGGTCTTGCACGATTGATGATTCCTGACCCCGTCCCCGAGCGACGTTCAAGTCTTGGGTTTGATCCACGCACACAGAGGTGTGATAACCTGTGTGATAACCTGTGGATTTGACTAAGATTTCATTAATCTATTCACATAATAAATGTTTATTATTTTTTCAGTTTTCTGCATATAGAAGTCGGACAGGGCAGCGCTATTTTGTGCAACTATTTCTCTCAGCCGTGGACCACATGGGAGCAGATTCCCATTGATGTGCAGCAGGCCATGTTCGGCCATTGGTTGGTACGTACGTAAATAAATAATTTTTATTTTGAAAATTATTTCATTTCTAACTTGATATTTTGATTTATTTGTAGGGTTTATGGTATCCGATCGAGGATACCATGCGTGACGCCATCCACGAGGCATGGGAGGTGGCCATGCGTGATCACCTTCGTCAGTTTTTGCACAATTTAAGAAAAACTGTGATGAAGAAAGCAGGAGTGTCAGATTTTGAGGAGTCATGTAGAGCACACCGACCAGAGTATATTTCATCCCATGTATGGGATGGATTATGTGCACACTGGTTGAGTGGTTCCTTTCAGAGGAGATCATCGGTGGGGAGGCAGAATCGGGGGAGACAGGTGGTGACTCATCGAGCTGGGAGTCGTTCTTTCAGTACTCATAGATAGCATCTGGTACGTACATTATTTATAAATATTTTATATAACTATAAATATTAACAGTTTATTTTTTATTCTTATAGGCTGTCGAGCACCCCGATATTACAGAGTACGACGTATATCGGAGGATGTATAGTGATCCTGCTACTGGGGAGCTCAGAGGTGATCGTCAGCATCACATCGTGGTTAGTATTATTTGTTTTCAAGTTTAAAAATTAACTGCATATAATATATTCACAATTTTAATTTTAAATTGCCACTATAGGAGTCATATGAGGCCGCATCAGCACAGGCCCGGCCTGAGAGTCAGGCCGAGTCATCAGATCAGACCATTTCCCATCAGTTTGATGAGGCAGCATGGATGCAGGCCACCCAGTATGCCTTCGAGAAGGGCCGGGTGGTTGGTATCGGCTCTCGACTGACTCCCGGAGATTATTATGGCAGTGCTGCGATGTCGGCGTCCAGCTCGAGAGGAGCTCGTGCATCTTCTTCTACACAGTATGAGGATTAGTTGCGATCTCAGACTGCACAGATAGAGAGTCTCCGACAGGAGCAGGAAAAGATGCGTCAGCAGCATGAGGAGAAGCGTCGACGCCAGCAGCAGCTGTACGAGGAGCAGGCGAGTCAGTGGCAGCAGCAGCATCAGGAGCAGATGGAGTACATGCGCCGACTCACTCATGCTTTAGGGATGGAGTTTCCTCCACCACCATCTGCAGGTCCCCCACCTCCCCCCCCTCCTCCCCCTCCTTCAGATTAGAGTTTGTATTTCTGTTATAAAATTTGTGAAATCAATTTTTTTTTTCTATTCGTAGTTTCTGTCTCATTATAAAATATTAATAATATTATATTTTTAAATAACAATATTAATATGAATAATAATATTATTTATATTTTATAATATTAAATTATATATATATATTAAAATTTTATATATATATTAAAATTTTATATATATATTAAAATTTTATATATATATTAAAATTATATATATAATATTAAAATTTTATAATATTATAATTTAATTATATTTTTTGTAATACATGAATTATTTTAATATTTGAATATAAAATAATTCTTTTATTTTTATATTAATTAAAATAACTTATTAATATTTTTTTGTTTATGAATTATAATTGTAATATTATTATATTAATTAAATCATTTATTAATATTCTATTATTTTTTATTTTTGAATTATAATTCTACTATTATTATAGTAATTAAAATAATTTATTATTTTCATTTGTAAATTATAATTCTATTATTATATTAATTAAAATAATTTATTAATAATTTAATTTTTTTATTTTTTTTATAGTATTGCGACGGGATACTATGCCTGTCGCAAATACTAGTATTATTAATAGTTTTTTATTTTATTTAAAAAATAGTATTTGCGACGGGATACTATTCCCGTCCCAAATACAGTATTATTAATTTATTTTAATTTTTTTAAAAAATAGTTTTTGCGACGGAAACCGTCGCAAAAGCTATTTGCGACGGGTCCCGTCGCAATAGGTATTTGCCACGGGTCCCATCGCAAAAACTATTTTAAAAGTTTTTTACAAAAATACGGAATACTATTGGCGACGGGGAGAATGACCGTCGCAAAAAAAAATGCTTTAGCGACGGGCCCGTCGCAAATAAGTATAGTTTGCGACGGTGTTTTCAGCAACAGGCTATTTGCGACGGGACCCCGTCGCAATTGGCTATTTGCTATGGGATCCCGTCGCAAATAGACCATCGCAAATACCTGTTTTTCTAGTAGTGTTCCTATATGTTAATAAGAAGGGAAGAAGAACCTTATATAATTCCTCAAATAGAATTAAAGATGTTATCTCAATGGGAAATAGGGTCACAGAGTTACAAATTTTTATGGGGTTCAAGGTTTCATAAGTTGATATCATGGGCATTACCGAACTCAATTTCCATACATAAGAGTCTACCTCTAAACCAAGGATGGACCTATTCTGTGCCACCCATTTGATTTGAAATAATGACCTATTTATATATTTGGAACCATGAATTATCCATAGTGAATTATGTAATTAGTATTCAGTTTCCAATTTTCACTAAGGATTTAAAAGAATATGATGAATCGATTTAATGGACAAGAAAATTGATTTAAGGGTAAGATTATTTAGAGAACATATGATTATAGAAAATACAACCATTAATATGTTCCTTATGTAAATATAATAATGTTTAAATAAATATATGTAACATTTTAATAAGTAAATTGAATGATGATAGTTTCTTGTGAAATAATTATGGATATTTTGAAAAGTGGTTTAGGTTATCATTGATGAAGAGTAGAGGATCTTGGGATATGATGAATAATCCACTATGTTTTTTAACAAGGAAACATTGATGTTTTCAATTATGATATCTGATAATTTAGGTTGTTACTGTGACCCAATAGAATACATGATTAAGGTTATCACATGTTTGAAACATGACAATAAAGAACTAACCTATGTGATATGAGTGATAAATGGTATACTGACTTGGTTAAACTCTTCCTAATGTTGACGATTTTCTATTTTAGGAAGGATTGTAAATTTATCCATTTTTTGGATATTATATGTTATACTGCAGTTGATGTTTCTAGGATTAATGTATATTTTCACACTAGTTGTACTTTTACACATGTGATAACCTATGCTAACACTTTTTTTGAGAAATATGGGATGAACTATCATTCTATTTATGGAACACATGATCTTCCAATTCATCAGAAATTTAAAATTCAATATCATTTCCTTGAATAAGAAATGAAGTGAAAATTGTTCAAGGAATGACCAATGATGATATTGTAATAAAATAAAGTATGTATTTTTTATCATGTTCTTCAAATTTAGGGATAGGATCATGAAAACCAAAAATGTTTTCACATTACATTCTTTTGTAATGAATCAAATGGTCCCTTGGATCATTATAGATTTTAGGCTCCTAGATTGTTAACATTATCCAAATAATATTCTATATCTCTCTACATCATGATTTAACGGTTATATTTTTTTTTCATGTCCATGTTTTCCTAAATATAAACAAATAATGTGTTATTTCTTGGAAACCAGGAAACATACCTTTCTTTTTATAAATAATAAACGTATTATTATTCCATTTTTCGATGTGGGATTTAAAAAAATTCATTATGAAAAGTAAGACCACTATTTTTCCAACCTAATTTTAAATTGAGAGGAAGAAATTTATTGAAGTCGGGGAAAATGTAACAACGCAAGATTCCACATTAAACATCCTTTTTAATAATTCAATAGCTTGCTCTATTACAAGAATTAATTTAATGTAATTATACATATAGCCTAAACCTAAATATTTTAATAAAAAAAATTAATATATGGTTATATAAATAATATATTTGACAATAAATAGTAATTATAAAGACGAAAATATTTCCTACATCATGGTATTTTATTTACTATTTTTATTCATTAAATAAGAAAACTTATTTATTACACAATGATGTTAGTGTTCTTAATTTATTAATGAAAGAATCAAATAAATGATATTATAAATATTAATTTAAATGTAATTTGAACATTTTAATTCCTTAAATTATTTTTTTGGATGATAATGAAATATTATATTTTATTTAATAACATTATTTTAAAGGAATTAAGTTTTTATGACTTTAAAAAAAATCAATTACTAAATAAAGTCAAATTTTACACAAATGAGTTTTTAAAACAAATAAATTTTTTATTAAATCATATAATTTCCCTAAAAATCTATGATACAACCAAATGATGTAGATAATGATAAAATTTTCAGTAATTATGCAATTTAGGTTCTATTTTTATTTTATTGTAAATAAATTAACTCTATCGTATAAGAATAAAAGAAGACATGGTAAGAGTTAGACTTTTTAACTAAGGGTTTATTCCAAAAGATATGGTTAATTTCAATTACTAAGTTTGTCTAAAAATAATTGTTTGATAGTATTCTGACCCATAATAATATAATAATAGACATAAATTAATTTTTATCTATTATAATCCTAAAATAATTTTTTATAAATTATTATTTCAAACTTTTCCAAAAGTGCTCCTTACCTCTCCTACAAAAGGCACCTCCTTTTATCTTTAATTCACACATCCAATGCCCTTTTCATTGCCAAACCCTGACCATTGAACCTCACAACCACTATAAAATAATAATAGAGGCTAATATTTTGGCATAAATACTTCCATTAGGGAATGTTTGTGTAAATCAAGATGATACACCCGATGAAGAGGTAAATGTTTTATCGATTTTTTAATATTTATTTTCATCTTCTACATCCTCATTCTATATTGATTCCATATTAAAAAAAATAACTCAGGTAACATAAATAAAACTATATTTTATTATAATTGTTTGAAAACCATATATCTATTTTTACCCATCCTAGAAAAAATAGATTCACCATGCATGTGTACGTATGGCTAACACTCCTCACGTCGTGGTGTAAACTGTTTTTCATGTACACTTTATATTTATGGGTATAATGATGAATATATTGGACATAAATAATAAATACAACAAAAAATATTTTCTATAAAATTCATATTCCATCCAATTCTATACCATGTAACCATTAAGGAAATGATACAATCGCTCGTGTGTACGTAAGTCATACTGTATCCACGACGGGATGAGACTCATCTTCCATGATCCCCATCCTAGATTGATTATAAAAATATATATATTTTTCATAGTTAAAAAATATTTGAAATAAAAAGTATTCTGGAATGATATATATATATATTTCATTCACTTAAATCCATTCAACATGATAAGAAAACAAAAACAACTTTCTTGCGTACGTACAACCTACTCTCTCTTGAACAATGTATTGTTTTTCATATATCTATTTGTCGAATATATTTACATTTTGAGTATATATAAAATAAAAATCATCTTATAAATTCAAAATGTATGTAAATGAAGAGCTATGTAATATGATAACAAATAACAAGCCAAAGCATAAACGATAAACAAAGAAATTATTACACGAAACATTGTAGTAACGTGTAATTATTATCAGATGAGTAATATAAAGTAATAAAATAATCATATATGATACCATAAATATTATTATCATTCTTATATTAGTTATTAATATGTTTCAAAATAATATATATGATTTTCCGACAAGTACATAGAGTATCTGACCAAAGGTAATGGTTAATTTCTCAATCCAATTATTATACGAGATTGTGTATGTGTAAGTATTTACTGGGAAATATTTATCACCCATATCCATGTTTCATAATTTTTTTTTTCAATAGGAATATTTTAAGGTTTAATGGAAGGGACTCTTTAACTATATCATCATTTTAAATGTTTTAAGACCTTATTTTTTTAATATATTTATTTAATGTCCTTGTTTTTGAAATAATTTTAACGATCTATTTATATGGGAATGATTATTTTAATATGTTAATTCCATTCAAAAGTATCATAGAGGGATCCAAAAATATTATTCTCAAATCAATTTTAAATTTATTTCTTTATAAATTGTGAAACTATTAAATGATTTCATAAAAAAGAGATATTTCTCTCACCGAGTTTTATTAATTATTTTCAACTATGTCAACATCGGTTATTTGATATTAATCATGCTTGAGGATTATTTTTTCTAAATACAATCATCCATATTTTATTGGATGAGTTATGAAATATTTGATTGTGGATGCTCAATTTTTAACCACTCATGGTTTATGGTTTAAGTATTGGAATTTTCTAAACTAGTTTTAATATGATTGTTTATGTTATGTTTCACTCTTTTAATATAAGTAATTCATTAGACTTAGTATGTCACAGATGGGTCCCACTACATCCCCTCGATGCATCAGTAGGTATCATGGGGAAAAATATTGTCGTAGAATAATGCCTTGACATAATATTTTTTAATGGTCTTGGCACAAGGCCTTAAAAAATTGGTTATGGTGTCTAGCATTATGTATTCCCTCATTAAAATATTAGTTATTACATGTGATTATTCGACTTATAGAATATCCAAATTCATGTTTATATAGTACTTTTTGATTTATTTTTTCAATATTATGTTCATGTTTATGTTTAAAAGGATGTTTTATTAATATACATCTTGCATGAACTATTTATATCATATGCTGAATTATTTACCCATAATGATCATATGATCTCACCCCATTCATATGATTTATTTTACAAGGATGCAGAAAGGTATATAATGATTAATATTCAGGGTTATGATAGGGGAATAATGGTGCTCTTAAAGGAATAAATATATTTTGTTTTGTGATTGAAAGTTTAATGTAATTTTCTGGTATGTAATCTATTTTCCAAGACTACTAAACTAATTTGTCCTTCATGACAATATTTTTTGTAATCATGCCAGTTTATTAAAATAATAACCTAGCTTAAGGTTTCTTGGGTTAGGCAATTACATGGGTCATACCTAAAAACATAAAAAATATTTTCCTAGGTATTCTATTATTACATTTAAGACTATCATAATTGGTTGGTATAACTCTAAAAACCATCATTTTAGTCATGGATCACTCCCAAGAAAATTATAGTTGTAGAGTCCCTTAATAAACTATTTGCAATCCATATTTTGGTCCAATATAGCTTATGAGATATCTATCTTTACCTAATTCATTGGAGGACTGTATAATTCATTGTGGAGATACAATATAATTAAAAAAATAACTATATTTACCATATGATCATTCAACATTTATCATGACATAACCATTGATAATGAATCTAGTTTCAAAACAATTTCATCAATGTATAATCAATCATAAACACTTTACCAATTCCACATTGTATAACCAATGAAAATGTTATGGGATTCATAATAAAAATTTCATCATAAAGATAACCCATCTATACTAATCAAATTATGGTGTCATTGGATCATATACTCTGTAAAACAAATTTAACACAAGAGGATTTAATTATATATGAAATTTTATGAAAAACAATCCCAATTATATTTTATGAGGAAAATACATTGTTCAATTTTGTATCAATTATTTATATATATATATATTTCAAAAATATTAAGGAAACATTTTTCTATGAAATTAAAATCAAAAATATATGATGGAATCATGAAATCATTGAGTCATTAAGATGTGTGGAAATTTTGTTCCTTTTTTATACTAAAATACAATTTTCCATTTACACTTTTTTAAAAGAAAAAAATGATCATATTATGGGAAATTCCAAAAATATTTATTTAAATACATTTAAAAAGAATAAATTTATATTTACAAATTATATTAAAAATTATATTGTACTACATAAAATGTTAAATAATTTTATTTATAAAAATGTTCAAGAATTTTATTTATAAAAATGGATGTGGTTGAAAATTTATTTTCAATAGGAGAAAGGCATAATAATGGTTTTTTGATAAGTATTTGTTATGTGACACATGTTCTTAAAACAAGGAAAATTGATGGAGAAATTTTAACATAAAAATACATTGTATGAATATTTATTTTTTTATTTTGATATTTATCACCTAGTTTCATCATTTCAAATGATTCATAATCAACTCTAATATACAATGAGTCTATAAATTCATACCCATAGTATGAATTGAGTTTTAAATGGTAAAAGTGCATATGTAATAAATATATATTTATTATAACCCTATTAAGGAAATAAAATCATACATATCAAACCTTATATTATTTACATATGACAATTTTTTACTAATTTCATAAAAATTCATTATTAAAATCAATTTTCGTGGAGATAAAAACATCTGCATTCATGTATGATTAGGTGTAGTATTTTTGTTCTTTATAATTTTCTCATCGTTAAATAATATCCATAATCTCCATAATGATATTACTTGAATATATATTCAATATATATGTATATTCATCCATATAATTAGAGATATAATAATGAATTACATTATCCATGGAGACTATAGACCAATTATATGTGTGAATTATTTTATCACTTATCGATTCTTGAATTCAATAAAAGGTAAATAAAAATATAAAATTATTAAAAAATTATTATAGAAAAAAATACATATTTATCAAATATATACATCTTATCTTTGATTTAATCTGGAAATTAAAAAATAATAACATCGCTTCATCAATGTAGTGGCCCACACATACGAATGAGCAACATTATCATTTTTCAACTGATAAGAAGAAATGGTGGTATATAATATAATGTCATTAAAATTGAATAATTAGGTTTTCAATATCAAATATAAAAAGTAAACCCCATATAGTATCCATTAATAAAATATGGGGATGAAAAATGAATTGTATCCCTATGTAAGGATGGTAAGGAATACAAATTCTTCAGTGATAATTTCACATCCCATTTGATGAGAAGGTGTGTGGATAATGCGGATTAATAATAATAACTTTTATTTATATTTTTATCTGGATGTTATTAATTTATCTTAAATACAATATACTTTTATGTGGTAGAAGAAGAAGTAAAACTAATGTGATCTATTATGGGAATTTCCAATTAGTTGAAGAACACAATTATAAATACTCTAAAGAATACATAGAGATATTATATTGTGGATAAAAAACATGTAGATCATGGATAGAGATGCTTATAAGTGATTATTTATGCATATTTCAAAATATAATTTTTGAATTTCTATAAATAATAGAAAGGCATTCCATTTATATGGGATAGAAAGAACTCACTTGGAATATCATAAAAGATTAAATCCAAATAATTAAATTATATTTTAAAATACATAAAAATGGAAAGCAAATAAAATAAAGGATTATATAATAAAAATAACATCAAAAAAATGATATTTATATATGTCTTTCATTTATATTAATAGATAATTATTTTTTTAACCACTTCATTAACTATTTTGACCTTAGGGGTGTTAGGAATTAGAAATATTTTAATGGTTTGAGAATTTCACAATGGATAGAAATCGGACTCGTAAATAGACATTGGTTGTCATGTTCAATAATGTTCCATTCAATTGGATTAATATAAACTTTTTACGAATTTTAATTCATTTAATCATTTAAAATTTAATATAAAATATCAATACAAAGAATTTTGGATCTATTTGGTTAATATTAATTTAATAAAATGATTTTAGATATTAAATTAAAATATTAACTTATCAAACATACCTAATTTCTCATAAATATGTAAAAAAATTTGTTAAATAATAATAAATATAAAATGTATTGATTTTAATTTTTTTAATGATTTATTTTATATTTTTAGTATTTTAATAAATGTTTCATTGTTGTCTTATTAGAATTTTGAACAATTATAATATTTATAAAAATTTGAACAAAATTAATATTAATTAAATATTTATTCATCTTTAAAAGAAACAATTAAAATTGAAATTATCCCCTTGTTATCCATATGGTAAATAATTTTAATGATATTGATGTTAAGAGTGTGACATAAGGATTTATTCATTTCTCGAATTTATATAAAGGATATACTAAATGAAATGTAGTATGATGTGAATATATATTCAATACATGGATATAAATTATTTAACTCCACTCGCCAAATAGTATAATGTGATTTTTTAATTGAAATCCATTACCCAATGTTCTAATCTAGTTTTACATGATTTACACTTTCTGAGATGACTATAATTTATTATGGATAATATTGATTATGTTAAAATTTTGACGGGAAAAATTTAAAAAATACACAACCTTAATTTAAAATATAGAATAAAATTTTCAAAATATAAATTATATAAGTGGTAAAAATTCTTAATATAATTAGTCTTCAAAATGTGATAGAAAATATTTTTTATGAAAAGAAATTTCATTGAATAAAACTAGATTTATTTCAATGTCATTTCAAGAAAAAATATAAATGAATGTTAATACAAAGAATTGATATGTATTGTATAAATTTCCTTGAAATATTACACCAATAGTTATTGATTTCATTAATTTTAATTAATACACATTGTGTACATAAAAATAATTTTTTAGAAAAACAACACTATTTTTTTTAAAATGATTTTTTTAATTTTATATTACTGATAAACAATGAGTTAATTTAATACATATATAAACCATGTGTTTTTTCATATACTATATTGTCACATTAATATCATCTAATCTAATTTAAAGGCGATACAAGTTACATTAATTATAAATATTTTAAATTTTTATCATGACTTTTTAAACATAGTGTTTCATGTAAATAAAGTTGTTAATTTTTTTATAAATATATATATCATAACATTTTAAGGTTTTATTGAATATGTAATGGTTGTGACATCCCTAATAATTATTTGTCTTACCAAAAAATTACTAATATAATATTCATAAATATATGGACTCTAAATTATCCACTTTCTTATTATCATATTATAAATACTATTTATGATATTTATAAATATTAATATATCTTCGATATATAAATAATTGTGAACTATGATATTTATCAAACATTTCATTAATCAATTATGATATTAATGAAACTCATACTATATTAATGTACCTTATTATTTCATCGAAATCTACTTTGAACATAATAAAATTCAAAATATTCTTCTATAGTTATAAATATTCTTTCAAAGCCTATATAATTCACACATATATAGATGATTATATTTTCATATAATTAATATATTATCATTTTTAAATAAACATGATTTAATAATACATGTTATCCAAATACATATATATTTTATCTATTCTTATCCGCACAAATGACAAAATATCTTGGTCCATCAAACTAAGAGAACCAACCACCGTGTTATCCATCTCGGGGTGGTATTGTATTAAGTATTTATGATAAATAATCATCTTCTAAAATCACCTTCATCACATTTTGGAAAAATTTGTGAATACATACTTGAATATTTTATAATATATATATATATCACACATTTCATTATAAATATAATGCTTATATGATTTAAATGCAAACCCCACAACTAGAATATCATAATCAAGATTTTAGTAATTTTCCAAATGAATTATCAAATTTAGTTATTTATAAGCTATCATCATTTCATAATTTATTAGGATTCATCATAGTACATTCTTCGATGCATCACTATAGATCACGAACTATTATCTACAGAAGGATAATGTAAGTATTAGTAAATTAACAACCCTTCCTTTACTTTTTGCATAAAATTTCTCACATTAATATATCCATTATAACATGTCACCCTTATACATCAACATTTTAATTGATTTTATAACCATGAAAAATCACTCCAAATGTGTTTGTATTTTCCATATCACCAAATATATCAATTTATCTCAGTCACAGTTATTTCTCAAGGATATTTTTCAAAAAAAATCATATTTGTATAATCCACTAACATAATATCTGAATGATATTAAATGATCATATAATGAAAAATTCTATATTTAGAATTCAGTCTTTTTGAATTTGGCCTACATAATTTCTCTCCAAAATGAATTTGAAAGAATCATGGAATGACTTTTATGTCTTCCATTATCACAAAATATATAAAAATATTTGCTATAAATACTATAAAAATGATGAACATATTCTATAAAACTCAATTATTCAATCCATGAAGAATCTTTTGTAATTTTTAAGTCCAAGCCACTTCATTATATATTAAGAGTGTTCATAACCTATATTTAACAATTTATTGTTTATATCATCTATATTAACACTCCACTGAATTTATTGAAAATAATTTTCAATATTGGAAAAGTGTTTATCTCGATAAAGTTGATCACGTAAATCATCAATATAGGTTAAATGATAAATATTTTGGAATGTGATCTAGTTATCTTCATAATAATCATATAAAATATTCAATGGCCAATATCTCTTCTAAAAACAAAATAGGTGATCAACATAGTGGCCAACATGTGAATTTAAATACCTTATAATATTTCTCTCAGAGTTTATTCATTAATTTATTATATATATAGTCAATGAAATATTTTTTTCACTTGGTGGGGGATTTCATCAAAATGAAAATTCATGATTTTGGGGAATACATGGAATGTATTATGAAAAAAAACACCATTTTCCAAAAAAAGAACATATCTTAAAATATTCATTTCTCCCTACCCATTAGATATTAACAACACAAAAATATATTAAAAAACCTACAAAATAGATACAATTATCGTTATAAATTAATTTTCACCCTCAAATTAAAATATAATAATAGGTTGATTCAAAATACCAAATTTTGATTTAATATTATAAAAATTTAAATGATATCATTGTAGAGAGATCATATAAATGATAAAAATAACATCAAATTACACTAAATGAGTAAAAAAAATTCTATGGGAAAATTCATAAAAACTATATTGTAGAATCCATAAATTTGTGTTGTGGATTAGTGTGACTTCTCCATCATTTCAACTCCACATTGGCATAACATAAACCCTAAAATATTCTAGTGTTATTCCAATGAATTTGGTTATTTGATATGATAAATACAATATTACATATACAAAATAAATAAAAATATTATTATCTCAGTAGTGGAAACTTCATTTCCTTTTATTAAAATATTTATTTTTTCCCTTGAAAATATTTGTTTATACAGTTGTTATCCACAAATTAAATATCCACATGTTACTTTAATACCAATACATAAGAACTTCATCATACATTCTCATAATTTATGAACTGGAATATTGATCCCTCTATCATCATTAATGGTTAAACTCCCATGCAACTCCATTTTTTTCTTATAATGTGGTTCTTGAAGCTAGTAAATAGTTAGTTTAATAATTATATATTAATATATATTATTTTCTATAGTCAAAATATTGTACATTATTGGTCGTATTTCATTTTTTTACTCAAGAGAAAAATCGTTGTATTTTTAATCACATCCTTTTTTAACATAGTCCCTTATTTTCCCTACAACGAACTAAAACCAAAACTCACAGTGTGACAAAAAAACATAAATCATCAGAGTAAAAAATTTTATGATTATAATAATCATTATTATAATATCCTAAATTATGATACCATATTTCTACATGTAACATTATATGTTCATTTCATATTATTATTTATTTTCATAGGAATTTACAGATTTATTCATTGAAATGCTAATAATGATTCGTATGTAAATTCTGAATTAAAAAATGAATATCTACTAAGAGTGTCTAAATAGGTTTTAAGTACTATCACCATTAATTGTACAACTATAATGATTGATTTAAAACCCAATCCACCAATTGTTCTGTTTTACCCCAAGGTGCTTCGGTTCTAGAACAACATCCAATTTCCAAAAACTATACTAGGAAATACTTTTTTGGAAAACAAAATTAATTTCATTACGATAAAATTAAATACTATCATACAACTAGGTTTATATGAATGGTTCTCTATAATGTTTTTCCATCCTAAAATAAAAAAATCAAAACCCTTCCATTATACCTAAATAGGTTGGAAAATCATTTCATTCATATGTGTTTCATCATTTTATAAAGACATTAAATATATCTCATTAAATTACATTCCCCAAATCCATAATCCTTTCATGTCCTTAGAGACAATGTGCATAATCATCATGAATTATGAATGATCATTTTCTCCCATAAAAAATATTTAATCACATTTTACACATCATATACATAACCAAAATAAAACAATTTTCATTACTAATGGAAAAGAGGTGTAATAAATTATTATATTATATACACAATAAGCGTAAAAATATGAGATAATAATTACTGGTCATAAGTGAGAATATTAAACGAATTATTAAATTATTAAATTAGTATAACTCACCAAATTCATACTTTGTATGTACAATATCAGTAATTGTGAATCATTTAATAAGGAATTTTATAACCAATGTTATAATTTTTAATTGTGTGGATTCATTAATAATCTACTATGTGGTATAAGAATATATTATAAGCCTACTACATTGGTTTTTGGTAAACATAGTAACATAGAACCTCATTAACATTTTAAATTTTATCTAACTGGAAAATCAATGTGTATTGGTTTCACTAACCATTCCATCATTTACATAGTTGATATTCACTCAAAATATTGTAATATTAGACATAGTACATTACTGATATCGATTCACTTTACATTCTAGTGCATATTAAATCATGATAAATCAATATTTACCTAGTGGATTGGATAGATATATAATTTTGAACTAATACATGATATAACGGAAACCATTTATTTGTCTTCCTTAAGGTCCTAAAATATGCATAAGTTAATTAAATCACTACTCATGGATGGAAAATACTATTCATAAACATTCCATAAATTCAACATAGAATACCTAGTAGAAAATATATAGGTTTCATAATGTTTCAATCGTAACATAATTCACCTATTGGAATGAAAATGGTTTCATAGAATAATCATTAAATCAACATTATCACAAAACATTTAGGGAATAAAGGTGGATATTATCACATGATCAAATATCTTATGATTCATTACAATCCAGGAAAGATTTATTAATAAACAAAAATAAACTCGAATACATAATTTCTACCTTTCATCGAAAACATGGAAATATATGTTTCATTCAATATCATTAATAACAAAAATATGTAATAACATTGGGAAAAACATTTTCATTAATTATTGATATATATGTTTATAAATTAATAATCAATGAAATGAATATTAATTACTATAGGAATATAATTTCATACACTACGTGTTCAATGATAAAATTCCCTACATCCTTTGAAACATAAAAAAACAATTTTTTAATTTTTTTTAAACAATCCATTTAAAAAAATTGTGCATAATTTAAAAGTTTTTTATGTTAAACATTATGAATCATTTCATATATTCATCAAACACACACACAAACATATATATAATTTTAATATCAATTACAATTAATAAATTGGTCATCTACTTTATTGGGAAAATGGGTGTATTTCAATTAAAAACATTTACACATTCATCTTATATACCAATGAGATGAAAATAAGTTATTATCCAAAAATTAAGGAACAACCATAAGAAATTAAACTAGATGCAGCCTAAAGGTTAAGTAGCATATAATTACCCTGGGTAAATTATTAAACCCATACATTAATGAAATATATACAACATATTGTTAGGAAAATAATTAGTAAATAACATAATGATCTATGTAAAAAATCATTTAGTTATACCTACATGGAAATAGGGAATCATTAAAAAATATTTTATTGGTGAATAACATCTTCTCTCATTATGTTCGTCTTATATACAACACTTCTTAGACATATTATATATGAAATCATTATTCCTAACATAAGGAGGAAATCATAATAATGGTGGAGCTCATATGCATAATAAGGGTCAAAGGGAGTAATCTATAATCACATAAGGATAGAAATAGAATAATGGTATGATCATAAAATTCGAAAACTATACAATTCATATCTAAGATAGAAAATATCAGTCACTGAATATATCATGGATGTTAATAATACACGAATGATGATGAAATCAATGAACATGATCTTTAATATTATAATATTTTAATAAAACAAAAATTATGTCATTGAAATAATGAAAGAATAAATTTTACAATGGATTCCATTTTTTAAATTCATGACATTATAGGCATATCATATCTACCCATGTACATGATTTGATCTTGGGATAACCACATGTGTAACCTCTTCCGGGCTTGGGATAACCTTGCATATACCTTTTGAGTTCATAGAAAATTATATATTACCCTTTTATTATATAAATATATAGTTCTGACATGTAACATGGAGAAAATATTATATATATGTGAAAATTTTAATAAATAATTTATCATATATAAACCATGAAAAATAAATTGGTTTTATAAACATTTCATCAAAGATTAACTCAGGGAAAATATATAGGTTTTACAAAAATTCATTAAATATATTAATTAACCAACCAATGAAAACAATAAATAAGTTACCATAAGATAATATCCATTGTAAATGTAACAACATATATTGAAAATTAATTTTAATGATCACATAGAACATTTCATATAGAAAATAACATTTCCATATGGAAATCACTTAATAAAAAATATCATAATTATGAAGTAAAATATTTTCCATTAAAATAATATTAAAAAAATATAAATCAAAATTCCATTAAAATATTATAAATTTAGTCATTAAAATCAAATAAGGTTATATAATAAAAATAAACATTTTATTCACACTATTTTCTAAAGGATAAATGTACCTTGTTGTTAAAATGATAAGAATATTACCTTTCAATTAAATTTCTATAAAGTCACACATGGGTAAAAATAACATTTAAAAATTATATAATAATATAAAAAATAATAATAAATTTTTCTATAAAAATTGTTATAGAAGTGAAAAATTCTCATAGTCGAGAGAGAAACAAAAATAATCTCTAATATTAAATAGATTATGAAATAATACCCTAACCACATGGTTACATTTCAATATTAATCCCCATGATGCATTAAAAATTAAATAGATATGTATATCTCCTAATTTTCAAGATAACATTCATAATTTACATTCATGGAAATTATATAAATCACACAAAAGAAATAAGTAGTTTATAAGGAATGTGTCTTAGAGAAATAAATGTGAGGTGAAAATCATTTACCTCGAGTTCAAATTGATATGAAATAACTTTAACCTCATATATAATAAATTTATAATTATTATAATTATATACTAGTGTTATGTAAAGATGTATAATATCATATATTACCCCATGATCTAATTTTAACTCCACCATTTATCAAAAATTCATTGCTAAACTCATCTTTTCTTGTTATTAATTGCTTCATTTATCATGTGTATTTTTTTAGTAGTTCCATTCTACATACAGTTATGTTGGAACCACAACATCTTTAATATTAATACTGAAATAAATATATTATATATTCATTATAAACATATTTAGTGGCATCCATAATAGTTATAGATTGTAATATTAATTACACTATTCATGTGGATGGCAGGTCGTACGTACGCATTAACACAATTTACATTTTTCAATAGATGTATGGAAAAAGTGTAAATATTATTTACAAATTAAAATATAATTATTATATCATATATATCATATATATCATATATATAATATTCAAATTCATCCTCCTTTCAATCCATATAAAATATAAATGAAAATGAATCACATTGCTTTCGCGTGTATTCTGGTTTTTATAGGCATGTTTCAGTTTGATGGATCTTGTACATACCCCAGAGCCATGATATCTTCATCACCAAAATCATAGTCAGGACATAAGTATAATATTATTTCATTTTATAAAATTCGTAACCATTAATGTAATTTGGGGATAAAAAATGATTTACATCACATCATTGATATGGTAGTCTATACTTATTCATATGTGCTGGTTAATCTTTTCAATATACTAAAATAAATAATGTTAAATAATAATATACTATTATAATGTCATAATTATATCCTTAATATCCTATATAATCATTAAATATATTGTTATTAACATCCATGGAAATTCCAGAAAAAATTAATTATATTTCTTCATTATGGTTGTTTTTCCAAAGATCTCACAAGTTATTTTATAATTTTAGAATTGATGGGAAATATATAAAAATGGTTATCCCATAATAATAATAACATCTCAACATATTGATGAATGAAGATTATTTATGTTATAATAGATAATAAATATTTGAGTAATTAGATGATGAAATGAAATTTGAATTTGATGATTAGTATGATTACCACTTCGTTGAGAGAATAAATTTGTAATATACCTCATGCCTTCTTATTATGGTAGTAGGTAAGACAAGGATATCAAATACATAAGGATAGAATTTAAGAAACATTATAGTTTGGGATTAGCAGAGTTATAGTGACTATTGTAGAATCAAATTACAATGAAATATATGTTAGGAAATTATAATGATAAAATATCAACAACTACTATGATTTAGACAAGTTTAAGTGAAATTTTGAGACTATATATTAATATAATCCCCTTATAAACCCATTTATCCCACGGCTTGGTAATGTTTTTTACAAATATTCACATTCTTTATAAATGTAATTGAAAGCAGTAATATTTTAAATTTTTTAAATTTTGATTGAAAATATAGAATCCATTTTATAAAAGTTAGTTCCTTTAATTGGAATAAATTAACATTAATATAATAATTCACAAAGTAATGAAACCCATATTTATAAATAAATTTTAGGTATAAAATAGTTTTTGTTTGTTAATCAATTCATATTAAAAAATAGATTAATTCAGAAACAATTTTTTGAATAATATATATATATCAATAAAATCATTTATAAATAGTGATTAATATATTTTGATATCATAAAAACACAATTCATGCATAAATTATATTTTCAGAAAAAAATCACTTATCTACTTTTAAATGATTATATTTTTATTTCAAACCAATTTATTAGAAATGTATTAATTCTATTCATGTGTAAATAAAAAAAATTTAATAATTTAATCATTCACACTCACACCCTATAATCATATTTTTTGACTATAAATGTCATACTAAATACTAATATTTTAATAGTATATAATTATTTGTTTAAAATCATTGTTTCCAAAAATTTAATCTTTCAATGATTTTACATTTATTTACAATGAAATGTATCATTAAATATCTTTGAGTTACACATTGGGTATGATTTATATTCATATTTTCCTATTGTTTCAAAAGATATTTTATTTAAATTTTCTGTTATTCTATGTTGGGTAATAGTTTTATCATTAAAATTAATTTTTAGCTTATTTCTTGAATCATAATGTATGTAAGAAAATGTTCAGTTTTCTTTTGGTAACCACTCTTAAAATTGTAATATCATTATGAAAAATTTATCCCATTCAATCCTAGTGGGTTCCTATATTTAATTTTTCATTAAATCCAATTTATAAGATGATTTTGGCCTTGAGATCGGCCCACATATGTATTTGTGTGGGGTAACACTTATTATTTCTTAAAAAATGTTATAAAGGGATGATTGTGTATTATGATATTTAAAAATAAGTGAGATAAATGATATGATTTTCAGTACCATGGATATATGTTATGATTATATGGTTAAAAAATACATATTACGAGAAACCATAATATTTATTGGAATGTCAATATTTTATTTATTTATTTATAATTTTTTTCATTTTTTTAAATTTTTTTTCAAACCTATAATGAACGAATACCCTTTATGAATAGTTAATTTTAATGTGATGTATACCCTGAAAATAAATACCATGATTTTTTTTATGAATCATTTATATTAGAAAAGGAAAATTAGTTTTTTCTACATTAATGTTGTTGGATAGTTAAAGAGTATTCAAATATATTTTTTAATTTTCGTTAATTTATATCTACTATGGTTAATAATGATTATCTAAAAGATAAATAGTAAAATTTTACTATTCATCTGGACATATATATTGGGATATGTTTATTCGTGCTACCAATCATATAATGATGTGTACCATAATGCATTGAATGTAGAGATGGATTGTGTCTGATTAACTGTAAGGGTGAATAACATTAAAATATCTCAAATGATATTGAATATAGATTCACATAGGGGAATATTATATAGGAAAATCATAGACATGAAATTTCTTATAGTATTATGATTCTATCATAACCCTCCTCTTGAATTAATGTAAGGAATAAACTCGTCAAATATTATAAATTATGAATGTAAGGTCACTCTAAACCTATATGAAATGAGACACATAATTATTTTCACATGTACAATTATAGATGGAACATTTAAATAATGATTTAGGTGAATCATAAATATAATAGAGGATTGTGTTTCATATAATATAAGTATTCTGAGGTGTTTTTGAACACCTATATGTTATTATATTCATGCACTCAAAATAATAAGGGTAACTTGCCATCTTATTGGAATATCCAGTGGATGATTGTTCTACAGTTTAGTAAATGATATCATAATCATACTAAATCTATACAATTTTCTACACGTACACATTCCGTAATCAAAGAATAAGCTAGAGCTATATTGTTGGCTATTAATATACATATTTCAACATCAATTGATGATTCTTTATTTGATATATGTAGCTCACAGTATTTTATATCTACTTAAAATTGGGATTTGATGAATATCACATATAAGTTGAAGCATTATGGAATAGAGACATAAAATCCACTAATGGTGAATAATGAATAGGCTTATAAGATTACTTAATTCTAAATATTTATATATATATAAACTATGATGGTGGAATAATGTTTTCCAACCAACAAAATGGATCTCGAAGATGTTAAAAAAATAAAATATATATTGAATAAATTTAAATATCATGTCAATTATTCACAATGAAGTATGTTTTCAAATTTTTTATTGTAATTATTATTTGTTTAAAGGTGAAAAAGACCCTATATAAAGATTATTCGAACCATATTATTCCGAAATTCATAGCCTTCATATAAAATATCTACAATTGAGATGGGAAATGATGTCAAAATTCTAATGACCATAGTATTCCTAAATTTATTTGAAGAAATTATTAGGGTAAAATCTAAGATTTGGTGCCGAGATGATGTGAGATTCTGAAGCTGGGTGTGCCTGGACCAGTTCATTGAAAAATGTTATGTTTTTAATTGAATGAACATGATTTTTTCTAAAAAGTGGAATAAATTATAAACATGTGCCTCGACCAGAAATATAAGGGGCACTCATATGTTAAAAGAATATATTTTTCCTTTGGAGGGGCCTAACATCGGTTGGCACATACAGACTATGAAAGATTGGTTTGGACGTAGCCATACCTAAAATAAATAAACAAAAATTATTTTATTATCATATCCTAATAACTCATGACTAAAGAACAAGATTGGAAATCATAGACCACCATTGATTTTGTAACGGGTTGTTTTCCATATGATTGACATAACACTATTTGGCATTGGTATGTTTGTGGAAAAAATTGAAAATGATGTAATAATCCTTAAATAATTTAAAGGTAAATTATTTTGATGATGCAATGATTATATCCATTATAATAATACTTATAAAGAAGTCACAGGGTTAGAAACATAACCCTAGTAATGTCATTGAATCATAGTGAACAAACAACAATGAATCAGAGATCAGATTAAGGATCATCAAAACAACAGAGTTGTATGATCTCTTCCATGATGAAAATAGAAATGTTCCTCATCAATGAATACTCCATACTAGAGGTAGCAAATTTTATCTATTTTGGATTTCATTTCCACATATAGATTCAATAATCAATGTGGAACATCAAGTGAATAGGATGATCCAATATTCCATTGATCTTGAGGGATGGTAAAATAGTAGGATTTAATGGGTGATACATATTTCTGATTATCCTTATATTTTCTTCATTCAAATAAAAATGTATAGAATCTAACAAGAGTATATGATGAGATCCTTTTTCTAGGAGTTCATGATTATTTATTATCTACCCTAAATCACTTGCATTCTTTATGTGTTCTTCATCTCCACCACACGCTTTCAAACCCCTATACAAATGATTGATAATTGTACCCTTGATTCGTGGTGCAACGATCTGAATTCCATGATCAAACCCCATAAAGGCATAGTAGCAGAGCGACAGAGAAGGAGAATCATGATTTGTCCAAGACAACGATGCATGGAAGCACAAGGTGGCGAAACATGACTGCGGAGAGAGGTCGTAGATGCAGATGGTCTAGGAATGCAATGATGCAAGTCCAAGGGTCCGACCCAGGGGAATGGAGAGCCAAGAGGGAGAGGCCACTAGTGGAGAATGAACATGGAATGGGTCCTTTCTAGGTATGTGGTAGAGGAGTGTAGTGTAGTAGGTGATGTGAAATTAACTGGGGACATGGCAGTGAGGGGGCATCATACATGGCATGTGGGCCATGTGGATCCTCTGATAGGGGAAATGCCCAGGGAAGGTGGATGGTGGTTTGAATGCATGGATATTGTGTCACACAACATGGATCTCGGATGCACACGGTCGATATGGATAGTGTTGTGCATAATAAATGGCCTACAACGTGGGTCAGACAATGGGAGATGGTCCACTCTAGTGGCCTTGCATGATGGATAAGTTCAGAACGTACTGGACCAAACTGTGTTGAGTTTCCCAATCCAGGTTGGGTCAGCCGGCCCAGGTCAGGTCGGGAAAGGTCATGTTGGTTGAATTTTACCCGGATAAGACCTGAGTGAGATCATTTTTTATAAAAATAGCCATAAATTTCAAACCATGTGTCCAATTGATGAAGAGTTTTTTGATTTTCGAACAGTTTGATGAGGCATGCCTATTGAATTAATATATTTGAGATTTTTTAGTAGTCAAAATAAGACCTTATTGATTATGTAGTAGGTTTTCTATGAACGAGTTCACTCTGAGAGGAATCCTATGGATGGTTTTGACCTTGAGACAACCCGATTTATTGAGAAAGTGTGTTATATAGAGATTTTGTGTCTTATCAAGACTGTGTGTCTTATATAGACTTTTTTTCTTATCAAGATTGGGTGTCTTATAATTATTGAGTTATTACTCCCATGTCCTACCGGGATTTAGTTTCCCTAGTCATTTAGTGGCTCTGCCATACCGAGCAAGGGTTTATGTCCATAAGACTGAGTGTCCTATCGATAATAGCAGTCTTATCGAGGAAAAGTGTCTAATCGAGATTGGGTGGATTGCCGATACTATGTGACTTTTCATTCGGTATTTGGTCCTCCAAGTGAGATGGACTGTACTCAGTTGTTGGAAACAGTTACAAGGAGAGGACTAATTAAATTCATGTGAAAAATACCAAGATATGAGTTAAAGCCCCCTCAATGGATTGAGGAGTGGGATACTCTTTTTATGAGTGAAAGATGTTTCGTTGGTTATTTAGTGGTAGTATCCCCCTGAATTTGCAACGGTGGCCAGGTCTGAGTCCCTCCCCACTTTCTCTCTCTCTTTATTACTAGAGATGATGCACGTGGAACATAATTTGGAGTAGTTATCCCTCAACTATGGGTAGTGGTGAGGGTAATACCTATTTATTGGGGTTTCATAGATTGTTCTATGTACAAATAAGTGATTACCATACCCCTAGTGTTGGGAACAAAGGTCGAACATAGGAATATTTTCTCGATGGAGTGCATACCACAGATAGGTCCCATCTGAGATTGTTGCTCTTATGGTGTATGTCCTTAAGGTTTTGGTGTTTGGATTTGGGTCAATGATGAGAATCATATTGTAGGATATGAGTTGGGAACTATATGACACTTATAGTCTGAGATGATTATATTTTGTTATTATTAATATAAATTTCATTGAAATATATTATAGTGGAGCTGATTATACATCATTATTTTTTTTGTGTTGTACTTCATATAATTCATAGTATAATTCCATTGTGGTTTTGGGGTGTCCTACTAAGTATTGTTTTACTCACCCATGTGCATTCTATTCACAGACGAGTTATGTCTTGTGTAGAGGCTTGACGCTTCGACATAGACTAAGGTAGGCCAGGACTAGGTGGGGATTAGAGAGATCTGACAGTTGGGGCGTGCTCCAACTATGTCATACTACATTACAGAAACATTCTCTTTAGGTAGGGTTTTATTTGGATGAATGTTAGGAAATTTTGAATACCCTTTTTCCAAATATTTATTGGGTGGTATTGTATTCTAGGCCTCTTTACATTTTTGTTTTATACTATTGTACTCTATTGTTTTTATCGGAGTGGTATGCATTATTCTTTACGTAGTGTTTTTACATTTTACCATTTTGGGGCTTGGAGATGTGTGCATTTGTACATGTTATTAGGAAAATTCCTACAATATTTGTGATATACCTACTCACTTCTAGTTGCCGGCCTCTAGCCTATTAGAGGTGGGATTGGGGTTGTCATGACATTATCCCCTCTAGGAATGGTAATGGAAGAGTGGTATCTGAGGAATTCAATTAGACCTAAGGGAAAAAGACTATGTGAGATTAATTTTGGGAAAGAGTGTTAAGTGATTCATGTTCATCATTCAGGCTAGGGGATTCAATGTCAGTGTGACAGATGGTGTATCCATAAAACATGACTCTAAATTCATATTTTTGACTCAATACAATAAAAAACTGGTTACATTGAAAATAATGATATATTAATCAAAGAGGAATTCAGTTTGTTGTCATTCCCTAGTTGAGTGAGATCACCGGGAATACACTATTGATTGTCATACATCATGTTATATTTCAAGATTCCTCTCCATAGACATCCATCCATGATTCCACCGCATGATCACAAGGTTGATACACTGAGTATTGAGACATATATTGAAGGATTTTTACAAGAGATAACACATATAGGTGGTGCAACAGCTATACCACCGCCTATAGTGCAACAAATGGTACCCATAGTACCAGTGGATGAGGAGCATAAGATGACTGTGTCTGATGATATTTTGGGATAGAGACCGCTTATGATCAAGGGCGAGACCGACACGCAATCATTTAAGGACTATCTTGAAGTGGTGATCTATGTTTCTCTTCTTATTAGAACCCCAACAGATCTGATGTTGTCCTTAAAGTGAGCCTTCTACATGGATTAGAAGGGTAATGGTGGGGTTTGGATATTAAATAATTTTATAAGTCTAAATTTTAATGGAAATATTTGAAATCGATTTTATATAGGAGTTATCACATTAAATACTATGTGTTATGTGTGTTCAGAAGCTTCCATAGCTCCAGAAGAAGACATGTTGTTATTTAGATATTCATTTAGGAATATCATCCTTTCTAGGAACTCAATAGATATGATACATGACAAGTGCTTTAGGGATTTTCGGTTGAGTGAGGGATATGTAGGGACATGTAAAAAAGTGTTATCCCTCTTACCATAACTACATATTCTATGGTTCGAGAGCGATGCATTGTGTTTGAGTGTTCCTTAACTTGGAAGATACAACAGATGGTAGTCCATAATGGGTGACATGGAGTAGAGACCTTAGAACTTGGAAGACAAAATCTGTCTTAGAGACATGGATGGGTGAAACATTCTGAGAGGATGTCATAGGACCGGGAATAGGACATCCATGCTTTCTAGGCGCATGAATCAGGGTTCCATAAAAAATTGATGTAGTCTCGGTCTTTTCAACAATGGATTAGATATTGATAGACATAGGTTAAATTCATTAATTTCATTCCAAAAATCATGTTTGAGACTCATAGATTCTAATTGAACTGTTAACTCTACCCTCACTTTTGGAGACTCCTATATGAGGAGACCCAGTTATTAGGAACTGGTATGTACATTATGACTTGACTCTTAGAGGATATAGTTTCAGTTGGTATCTCTTGGTAGTGGCATAGAGATCATACGACGTCATATTTGGTATGGATTAGTAACCCAAATTTCATGATAAGATTCACTATATTAGTAGAAGTGTGCAGTGAGTCGGTTGTGGTGAAATGATGTTTTATTTTTCTAGTGGAAAGTGAACCTAGGAAGCACATGATGGACCCTTAACTAGGAGGGTGAATTCCATTGGCTATCCTAACTTTCAATGTGGTGTGCGCTATGAGTCATCAGTTTCATGAAGTGGTATTGGAATTTTAGTGGATCCCGCAAAGGTTGCGACATAACAGTTATCAATAGTTCTTCCAGGATTATGACATTGAGATTGTTTATACAGTTGGGATGTTGAAAGTGGTGATAGATGCTATCAGTATGAGATCATGTTTTTAGTTTTTGAATGATTATTCATATTAGCTGACCTTGTTAACATTATCCTTTGTGGATGGAGAACGAATATATTATATCCAATCAATTTTATTCACCCATCCACTTTTACAAAGAGTATGGGTGGCACAACTCCGAGATACCAACTTTGAGACTTCATGTGATATGATGTTTATTGGGTACTCCCCTTATTGATATTTGAATAGTGGGGAGAATGTTTTTCGTTTCAGAGGATGAAAAATGGTACAAGTGGCGTTACATGAGGGGCTTTGAGGGAGTTCCATATGACACCTATGGTAGTACATCCAAGTGTTACAAATATGTAATATGACCTCTGATGTTAGTTTTTGTGTCTAGGAATAAATAAGATATTTTCAAGGTTTTCTCTCGATGAATCACTTTTCAGCAAGTGAAGGCCCAGAACTATGTCCTAACAGGATTGACTCGATACCATGAGGTTCCGCAGTGGGAGTAGGATAGGATATCAATGATCTTCATGGATGGTTTACCACATGCTTATAGGGGACTGATTACCATAATTGGATCACTGATGGACAACTCAAGTCAGCCCACTTCATAATTATTTCGGAGTACAGTTTAGTTGATATATTGGGATGCCTCTATGTGCCAAAGATAGTTAGCCTCCATAGTGATTCAATGATGATAGACTTGGATCATGATGATTTCTTAACAACCCGGTTGTGTAAGGTATTACATGAGTTTTTGGTACTCAATTACTCTTTAGCACATCGTTTCACCCATTGACGAACATCCATAACGAGTATACCATTCATGTTCTAGAGGGAATACAATGTGCTTTCATGTTAATTTTGTTTTCTAGAGTATGGAGGACTCTTCATATGTGATCAAATCATAGGGATTGTGTTTAGTGGTAGAAGATTAATCTTCAATAGTTCACATGGGGGAAGGAGTATTAGATTCGTGCTCAGTACCCTCATCTATTTGTTTATCTATTGGTTTGGAATTGAAGAATCAAAATCTCTAAGGTAATATAATGAAATATCATAAATTTCTCTAATTTTTTTATAATATATTTGGTATTATTCAAAGACCAAGAGCTAAGACGACATTTGATTCTAAGATTCAGTGTGTGCAGAAAAGTTCATCAAAAAATGTTGTGTTTTTAATAACATGTGTGCATGGTTTTACTAAAAATTATAACAACGTCTAAATGGGTTCTTGGATTATAAATATGATGGCACTATTGTGTTCATAAAATTGGATTTACTATTAGACAGGCCTAAAATTAGTTGGTGTATGTATCGCCCCAACCCTAGAATCACAGAGTTGGTCAATTATTACGTATCATTGGCATGAACACAAAATATCATGTCTCGAAATACTGATTAGTTCATTAGCCTTGGAAGTAAAAGATACATTCAAAAGGTTTACATTATAGCATAAAATTGAAAACTACAAAAAAAAAAATTTTCCATGGACCACAATCATATACCCTTAGACAATCCATGCAGGTTAGTCATAAAATACTTCTTTGCATCCTTGGAAAAATAAAACATTGAAAGAGGTCATCTCAGATGCTCACTAAGGATAACAATATAGCGGAAACTTTTGTAAATAAGCATAAACATTTAAGGAAATTTATAATACTAAAACAAAATCCTTTTAATCATTAACTTCAGAATTATATGGAAAAGATAAAATCAAATAATTCCATTTACATATTCACATGGATATTCTACTAATCGAATAATCTCATAAAATATCAATAGCCACTTTCATAATGATGGAATCCATAATGCCAGACTTTAATAACCACATAGTCAAGGCCCTATGCCCAGACTACAAATAAGATTTTATCAAAGCCCTGTTCCAAGACACTAGTTTGTCTCATGAGACCTGCCGATGCATCGAGGAGCTATAGCGGGCTCCACCCATCACTTAATAAGTCCAATGAATTCATCATATGAAAATGTTTAAACAAAACATAAACATTCATTTTAAAAATAGCATACGAAATGTCAATAATATATCTATAAACCATGAATTGTGTAAAATTAAAACATCCAAAGTCAAAAATATCACAAAACATTCAATAAAATATGGATGTTTTGTACTATATTAAATCAACTTCAAAAAATCTTAAAATCCAACAAAGGATGTTGACATAGTTGAAATAAAAACATTTTGTGTGAGAAATAACTCCTTCTATTTTGAAATGATTTAAGAAACACATAATTTTAAAGAATGAATTTATTTTGAACATATTCTTATAAGCTTGTATGGGATGCGTCAACGATGTTATAAAGGCGGAAAATAGTCGCACCCGCTGGTTAAGTTAAAAAATACATTCTTACCATAATTTTGCCAAAATGGTCAAAAAGTACCTTGTTGGTAAAACGATGGAAAGATTCCTTTCAAAATATATATGGTCATATAAGGGTATAAATGAATTTACACCATTTTCTAGTAAATAGTGAAAGTGTTTTGAAATACATTTTTATGAAACATGGATGTGGACGATAATGAGGCCCTTAGAGATACTTACGTAAAAACTACCTCAGATAATAATCTGATTCGGAAAATAACACTTACCTTGTACTTTTATTTGGTTGAGGGTAGGTTAAACTCCTTTATAATGGTGAAATAATTGTTATTAAATTATACAAGAGTCATATACATTAATATGATATGATATATGATCTTTTAAAATTTCTTTGTTAATTATATATTAGTATTATCGTCGTTTCGAGTGTTAACTGATTCATTTTACTTTATATAATTTGTAATGTAAGTAATGTTTATTATGGATAGGATGTATATTATTAATAATAAAAATTATATTAAGTATTTAAACATTATTTTTTATCATCTAATTAAAATTATTCTTTAATGGATTATGATATGGAATGAATCTCATCGCGTTCGTGGAGACGGTAATCTGTACGTACGCACAAGTGACAATACGATTCTTTTTATTTTAAAATAAAATATAATTGGATGGTATTTCATATATACAGAATAATTATCATGTTATATTTTTTATTTACATCAATTACACATCATTATTATACCCATCCAAATAATAATGTGTTGAATAACAATTACACCACGACGTGGAGACGGTAAGCCATACGTGCACATGTATAGTGACATGTCATTAAAATGATAGATAGAATAATGAATATGGTTTTTCCTTATTTATAATAGCATCTCAGTATATAGATGTTACTAGAGTTATTATTTTATAATGGTAACAACAATGAATGTGTATGTGGATGAAGAAAAGAACTTGAAAGAGGTGATGAAATATGTATCTCCTTTACGAGTTCTTCCTTTAGATTTTATCAAAAGGGATCCTTAGAATGGCTTTATGACTAAAGTAAGGCCTATAGGATGAAGGAAGGATATTTGATAGGGTATTTGGGTAGTGTTTGGCTAAGAAAAATGGCTATGAATGTGTGAATTAGAGAGAAGGTGGAGTGCCCTTTTATAAGAGGGGTGAGGGGCACCATAGGAAAAGCTAGAAATATTATTTTATAATAAAATCCTTTTCAGTTTATAATGGCTCAAAAATAATATTTTTAAAGTATATGGTGGGGATGGGTCGAGAAAAACTGAAACAATAGGTTTTAGATGGGTTTGGGTAACAATATTAACCTTATCTTTTTAATTTAACTCTGAGTTAAATAGTTTGACATTTTCCATGTCTCTTTGTATTTTTATATTATATGGTTAATAAATATACTATATACTTCCAAGAGAACCCAAAGTGGTTAATTAATGAAACACCTATCATTACATAAGTCATTTGTCCAAAAAATATATTTTTAGGAATCTTATATCAATTAATAATTTAATATTTTTTTAAAAACACTTTTATATCAATTTTTATACTCTTTGGTATTTTGATTTTTCTAAATTCATAACAGCATTATTACATAAAAAAAATTCATCTAACCAAATATAATATTTAATATTAACGTTGATAATTTGTGGAATTCATAAAAATACTCAAATTACATTTATTTGGATATTAATAATATGAATTACTTTAATCTTTCATTAATACAGTAATTTCTGCATCATCATTGTGTCATAAATAAATTTAATTCTTTAATGTCTAAAAAATATAAATAAAATACCATCATGTAGGAAATATTTTTATATTTCTAATGAATATTTATATTCTAATTTATCATATGGGTAACCCTATATTAAAAATGGTTTTGTTATTAAACATTGAATTTTACACTTTTAACTCTTCTTTGAATTAAATAATAATTAATGCCCTAATCTAATCCTTGTGGACCTAAAGGATCATATTTTATTCATATAGTTATTTTATTTCGAATTACATTTATACAATAGAATTAGGACATGTCTTAGGATAATAATAATATCATTTTTACCCTTAATTACCCTATTTACTTTTAACCGTGATAAATAAAAGTAAAATGATACTATTCACCAAAATTTATTTTCATATTATTGAAAAATATTTTACATTCTAAAATCAACCGCGCCTCTCTGTTTTTTGAAAATCAACTCACTAAAGTGTTAAAATTACGTTTTATGTAAATTTTCAAATGCTCCATGGAAGTGGGTAAAAGACGGTAAAGAGTTCAATAAATTTTTTATATATCTAAAATTATTATAAACTAACTCCAATGAATTAAATTGAACATATATAGGTATTATGTATCTATTTTGACCTAAAACAAATTTAAATAAAATAAATAATTATTTAAATTAAAATTCTCTTTTAAACTATAACTCAATGTTTTTCGCTATTCATGAAAATTCGAAAGTTTTCAGAAAAATACAAAAAATTCACCGTAAGTTAATTTCAATATTCCGAATCCAAAAATGAAGTCATATTGAGTTATAAAATTTAGAAAATTTCAAAAAGTGGGTATTACTATTCATAATGGCTAGTTTGATTGGTTGTGGTTTGTTAGAACTCGAAGTTGCGTACAACACACGTTATTGAATTATTAATGGGGAAGCGTACCATGTAAGCGTGGGGTGTTAAATTCTCCACTCAATCAAATAATTTTTTTATCGAATTTTATAGAATATTACTACATAAAAAGACACAGATGGTTCTTCATCTTATGTTCCTAGAGATCACACGTAGCCTCTTCCATCTTATAGTTTCTCCATAGAACTTTTACCTGACGAGTCATCTGGTTTCTCAGCACTTGTTCACTTGTATCAAGAACCTTGACATGCTCTTCGCAATAAGACAGATCAGGTTCGAGTTCTAATTCCCCATAGGTAATTACATGCATTAGGCCAGGCATGTATTTTCTCAACAGTGATACATGGAACACATCATGAACATTGGAGAGACTTTGCGGCATTTCCAAATGGTAAGCTATTGTCCCAATTCATTAAAGAATTTCAAAAGGTCTGATGTACCTGGTACTCAATTTACCCTTCTTACCGAAATGTATAACACCCTTCCACGAAGATACCTTCAAGATAACATGATCTCCTATCGGAAATTCCAAATCCTTCCTTCGGTTTTTGTCATGGTTTCTCTACCTACTTTGAGGTACTTTGATGGGGTTTTGGATTACCTTCACCTTTTCCATTGTTTCCTCCAACAGTTCTGGGCCAACGAGTTTTCATTAACCAATATTATCCCAATAGGATGGTGTGTGACATCTATTTCCATATAATGCTTCATATGGTGCAATTTGAATACTTAAATGGAAGCTATTGTTATAAGAAAATTCTACCAGAGGTAAATATTTATCTGACATACCTTGAATGTCATGTGAGCAAGATCTCAACATGTAATCTTAGGTTTGAATATCCCATTCTGATTGTCCATCAGTTTGGGGGTGGTAGGCAGTGCTCAAAACAAAGTATAGTATCTGGGGCTTTCTGAAGACTTTTCCAGAATCATGATGTAAAACGTGGATCACGATCAGAAACAATCGATATTGGTATTCCATGATGTCTTATAACATCCTCAGTATATAGTATTTTCAATCGTTCAAGTGGTAAATCATTTCTTATAATAAGAAAATGTGTTGACTTGGTATGAAGATCAACAATGACCAATATTGAATTGTTCTTTCTAGGCTTATTTGGTAGTCCCATGACAAAGTCCATCGTAACATTATCCCATTTCCACTCAGGTATGGGAAGAGGTAGCATCAATCCTCCTGGTTGTTTCCTTCCGGATTTCACTTGTTGACAATCCATACAACTTGACACAAAATCAGAAATCTCCTTCTTCATGTTGTCCCACCAAAAATGATCCTTCAAACTTATATACATCATAGTGCTACATGGGTGTATAGGGAAATTGAAACTATACACATCATCCAAAAATTCCCTTTTTAGATCTAGTATATCAAGAACACAAGGTATCTTCCAAAATTTCAAAATTCCATCTTCATATACTATGTCACTCAATCTCCCATCATTCATAGATTTATTCTACTTTTGAAACACTTCATCATCGGTCTTAAATCTCATTATCCTTTCTAGAAAATATGGTTTGTAAACCATTTGAAAATGTATTTATGTTTCACCTTCCATGGTGATTCCCATATCAATATATACTAGATCCATGTACATAGGATCCTTTTTAACTCACATCATGTTCAAAACTCCATGATCCTTTCTACTCAAAGCATCTGCCACCTTATTTTCCTTTCCTAGGTGGTAGTGTATAATGCAATCATAATCCTTGAGTAGTTGAATCCATCTCCTTTTCCTCATGTTGAGTTCTTAATATGATAAAATATATTTCAAACTCTTGTGACCAGTATATTTCTCAAATTTTTAACCATAGAGATAGTGTCTCCAAATCTTCAAAGAAAATATTATAGCTGCTAACTCAAGATCATGAGTAGGATAGTATTTCTGATGAATTTTTAGTTATCGTGATGCATATGAAATGACCCTATAATTATGCATAAGGACAAAACAAAGGTCAGTCATTGAAGCATCACTATAAATAACAAACCCATCATTCCCCAATGGTAGTGTCAATATAGGATAATTGACTAATATTCTCTTCAATTCTTCAAAACATTCTTCGCATACTTTTTTTTTTGAACAAATTTAACCCCTTTTCATGTGATCATTGTTAATGTGTTATTTAATCGGGCAAAATTATAGACAGAATGCTGATAATAACCTACTAAACCAATAAAAATGCGTACATCAGTTATACATGTCGGTGTTGGCCATTCATGGATTACCTTGGTCATAGAAGGATCATCAGATATTCCTTCCTTAGAGAAGATATGAACATGAAAAGAAATCTCATTAATCCAGAATTCACACTTGCTAAACATCCAATATAATTCATGTCTTGAAAGGGTCATCAAGATAATGCACAAGTTATTTTAATGATATTTGTAGCTTTTGGTGTATACCAAGATATCATCAATAAATACCACTACAAAGTCATCATGATATTCATTGAAAAATATATTCATTATATCCATGAAGACATATGGTGCATTTTCCAGCCCAAAAGGCATTACTGTAAACTCGTAATGCCTGTACCTGGTTCAAAATTCATTATTTTGAATGTATTCCTTCTTCACACACAACTGATGATATCCAGTTCGAAGGCCATTCTTTGAAAAGTATTATGCTCTATGAAGTTGGTCGAATAAATCATCAATGCGAGGTCGGAGATACTTGTTCTTTATTTTTGTAGCATTGATCTCCCTGTAGACAATTCACAACCTCCTAGACCCATCATTCATCTTAACAAAAAGGACAATGGTTCCCCATGGAGAATCACTAGGGTGAATAAATCCCTTATTACTCAATTACTCAAGTTGATTCTTTAGTTCCACTAATTCCACAGTGGCCATTCTATAAGGGGTCTTCGATATTGGCCTTGATCCATGAATTAAATCAATTGAAAACTCAATTTCTTATTCTGGAGGATTTCCAAGTAAATCTTCTGGAAAGACATTAACATATTCTTTCACAATAGGTACATCCTTTATTTGAACATTCCTTTCCTCACCCACATTTATTTCATTCTCTTCCTCCCCAATAATTGAATATTGTTGTGCTAGTGGGGGTGGTCTAGATAAGAACCAGGTGGTGACGGTTCTTCAATAAAGATAAGGTGTTCATTATCATCATCATAAAAAATTGTAACCTTCTTCTTCTTACAATAAATTTTCACACCATGGTCCGAAAGCCAATATATACCAAGGATTATATCAAATTTAATCGTGGGTATGATGATGAGATCAGTAGATAAAGATAATTTATATGCCTTTTTGGGAACTAATTCACAAAACATTGTTGCGATGATACTTCCCTTATGAGTTTTGACCGAAAACTCCCTTGTTAAATCAAATTGGAAATATCTAATTTTCTTACGAAACTAGGAGGATATGAAACAATTCTATGATCCAGAATCAAATAAAGAATTTTCTAAACATAAGGAAACCATTAAATTACCCACCACTACATCTTTCAGAGCTTCAACCTCAGCAGTAGTGATTTCATAAGCTTGGCATTGATCCCTTGGCCTTTTCTAAGGAAAGTTCCTCTTACGCTTAAGAAATTCATTCTCATAATTCTCCCTTTCTCTACAATTGTAGCATTCATCATTGACAGCCTCTTTCTTGTCCTTGTAATCACAATCTTGGTGGCCTTTTTCACCACACTTGTAACAAACACCCATTCCCTTTACGCAAGTACCAGGGTGTTTGTTCCCATATTTACTGTAAGTTGGATATTCAACTCTTCCATTCTTCCCCTTATTTAAATTTCCAAAATGTTCAGTAGATATCTTCTTCTCTTGATTTTCTTTAATGTCATTAGACATTGAGACTTATTTTTCATTCTTGATGGTACATCAGACAATATCTTCGTACGATGAGAAGGATTTTGAGACTAATGCTCGACGGAGAAATTGTTTTAACTAATCAATGAAATGATCAATCTTACTTCTTGGGTTATTTATATAATCTACAACATACCTTACTAACCTTGTAATGTTATCCTTATACTTTTCTACATTCTCATCCTCTTTTTGCCTCAAACTCAGAAATTGCCATTCCATATCTACTCGATGGTCACGAGGAATGTATTTTTCTAAAAAAAATCTCTTTAAACTATGTCCATTCCATATTTTATACTTCTTAATATTCCATTTTATTTTGAATTAATGACCACTATTGATCAACATCTCCAGTGAGGTGGTAAACTACCATGACAATGTTTTCCCTTTCACTACTCCCCAAGGCATGAAATATTTTCTCTATGGAATTTATCCATTACTCAGATATTAATGGATTATTACACCCATTGAATGTTGGTGGTTGTTTCCTCATGAAGTGATATAACATTGATCCTCCACATTGTGGATCAGGGTGCTCCATATGGGTAAAGTAATTATTCATAACCTGAGTGAGTTATCCCAGTATGGTGATAAGCTAATCAGCACCAGTTGTATCACCAACTCGATTATAATTATCTTGAGCAGGAGGGTAATCCCTACATGGAGTGCATGCATTGATACAGTTTCCATTCCTTCCACTAGGCATTATTTCTAAACAATGTCATAAACTAGATTAGTTTATGAATCGAAATACATAAATCCATACTTGTAAAACACATAACATAAACTGAACAATTTATGGATATAATCCATAATCATAAAAATTGTTTTCGTTGAGAAATTATATACTCAAAAACCCTTCAGAATGGTTTGTAATGAAAATGAGAATTATCCGAAGCATATCCCCCGAGAGTGTCATAACCAAGAGGGAATCAAGGCCCATTATCGTGCACCAGTTCCCATTCGATTCTAGATAAAAGTGTTGTTTTTGGGTTTTACCCCTAGGTACATCTATGAAAAATCTACCTCTACCTGATCATATCCAGACATGGATGTATTGCTTGGAAAACACACAAAATCTCCACAATACCAAAATTCTAGGATGTTCTTCTATACTAATCCTCAAATTTCATTTTATGGATATGTTATCTAATAAGAGATTATCTAAATATATTTTCCATGGCTTGTATTGTACTTCCTCTAATTTCATCTATAACACCCCGACCCCAGAATCCTAGAGTTGGTGCATTTTTACTTATCATTGGCATGAACAGAAAATATCATGTCTTGAAAGAATGATTAGTTTAGTATCCTTGGAAGTACTAGATAAATTCAAATGGATTACATTACTTCATAAAATGGAAAAGTAAAACAATATTGTTTCTTTGGACCGCAATCATATCCCCTTAGAAAATCCGTGCAGGCCAGTCAGAAACTACTCTTCGCATCCTAGGAAAAATAAAATATAGAATGGGGTGAACTCATATGCTCAGTAAGGATAACAATATGGCGGAAAATTTAAAAAATAATTATAAACATTTAAGACAATGAATAAGAATATAACAAAATCCTTTTAAACGTGATGTTCAGCATAATATGGAAAAGGTAAAATCAAATAATTCCATTTACTTATTCAAATGGATATTCTACTAATCGAATAATCACATAAAATATCAATAGCCACTTTCATAATGACGGAATGCATATTGTCAAACATTCATAACCAAATAGTCAAGGCCTTGTGTCAAGACTACAAATAAGATTTTGTCATGACATTATGCCAAGAAAGTAGTTTGACTAATGAGTCCTACCGATGCATTGTGGGGCTATTGTGGGCTCTAATCGTCACTTACTAAGACCCATTCATTCCTCATATGAAAAGTTTTAAACATAACATAAACATTCGTTTTAAAATTAGCATACGAAATGTCAATAAATTATCCATAAACCATGAATGGTGTAAAAATAACATCCATAGTCAAACATATCACAAAACATTCAATACAATATGGATGATTTGTACCATATTAAATCAACTTCCAAAAATCTTAAAATCCATCAAAGGATGTTGACACAGATGAAATCAAAATTTTTTTGGAGAAATATCTCGTACTATTTTGAAATCATTTAAAAGACACATAATTTTAAAGAAGATATTTATTTTGAAAATATTCTTATAAGCTTGTAAGGGAAGCTTCGACATTATTATAATGACGGAAAATAGCTTCACTCACCTTATAAGTTAAAAAATCCATTCTTACCTAAATTTTGTTGAAAAGGACAAAAAGAACCATTTTTGGAAAATGATATAAAGATTCCTTTCAAAACATATAAGGTTGAATAAGTGTATAAATAACTATACCCCATTGTACAGTAAATTGTAAAAATGTTTTGAAAAACATTTCTATGAAACATGGATGTTGATGATAAGGAGGTCCCAGAAGATACTTACGTAAAAACAACCTCGGATAATAAAGAGATTGGGAAATTAACCCATACCTTGTACATTTCCTTGGTCAAGGGTATGCTAAACTCCTTTATAATAGTGAAATAATTTTTATTAAATTATACAGTAATCATATACATTAATACGATATCATAAATGATCTTTTAACATTTCATTGTTAAAAATATCTTAGTATTATCGTCGTTTCAGGTGTTAACTGATTCATTTTCCTTTATCTGATTTGTTACATAAGTAATGTTTTTTATAGATAGGATGTATCTTATTAATATTTATAATGATATAATGTCTTTATAAATTATATTCAATCATAAAATGAAAATTAGTCTTGAATGGATTACGATGGGTAGTGAATCTCATCGCGTTGGTGGAGACGGTAATCCATACGTATGCACGAGCGACAATATCAATCTGATTATTTTAAAAGAATATATTATTGGATGGTATATAATATATACACAGAATAATTATCATGTTATTTTTATTATTTACATCAATTAAACATCATTATTATACCCATCCAAATAATAATGTAGTGAATAGCAGTTACACCACCACGTGGAGACGGTAACCTGTACGTACGCACGTATGGTGACATGTCATTCAAAGGATGGATAGAATAATTAATATGGTTGTTACATATTTATAATAACATCATACTATATAGAAGATAGTGTAGTTATTATTTTAGGATGGAAATAATCAATAAAGAGGAAGTGGAAGAACAAATGAACATGGAAGAGGTGATAAAATATTTACCTCGTCTTCGGGTTCATCCTTTTGGTTTGATCAAAAGGGCCTCATATGATGGCTTTCTGATGTAAGGAAGGACTCAAGGATGAAGGTAGTATAGTTGAAAGAGTATTTGGGTAGAGTTTGTCTGAGAAAAATGGCTTTGATGGTGTGAATTAGAGAGAAGGGGGAGTTCCCTTTTATAGGAGGGGTGAGTGGCACCTTTGGAAAGGCTTGAAATATTATTTTATAATAAACTAATTTTCGGTTTCAAATGAAACAAAAATGAATTATTTAAAGTATAAGGTGGGTATTGGTCGAAATCCACTCAACCAATTTGTATTATATAGGTTTGTGTCACTGTATTAACCTTATCATTTAAATTTAACGCCTAGTTAAGTAGATTGACATTTACCATGTCTCTTTTTATTTATATATTATATGGTTAACAAGCATACTATATACTTCCAGGAGAACCCCAAGTGGTTAATTAATGACAAAAATATAATTAAATAAGTCTTTTGTCCCATCCTTATATTTTTGGAATAGAATATCAATAAATTATATAATATTTGTTTTAAAAACTCTTTTATATCAATTTTGACACTATTTGTTATTGTGATTTTTCTAAATTCATAATAGCATTTTTACATCTAAAACAATTCATCTAACCAACCCCAATATGTCCTATTAACCTATAAAATTACTGGAATTCTTAAAAATTCACAAATTATATTTATTTTTATATTTATAATATCAATTATTTTAATCATTCACTAATACTGTAATTTATGTTTCATCATTGTGTGATAAAAATTTACATATTTAATGATTATAAAATTTAAATAAAATACCATTAGGTAGAAAATAATTTTATATTTCTAATGAATATTCATAGTTGAATTTATCTTATGTGAATCCCTATATTAAAATTGGTTTAGTTATTAAACTTGGAATTTTACACTTTTAACTCTTCTTCTAATTAAATAATAATAAATGCCCTAATCTAATACAACTGGACCTAAAGGATCATATTTTATTACTAAGTATTTTTATTTCCAAATTACACTTATCCAATAGAATTCGGACATATGTTAGGGATATAATAATATCATTTTTACACGTAATTACCCTATTTACAATTAACCGTGGTAAATAAAAGTAAAAAGTTACTATTCACCATAAATTATTTTCTTCTTATTGGACTACATTTTACTTACTGATATCAACTATGCCTCTCAGTTTTTTGAAATTAAACTCACATATGTGGTAAAATAATGTTTAATTTAATTTTAAAAATGCTCCAAGGAGGTGGGTAAAAGACAGTAAAAAGTTCAATAAAATTTTTATATATATAAAATTTTTATAAACTGACTCCAATGAATTAAATTTAACATATATAGGTATTATGTATATATTTTTTCCTAAAAAATTGAAATAAAATAATTAATTATTTAAATAAAAATTCTGTTTTATACTATAACTTAGAGTGTTTCACTATTCATCAAAAATTGAATGTTTTCTGAAAAATACAGAAATTTAACCCTAATCTAATTTCGATATTATGAATCCAAAAGTGAAGTCCATTTTTCACGATATAATTTATAAAATTTCAAAAAGTGGGTATTACTATTCATAACTGCTACTTTGATTGGTTTTGGTGTGTTAGAACTTGAAGTTGCGTACAACACCCGCTATTGTATTATTAAAAGATAAGTGTAATGTGGAATCTTGGGGTGTTACAGTGTAGGACAGATGTGAAATATAAATTTTGGACGTAACAATATAAAATATAATTAATTAAAAAATATTTTATTTTCAAATCAATGTAACCCAATAATGGAGAATTGGATTGGAAATATGAGACCACTGTTGAGTTTGTAAACTGTTGTTTTCCTAAAGCATGACATAAAATCAGTCTAGGTGGGTATTTTGTGGGAAAATTGAAAAAGGACATTATCGATATAAAATAAATTAAAGATAAATTATTTTTTGAAAAATAAATTATTTCCTTTAAGATAATCTTTATGATGAAATCCCAGGGTTAGCCGCATAACCCTGGGAATGTCATATAATCCTCTCAATAGAATGACGACTGATTGGAGATCAGTTGGTAGATCGTCATACCAATGTATTTGTAGTATCTCATTATCGATGACAACACAACCATTCCTCATCAATGACAAATCCTAAATAGAGGTATGATTTTTTATCACTTTTGGATTTTCTTTCCCACTTTTATATAAAATGATGAATGTGGACCAACTAATATGCAGGTTGATCAATGGTTTGGTCTCTCTTGTGGGATGGTTAAATTGTGGTGTTTGATGATGGATACCTCTCTGTGATTATACTTCTTCATTATTCCTTCTAACATTAATGAATTGAGGCTGAAATGATCAAAGTCCAAGACCAATTTTTCGGCTATTCATGTGAATTTTTTTCTCTCCTCGATATATGATGTTCTTCTAGTGATCATAACATCCTCCCTACACCTGGAAACCCTTATATGAACAATTGATCATCCCCCCCCACAATTCATGGTGAAAATATCTTAGTTAGAAGATCCTACCCTATAATGGCACATTGGTGGTCCAATAGTGAAGGCATGGCATGATTTGGAGGCACAATGTGGTGACCTGAGTCGGAGGCTCTAGCTGGTCCAAACAAGCAACTATGTCGGTCCATGGGGCTGATACATGATAATGATGATCCAAAAGGGAGAGGCCACTGGCAGGGTGGTCGGTAGTAACACAAGATATTAGGTGTTGTGTTGGAGCTGATGTGGTAGTATGGTCCGCCATAGGATGATATGACGTTGACTAGGGATCGTAGTGGTGAGGTGGTCTTCTACACAGCATGTGAGCCGGATGGATCTTGCGATGGAGGAAAGGATGAGGGTCAGAAAGAAAATGGGCCAAATTTATGGATGTGGTGTTTCACTACATAGATAAAGGAGTCATGCAGTCAGGTTAGACTGCATACAACAGAGAAAACCAGTGCATAGAGTGAACTACACAAGGGGGAGTCGGTTTGCCCCAATGGCACAGCAGGATTGACCTAATGGCCCAGTAGATAGGGGCGGTTTGGTCTGGAATAGACTAGGCTGGTTGGGATCGTCCAGACTGGTTTGGGTCAACTAGTATGTAATCTGGGTCTGGTGGATTGGGCCAGATCGGACCGGACTCGATTCATAACCTTTTTATAATCCCATCCATAACTGTCTAACTGTATACGAGTTAACAACCCATTTGAAGTGTTGGGACTCTTTCACTGATGAGGTTCATTTAAATAATCTAATTGAGTTTTGTTACTCCAAATAGGACATAATAGAAAGAGGAGTAGGTTCTCCAAGAATTTGTGCGCTATGAGTGAAATCATGTGATTGGTTGTGAACTTGAGACTACATAACTTATAGAGACAATGTCTCTAATAGAGAGTGTCTTTCTTATGGAGACTATGTGTTCTATATAGATTTTGGTTCTAATTCAGACTGGGTGTCTTATCGTACCAGAATATTTACTACCCTATCTTACTAGGTTTTAGGACCTTCATTGACTATGTGTTACTCCCCTACCGAGTTAAGGTTCTAGTCTTCGAGTCTGAATGTCTTTTTGAGACTCGGTGTCTTATTGATATATAATGACTTATCAAGACTGGGTTTCATTTAATGATCATAATAATTATCATGATGGAGTGGGTCCTCCTTTTGGAATGGACCTTCCTTGACTATTGGAAACAATTATGAGGAGAGGACCCATTCACTTGGTGTGAACGTCACATAGATTGGTGTTAGAGCACCCTCAACAGGCTGATAAGTGGACTATTACATTTAGGAGTGACAAAAAGTTTTGGGTTAGTTAGGGGATGTACTCCCTTGACTATGGGGATGTGTCAAAGTGTGAATCCCTCTGCTCTCTCATATATTTAGGATGCATGTGGTGCATAGTTTGGGGTAGTGCTACCTCAACTGTGTGAAGTGGTGAGGGGTGATCCTCTTCACAAGGGTTTCATTTCTTCTGATTACAGCAAGTTAGTGATGAATGGACCACTACTGCAGGGCACTAGGGCTAGACAAAGTAAATGTTTCCAAAAGGAGTGAATCTCTTAGATTGGTTCCATATGAGATTTCTAATCTCATGGTGTGGGTCCTCCTAGTTTTTGTGTTATGAATCGATTGTATGATGATGATCATGTTTCTAGGTAAGGGTTTGGAACCTTTTAATTTTTTGTGTCTTATATGAGTATATTTGGATGTTCTTATTACATATTTCATAGATATATATTTATGTGTGGGTGACTGTATATTTTTTATTTCATTGTGGTGTTCTTATGGTAATTAGTAGTAGTATTCTGTTGTGGTATTAGGGTGTCCTACATTGTATTATTTAACTCACCCATGTATGTGTTTTTCCCGCATGTGTCATGTATGATGAATCAATTTGACGCTTGGATGGAGTAGTATGTGAAATATGATGAAATTTTCATAAATATATCGTAGAATTGAGGTGTGCTCCTACAGCTTCAAACTGTTGTCTAAAACATTTCCCTTTAGGAACGACTTTCTACGGATGTGTTTCCTAATCCTTTTCATTCACTTCTAGTGAATCTCTTTTGGGTGGGAATATCTTCTAGACCAGTTTACATTCCAATTTTATATTTTCATACTCTATTGATGGTATCTATGTATAATTCATATTTATTTACATAGTTTTTCAAAATTTAAACATTTTGGGGCTTTGAGATGTGTTCGACTATAATTATACTGAGGAAAATGCCTCCCACTTTTGGGATATACCTACTCAGTGCAACTCACCAGCCCCTATCAAATTGGAGGTGGTTTTGGGGTAGTCATGGAATGGGCCCCTCTAGAATGAATCATGATGGGTAAATTATATAATTCTCATCCTTTAGTGGTAGATTTCATAGCTAATGTGTCCCATATTGATTTCTCTTTATTATCTCATTTGTGGTAATTAAATTTTTTGTGGGACTTATTATATGATCCCTTTCTTTTCAAAGGGTGAATTTGAATTATTTGGTGTCTTCTTGCTAAAACAACTTCACACCATTTAACATATTCAGGAAGGGTATTTATTTGGTTTGATCCAATGAATTTATTTTTCGACAAGAATTTATACACATCATCAAATATTTTAACCACTATAAATGTTTTTAACTCATGTTTTTATGTCACAAAAGTAGTTTTCACCACATGTTGACATGTCAAAAAAATTCATCTATTTTATTAATTCCATGAAAACATATTAAAAACATGTAATTTTTTTTAAAAAAAATTATTTATATGGTGTATATGGGATTTTGGTGGCTAAAATATAAAAAATAGAGATAACCTCTATGAATCCTCCTGATCTTCCACTCACCACCTCCTTGGACTAAAGATCCTCCACACACCATAATATTCAATTAGACACCATTCATGCTCATCTTCAGTATGTTTGTTCTTCTAATTTTGATATATATCCCTCTTCTAATCCTCTTCTTGATTAAATGACTGTTTTTTATCCACTATTGGGTCTAGATCTAAATTTTTAAATTTATATATAGATGTTTTGGATCAAGATATAGATTTGAAGAATATATATCAAGGATTGTTTTATTTAGATCAAGATCCATGATATATGGATTCAATTAACATATGATTTTGGATTCAGAGCTAGACCATGTTCATCCTCGCGTTCTTGATTTATTTGCTTCAAATTAATATTATATGTTGGTGAGCATTCTTCATCACCGTTTGTGAGGTAAGTGGTCCAAAATTCCAAAACCATAGTCTTTTTTTATTATGTGTTTGTAAATTGTATAATTGATAGAGTAATATATAAATTTATGTTTGTGGAATTCATGATTAATTATTATATTTGGGTGAATTAACTAATGTTGAAATTGTGTAATTCTAGGTTTCAAGAAAAATTAATAGTAGAATTAATTTTTTGTTGATGATATCAACAATTGGGGATAATTAATTTCATAACTCATTATGTGATATTAATATTATTAATTGAGAAAATTAATGGTGAAATTATTTACTTGATAATGATATTTTTATTTAATATAATTAATGGCGGAGTTAATTATGGGATAATTATATCTTGAAATTGATTACATAATGGTTCAAATAGTTAATTAAACTAATGGATTAATTTGTTGACCTATTTACTAGTGTGAGTCATGAAATTATTTAATTGTGGAAATAAATAATATTATTATTTAATTTAGTAAATAATTAATGTTATTATAGAGACTATATAATTTTTCAATTAAATAATGTGATTGATTAATTTATGAAATAATTAATGTGAGAAGTGAGATTATTTAGTTTTTGAAATTAAAAAAGCTATTAACTAACTGAAAAATTAATTAATATGAGTCAGGATATTATATAACTATGGAAATAAATAAAGGTATTAATTTATTGGTGTATTAATTAAAATGAGTAAAGGGAATATTTAATTGCTGAAATAATTTTTAGAATTTAATGTGATTTTTAATTTATATTTAATTAATGGGAATTGTTTGGATTATGAAATTTAGATTTTGGATAAATTGTTGATGAAATCATTATGTTGGGATAGAGAGTTTTGAGATTTATTAACTAATTGAAAAAATATTATTGTTCAATTGAAGTTTTTGAATAGGGATAATTAATTTCTAAATTTATTGTTATTTATTATTAATGATTATTAAATTTATTGACATGGAATAATTATTTGAGTAATTAACTGGGGAAATTTATCTAATGGAGATATAAAAATTAATTGATGAATTAATTTAGGTTAATCAATTAGTTGACATCAATTGATTAATTCATGAATTAATTCAGGTTATTAAATTGTTATGTTTGGACTAATTAATAGTTGAATAAATTAATGATAGAAATGTTTTTATTTTATTGTCGATTTCAGAAACAAGAATGAGTTAGAATAATAAATCGTGATATTATTTAATGGAATTGACAAGGACAAATAACTGGTAAATTAATTTAAGTGACTGATATAAATAAATTAATTAATGAATTAATTAATTAATGGATATGATTTGAATTAATTAATTTGTGAATTAATTAATTAATGTTATGTTATGATTTCAATGCAAGATTAATTAACTGGAGAATTAATTATTGGATATTTTTTTAAGGTTCACCGGAATAAATTACATTAATTAACTCTTAATTAATTAATTTGTATTTTTTTTATGTTGAATTGATAATATTGTGTAATTAATTTTTGAATTAATTATGTAAAAATGAGATTTTTATATTGGATAATTAATTGTTAAAATAATAATCGGATATTGAGATTGATGATGCAAGATAATTAATTTTTGAATTAATTATGAGTTATTGATATTGTGAATGAGATAATTAAATGTTGAATAAATTATGGGATTTAATGTTGTTGATATTGATAAATTAGTTGATGAATAAATTAATGGGATTAAAATTCATAGTTAATTGGGGATTTTATTAAGGGTACGTATGTAACAAACTAAATATTGAATTAGTAATGGAATTTGGGGATAATTAATTGTTCAGTTTATTAATAAATTGTTGATTTATAAATTGTGAATAATTAATCGGTGAGTTTACTATTATATGTCGAGTTATGATATGACTTATTAATTTTTTAAATAATTTATAGACATTATATGGTTAATTAATTATTGAATTAATTAACCGAATGGTTGTGAATAATTAAATGGTGAATTAAATAATGCGATATACATGGTTAAATAATGGTTGATTTAATTAAAGGATTTGGAATTTCTAATAAATTGTGGAATTTAGTTAATGAATTTCATGTAAATAATTAATTGGTGGGTTAATTAAGGGAAACATGTTATAATTAATTAATTTCTAAATAAGTTAATGGAATGTATGTAGTTAATTAATTTTTGATGTAATAAACATAGTGAAATTGAATAATTAGTTATTGAATTACTAATGTACTTGATTTGATTAATTAATTAATTAGTAACAAATAAATGGAATGATTTGTTAAATGAATATTTATTGTGATTATTCTGGCATGAAATAGCTCATGGGATAAACATGTCGCGAGGGTGAGATTAATTGAAAAAGAATGAGAGTGATTCTAATATTGTTTACACAAGGACCATGTGAGCCATAAGGGAAGAATACCGAGAGAGATTCTAATATTAATTAGTCATGGAATTTGTGATCCTTATGTTCAAAATCCTTTTTGAGATTATTATTATTTTTCAAAATACTGTGTGATGCTTTAGAGGATAGACAACAAGAGATTTTTTGTTTTTCCTATGATAAATTTTTAATTAGTTTTTAATGACACAATATAGACACTTGAGGTTAGATATCATAGTTCACATTACTCATGTGAGGATGATTTACATGTTTTATTCATTTTATAAAATGTGATTTTAGATAAATAATAGTAGCATAGATATTCAAGATTATAATATCATGTTGTGATGGTTCAGACTCCATCACGTGATGAAATCGGAATTGAGGTTTAGAATTCCTCATGAACAAGAGAGATTGTGTATTCAAAAAATTTATAATTGAATAAATGTTATTTATTAAATTTATTAAATTTATTTTATTAATTATACAATTACATACATTTTTATTAACTATGGTTGTTTTAGACACTATATTTAGTGGACTATTGAGCTGTACTCACACCCTATTTATGATTCCTAATCTATACCTGCATAGAAATAGTGTTTTTTGGACACGGTAAAGGAAAAGGCCCAGAGATAGATAGCTATGTTGGGACAGAGCATGGAAGAGGGTACCATACGTGGTTTGGGTCATTCTTGGGAGTTTTCAGTGTATTTACATTTGGGTTCAAATTTGACACTTGGAACATACATATCATGGCATTTATACTATTCAATTTTGATTCTATATTTCCAGTTTTGTTCATCTCGTGATATTGGTTTCACTGTGATTATAAATATTCTTCAATTATTGTCTATTTATTTAGATAGAGTTTTTTTTTTGAAAACAAATGTACATTATATCCATGATTGATAATAGTCCCTCACTACTAGTCTATAGTATCTAGCATATGGGGAGGCTTTAATTTGTTCATGTAGCGGTCTGGTATGTGGCACTATGGAATAATACAGGGGTGAGGATGTTATAAAGTGTTATCATAGGCCATTGTTCATTTCTTCTTATTTTTTCTTACTATTTTGGAAATGTATACAAGATTCTAGGAGGATTTAGGTATTCGTTATCAGATTGTTCATCAGGGCAGCTACCCCATGGATGGGGTAAACCCTATGTACTCATATTTAAATGTTAACAAACCTTTGGTGATATACTTATTTTATGATGTTATTATTGATGTTGGTGTTTTTTATTGACTTGTGTAGTATTAAGGAATGCGATTTTAGACTTCATGCATCAGTCTAATAACTCTGGATTATTTTGTGTGATGAGTCATTTTAGGAACACATACGAAAATGGGTTTTGGGTGAGTTGTTTAGATATGTTATTTTTCTGTCATATAAAATGTAATTTTAAAAGATTACTAATACAAAAAAGTAAGTCATATAAATGATGAAATATTGGGAATAAATGAATCTATAAATGAGAAACTTGAATAACGATATTTATTTTACCCTTTTTAACCATGACCTATTTGAAGGATGGATAACGGTAGTCATATTGTCTCTGTTTGACCATTTGGAAGAAAAAAGATGGAAATATAGAATATAGTTTTGTTTAAAACCCTATTATTAATTATTCTAAGGTGGTGATTTAAAAATCCCATGTTTTATTTTATTTTGTTCCTCGGTGATGGAAGTTTGGTTATTGATAATACTGCAGTTTTAGAATATGGTTGAGAGTTGTGTGATGGACCATCTGGTTTTGGTTAGTATTTTCCAATGATGATGGATAGGGAAGCCTACTGGTTTCAAATGATTATGTTGCTTCCATAATGGAGATAAAATTATTGATGGAGGATTAGTGGTTGTATTGATTGAGTAATTATTAGTGTACTCTTAATTTGTGGAAATCGTGTCCCCTATCATGATGTCATCCTGGGTACACATAATCAAATCTGTATTTACACCTAACTAACAATGTGTTTTGATTGGATATGGGGTCAATTAGTGGTAGTTCTTATGAATAAGTATATATATGGAGTTGGGGGGGTGCAATGTGCATCATAAATAGTTTACATATAACGTTCTCAGGTGGGATCGATGGTTGATGACTTCTGAGGGTCATGGGATGGGGGTCATGGTAGATGAGTTTCATGATAAGTTACTATTAACGAAGCTCCAAATGTTGGGTGTGACGTGTCTATGGTGGATGCATGGACCATGAAAATGGGTTGAATATGGTGTCTTAGGAAAAAAATTAAGGATCTCATAAGGTGGATTTTTAGATTCCATGGGGAAGGCCTAGGTGGGTCTTGGAGATGTTTCATATATTTCCATTCTAGGTTGTTTTTGATGGCATAGATTTATGAAAATATTGGGTGGAGATGTTACGGATTATTAGATAATTGAGTTGGGAAAACATGTCGAAATAGATTCATCCATTGAGGAGAATATGACACATGTGCAGTGTTACAGTGGAAGGTGTTGTGGGAAAATACTACGCTGATTTTTTTTATTGTGCAAACGTAGGAATGTGTAGGAGGAATCATGGTGGAGAGAAAGATACATGTGATCATTGTGGCATGAACTATGTGATTCGAAATCTTAGAAGTTATTGGGAGTAAAACTCAACTATTAGCTCTTATAATGGGGAGATATCATAACATACTTTATCCCCAATTCCATTAATAACTGAAAAATTATATTTTAACACAAATATTTATAATTAATTCCCCAATTAATTATGTAAATCATTCCTATTAATTAATTCATCAATTATGTAATCAATTTCCACAATTGGAAATAAAATAGTTAGTTTTACAATTAATTATGTTATTCACAAATTCCATGACTCATAATTAATTTTAAAATTAGTTGTCTCAAATCCTTTATCTCAATACACCAATATTACATGAACAGTTAATTCTCTAAAATAAAAATATCAGTGTCCCATAATTAATTCAACAATTTATTATTCAATATTATTAATTCAATATCCTTACAGTCTGTATTAATCAATTTATAAATTTATTTTTTTATTTTTTAAAATTTTCCATAACAAAAATCCCCATTAATTAATTCACCAATTAAATCATCCAAGTGATAAATCATATCATTACATCAATTAATTAATTCACCATTTAATGAATCCAAATCACCCTCATTACTGTATTCCCCAATTAATAAATCTAACTAAAACCTAATTAATTCACCAATTATTTTTCCATGTCAATTCCATTAATTATTTAAACAATTAATTAAACTAACTCAGTCACATTATTTAACTAGAAAATTAAATAACAACATTTGTCCCATTAATTTATTCAACAATTAATTATTCCCAACTTAAATAACTGAATCACCCCAATTAATTAATAAATTAATTTTTCCATATCAATAAATTCAATAACCTCAATTACTAGATTGATTAATTATTTTATCTTAATTTAATCAATCAAAAGAACTAATTACTCAATTATTTTTTCCGGGATAATAATTTTAATAATAATTGGGAAAATCCATTAATTAATTTTATAATTAATTATCCCCATTCACAACTTCATTATAACAATAATTAATTTATAAATTAATTATTCAATCTCAACATTCTCAATATCGACATAATTAATATGACTATTATTTATCCCGACTCAAAATTTCAAAATCCCAAAAATTCTAATTAATTATTTATAAATTTAATTAATTACAATAATTTCTATAATTTAATTCAATAATTAAATACTCTATTTAATTAGATGAATTAATTCTTCAATTAGTTAATTCCTCTATTTAATTCAACAAATATATATTTTGAGGAGTCACATTCATTAATTAGCCTTTTAATTAATCCATTTATTTAATTCTATAATTAAATAATATCAATACTCACATTAATTAATTCCTCTGTCTTGGACCAGAGCTACTTCATCCACCTCTGCCTTCTAACAAATCTCATTAGCGCACCTCTGTCATGTATTGAATCTCCTACATGCACCAGAGTATTTTTGTCAATACCCGTTGCACACCTCTTAGGTATGGGTGTTCTTCTCATTTTGATCTATCTATCTCTTTAGATTCTCTTCTCAGATAAACTATTTTTTATCCATTTATGCATATATATCTATATTTTTTGAAATTAGATCAAGGTATGTTAGATGTAGATGTATATTTGTTAAATCTAAACTAAGGATTATTAGACCTAGATCTATATTTGTTGAATCTATATCTAGTATTATTGGATGAATATTAAAAAAAATATTCAATATAGATCTAGGATTATTGGATTCTGATTTATATTTAACAGATCTTGTTTTATTTAACTTCGGATTTTGGTTTTAAATCTGGACTACTTTAATCGTTGTGATCTCATTTAATCTGCTACCACATGGGATAATCCTTTAGGGAGGGTTCTTCATCACCGTTCTTGAAGTAGGTTCTATAAAATTCAAATACCATTCTCATGATTTCAATTATTTTTCTGAAAATTGTGGAATGTCTAGAATTATTTAAAAAATGATTTTCTTGGAGTTATTGATTAATTAATTAATTTTGGTGAATTGATTAATGACGCAATTGTGAAATTATGGGTATCGAGATAAAATTATTGTAAGATATTAATACAATAAATTTGGGATAACTAATTTCAAAATCAATTATCTCATATTAATATTTTTTATTAAAATAATTAATTGTGAAATTAATTACTTGATAATTTTATTATTATTTGTGATAGTTAATTGTGTAGTTAGTTATGGGATTATGATATCATAAAAGATATCAATTAAGTGTATAATTAATTAATGCAGAAGATGTTTTAATTAATTAATGAATTAACTAATGCGAGTATTAAGATTATTTAATTTTTCATCTTAATAAATTGATTAATTGATTGATAAATTAATACATTTGAGTAAAAAATATTATTTAATTGTTAAATTATATTATGTGATTATTTAATTGAAGAATTAATTAATGTAAGTAATGAAATTATTTAATTATAAAATTAAATAAAGGGATTAATTAATAGTCTAATTAATTAATGTGACTCAACAAAATTTATATTTATTGAATTAAATATATGAATTAACTAATTAAAGAATTAATTCATCTCATTAAATAGATTATTTAATTATTGAATTAAATTATATAATTTATTTTGATTAGTTAAATTTAGAAATAATTAATTTGAATTGGTGGGATTTTGAAATTTTGTTTTGGGACAAATAATAGTTATATTAATTATGCCGGCATTGAGAATGTTGAGATTGAATAATTAATTTATAAATTAATTATTGTTATAATAAAGTTGTTGAATAGGGATAATTAATTATTAAATTAATTAATGGATTTTCCCAATTATTAATAAATTTGTTAGCCCGAAACAAATAATTGATTAATTTGTTATTGTGATTGATTAAATTGAGATAAAATAATTGATCAATCTAGTAATTCAAGTTATTGAATTTATTGATATGGAAAAATTAATTTATTATTTAATTGGGGTGATTTAATTATTTATGTTGGGAAAAATTAGTTGTTGAACAAATTAATGGGACAAATGTTGTTATTTCATTTTCTAGTTATGTAATGTGACTGAGTTTGATTAATTAATTGTTTAAATAATTAATGGAATAGACATGGAAAAATAATTTGTGAATTAATTAGGTTTGATTTAGATTTATTAATTGGGGAATACATTAATGAGGGTGATTTTGATTCATTAAATGGTGAATTAATTAGTTGATATAATAGGATTATTTATCACTTGGATGATTTAAATGGGGAATTAATTAATGGGGATTTTTGTTATGGTAAAATAAAAAAAATAGATTAATAAATTTATAAATTAATCAATACAATATTTTGGGATATTGAATTAATAAGATTGAATAATTAATTGTGGAATTAATTATGGGACATTGATATTTTTATTTTAGATAATTAACTGTTGATGTAATATTGGTATATTGAGATAAAGGATATGAGACAATTAATTTAATAATTAATTATGAGTTAGGTAATCTGTGAATAACATAATTAATTATAGAACAAAATATTTTATTTCCAATTGTGAAAATTGATTACTTAATTGATGAAATAATTAATGGGACTAATTTACATAATTAATTGGGGAATTAAATAAGAATATTTGTTTTAAAATATAATTTTTCAATTAGTAATGGATTTGGGGATAATGTATTTTTTGAGATAATGATTTAATGTTTAAACTATAAATTGGGAATAATTAATTGGTGAATTAATTATTGGATGTTGAGCTTTGAAATGAACAATTAATTGGTGAATTAATGAGTGGACTTTATATAGTTAATAAATTTTTAAATTAATTAATGGAAGGTGTGTGAATAATTAATTGGTGAATTAATTAACAGGATGAACATTGTTAATTAATAGTTGATTTAATTATATTATTTGGGATTTTTAATAAGCTGTGGAAATTAATTAATTAATTTTCTGTGATTAATTAATCATTTTTTATTAATGGAAATGTGTTATGAATAATTAATAGGTGAATTATTTAATTGAATGGATGGAGTTCATCAATTGTTGAAATAATTGACACAGTTTAAATGAACAATTAATTACCGAATTAATTTAAGTGTATGATATGACTAATTAAATTTGAAAAAATTAATTGAATTATTAGTGAAATGTATATCTGTTGTGAGATTTCTGGTATGAAGTAGCACATGGGATTACTATGGTCTGATTATGAGATCAATGGATGAAGGCCAACAGAGCTTCTAATATTGTTTTCTTATAGACCAATTTATCCTTTTGGGAATAAGGGAAAGAGATATTCTAATATTTTTTTCATTAGCACCATGTGAACCTTAAGTGAAGAAGAATATGTGAGTGTCTGATTTTTTCAAAGGAATGTGTGAGCCATAGAGGGGAAATACAACAAGAGTTGTTGTGTTATTCCTATAATGCAATTATAAGTCATTTTATATTACTCATTATAGTCCTTTGTGGTTAGAGGCCATAGTTCACATTACTCATGTAAGACTAATTTACATTTTTCATACATTTAATCTAATGTGATTTTCGATAATAAATTATAACCTGGAAATTAATGATTATGATATCCCTTGGGGATAGTTCATACTCTTGAATTAGATAAAGCAGGTATTGAGGTTCAAGTGTTCTTAGGATCCCGACGACTAATACAATTAATTAAAGGATAATTGAATAAATATAAACTATTTACATTACTACATGTATTTCATTTTTTATACTACATTATACACTATTAACAACTATATTCGTTCTGCAATTCCTTGTACAAGGTATTCAGTCCTCCTTATGGAAACCCAAATATAATTTGTTTTTTTCTATAGTTTAATTGATAATTACATGAGATAGATGGATGAATTGGGTTAGATCATTGATGAGGGAACTATTAATGGTTCGCGACCATCTTGTTTGTTTTCATTGTCTTTTCATTTTGGTTCTCATTTGACACTTATCTTGTACTTAACATAACATTTATACTATTTAGTTTTGATTTTGTATTTACAGTTTGAAAAATTGTGTGATGATGGTTTTTTTATGATTTTAAATATGATTTCACTTTTGTTTGTATATTTCTACTAGTTTATTACTAATATAAAATAAAAAATAGTTTATAGTCTCCCCATGATCGATAATTGACCCTCGCTGCTACTTGGTGGACTTTGTAGCAAGGGAGGGTGTGCCTACGATTTTGAAGTGGTGTGAATTAGTGATTTTTTGCATGGAACTTAGATCATGAAATTACACTTATTCTTGAAAAAATAAAGATATAATTTTCTACAATTCGAATGGCTCCATCAGGGTAATAATATTTGAATCCATAGATTCATCATCATAAATGTAATGGATTATTAATTTATGTTTATTAAACATTATACCACATTTATTCTTCTTAAATAAATATGATGGAAGCTTGTGATGTGAATATCAATATAAAAATAAAAAATATTCCCATAAAAAACAAGGACCATTATCCTAGTAATGATGATATTTTTGACTAATTTATATTGGGATTGATTGTTTTCCAAATTAATCTTAAGTATGGGTATCACTAACATAAGGAGAATGGATTTGACTTAACCAATAATATCTTACAAAGTATTTATAGTCTATTTAAATGAAATTTGTTTAAAATATGTTTCACTAATTATTCTAGTATGTTTATGGATCTAAATAATTGGATCGTTCACATATTCCTTGATTCTTTTCTCTTAGTTTAGGATTATTCCATTTTTCTATATTCAGATTCTATAGAGTGGACCATTCCAATCAAAATAGAATAAACATGTAGTGGTTAATGTACCGTTCCAATTCAATACATTGGGAAAACATACCCCACCAACAACTTATAATATGTATTCATCACAAATTGCATGAAACATTGGGAGAACATTATTTTGTACTAAGTTGTTACCAATTTATACTAATAAGAAAACTCCCAAAAAATATTTTATTAAAAATATTTGAACCATAAATTGAGGTGAACTATTGTGTATCTAAAAATATATGAACTATAATAGACTTTTTTAGGGATCATTAAAAAATTATACACTTGAACGTTGATTCATTTAACGTAATTTTAATATTCATGTGAAAAATGTAACCCAATAAGCCTTTTTTAAGTAAATGTGGATATAAACATGGAAAATAAGATATAGTTATTTTATATGGATAATTTTATTCACACCCTTAAAAAATATATTTTTCTAGGGAATAATGAATATCAATAATTATCTTATGCCATGAGAATTAAAAATAGTGACAATGGCCATGAATAATTCATCAATATAAAATTATTGTTCCTATTTACTTAGGAATAACTTTTTATTTCAGTTATCTATAAGAATGGTAGTGATGAAGTCTTATCTTCAATCTTATGGGTTCAGGTAGGGTATAATAGACTATATGTTTTATTGGTTTACATTACATTTATTGATGTTTGATAACTAATATCCTTCTTCCATAAATTTTCATTTTTATATTCCAACATTGAAAAGAAACTAAATATCATTTAATTTTATATTTGGATTAACTTTTTCAACTAATAGAAACAATTATATATAGGTATTCATTGATTGTATGAATATAACTTCTCATGTTCATCCAATTAATGATAACATTGTAACGAGTAAAAATTTAATTGATGATTTTTTTATATAAATAAATGTATTATCCTTTGAAATAGATATATTGAAAAAATAATCTTCTTTGTCATTATGTTAATGGATTTTATAATACTGTTAATAATTGTTACCATTGCAAATAAAGTCATTGAGTAGTGATCACATGATTATAATAAAAATAGGACATTAACAAATCAAATTTACTCAGACAAAGGAAATATTTCCCTCTTCCAATATAAATACTCCCTAATAATTCCATTTATCATAGCTCTGAAAAAATATAGTGTCACTTTGATTTTCTCTGGAACATACCTAAGATGAGCTTCAACACGTTAAGCATGAACATAACCACATACGGTAGATGTGGAAGTCAATTGAGAATACCGCCAAATCAATATTATCTAAGTCTCCCCAAGAGTTTGTCACTATCATACACCTTACCCTTAGGTCTTATGTGGGTGTTATAAGGGGTTATGTAACAAGAACCTAGCACTATGACTTTGTGCATTAATTTTTTTTATAATATATAATATACATTCATTTTATTATTGTCACTTTTCAAATAGTTTTTAATGCATAAATAGAATTTGTAGTTAATATTCAAATAAGAAATATAAATTATTTAATTAATGCAATTTTGAATTAAATAATATTTTAATATAATATTATTCCTAAATTACATTTTATTAAATATAAATTACTGAATAATTTTTTGGAATACAGTTTTGATTTTTATTAAGTCTTGAAAACTATTTTTGTGAAAACCCATGAATTTTTGATAAATTTCAGCTCCTTAAAAAAATTACATATTAAAAAAATTAATTAGATAAAATGAATATTATTTTTTGATTCGGGATGTCGAAATTATATAATGGTGAATTTTTCATAATTTTAAAAAATTATCAAATTTTTGGGAAAAAATTAAATACTGTTTCAATATAAAATGTGTTTTGTGACATAATAATGACCCAATATTGATGTAATAAAATAATAAAAATGTTTTTTCAGACAATATATGTTTTAACATTAAAATAATGTCATTATAGTTTTGTTTTATTAATATTACGATGCCTTATATGACCCTACAGAACATATAAAATATTTAAACTTTTTAAAATGATTTTCTTGAGAGTGTGACTCACCAACACATTAGAAAGCCTATTATTTCAATAAGACTGTCTATATTCCTTATAAAATAATATTTTCCACTCCAATATGGAAAACACCATAGGCACAAACCATGGGATGGTTTTGGGTTTTTTTAGTTTAATGTGCAGTGTCCAAAACCAAAATAATAATTAATACCCTCTCATTTTTTATATAAACCCACCCAATATCCCATTCCTCTATACTAAAACCATTTGGATCTTGACCAAAATCTTCTCTCATCTCTCTATAATCCTCCCATGGTGGCCCAATCTCCCTAGAATCCTCTCTCAAGTCACTCCAATCACTATTAGATTACACTTCCATGTACGGGATTTCTTCCCTTCTAATTTTTTACCAAGTATCATTATGTTATTATACCCTTTTATTTTCAATTTAAAATTTTTGTGTATTAATTTTCACTTCCCCATACCTTCCTATGTATGTTTGAATGAGTATATACCCCTTTATGTTTCATTAATGCCTCCCATGTACACCCGATACGATGTATGAATTTCATAAACAAATTTTCTCTCCTCATTTTCATTCAAGCTATTCTTTTATATTATGCATCTAAATTTGATTACATATGGTGGGATATTATGTGACATTACCAAAAAACGTTCCATCTCATGTATAAATGATTATAGACATTTTTCCCTCTCAACAAACCATTTTACGATGCATATTTGATGTCGTTATGTTGCTAAAATTTCCAATGACAAAATCATCATGTAAGTGAATACCATACACATTTCATTATCATGGGTATTCACCATTTTTTGTAGATACATATTGATTATATAGTTTCATGTATTTGTTAAAAATTCCTTTTCAATGGAATAAATGATGATGTTGAATTATTCCATGTTATATGATCTATGTGGTACACTTATGCATGAAATGAAATGTTTATAAAGGGTGCTCCCTCATAGCACACCAAGGCATTGGGTAAAGAATAATATCACGATACTCCTTGTGAAATGAAGGTATTATCATGACAATTCAAGTTAAATGAGGGGTTTATTCATGCTAATTCATGCTCAATTATGGTCTACTCATGGTCTACATACAATGAGCCTCAGAACATGCTTATATCATGTTAAATGTTGTTGCCACATTTCCATGTTATCATAATCATGCTATATATTTACTTTATGTTAATGTTTCTCTAATGAATCATTTATATTCTTATTTCCTAAAATATACTATATTCTCCATTTTATTCTTTTTTACTCCCATACTAGGCTTTATTTCTCACAATTTTCTTATTCATGTGCATAGGTTATCCCATAAAATGATAAGTATGAAGGAATGTTGCGGTAAAGTAAAATAATTTGTCAATAAATATATTTTGTTTTATCTTATAGGTTGATATGTAATGTTCTTAATTTCACAATATATTACACCCATCATTCCTCATATTTGTATTAATTAAATATTTGTGTAATAAATCATGTCAAAATATGTAATACAGAGCAGTGTTATTATAAACATGATAGAAGAGGATATTGTGATGTTAATGATAATGAAATTATTATGTTTAATGGGTTTCCATTTGTGATAATATCTTTTACAAATCCCCATTTCATAATCAAATTTTAAATGGGACATTAAGTGGGCTAGACAAGATTTTTGAAGTGTAACATAACCTATTAACTACAAATCAATTGGGGGTATAGTGTGAAATCCAAGAATCAAATGATATGATATATTTTTGTGTTTTGAATTTTGGGGGGATAATGGTATATAAATATATAATTTTTTGTTTTATTTAATAATAATATCCTATGATTTTTAATTAATACTTCCCTATTTTAAGTAATATATGGTCATCCTTTCTATCATATACTTTATGTCAATAAGAATATTAAATATTCTCTAGTGTGATGATGTATAATGTAGTAGGAAATTTAGAATATTATTTTATCATGTTGTAATGTGACATGAGAATCATAAATGGATCTAAATTTTTTGAGGTTATCATCATCATGGAATATTATGGTTCCTAGTAACTGATTTACATTTATGATGGTTTCACCTTAACTACGAAAAAAATGGTTGGGAATGACAGGTAAAATTATTCTATGATATTTATTGAATTATGATAGTATTAAAATAATTAGAACGACTATATATTTGTATGTGGTATCTCCTAAAATAATATCAACTCATTGGTAATTATTTTTCAACCAAATTAGAAAAATTTCCCAAACCCGTCAAATTTATTAAATAATGGAGAGTTAGAGTTAGAGACCCTTGTTACAATGGTTGAGGAAATTTTCTATAATCTAGAGTCATAGAATAATTCTGTGTGGGAGATGTTGATTTATCATATTATTGAATAGATGTTGTGATTCTCTGTGAGGTGGGAGTAAGAGTCACAAAAGTGGGATGAGATGAATTAAATTACCTTAAATCAACAGTTTTGAAATAGGATTTCGATTGAATGAAATTATATGGTTTGGAGAATTGTGATTCCCATGATGTCAAATTGTAATAAAAGTTATATTATTAATTTTATTAAACTATTAATTTATTGTTCAGTATTAAAATTTTAAATGTTTTCTAAAATTTGTTGGTTTGATGGTTACATTTCACTATTAATCAAGTTATGCATATTAACCATATGTATCTATTTCTAAATCTATTATACCTAATTAAATATATTCATATATATTATAATCTAGTGTGAAAACAAGTCATTTATCTCAAAATTTATAAATAAAAATATTTTATTTTTATTATAAAACTCATTTTATAATCTATTAATTACATAACAATCTCATATATCATATCTATTTACTCCACCTTATTATCACCCATCATATTCAAACCACTAGTACATCATCATTAATGAAATGTGATTTATTCATAAATGTCATTCCTTTCTCATTATATATTCTTTTAAAATAATTTTGTATCCAAATAATTCCTTATAATGGTAATCGTTACCCATAATTTCATCACATATAAATTTCCATTTAGTGTTATATTGTGTTATGTCTTACAAAAATCAGAAAAATACATCCTCTCATTTTTCTCTGTATAATAGAATTTAGGGAAAATGGATTAGACAATTATAGTAGTTTGGTATTATGTAAATATCTTCATTTATATATAATGAATTGATAACTATTTGAAATTATGTTCAACAACATAAAATTTTGTATATGATATCTTTGATTAAATATTCTTATTTTAATAAAATTTTCTTAGGTTTGATAAATTTATCATTGATTATATTTTCTAAAAAATATTATATATATCTTATTCAAAATGATTCATTCATGGTTATTATAAAAAATATCCACAATGATATATATATAAGTAATGAAAATTGGGTTTATGGAATTGAATGTTATCATTTACGAAGTATTATTGAAATGTTCTCATGAATTATTTTAACAGATAAATGGGTATTTTACTAGCTTAATTCATTTTATTACCTAGATAACAGCATTGATTTTATTTCAATTATTTATATGAAAATTTTAAATATATAAAAATGTCATATTTATTGATGATATTAATTTAAATTTAGTTTTCATTTATACCGTTTTGAGTTTTAAAATATCTACGATTTTGGAAAACCCTCCTAAGAATAACTTGTGGACCAATGTGGGACTTTAGTGAAAATTATCCCCACTAGGTGAAATTATAGAGTACCTAGATTTATCATATTTTAAATTATATTATGTCTATAACATATTTTTTTGTGATAGGATTCAATATTTTTCTAAGTAGATCTCTTAATAACTTTTGGTTATGCACAGACTAGTCATTTCGCAATTAGTTTGGGATTATATTATAGCTCATGGACTATCTAAAGATGGATTTGGAGATTGAAAATAAATATATAAAATTTATACAACCTTAATCCATAGTTAGTAACAAAAGATGCCTCACATAAAATAAAATTTGGAAAGTCATCCATGTATGATTTTCATTTTTATTTTCAAATATTTTTATGTATAAATTATATTGCAACCTAGTTTTTCTAATGAAATTGGATATTTCAAATTTATTTGAATATTTAAATATATCAAAAAGTATTCTGCCTTTTAATTATTTTACAAATAGATTATGGAATAATCTAATGGGAATCATATATCTTTCACAATATACACATTTTTGTTGTATATATACATTCACATAAATGGGGAATATAAGTGAAAAATAGATCTATGAGGTAGCATTTTCTTGAGAGATTTCAGATCATGATTAGAGGAGGATAAATATAGAATATTGTTTAATTTCAAAAGGATATGGTTATTGAAGTTTGGTTATACTGGTTTTGTTTTATATGTTTATTATGGTTGTTATGTGTACATGGAATTATCAGCTACCCAACCATTATAATCAAAAAAATTTATATAATTTATTCATGAATTTTGATGGATGAATGTATATATATGTATTTATTTATTTTTAGATTATGTATAATTTGATATCATTATATTTATAGATGTTGAGTGTTTTATTTTAGTTATGAAATGTTTGGTTATTCATTTATTTTCAGAAAAATATTAGTTTCATGTTGAAAGATTCCCATTGTCAATAGAGACCATGTAAGGGTTTCAATTGAAACAATTTTTATCTGTTTAAAATTTTCATTAGTGAAATTATTTTTTATTATGCAATGATAATTCTGAGAACATATTTCAAATTCATATACTCCGAGAAAATTTTATTGGATTTTTATTGGGTCGCCTTGATTTTCAGGATTAGAAGTCATGTAAATTCAATCTATCATATCCACTATATAGACTTTAAAAACATATAAAAGAATTACATTCCTACCAAAACTAGAATGATTTCCCCTTTTTAAATTATTCACTATTTACCAAATTACATAATTCTTTCTTCAACAAGATAATTATAAGGAGGAAAATTATTGATGATAATTTTCAATAGCCATTTCATGGTGTTAATCACATTAATTTATGTCCTTAGGAAATCACTTTGAGAGTTTACATGCATGGAATATATGTTAAAGGAAACTAGACACTTATAATTAATGTTTATTTATATTGACCAAGACACTAATTAATTCATAAACTATGTTTACTAATGAATAATTATCATTATATGGATTTCTTTTTCAAAATAAATTTTCATCTTGACTGTTATAGAAGTTTGATATCGATAATAATGAAATATATGATCTTAAGTAAAATAAAAAAAATTAATCAAAGTGTGTTTAAAATTGATAAATCATGGATATATTTAGTTGGAAATATATATATTTTCTACACTCAAACACTGATTCAACCCCTGATAGACTCCATAAAGATTATACTAGATTGAATCTTAATTACACTCTATCATAAGTGATATCTAATGTACCTACAATGGAGATATAAAACACCAAATTCCAAATCATTTATTGTGTATAACACATCGATAATAGAATGATCAAGATGAGTCTTACACATCTTAGACTACAACATAAAAATCAAATACAACAATGATATCCTATTAGTTTTGATTAATCACTCATAGTTTTAAATACACAAATTTCATTAATGATTCGCATTAAACTGAGATAATATATATTGATCCCATAGATCCTAACATGATAAATTAATTCAATAGTATATGTTATAACATATCCATCATCCTATAAAGAATTATTATATGGTTTAATTTTCTGATCTCTGTCAGTAACAATCTTGAGATTAATTTAGAAGTTCATAATGGATAATTAATGAACAATATCCATTATAGAATAAAATTTATAACCACAAAACTATTATAATCAATAAATAATATTATATCCTGAAAAATAATACCAAAGAATTAATATATGAGAACTCGGTATATCATATTTTTTTTCATACCTTCAATATATTTAATTTTTTTCCACCATCCCCCATTATATGTAACAATATCATCATTTATATATAACAACAAATGTTTAATTTTTTATTTTTTTCATACAATATAAATCCATCATAAGTAAATATAATTTTCTGTTATTTAAATACAAGTTATCTAATCAATGAATTTAATATTATGAATTAATAATATAAAAATGAATAATTTTTTATTATATGAAGTTAATATATTATAATAAAAAATATAAATTCCAATAATTTCTTAAGAATCATATAAAACCATTATTCTGAATAAAAATGGAGAATAATAACAACATGTGAGTTAAAAGGGAGAAATATTGATGTATTCCCCATAATGAACATTGGTGATAATTATATTGTAGAGTATAATGAAAAATATTTCAAAATCATAGAAATTTGAAATAAATTTTGATAAAAATATAATATAAGAAAATTCATGAGTTTTGAAGTATTATTTAATGTTATATATAGGTATAAAAAATAAAAGGTGATTTTTCATATTTATTTTACTAATATATTTATTTGGTATTAAATAGTAATAGTGAAAATATTTTTTTTTGATATACAGATATCCCTTGTATAATGGTGAGTAATTTGATAAAGTACTTTTTATAAATTTGGTTTAAGAGCATTGGACAGTAAAATAAATTATTCATTTGATGTGACCAATATAATTTATCTATTAATAGAGGAGTATAAATTGAGGTAATGATATGGTGAAGTTTATATATTTTTTGAGAAAATATTGATTAATGTAGATGAATAATTTTAGATGTGTCTCTTTTTGGTAATCATAAGAGGGATTTAGCATCATTATGGTTTTCCATTGACTATGTCTGAGTACAAATTAAATAGTATCATCTTGATGGAAAATAGTTGTGGTATATGTTCAAGGTCATAATGATCATAATGAGATCCATGTTATATGAATAACCATTTGAAAATACTACAATTTATCATTTTTTCCTTATGTCATTCCTGATTTTACAGATGGATTCTATTAGTAAAATTAAATTTATTTTGATAATTTATTTACTCTCATGATTAAAAATAATTTTGTATAGAATAAATGTTTACATTTAATAATTATTTTTAATATAATTTCTAAAATAAATAAAAAGGAATTTAATTATACACTATATGTATTCAAAAATATTTTACATCCATGAATTAATAATGTAATTATAATGATTGAAAATTGATATATCCATGGTAGAAGAAAAATGATTTATCTAAATAAATAATTTTTTCTATATTAATTATTTATAATTAATATTTATATAACATGTAATTATTTTTCTTTTAGTAAAATATGGATTTATAATTTTTAATAGGGATCAAAAATATATGTATTATTGTAAATTTAAATGTATAAGAAAAGAAATTCTCGAAGGTAAAAATTAAATTTCATTAGTAATGTGAAAATAGTGGTTAACCACAATAATAATAAAAAGTAAATAAAATATCATTGAAATATATCATGTTAATTTGTAAATAATGGAATTCATGAACTATATTCATCATTTATAAAATTTTTGGTCATATTATTTTAATAATTTCATTCAATAAACATTAAAAAATAGTATTAGTAAAAACCCACTTTTAGAATATACAAATTGTACTTTTTTACACACATATATAGAGATATGAAATGATTGGTTTCTGTCATGTGAGTTAATATTTATTATCCAAAGCAAACTCTGATACCATCTTTTGGGACCCCTATATTTCATATATATATATATATATATATATCAAAACATTTTAAGTAAATACTCGTTAAATAACATAACGTTCATTTTCATAATCATATAGTTACATTCTCTTAAAAACATGAACACATAAATAACTAGTTCATAAAATATCCACATCAGCTACCAATGGGTTCATCAAAAAACCCCATTATTAGACACATCATACATAGTAACATTCAATATATACTAAGGAAATTAATAATAGGATATGTTGAGATGGAATTCTTAGTAAAGGTAAACAAGCGATACATCAATGATTACTTTATTATAATCCTGAATATCGGTGTATGAGTATAGAGATCAAACCATTTTGTACATTAAAATTACATAATTTTAAAGAGAAAAAACATAATAGTATTACACATAGAGGATCTAATGGTTTAGTGTCTTGGGAAAACTAGTACCATACAAAATAATTACAACATTGAGTATAAACATTTTTGTTCATTTCTACTTCTATAACTTCTTATTGGAACATGAATTATCCTTATTACATGTATCCACCTAAGGATATACCTCAAAAGGGGTGACCTAGAAGCCCATAAATAGGATAGATAAGAACAATATATTATGGGTTGATCATATTAATAACATAGGTAAAGAATCATGAACATGAGAGGAATCATTAATAAGAGACTTGAAATGTGTCAATGCACAAAAATGAAACATCATGTCTTAGTGGTTTACTACCACACATGCTGGTGAAATAAGCTAGAATATTTTTCAAACATCATATCACATTTACTCATGAGATTCATCACTTTAACTAATGTATTGGAGCGCTATATAATTCCGAGTGCACCTGTCACATTTAAACATTCATATTGCGCTATATAATTTCAGGCGCACCCGTCACATAATAACATTATCATTTATCATGCATAAAAAAATTAACATATAACATAATTAAAAATAACTAACCCATGAAATGTAATGGGTTTGATCTCATAAGAACACATTCATAAACATTGTGTTCCCAAAAGAATGTGGGAATAACATACATGTTACAAGAACTGTCATTCTTGACTGAGAAGTAAAAGGTGTGTTCTTGAAAAAGGAGTTCATTTGGAAAACATTTGGTTTTTCATAAATACCAATGAAAAAAAATTTATATCCCATAAAAGGAAATACAATGATGAAAAAAATATTTTTATGGAGTAACCATATAAAAAAGAAGTGAAAGAGGGAGATCCCGAAGGATGGAAGTTGGGTTCGAGAATTTCCATTTACCTTCTCTATGAATGCTTTCTTCTATTTAATGTCTGGTATAATGACATTATATTCATTAATTATAAATTACCGAACCTTTATACCATAATATGGGTAATTTCGGTTTCATTATGTTATTTTTTGGGTCTTTTAATGAGTTATAGAGTTTAAAAACATTGTTCGGGAATGTTTGTTTTTATGGTTTTCTTGATCATTTCACAAGTATTCATGAATTGATGTTTGTGTAGAACATGGGTAAACATCGATAACATACATTACATGTTATTAATGATATTACTGAATTTAAAATTATATTTATATGGAATAAATTTTATACCATGTGGATGAGTAATTGGATGGGAATTTAATGATGATAGTTTGGGTTAATTTGAGAGTTTTTTCTACCAAAACGAACTTGTTTTGTTTAATCATCTAGTAATATGTACATAAGTTATATCCCAAACATAAAATTGTACATAATACATATATAATATTCAGGTTAAACCATAAAAATGGTTTCATGACTAGATCTATAGTTGGAAATGAAAAAAGAAAACATAACGTTTTTGAAGGTGATATACTAACACCTTGCGAACAATGTTTTCTGTTATAAAATAAATTGAAGAGGAGAAGGGGTTTTGATGGTATAATATCCCATTAGTATAACATTTGGACAAATATAAGTTGGGATAGAATAAGAAAAGGACTTTAAATTTAAAGGAAATTAAAGGAAATATGAAGAGAAATTAACTCCTGAATCCTACTCTTGAGATCCTCCTTAAGGGGCCTAAGCTTGGTCTTTTGATGAGACCAGAAGAACTTGGACGTGGGTAAGGGGATAGGTAAGATTCTTGGGAAGAATTTATACAATGATTGAAGTTTGATAGTAGTTGTTTGGCAAGGGTATGGGGAGGGGTTATTTATACATGAGGTGGGAGGTGTTTGGGTTGGCGATGGTGGTGGCGCACAGTGTTCCTCTTCTCCATTGCTCATGATGTTCATCCAATCCGGCTAGACCCCATCTTGGTCGGGCTCGATGATAGATTTGGGACAACTTGGGGTGGTGATGGAGGGGATCTGGTGGTGGTTTCAGTGCACCCTCTCACCAGTGTTAGTTTCTCTCACATTTCTGGTTCCTTTTCTCCTCCTCGGCTTCTACGGTGGTTTTCTCTGGTGATGTATTACTGCTTTCTTTTGGTTTCCTTTGTTTGTTATGAGATTTTAGGATGTATTTTGGTGTGATTTGTTTTTAGGTTTCATGGTATGCTGTTTGGATTGGTCTTTGGGTGACTAAGCCAATTTTCTGTTAGTGATAGCATCAATGCGACAATGTTTTGCGAGATACCAAGAACACGTCGACGAATATGTTTGTTACCATTTTGTGCAATGTTGGTAATGAATGGTGTTGATCCATAATATGGCTCTAGTATGGATTTTGGTTCGATCTGATGGTGATTCTTCAATGGAAAGGCTATTGGTGTCTTTGGTGTTCGTGGTCTGAAGATTCCGTGGTTACCGGTGCCGATCACAGTGATGAAGGGGGGTCTGCGGTGAGAAAGCTGACCGAGTCTTTGGTGTCTGGGTGTGCATCTTGAGGCGATGGCGACAGGATAAAAATTTGACTATTATTTTATTTCAAAATTTTAAATAGATTTTTCATTGGCGGCATCATGAAGTCGAGTAGGCAGGCTGTGGTGGTTTTAATATTGATGATTTTATCTCGTTGGAATTTGTTATGGTTCACAGTTACCCATTAAAAGTGTTATTAAAAAATAGAAAATATTGATTGTGGTGTGGTGTGGTGTGTAAGAGTTGATTTTTGACGTCATAAATCATATATATAAAAATAATATAATTTTTTTAGTCTTTAAATCATCATTATTATTCTAATTCATTAATTTATTAAAATAAAAGTGAAAGAAAGAGAAAAAGACACTTTATGAAATCGCCATTTGACTTTAGGCTTTGGAAAGTTCCTATTAGGTGTGAAAATTGAATTTATTGTATTTTATGGATCCAATTATAAAATTGAATATAATTTTGAAGAACCTAAATTTATAGAATGTCTATTTCCTCATTGCATCATTAATGATGCAATTTTGGATGCACTGATTATGCGAAAAACGGTATTTTTTTACTATTCACCCGAAAATTGAAATATTTTAGAAAAATCCCAATATTTATCCCTAACCATTTTTCAACATGTAGAATCCAATAATGAATTCCATTTTTCAAAAATATGTTTCTAAATATGATTAATTTAATATTTTATTAAAATCATAATTTACTTGAAGAATACAGTTTTTAAAATTAAAACTAATTTTATAATGCCTTCAAAAAAGTAGGGTCTTATAAAATTATCTAAAAACTAGGAGACATAGATTTTATAATTTATAAAAAAAATTATGAAATTAAATTTTCTTTTAAATTAATTATTTATTTATAATTAATTATTTCTAACTTACAAAAATACCAAAACATTTATTATGGTCAAATTTTCACTTTATAAGATGGCTAAATTTTATTTAATTATTCATGGGTAAGGTTACTATTATATGGATGATTTACTATTCATAAGGGTAGGTTACTATTCATAAGGGCAGGTTACTAGTCAACAAAAATAATGTTCTTCTTATTGGACCCCAAAAATCATCTTGAACACAATCGTGTGTGTCGGGTTTTTTAAATTCCAAACACAGATGTGAAAAACTTATATTTAATGGTCACTTCGAACTTTGTAGTTCATTATGTTGTGTTTTCATGTGATTTTATAACATATTTTTTAGGAAGGAATTTTCCTTGAAATACTTTGGGTCGTTACATTCTTCCACCCTTATGAAATTTCACCCATGTAATTTCAGTTCACACAAACAGGTGAGGGTCCTTCTCCTTCATCACCTCCTCTGGTTCCCGAGTAGCTTTTTTAAACTTATGGTTTCTCCACAACACAATGACAAGGTGTGTTTTGTTGTCGTGTAGAACCTTATCTCTCTAGTCCAAAATCTCTATTGGCAACTCCTCATAAGAGAGATCTTCTTCCAACTATACCACCTCTGAGTTTAGTACATCTAAGCGATCCGGTATGTACTTTCTCAGAAGTGATACATGAAAAACATCATGAACATGAGCCATATTTGGTGGAAGTGCAAGCCGATAGGCCATGACTCGAATACGGTCAAGGATTTCTAAGGGGCTAAATTACCTTGGGCATAACATTACTTTCTTCCCAAATATCATGACTCTCTTCCAAGGTGATATTCGAATGAAGACTTTATCTCCAACATTGAACTCCAAATCCCTTTGACGGTAGTCAGCACAACTATTTTTTCAACTTTGAGCAGCTTTGATGTGTTTCTAGATGACTTGAACCTTCTCTGTCATTTCTTCCACAAGATCGGGTCCAAGTAGCTTTCATTCTCCAACTTCATCCCAATATGTTTGAGTTCTACATCACTTTCCATACAGATCTTCATATGGATCCATCTCAATATTCGAGTGGAAGCTATTTTTGTGTTATAACTCCACCAATGGGAGATGTTGATCCCATCCACTTTGAATTTTAAAGAGCAGGCTCTTAGCATATCTTCAAGTGTTTGAATAGTCCTTTAATATTGGCCATCGTTTTGGAGGTGATCGGCCATGATGAAATTTAATTCATTACTCAAAGCATATTGAAGGATCCTCTAGAATTTAGATGAGATCCTTGAATCACGGTCAGAGATAGTTGAGAGTGGAACACCATGCAGTCTGACTAATTCCTTCACATATATCTTTGAATTTTTTTCAAGTGATAGATCATCCTAAATAGCGATAAAATAAGAATTCCTAGTGAGTCGATCAACCACAAAACATATCGCATTATTTCCCTTTAACATCTTTGGGAGACCCGTGACAAAGTCCATAGTAACATTCTCCCATTTCCACATGGGTATAGGCAATGGATGCATCATCCCTTTGGTCTATTGTCTCTCTGCTTTAACATGCTGACATACCAAGACCCTTGATATATATTCTACAATCTTCTTCTTCATGTTTTCCCAACAGATGTATTCTCAAATATCATGGTACATCTTGGCTCTACCATGATTGATAGATAACATTGAGCTATGTGCATTTTCCAATAGCTCCTTCTTTATCCCGGGTGATGAAGGCACACAAAGCCACATTCCAAACCAAATCACACCATCATTGCCAATTTTCAACTCATGCAGCTGCCCTTCCTTTACCGAATTCGCCCTCTTTTGTATCTCCACATCATCCCTTTGCACTTCTTTAATATTCCCGTGAATATATGGTTATGCAATCACTTTGAAAATGTAGGATATATCCCCTTCCCTTATGAATTCAAAATCTATTCTTTGCATATCCAAGATGATAGGGTCTTTCGTAATCCATATCATGGATATAGTAGGAAGTTCTTTTTTTCTTAGCGCATTAGCTACCTTGATTGCCTTTCTAGGATGGTAGTGAATAGAGAAATAGTAATCCTTGATTATCTCTAACAATCTCCTTTGACACATGTTGAGCTCCTTTTGTGTGAATATATACTTTTGTCTCTTGTGGTCGGCCTATATGTCACACTTCTCACCATAATGGTAATGCCGGAAGATTTTCCTATAAAAATCACAACTGCGAGCTCTAGATCATGTGTTGGGTAGTTCTTCTCATGGATCATCAACTGTCGTGAGGAATGGGCTATCACAGTATCATTTTTCATGAGTACACAACCCAAGAATTTCATTGAAGCATCACTACATACCACAAATCTCTCTCCAATTTTTGGTAGTCTGAGTACAAGTGTAGTGATCAACCATTTGTTTAGCTCCTTGAAGGATCCCTCACAATATTCCATCCTGAAATTCTTTACCCATTTACTTGTAAACATAGTTAGTAGGATTGACAATCATGAGAAGTTTCTCACAAAACGTTGGTAGTAACCAACTATCCAAGAAAACTATAGATTTCTGTGACACTAGAGGGCCTAGGTCATTCCTCAATAGCCTCTGTTTTTGAAGGATCCACCGAAATTCCCTCACTTGTGACCACATGTCCTAGGAATGTGACTTTCTTCATCTAAAGGTCACACTTGCGGAACAAGGCATACAACTTCTCATTTCTCAATGTCACCAACACAATTCTTAGATTTTCTATATGTTCCTCCTTGAATTTGGAGTAGATGAGAATATCATCGATAAACACTACCACAAATTTGTCAAGGTAATGTATAAAGACTATATTCATCAAATCCATGAATATTTCATAGGAATTAGTACGTCTGAAGGGCATCACTAGAAACTCATAGTGCCCATACCTTGTACAGATGGCAGTCTTCTGAATATCCTCCTTCTTCACCTTTAGCCAATGATGTAAAAAAGAAGATCCACCATTATGAGGTATTGAGCTCCTCTTAACTGATCAAACAAGTCATAAATCCTTGGAATAGGATACTTGTTCTTTATGGGGATCTTGTTGAGTTACCAATAGTCGATACATATCCGCATTGTTCCATCTTACTTCTTCACAAAGAACATTGGTGCACCCCATGGTGATGCACTAGGGCGTATGAACCCTTTGTTTAGATTCTTTTGAAGTTTATCCTTTAACTCCTCATGTTCGATAAGATTCATCCTATAGGGACACTTTGGTATTGGAGTATCTCTGAGTATGAGTTCTATCAAGAACTCTACCTCATGATCTGGGGGAATTCTGGGTAACTCTTTGGGAAATACACCACAGTACTCTCTCACGATGGGAATTTTTCAATGTTGGCGCCTTTCTTTTACTCAAACATTTGTGCGAGGTATGATTCTTCATAGGTAATCAATACCCACAACATGGAAGGATTTTTCAAAGGAGATTCATGATATTTATTGCATTTTAGAGGAGCATCAGATGGTTTGTAATATGAAAATATATTTTCTTTTCCCGACAGTTGATATGTGATCTATATAATGAGAGCCAATACATTTCCCATTATAGCATTGAATTCTACCAAGGTAAGTATTACGAGATTCACTGGAAGAATCATCTCACATATTCCAATAAGAGAAGAGTCAAACACTTGGGTTGCAATGATTTCACCACTTGGTGTTTTTACAGATATCTCTACTTCAAGGTTTCGGGGATTCGATTCTATAGTTCTAGCAAACTTGTATGATATAAAGGAATTCGTAAAACTAGCATCAAATAAGACTTTTTCCATTCTTGATTGAATAGGATGTGCAACCTGTATGAATTCATTATCTTTCTCCACATATGCAGTAATGATGGAATAAGCCTTCCCTTGTTACTTTGGATTTGTTGGCAGCTCACTCTATTTACCCTCGAGAACTTGAGGATTAGTGCACTGGCTTGCATAGTTCCCTAGCTCCCTACAGTTGTAGCATTGAACCATGAATGATTCTCTCTTTTCTTCTGCCACATTCTCCTTCCTTTTTATGTCTTTCCAACACTCTTCAGCTATGTGTCCTTCATTCCCACACATTAAGAATTTCCCTATCCCTTTGAGGCAGTTCCCATGGTGCAACATCCCACATTTTTGGCTTGTGGGTCATTGATTTTTCTTCCAAGAATTGTCATTAGATCCAACAGCATGAATCGCCATCTTTCGTTTCTTATCATCATATCCATGGGACCATTCTACAAACTTTATCTACACTATGAGAGAACACCGAAAAACTTCTTCATAACACCCAAATTCTCTAATTTCAAGATCATTTCTATGGTGTGGTTTCAATCCACTAAATAATCTTTCAATTTTTCTATCATTGTTCATAACAAAACACGAAGAATACCTTGTAAGACTTGCGAAATTTTCATTGTAGGTTGTGATAGACTCTCCTTTTTTCTTGAGCTCTATGAATTCTCTCTCCATCTTTCTATGAAGAGTTCATGGGAAATACTTATTAAGAAACATGACCTTTATGTCTTCCCATTACATCCCTTCAGTTTCCTCACATGGCTTGGTGTTCATAATCAAGTCCCACCATTGATCGGCGTCTCCATCTAGATGATAAAATACTAGAGTCACCTTCTCCATCTTAGAACAGTGAAGCGCTGAAAAGATATTATCCATGGAGTTTACCTACTATTCCACAACTAGAGGATCAGAAGATCCACTAAACGTCGGCGGTCGTTGTCGCATATAACATTCGATAGCCAGTTGCTCTCTCTTTGGTGAAGGAGGGAATTACCCATTATTATGGTTAGTGTTCATAACCTGAGATAATTGGGTAAGAATCACCATGAAGTATTGAACTCCACCTCCCAAATTATTGGGGATGTTGTTCGGGAAATCTTTTCATTGGACCATGCATGAGTTGGTGGTCTGGTTTCTCTTAGTTCCAACCATTTTCTAAAATAGAAGAGGTTAGAACAAATCATAAGTCAACAAGTCATGAATACATAACTATTTTAATTTGCACAATTTTTACTAAAATAATAAAACATGGGATCCCTATGTAGAGATTATTTCGTGCATATTTGTACATAGACTCATGCTAGAGGTTTTCTATAGGGTTCACTAATCCTAATTCCCAAATTAACTAAACCATTCCTCTTATACCAACTATAGAAAACCAACCTTTCCATACATTACTATAACATCATTTTAACGATAAAGAACATAATAGTATTACACATATAGGATCCAAAAGTTTAGTGTCTTGGAAAAACTAGGACCATACATAACAATTACAACATCGAGTATAAACGTTTTTGTTCATTTCTTCTTCTCTAGCTTCTTATTATCACTTGAAATCTCCTTAGTACATGTAGTGACCTGAGGATATACATCAAAAGGGCTGAAAAAGAGGAACAGTAAGAGGATATATTAGAACAATATAGCATGGGGTGATCATATTCATAACATAGGTATAGAATCATGAACATGAGAGGAAGCAATAATAAGAGACTTTAAATGTTGTAATGAATAAAAATGAAACATCATGTCATAGTGGTTAACTGCAACACATGCTTGTGAAAAAAGCTAGAATCTTGTTCAAACATCATTTCACATTTACTCATGAGCTTCATCACTTTACCCAATACATTGGAGCACAATATAATTCTGGGCAAACCCGCCAATTCTGAACATTCATATTGCGCAATATAATTTCGGGCGCGCCCGTCACATCATAACATTATCATATATCATGCATGCCACAATGAACATATTACATAAATGAACATAACAAAACCATGATAAGGAATGGGTTTCGTCTCATAATAACACATTAATATGCATTGTGTTCCCAAAAGAATGAGGGAATAACATACATGTTACAAGAACCACCAATCTTGAGTGGGAAGTAAAAGGTGTGTTCTTGAAAAAAGAGTTCTTATAGAGGAAATTTGGTTTTTCATAAATACCAATGAAAAACATGTATATCCTAGAAAAAGAAATAAAATGATGAAAAAATGATTTTTAATGAGTAACCATATAAAAAAATAGTGAAAGAGGGAGAACCCGAAGGATGGAAGTTGGGTTCGAGAATTTCCCCTTACCTTGTATCTGAATGCTTTATTCTCTTTAATGTCATGTATAATGACAGTATATTCATTAATTAGTAATTAAAGAACCTTTATAGATTAATATTGATCATTTTGGTTTCATTATGTAATGTTATGGGCCTTCGAATTAGATATAGAGTTTAAAAACATTGTTCGGGAATGTTCGTTTTTATGGTTTTCTTTATCGTTTCACATGTATTCAGGAATTGAAGTTTGTGTAGAACATGGGAAATCATCCAGAAAAAAAATTAAATGTTATTAATTTTATTCTAGAAGACAAAATGATTTTAATATGAGTTAAATTTCATACCATGTGGATGAACCATTAGATAGGAATTTAATGATGATCGTTTGGGTTATTTTGGGAGGTTTTTCGACCACAGCGAACTTGTTTTGTTTACTCATCTAGTAATATGTACATAAGTTAGCTCCAGAACAAAAAATAGTTCATATTAAATATATAATATTCTGTTTCAACCATAAAAATGGTTTCATGACCAGATCTGTCGGTGGAAATTGAAAAAGACAACATGTCGTTCCTGAAGGTGATAGATTGACACCTTACGAACAACGTTTTATTTTATAAAATAAAAGGATGTGGAGAAGGGGGTTGGATGGTATAATATCCAATTAGAATCATATAATTCTTGTATATGTATGATAATGGATTCAACATTCCATTTGGAAAAATATAAGTTGGGAGATAATATGAAAATGACTTGAAATTGAAAGGGAATTAAAGGAAAGAGGAAGAGAAATTACCTCTTGAATCCTCCTCTTGAGATCCTCCTTAAGGGGCCTAAGCTTGGTCTTTTGATGAGTCCAGAAGCACTTGGATGAGGGGAAGGGGCTATGGAAGACTTTTGGGCAGATTTTATACAATGATTGATGTTTGATAGGAGTTGTTTGGTAGGGACAGGAGGAGGGGTTATTTATACATGAGGAGGGAGGTGTTTTTAGAATAAAATATTAAATAAAATAATATATCAAAATGTAGACACGTAATAGTAGTTTTTTGATATATTAAATCATATATTTATATAATATATTTATTTTAGGCTTTAAATCAAATTTATAATTCTAATTTATTTATTAATTAAAAGTAATGTGAAAGAAAGAGAAAATTACACTTTAAGAAATCACCTTTTGACTTTAGGCTTTGGAAAGTTCTTTTTAGGTTTGAAAATTGAATTTATTGAATTTTAAGGAACCATTTATAAAATTTAATATTATTTGGCAGGACATAATGTTATAAAATGTTTTTGTCACCATTACATAATTAATGATGCAAATTAGGATACACCGATTATGCGAAAAACTGTATGCTTTTACAATTCACACAAAAATTGAAGTATTCCAGGTGTAAGGACCCATCCTTAGACATGACATACATGAGGACCTTATTCCGTTCTAGGTTTTGGAGAATAGATACATGCTTATAAAAACATCAGAGTTACAACATAAATTAAACAAAACGAAAGATAAACTCCGCTTCTGCGCGCACTACAACAAAGACGACCAACTCTGGATTTCAAGGCTTCATGTTGAAAAATATTTTGAAAACATGGGGTGAGAACAAAATATGCTCAGTAAGGGGTTTAAAAACCTTCAATAAATATTCTTTGAAAAACGGTATATAAATATTTAGGAATTCCAATTTTTAAAATACCGTTTGAAATTAATTACAACATCAAAATACTAGTTCAATTTTTTAGAAGATTCTTACGTTTAAAATTTCTCAAACATACTCCAGTGTTTTTATGAAAACATTATGCAAGCTTCTGAACACAAATAACTAATTATGAGACTGCTCGACTAATTACAGGCCATGATGGGTCCACGCCCAATCCATTCCTGTCTACCATACTCGAGAGTCGGGTTTTCTGAAAACATTTTTAAGCTTGCGTTAAATATGTATACATTTGCACTGGGTTTTCATATATAAAAAAAATCGTAAACAACGTTTGATACATAAGTAATGCATGTGTACATATTTATATATACATATTCTTACATATATATATATATAGGTATATATACTTTTATTAAATTTCATTTTCTTGTTCTGAAGTAGTCGATTTACATCGACTTATCTCTGCACGATTTGTCATACATACTTTTCCCTTAAGCGATTTATTCCTTTTAGAAATAATATTAAAAAATTAACCATGCATATATATATATATACAGCGCATAAAATATGCACAACTATTATACAAACACAATTAATGATACCGATGCACACGACGTGTCATTAATAGGAAATAATGGTCATTACCTATATGAAATTCATGAGTTAATTTATAATTCGACGAGTGTCAACGATGAACATAAAATCATGGCCATGTATCTATGTATATGTGTCACTCATAATGTCGATAAAAAAATGTTGATATTTGATGTTTATTTTTTTTAGAAGCATGACGATAAGCTGAAATAAAATTACAAAATAATAATCGTTATTTTATCCATATGCATATATATATATATATACATGTATAACCATTTAAAATAACATAATTTGAATAATAAAAATAAAATTATAATAATATTTTCACCTTAAAATTCCGTAGAATAAAAGAGAACCAAAACCAAAAAAAATATAATTAATATTTAGGTTGATTTTGAAGTACACATATAAATATTTATATATATAAATCTGTATATAGCAAGGAATATATGATTATATTCTGTATAATCAAATCATAAATACTCTTTGAAATATTTTAAATAAAGGATTGAAATCTAAGTATATGAAACTGAAAAAAAATCATAATTATGTAATAAAGGTTTGTAAAATAGAGATAATGGAAAATAGACCCTTACCTTAAATGCAGATCCACTGACAATGCTTGGACATACCAAGGGAAAGCAGGAAAGTTGCAGATGAAAAAAAATAGGTCACGCAGGGCATATATAATGAGTTATATATATATATATTAATTAGAAGCTTGTTGGGCAAGCTGAAATTAGAAATATTTGGATCGGTTCATATGAAGTGTTGTTTCAAAAGAGACAAAAACATGACTCAGTTTCCCCTCAATTATACATCTTTGTTATTATTTTATATTATCACTTTATATTATTTTATAAATTCACATTATTTTAATACACATGCCTATTCCTCCACCATTCAATATAATATATTTTTTTATCATGATTGTTTGTTGTTTATAATTTATTATGATCATCTTTTGTCATCACGTTTTTTTTTATTCTCAAGATTCTCTCTGTCCACACAATTATTAAATATCTTTCCATGTTTTGACTTTTCACCCATTATTTTTTTGTGTTTGATATAACGTTTTATTATTTTTTTCTTTTGTAAAATAATGTCATTGTTTTTTTAAAGAATAGTGTATCTAATATGTATATATATATATATTAATTTTTATTCTATATTAATATAAATATATATAAACTAAGAAAAACATGTAATATATATATATATATTCGTTATTTTTTATACTAATAATTAAATTCATGTTTTTATAAGATGCAGTTTTCAATTTTTTTTTAATCTTATCATTTTATTTTCACTCACCTCACGTCACACCAATTTTGGTCAAATAATCATTACACTTTTTTTTGAACATAACGAAAACACATTTTTTTTAATGAAGCGTGAATCATATATAAATATATATATTCGTTACGTATGTACAAATTATATATATATATATATATATATATTCATTTTATTATTATTATTAATTTTATATTTACACACATTTATTGTTTTTTTTACTAAAGTATTAACCTTTTGACTTTTTTTATCAAATCCCGTATTTTTTTCATTTTGTTTTTTTTGTTTATTCATTGTTTTTGTTTTCCTTGTTTCCCTTTCACGTTACTCCTTTTATAATTTTGTTTTGACTTTTTGTAAAGCAAATCATTCAATTATTATCACTTTATTATTATTATCATTTTCCGATGAAAATAGTTTTTTTTAACAACACATGTGGCGTTGTTTTTTTTAAGAATATATATATATATTTATAAAATTCGTTTTTTTGACACATATATATAAAGTTTGTTTTATAATATATATACATATTCATTTATTATAAAGATAGACATAATACTAATATTTTGTATACATATTAGTAACAAATTCAGTATATTCATAAATAATTATCATTTAAAACATTATTTATAATAAAACATTATTCTTAATTATTTCATTCATTAAAATTTCTTTGAAATTATATTTGATGTCGTTGCGTATTTAAAAACATGACTTTTTTTATAAATCAAAGTATTCATAAATTTTCATTTAGAAAAAAGCCTTCTTTTATAGTTTATTTACAGCATTATTCATTTTAAACTATATTTTATTTATTTTTATTTTCTGAAACTCGGGGCGTTACAATATCCCCCCCCCCCCTTAACAGAATTGCGTCCTCGCAATTCGATCATTGGACTAAACTAATTATGAATTTCTGTCATCATAATTTAGAAAACTAAGACTGCTAGATTCCTAGACACTAATTTTAGACAACAACATCTATTTCCAAAGTTGTCTAGAACGTTCCTCTGATACCAAGTGTAAGGACCCATCCTTAGACATGACATACATGAGGACCTTATTCCGTTCTAGGTTTTGGAGAATAGATACATGCTTATAAAAACATCAGAGTTACAACATAAATTAAACAAAACGAAAGATAAACTCCGCTTCTGCGCGCACTACAACAAAGACGACCAACTCTGGATTTCAAGGCTTCATGTTGAAAAATATTTTGAAAACATGGGGTGAGAACAAAATATGCTCAGTAAGGGGTTTAAAAACCTTCAATAAATATTCTTTGAAAAATGGTATATAAATATTTAGGAATTCCAATTTTTAAAATACCGTTTGAAATTAATTACAACATCAAAATACTAGTTCAATTTTTTAGAAGATTCTTACGTTTAAAATTTCTCAAATATACTCCAGTGTTTTTATGAAAACATTATGCAAGCTTCTGAACACAAATAACTAATTATGAGACTGCTCGACTAATTACAGGCCATGATGGGTCCACGCCCAATCCATTCCTGTCTACCATACTCGAGAGTCGGGTTTTCTGAAAACATTTTTAAGCTTGCATTAAATATGTATACATTTGCACTGGGTTTTCATATATAAAAAAATCGTAAATAAAGTTTGATACATAAGTAATGCATGTGTACATATTTATATATACATATTCTTACATATATATATATAGGTATATATACTTTTATTAAATTTCATTTTCTTGTTCTGAAGTAGTCGATTTACATCGACTTATCTCTGCACGATTTGTCATACATACTTTTCCCTTAAGCGATTTATTCCTTTTAGAAATAATATTAAAAAATTAACCATGCATATATATATATATACAACGCATAAAATATGCACAACTATTATACAAACACAATTAATTATACCGATGCACACGACGTGTCATTAATAGGAAATAATGGTCATTACCTATATGAAATTCATGAGTTAATTTATAATTCGACGAGTGTCAACGATGAACATAAAATCATGGCCATGTATCTATGTATATGTGTCACTCATAATGTCGATAAAAAAATGTTGATATTTGATGTTTATTTTTTTTAGAAGCATGACGATAAGCTGAAATAAAATTACAAAATAATAATCGTTATTTTATCCATACGCATATATATATATATATATACATGTATAACCATTTAAAATTACATAATTTGAATAATAAAAATAAAATTATAATAATATTTTCACCTTAAAATTCCGTAGAATAAAAGAGAACCAAAACCAAAAAAATATAATAATATATTTAGGTTGATTTTGAAGTACACATATAAATATTTATATATATAAATCTGTATATAGCAAGGAATATATGATTATATTCTGTATAATCAAATCATAAATACTCTTTGAAATATTTTAAATAAAGGATTGAAATCTAAGTATATAAAACTGAAAAAAAATCATAATTATGTAATAAAGGTTTGTAAAATAGAGATAATGGAAAATAGACCCTTACCTTAAATGCAGATCCACTGACAATGCTTGGACATACCAAGGGAAAGCAGGAAAGTTGCAGATGAAAAAAAATAGGTCACGCAGGGCATATATAATGAGTTATATATATATATATTAATTAGAAGCTTGTTGGTCAAGCTGAAATTAGAAATATTTGGATCGGTTCATATGAAGTGTTGTTTCAAAAGAGACAAAAACATGACTCATTTTCCCCTCAATTATACATCTTTGTTATTATTTTATATTATCACTTTATATTATTTTATAAATTCACATTATTTTAATACACATGCCTATTCCTCCACCATTCAATATAATATATTTTTTTATCATGATTGTTTGTTGTTTATAATTTATTATGATCATCTTTTGTCATCACGTTTTTTTTTATTCTCAAGATTCTCTCTGTCCTCACAATTATTAAATATCTTTCCATGTTTTGACTTTTCACCCATTATTTTTTTGTGTTTGATTTAACTTTTTATTATTTTTTTCTTTTGTAAAATAATGTCATTGTTTTTTTAAAGAATAGTGTATCTAATATATATATATATATATATATATATATATTAATTTTTATTATATATTAATATAAATATATATAAACTAAGAAAAACATGTAATATATATATATATTCGATATTTTTTATACTAATAATTAAATTCATGTTTTTATAAGATGCAGTTTTCAATTTTTTTTTAATCTTATCATTTTATTTTCACTCACCTCACGTCACACCAATTTTGGTCAAATAATCATTACACTTTTTTTTGAACATAACGAAAACACATTTTTTTTAATGAAGCGTGAATCATATATAAATATATATATTCGTTACGTATGTACAAATTATATATATATATATATATATATTCATTTTATTATTATTATTAATTTTATATTTACACACATTTATTGTTTTTTTTACTAAAGTATTAACCTTTTGACTTTTTTTATCAAATCCCGTATTTTTTTCATTTTGTTTTTTTTGTTTATTCATTGTTTTTGTTTTCCTTGTTTCCCTTTCATGTTACTCCTTTTATAATTTTGTTTTGACTTTTTGTAAAGCAAATCATTCAATTATTATCACTTTATTATTATTATCATTTTCCGATGAAAATAGTTTTTTTTAACAACACATGTGGCGTTGTTTTTCTTAAGCATATATATATATATTTATAAAATTCGTTTTTTTGACACATATATATAAAGTTTGTTTTATAATATATATACATATTCATTTATTATAAAGATAGACATAATACTAATATTTTGTATACATATTAGTAACAAATTCAGTATATTCATAAATAATTATCATTTAAAACATTATTTATAATAAAACATTATTCTTAATTATTTCATTCATTAAAATTTCTTTGAAATTATATTTGATGTCGTTGCGTATTTAAAAACATGACTTTTTTTATAAATCAAAGTATTCATAAATTTTCATTTAGAAAAAAGCCTTCTTTTATAGTTTATTTACAGCATTATTCATTTTAAACTATATTTTATTTATTTTTATTTTCTGAAACTCGGGGCGTTACACCAGGAAAATCTCAAAATTTCACACTAAACGTTTTTTTACATGTAGAATCCAAAAATGAAGTCCATTTTTCCAAAATACATTTCTAAATATGATTAATTTAATATTTATTTAAAATAATAATTTATTGAAAGATATCATTTTTAAAAATAAATCTGAATTTATAATGCTTTCAAAAATTACGTAGGGTCTTATAAAATTATCTAAAAACTAGGAGACATAGATTTTCAAATTTATGAACAAATTTTAAGAAAGTAAACTTTCTTTTAAATTAATTAACTAATTATAATTTATTATTTATAACATACAAAAATACAAAAACATTTACTATGGTCAAATTGTCACTTTCTAAGATGCCTAAATTTTATTTAACTTTTCATGGGTAAGGTTGCTCTTATTTGGGAATTGTAATATTCAAAATTCTAGGTTACTGTTCATAGGGGTAGGTTACTATTCACCAAAAATTATGTTTTTCTTATTGGACCCCAAAAAACATCTTGAACACAACTGTGTATGTCGGATTTTCGAAATTTCAAACACATAAGTGAAAAACATATGGTTAAAGGTAACATAGCCCTTTTCAGTTCATTATGTTGTGTTTTGATGTGATTTTATGACATATTTTCAAGAAGGGAATTTCCATTGAAATACTTTTGGTAGTTACAATGAGAACATGAGTAAAAAATTTTAGAATCCGGCAATTGAAATCATAAACCATAATAATGATTAATGTAATAAAACATAGATGTTCATAGGATATTAATCATAAACAAATAAAATAAGATGATCCATGAGTGCATAAAATTTCCCTAAAATAATTATAAAATAATCATAAATCGAAAAACCATTTCATTAATATTCATTGAATATTTCCAATACTATCATAGTAGAGTGTGATTACTACCCAAACCATTAGAGTAGATAATGTTCACTCCCAATGTTATAATAGTTGAAAATGTATCATAATAAATTTTCTTCACTTTGCATTCTAGTTTAATTAATCTCATACGATTCCAATATTTTCTAGAAAAATTGAATGGATATATACATCCCACCCATCCATGGTTATAATATAACCACTATTTTTTGGTATAACATAAAAAACGTCCTTTATTATAATGTGACCCATTTTAATGGTTATAATGTATCCATTGTCATTTTATTTAACATAACCACTATCCTTGGGTGTGAAATAACCATCATAATTGGATATAATGTAACCATTTTTACATAATTAAAACCATAAAATTTTATTCCCTAAAAACATAACACATTCATCAAATCATCATATAATAACACATTCAAAAGAATAATTGTTTTTATAATCATTTCTTCAATTCAATATAACATAACCCAAATAAAAAAACAGTTTTCCTAAAAAATAACTATCTAGATAATGAATAAAAATGGTATTAAATGATCATAAACCCATTAACAAGTAATTAACATCCATGTTTGTTATCATTTTTGAAAAAACCATTAAAAGATCACACACATGTTTATTTTTGAAAATAAACATTTCATTTGGAAATAAATTTTAAAATTAAAATTATTCAAAACTATAATAGAAAAAAATAAAATTGAAAAAATTAAACTTGTAAAGTAATCTTCAAAAAAATTATCATTCATGATGGTGAGATATTCTGTTCAAACTGTATAATTTAATGGAAAACATTACTATTATGTTTTAATAAAAATTAAAAAGAAAATTGTTTCAAAAAAATAACATTAATTTTTAACAATTAAAAAATAGCTATAAATTACTTTATAAAATCATAGTATAATGATAAAAATTTATTTTTTTAGAAAATAAGTATAGGGATGATATATAGTCATTCTTCCAAAGAAAGAAATATAGAATATTTTGAATAAAATGGTTTTTTTATCATAAGTACTGATTTTGTGGAAAATAAATAGAAAATGTATTCTAAAAAATTAAACAATTTAAAAAAATCATGAGTTTCATAGATCGAAAAAATTCATCATTAGAAACAAAATTATATACAATATAGATAAATAATTAGATTGTAATGTAAAAATTTCTGACATTAGTAACATTTGAATCATTATCCCCATGAAATAAATAACCATTGGTGGTTATATAAATACTACAAACATTACTGTGAAAAATAATCAATGATATTAAAGGAAAATATATACACCACATAAATGAATCTAGTGGGGAATATTAAGTGTTTCTTGTAACGCCCCGACCCCAGCTACCCAGAGTCAGTGCATTACTTCGTAACAATGGCATGATCACAGATGATCAAGTCTCAAAAGACCGATTAGTTTAGTAGCCTTGGAAACACTAGATACATTCATAAGTCTTTCATTACATCATAAAGTAAAAAAACTACAATAACATGGTCTTCATAATCCACACTCATATCCCTTTCTGACTAACCTTGCATTTCATTCATAAAATACTTCTTCACATCCTGGAACATATTAAAACATTGAAAGGGGTGAGCTCAGATGATTAGTAAGGATAACAATATTGCAGAAGATTTTGAAAATAAACATTAACATTAAAGGCAATGTATAACTAAATCAAAAGCCTTTTTAAACTTTAACTTCAGCATAATATGGAAAAAATAAAATTAAATAATGCCATTTACTTACTCACATGGATATTCTACTAGTCAAATAATCACATGTAATAACAATAACCACATTCATAATGATGGAATGAATAAAGCCAGACTGTCATAACCATGTAGTCAAGGCCTCGTGCCAAGACCACAAATAAGATGTTGTCAAGGCCTCATGACAAGACACTAGTTTGTCTCATGAGACCTTCCGATGCATCGAGGATCTATAGCAGGCTCCACCCGTCACTTATTAAGTCCAATGCATTCCTTATATGAACAGTTTTAAACATATCATAAACAATAACATAATTGTATCACATAAAACATGCATAAAGGAAACATACAATTTCCACATTTCAATCACAAGATATCAATACAACACATTGATATAATAAGAGCACTTTCAAAACCATTTTCAATACCAAAATAAATGAAAAGTAAAACATGGTATTTATTTTTCTTTTAAAAAAAATGTATGGCTTGTAGAGGAAGCCGAAACTCAAATAATGGTCATGGCGTCAAAGAAGATGTTGTCGCCTCATACGTACGACAAAAACATTATCTTTTGTAATTTCGTAAAATGCTTCGTATAAAAAATATTCCTATTGGATAAACGAAAAAGTCAAAGGGGTTTATACACCGTACAAAAAAAAGTTGTGTATAAAACAAAATATGCCTCAATGAAAGGAGATTGAGACGAAGTTCCTTACAAAGATCATTTTTTAAATAAAATAGATATATTATGTGTATTCACTATATGTACACATAAATAACGTAAAAAAACAAGATAGGACATAATAATATCATGACATAATTTGAAAGTAGGACATTAACCCAAGGAATGGAAATTGGGTTAAGAAGTTCCCTAACCTCGTGTCCGAATTCACTCGACCGTTCTTTGATCTCCTGAATAATAAACTAGAGTTAATCTCTACCTTCTTAAGAACCTTTTTCAAGTTCATTATTCCTTTTATATCACTTATTACCATGTCATGAACATTATGTAATTTTTTATGTTTATAACGGTCGTTTTGTCGATCTTAGGTACTTGAGTCAAAAATAAACTTCTTATAATTATAATTTGTTCATGTGGTAAAATATCCATTATATCCAGAATTATATTCATGATGTAGATAGCATATATATCATATATATCTAGTATATACATTCATTTATAATATTACATAACATTTAGAGGTAAGAAATGAAATACACCGTTCATGGAGATGGTAAGTCGTACGTACGCATGAATGCTACTTTCATTTCTATTTCGTATTTAATGGAATTAAATCATGATAGTATAAAGGTGTATTATAAGTCCATTATAATATCATATACAATATCATTTAATCTATCCTTTATACATCCCACATATGGCATTAACGATTCAAATCACATTGAGGGGGTGGTAGTCCGCACTTCCTAAAATGAAATTATCGCGTTTACCCATAATGGAAATCATAAATTATACCATAAATGAGAAATACATAAGCATAATGAAAACATAAACATAATATATATATCATATATGAAAATATTTTCATCAAAAAGGCCACCATTAGAGGTGTTAAAAGAATATTGAACAATCATCATTTCGTGAGGCAGTATTTCGCCACCCACAGAAACAGTATGTTCTTTAACCATTAGACGAAGGTGTGTGTAATTGTAAACCCAATACTTATCATAAAAACATCCTAGTATATTGTAGATACTGTTGTTGTTACAAAATAAATGAATTAAAAGAGTTTAATGGGTTGGAGAAGCAAAATAAAACAAAACAACATTAGAGAAGACATTACCTTAAAATCAGGTAACTCTTTTTGATTTGAGCCAAAGGCTTCCTTGGGAAGAATTATTCCAAAAGTGAGACTTCTAGGAGTAAGGGAGGGAAGTTGGGAGAGTATTTGGGCAGAGTTTTTCCGAGCCAAAAGGCATTGAAAGTGTGAGTAATGTGGTAGAGGTGGGGGCCTTTTATAAGTGGAGAGGAGGGGCACTCTTGGAAAGATTGAAATGTTACTTTATTATGAAATGATTTTTCGGATTCTAAAGGTCCCACACTTATATAATTCGAGGATAAGGTGATAAGTGTTCGAAATATTTTCATCCAATAGGCTTTGGACAAGTTTAATGCTTATAGTTTACATTATCCTTTCATTTTATTTAAATCGTTAATTAATGAGATAATCACTCCATCATCACGGTGTCATAAATAATTTAATTTATTTAATGTCTAAAAATTATAAAAAAAATATCATGATGTTTAAAATCTTTTTAGGTTTCTAATGAATATTTATAGTCGAAAATATGACTTGTATAGCCCCATTGAAAAATTGTTTTAATAAAACAACTCATGTTTGTGAGATTTTTATTTTAACATTAAATATAAGTTTTTAATGTCATTTTCCATCCAAAGTGGCCCCATGGGGTCCTCAAGTTGACCCATGGATTGTATTGGTCGGCCATGACTCATCCAATAGGGGTAGGACATGTTTCAAGGTCATTTCATATTATTATAACACTATCTTTACCTTAAATTTCACTAATTACCTTTAATCACGATTAATTAAACTTAAATGTTACTATTGACAAAAAAATTATTTTAATCCCATTGAACCACATTTTACTTCCTAATGACAACCATGTATGTCGGATTTTTTAAAATCAAATCACAGAAGTGTGAATATTTCATTTGAATGAAAAATCAGTTATTTAACTACCTCTTAGTGCTTTCACTATTCATCAAAAATTGTAGTTTTCCAGAACAATGCCAAAATTTCATCTTCATCTATAATTAATATTCCAAATTCAAAAATGATGTCTATTTTACAAAATTGCAAACATATAAGTTTCATTAATTAATTTTATAATTAATTCCCGCTGTCACAACAAATAGCCTGTTTTTAAGAAACAATATATATCAAAAGATTGGCAATTGTTTATGTCCAATTTCAAAGTGAAATTAATTATAATGACCACCATTGGATAAAATGGTAAAAATATATTCTAATTATACTTTAAAACCACTCAATAGTATAATTTATCACTATAAATTATTTTGATTAAAAAAGTTTTTTTTACGTATTTTTTACTATTCATAAAAAATTGAAAGTTCTCACAAAATTACAAAAAATTCATCTTAGGATAATTTCAATATTACGAACACAAAAATGAATTCCATATTGTAATATAAAATTTCTATAATTTTAAAAAGTGGTTATTACTATTCATAACAGCTACTTTGATTGGTCGCGGCGTGTTAGAATCTCGAACTTGCGTACAATGCATGCTATTGCATTATTGAATGAGAAGTGTATCGTGGAAGTTCGGGGTGTTACATTCTCCCATCCTTAAATAAATTGCGTCCTCGCAATTTGAAATTTTTCTTTGAAAATAAAAGGTTGAAAATTGAAAATACCTTTGTGGAAAACCCAAATCGGAAATAAGGATAATAAATTTTAGCCTTAATAAGAGGGAAAGGGAAATGAAAAGGTCACCACCCAATTATGATCTCGATTAGGAGAACATTGGTGGCAATTAGAGACAAATAATTGGAGGAAAAACATAAATACTTGTAGGGAGTTATTGAGGTCATCAATCACAAACAAGTGTCAAATTGAGGGCCTCAAAGCCTTCAATCTATGTTGATTTAAAATATCATCCGTTCAACAAGACATGAGGTATTAGGATAACACATTTTTTTTGTTTTAATATCCCTTTCCTAAAATTTAGGAATTAATTTATTCATAGAATAAGATATAGGTATATATTTATTTTTATGCTTGACAAGTAGAGTTTCAACCTTCAACTAATTTCTACCACAAACTTATCTTTCACTCAAAAAGATAATATAACTAAAAAATATTATATTTATCCTAATCGTACAAGGTTCAAAATATTAACACATACCATTTAGATTACGAAAACTTTGTTGTAATAACCAGGGACTTCCTATAGGCTAGTGGTAGGTCATAAAGGCCTGTCGCAATATGGTTGTGTGTTCAATTCCTGCAGCTTTGTCCGAAGCAACGGGTTATCGCCCAACCTAAAGGTTGTCCTTTTTCTAAAACTATTATAATATTCCAAAAATAATATTAAAAAATGTTTTAACCTTAAACATTACTATCCATGGTTCAACTTAATCCATTCCAACCTTTATAGTTATCCAAAATACTTCTGTCCAACTCACAATCCAAATTTTATGAGGAAGGTAAACATAATGAAGATCCCCTTTTTTCCGTGTAACAACATGTGAACACCTTCATCATGTATTCTTTTAAAACACTGCAAAATCCTGAATTACCATGATCCCTTATTCCTTATAGAATACTAGATATACTCCTTCTATCCAAAAATGTATACAAATCATCAATCAGTTTCAAGGAATTTAAGAATATCCAATATAATTTATCCAAATCAATCATGTCTTTTTCCAAAATCACTATCTCGGTATCAGAACCATATTATGGTTTATCTTTCTCTCAACCATATATTTTCCAAAAATTTAACCTACTGTGGAGTCACTTTTCTTTGTTCCACACAATCCCATGTCCTTGATGAAATAGTACTGCAGTACAATCCTTATATACTCCATAATTATTATAACCAGTACATCATTGATACAACTCTCAAATTAAAAAATTCTTTAGTAACAACATAAGAACTATAATCATTCCTCCTCATCTGTGGTAGTATCATAACTTGATTATTATCCAATAACATCATTTGGGGAACACTATTATGATTTGGACATTGGTTTGCGTAGTGTCCCCACTCCTTACAGATGAAGCATTGTACATTTGAAACCTTTTTCTTACCCATGCAGTCACGAACTTGGTGTCCTTTTTCTCCACACTTATAAAAAACTCTCATTCCCTTTAGGCAAATTCCAAGGTGTTTCTTCCCACAGTTATCACAAATTGGAAAATTCTTCCTTTCCCACGTCCCTTTTTCCATTATTCTCTCTTACATCCTTTTCTTCTCTTTCTTCCCTTCAAAGCCATAAGACTCAGAGAATTCATTACTTATCTTATTAACACATGATACTATTTCTTCATATGTTGAGAACACATGGGAGATTATTTCTTTTCTAAATGTTGGCTTAATACCGTGGAAGATATGATCCTTCTTATGCTTTGGATCATACGTATTGCTGGAGTTCACATTCCTTCCACTAGGCACCATTTCTATACAATGGCATAAACTAGGTTAGTTTATGAATTGCAATGAATAATTCCAAACTTGTAAAATACTTAATGTAAATTGAATGCATTATGGATATAATATATAATCATAAAAAATGTTTTATTTGAGAAAGTATATACTCATAGACCCTTTATAATGGTTTTTAAGGAAAATGAGAATTATCCTAAGCATATCCCCTGGGAGTGTCGTAACCAAGACTGCAGCAAGGCCCGTTGTCGGGCACCAATTCCTGTTCGAGTCTAGCTCAAAGCGGTGTTTTCGGGTTTTACCCCTAGGTACATTTGTGCCAGAGCCACCTCTACCTGCTCGTATCGAGACAGGGATGTATTGCTCAGAAAACTCACAAAATCTCTATAATACCAAAATTCTAGAAAGTTCTTCTATACTAATCCTCAAAGTCTATCTTCGGGCTATGTGCTCTAATCAGAGTTTATCTAAATCTAGCTTCCAAGGATAGTACTAAAATTCCTCTGAAACAAACTGTAACTCCCCGACCCCAGCTTCCCAAAGTTGGTGCATTACTTCATAACATTGGCATGATCACAAATGATCGTGTATCGAAAGACCTATTAGTTTAGTAGCCTTGGAAACACTAGATACATTCATAAGCCTTTCATTTCAACATAAAGTAAAAAAAACTACAATAACATGGTCTTCATAGTCCACACTCATATCCCTTTCTGACTAACCCTGCATGTCATTCAAAAAATACATCTTCACATCCTGGAAAATATTAAAACATTGAAAGGGGTGAGCTCTGATGCTCAGTAAGAATAAAATTATTTTAGAAGCTTTCGAAAATAAACATTAACATTTAAGGAAATGTATAACTAAAACAAAATCATTTTTAAACTTTAACTTCAGCATAATATGGAAAAAATAATATTAAATAATGCCATTTACTTACTCACATGGATATTTTACTAGTCGAATAATCACATTCAATAACAATAACCACTTTCATAATTATGGAATGCATAATTCCAGACTATCATAACCACGTAGTCAAGGCCTCATGCCAAGACCAAAAATAAGATTTTTTCAAGGCCTCGTTCCAAGACACTAGTTTGTCTCATGAGACCTGCTGATGCATCAAGGAGCTATAGCGGTCTCCACCCGTCACATATTAAGTCCAATGCATTCCTTATATGAACAGGTCTAAACATATCATAAACAATAACATAATCGTATCACATAAAACATGCATAAAGGAAACATAAAATTTCCACATTTCAATCACAATATTTCAATAAAACACATTGATATAATAAGAACACTTTCAAAATAATTTTCAATTCCAAAATAAAAGAAAAGTAAATCCTGGTATTTATTTTTCTTTTAAAAAAATGGTATGGCTTGTAGAGGAAGTCGAAACTCAAATAATGGTCACAGTGGTGGAGAAGTCATTGTCGCCTCATACGTACGACAAAAACGTTATTTTTTGTCATTTAGTAAAATGCTTTGTTTAAAAAATATTCTTTTTTGGATAAACATAAAATTCAAAGGGGTTTATACACCGTATAAAAGAAAGTTGTGTATAAAACAAAATATGCCTCAATGAAAGGAGATTGAGATGAAGTCCTTTACAAAGATCATTTTTTAAATAAAATAGATATATTATGTGTATTCACTGTAAGTACACATAAATAACGTTCAAATACAAGATAGGACATAATAATATCATGACATAATTTGAATGTAGGACATTAACCCAAAGAATGGAAATTGGGTTAAAAAGTTCCCTTACCTCGTGTCCGAATTCACTCGACCGTTCTTTGATCTCCTGAATAATAAACTAGAGTTAATCTATACCTTCTTAAGAAACTTTTTCAAGTTCATTATTCCTTTTATATCACTTATTACCATGTCATGAACATTATGTAATTATTTAAGTTTATAATGGTCGTTTTGTCGATCTTAGGTACTTGAGTCAAAAATAAACTTCTTATAATTACACGTTGTTCATGTGGTGAAATATACATTATATACAGAATTATATTCATGATGTAGATATCATATATATCATATATATCCAGTATATACATTCATTTATAATATTACATAACATTTAGAGGTAAGAAATGAAATGCACCATTCACGGAGACGGTAAACCGTACGTACGCATGAACGCTGCTTTCTTTTCAATTTCGTATTTAATGGATTGAAATCATAATAGTATAAAGTTTTATTATAATTCCAGTATAATATCATATTCAATATCATTTACTCTATCCTTTATAGATCCCACATATGGCATTAACGATTCAAATCACTTTGAAGGGGGTGGTAGTCCGCACTTCCTAAAATGAAATTATCGCGTTTACCCATAATGGAAATCATAAAATATGCCATAAATGAGAAATAAAGAAGAATAATGAAAACATATACATAATATATATATCATATATGAAAATAGTGTCATCAAAATGGCAACCATTAGAGGTTTTAAAAGAATATTGAACAATCATCGTTTCGTGAGGCAGTATTTCGCCACCCACAGAAACAGTATGTTCTTTAACCATTAGACGAAGGTGTGTGTAAGTGTAAACCAAATCCTTGTCATAAAAACATCCTAGTATATTTTATATACTGGTTCTGTTACAAAATAAAGTAATAAAAATATTTTAATGGGTTGGAGAAGCAAAATAAAACAAAACAACATTAGAGAAGACATTACCTTAAAATCGGGTAACTCTTTTTGATTTGAGCCAAAGGATTCCTTGGGAAGAATTCTGCAAAAAGTGAGGCTTCTAAGAGTAAGTGAGGGAAGTTGGGAGAGTATTTGGGTAGAGTTTGGCTGAGAAAAAAGGCTTTGAATGTGTGAGTAAGGTGGTAGAGGTGGGGGCCTTTTATAAGTGGAGAGGAGGGGCACTCTTGGAAAGATTGAAATGTTATTTTATTATGAAATGCGTTTTCGAATTCTAAAGGTCCCAAACTTATATAATTTGAGGATAAGGTGATAGGTGTTCGAAATATCCTCATCCAATAGGCTTTGGACAAGTGTAATGCTTAGATTTTACATTATCCTTTCATTTTATTTAAATCGTAAATTAATGAGGTAATCGCTGCATCATCATGGTGTCATAAATAATTTAATTTATTTAATGTCTAAAAATTATAAAAAAATATAATGATGTTTTAAATCTTTGTATATTTCTAATGAATATTTATAGTCGAAAATATGACTTGTATAGCCCCTTTTACAATTTTTTTTAGTAAAACAACTCATGTTTGTGACATTTTTATTTTAACAATAAGTATAAGTATTTAATGTCATTTTCCAACCAAAGTGGCTCCATGGGGTCCTCAAGTTGACTCATGGATTATCTTGGTCGGACATTACTCATCCAATAGGGTTAGTACAAGTGTCAAGGTCATTTCATTTTATTATAACACTATCTTTACCTTAAATTTCACTAATTACCTTTAATCACGATTAATTAAACTTAAAAGTTACTATTCACCAAAAAAATTATTTTAATCCCATTGAACCACATTTTACTTCCTAATGACAACCATGTATGTCGGATTTTTTAAAATCAAATCAAAGAAGTGTTAATATTTCATTTAAATGAAAAATCAGCTATTTAACTACCTCTTAGTGGTTTCACTATTCATCAAAAATTGAAGTTTTTCAGAACAATGCCAAAATTTCACCCTAATCTATAATTAATATTACGAATTCATAAATGATGTCTATTTTACAAAATTCCAAACATATAAGTTGCATTAATTAATTTTATAATTAATTCCCACTGTCACAACAAATAGCATGTTTTTAAGAAACAATATATATCAAAAGATTGGCAATTGTTTCTGTCTAATTTCATAGTGAAATTAATTCTAATGACCACCATTGGATAAAATGGTAAAAATATATTCTATTTATACTTTAAAACCACTCAATATTATAATTTATCACTATAATGTATTTTGACTAAAAAAATTGTTTTTAAGTATTTTTCACTATTCATAAAAAATTGACTGTTCTCAGAAAATTACAAAAATTCAACTTAGGATAATTTCGATATTACAAACACAAAAATGAATTCCATTTTGAAATATAAAATTTCTATAATTTTAAAAACTGGTTATTACTATTCATAACAGCTACTTTGATTGGTCGCGGCGTGTTAGAATCTAGAACATGCATACAATGCATGCTATTGCATTATTGAATGAGAAGCGTATCATGGATGCTCGGGGTGTTACATTTCTCTTGGAAATAAATGTGACACAGATAAAATTAATGTAGTTTCAAATTCTACTATTGCATTGAAACCTAGTTTATTATCAGTATTTATATACAATAACACCATTAAAAACTCATAAACATATATATCAATCCATTGATGAATTACGTTTAACCAATTAACACCCATTTGTTATGAATTAATTATTAAAAACACTATTTTTGGTTATATCAACTTAGTTTTCATCAATGATCATGTTTGGAAGTTTGGCCCTTATATTTTGATCATAAACACATAATATCCTTAATTTTGATCAGGATATAAATATCATATATATTAATTATATACATATAGATATTAATTAAATTAATAAATACATAGAAAATTTATTTACAACATTCATGTAGATGATAGGTTGAACGTACAAATGAACAAATTTTCATTTTTTACAATGATGGAACAGATGTAATGAAATTAATAAATCTCCATTAAAATGTAATTATTTTATCTTATATATATATAATTCATATATATATATATATAATATGTATTAAATATATCATTATTACCATATATATAAAATAGAAAATAAAAATAATTCTCCATTCTTCATGGAGATGGTAGTCCACACGTATGGATGATCGATGTTATCGTTTACAAATATTTATTAATGTAGATACGATATTATATTTATAGAATAAAAATTATCATTTAATTATCATATTTATAAACATAAACCATCATAATTCCCATACATAAAACATTGTCAAAATAATTAAATTTTACCTCTATCAAGGGAGAGTAAGATGTACGTAAGCGTGAGCGATATTTTCACTCCACATCTAACTGAAAGAGGGAGAATAAAATATCTTTTATAATTATAATTACTTTTATTATTATTTTATACATTATATTTACTATTTTATTATGAATAAAATTTATTCTTTTTATGTAATGGAATAATTTAAATTTAAATTACCATTTATGTTGATTACATATTCATTTAATGGACTCTTTCAGATCTCTTCTTAAATGCTCTAGGGATGGTCTTGTGTGAAAAATGGATCCTCTAGAATATGTCAAGGTATACATTGAAAACAAATTGTTTTATTTTCATGAATTTAGAATTAAATATTTTATATAAGGAAGATAATGGTGGGGTTTATTTTTATAATTTCTTTAAGGTGCAATTATGGTATTTAATAAAATATTAAAACAAAAATGCAATTTATATAAATAAAATTGTCCAAATTTATAGTATTTAATGATAAGATAAAAAGTACTATAATGATTCTTTTTTTATCAATTTTAGTTTGTCTAGGATCAATATTTTCCCATTTATTTATAACCTATTGTTAACCCTCTGGATAATTTCTACTATATTAATCTTTTTAACCATTAATCATTAATAATGGTTCTATAAAATTAAAAATATCTTTTAAATAGAAACAGTATGATTTTTAAACCCATATCCAATTTATTTTTCTTAATCTACATTTTTTATTAATTTATATCATTTAATAATAGATTATTTATTTTCAAATAACATTAATATCATTTTTAAAACTATTCATTTAATTTAAAATTAAATCAATTACAACAATATTGAAATTTGAATATAATATTATGAATAATACAAAACATTTCAAATATATCATTGAATTTCATAGGAAACATTTAATTATTCATATTATATGACTTTTAATAATTTTAAAATCATATATTTTATTTTTATGTTTATTGATTAAATATTATATTAGTGTTATAAAAGCATTTATGGAAGTTATTAAAATACTAAAATATAGAAATAAATTTCTATAATGAATCTAATTAAAATAAGGCCTAAATGTAAATTTATATTCTTTCATAACATAATTTTTTCTTCACAGATACATAAAATATATTTAAAACTAAGAGATTTACATTTTGTTAGTTTCTTTTCATTAACTATTATATTGGTATTTTTTATAAAAAAGTGACAATTTATCAGATAAATTTTAATTATAAGTTAAAAATGGTTTAATTAAAATAATATAATGAGAATTATTATCAAAAAATATTTATTTAGGATGAATTTTTAAGCTTCATTAACATGATTTACCCTTTGTCGATGTGATAAATTTCTACATAATTACTATTAATATTGTCTAGAAATTTTAGGGGTCATTCAACTAAATTTTAAATTATTGATTCAATATATTTAATAAATTTTATCTTATTAAAAAACTAAAATAGGTGTAAGTTAATTATAAAATAATTTTCTAGAATTAGATGAATCTCGATTTAAAAAAAATAATGTAATAAGTTTAAAATTTTATTATATGAATGTTATGAAATATTATTAAGTATAAAATAAATATATTTAATTAAAATAAAATAAAAATAGGGATAAATTATATTTATCAATATAAAAACATATTTTTTATCATAAAAATAGTCTTCCAGAAATAATTCTTTTTCACAGAAAATTTTTTTTTATGAAAAATTTAAAGAAAAAAATGATTTCATTGATCATAATTTTATTATTTTTCAAAATAATAGAATGATTTATAATTTTAAACCTATATAAATAATTTGAACATTTCACATTCATTAAAAAATAATGTTTAAAATCATTATTATTAACTAGTCAATCGAAGATAAATCATTTCAGAAAAATCTAATAACATTCTCATAACATAATTACAATATTATGATTTCAAAAGTTATGTTAAATTTATAAAATAAAATTTCTATATATTTTAGAAATTAATAAGAATATTTTCTTTATAAAATTAAATGAGTTTAATATTTGAAGAAAATGTATCTCTCCATGATAAAATGAAATTATAAATAGTTGAGTGATTTTTGAGTATAAATGTATGGATAAATTTATACAAAGTAAGAAAAGAAAATATTTCATAATGTTTTTAACTATTTTCATACCTTTATATTTAATGTTTTTATTGAGAAAATAATATTAAGTAATTTAATATCATGGTTTCTTTAGGCTTTGTGTTATGTGATACAAAAGATATCAACAAATTAAATATAATAGTATTTATTTCCTAATATATTAGTAAATTTCTTGAATCACATAACTAATCACTTAATCTGTTTTCTAAAAAAATAATTCATGAAAATCATTATAAAAATGGTCTAGAGATTTTCCAAAATTTCATAAATAATTGTTTTGTGTATTTTTATATATAAAAAAGAACATTATTTGTTTTCATTATGAGATCAAGACCTTCAGTATAGAACTTTATCATTTACTGTTTCTGAGGCCAAAAACCCATTTGATTATATTTAAAAATTCATAGTTAGAATGGGTATAATAGTTGAAAATGGTTATTTATATCACCTCTAAATACCCAACAACTTTATTATTAAATTATATAGTACACTTAATTTTACTCATTCATAGAAAAATAACAAATTCTGTAGAGTTTTTTTAAAATTTAAAATCATAACTTTAATCATTATAAATCAAATTAAAAATTAGATGCTAACTATTTTTGAAATTTATCATGCATGCAATAAAAATATTTTTTAGAATTATAATGTCTTTACACATATACTATTTAAAGATTCATTAAATGGAATGTACCTAAATATATATACGAAATTTGGTTTTAATTTCTTTAAATATATATTATAAATTAACAAATATTTTTTAAACAAAATTATTGTCAAAAATAAATAACCATGGTCAATAGTTGATGAAAATTTATGAAACCCCTAATTTAATTCCATAATTAACAAGAATAAAATCATTAAATATATACATGGGAAAAATTTAAACTTCTTTCCTTTAATGAAGAACATTTTTTTGGTTATGTTAAACAATAAAACAACATCATGTCATATCAAAATGCATCTCTATTGAAATCATCATACTATTCATTCAATATGGACGAGGGAGGAATGATTCCATATAGTGAAGTGTTGCCTCTTGATTTAAGATATTTACATTAGGTAAAATAGAAACATATATATGTGATTGATTATAATAATAATATTTATTATTATTATTTCTATATCTTAAATGAATCATTCCCAAATAGTTTAAATGGATTGAAACCTCATTAGGAAATTTTTCCAATAAGAAATGAACCGAAGTAATGACACTCTATTTGTTTAATGGGAAATTATAAAAAATCAAAATAAAACTACCTATATTACATAAATTATTATTACTCTCCATAGTTAAAATGTACCAATTAAAATTTCTCAAATAATTAGGGGAAAATATATACAATAGAATAACATTATAACAATTATGAAATATCCTAGGACATATTCCAATAGAATGATAACATATAACAAGACAAATCCAATAATGATAAAGATCTCAAAAAATTAAGAAATCGTTATGAGAAATCAATAATATATAATAAAAATGTTTCCATGAAAATTGATATTGGAATGAAAAAATTAATTGGTATGTATATAAATAGAAAACTAATTTGAATGCTATAAATTTAGTCAACGAAAATATGGTCTTCAAGAATATTGTTGCCTCATGTATCATTGTTGAATATATAGTCCTTGATCTCTTATCTAATAGGTATACAAAATTAGTTTATTATTATGTTGTAAATACCAAATAAAATAAATCAAAAGGAAAGAAATATGATACCAAAATTTTATATATAAAGATATAAAAATACGCTGAATTTAATTATTATTAATAAAAATATTATAAATATATTATATGGTGCATTTATGAATTAAAAATATATTTTTTCATATAAATGGATATGAGATATTAAATTTTATGACACAAATAATTACTTTTAATGGTATTAATGTAAGAAATTCATTATAATGGTACTTTTTCAAAGAACAACTCTGTTATTTCTTGTATATGATTATGTTAAATTTTAATATTTTATAAAATTATTTTCTATGAAATAAAATATTAATATAATTCGAATTACTGTATATATGTAACAATATTAAGAAAACTTATTATTTAATAATAATAATTCTTAATAAAAAACATATCTCAATATACATTGTAATAGTTTATTTAAAATAAAAATTATTATTTTTTAATATGAATTGTATTAATATAAAAAAAAAATTATTATAATTTCAATATTATATTAACATCTTTTTTAATATTTTTTAAACAAATTTAATTCATAATAAATATTGAAATATATGGATATAATATCTTTTATTAAACTATTAGTATGTTGGTTTCACATTAAAAATTTGTAATTATTTTTCATGATATAGTAGTATTTTTCATGAAATTCCATTATATGATTTGAAATATAGATAATATTCTAAAACCCCTAAATTATATTTTTGGACATATGAAATGATTTTTTTTTCAAAAAATTTATTTTAAATCATGCATTTATTTTATTATAATTAATATTTAACTCTTTTAGAAATTGAACCAATAAAAATCACATTCAAATTTATATTATTTAGGTCTAAATTAGCTACTAAGGACCACATTATTTTTATTAATAAATATTATTTCATCTTATGTAAAAAGTAGTTACAGTGGAAGAAACTAAACTAATAAAAATGGGTATCCTAAAAGGTATTGGAAAATATTATGATGAGTTTTCCTTGACTTAATAAGTTGTTGAACATCCTTTTAACTTCTCTAATATATTGTTTCTATATTTTTGTTCCATTTTTGTTTAGACTGACTTTCAATTATTGAATGATTTATTGTAATTATAATAACTCATATTTATTTATCTTTTAATAGGGTATCTACCCTCCTCAACTAGAGTCATAATAAAACCACCAAGGATTTTCCCATGATCTTCAAAATTTTCTATAAAACCTCATATCCAACATAAGGAGGATTTATCACATTTACACATTGCAACATCCCTAGATTTTATGAAATTTATTCTTTAAATTTAATTTAAATTAATTAATGTATTGTGTCTCACTATATAAATAGTTTAACCTTCATCAAACACCATACCATTTTTATCTTGTGTTTCACACATCATCGACTGCCTTTGAAGACTTAAGTTACACACAAGATCGATTCTTACCTAAAAATTATATATTAATATTGTTATTATTATAGTAAAGACAATTTTATAACAATTGGTGAATGAATTAGATTAACTAAGATATGAAATTATGGTATACACATGTTTCTATGATCAATTCATTGGTCACCAATAAATAAGAAATGAAAATAATGACCAATTAAGAATCAATGTTCTAAAAAACCTAGTAATGATAGAATAAGTCATTCTCTTATTTATTTATATTTATGCATTACACTGTAATTTAAATTTTAAAATTCATTCTATTTTTTATATCAATCTTAAAATGTGATAGTGAGTTTCTCATAAATCTTATATTGAATGGAATACGGCGTTATACTGAAAAATAATATATATTTTTTTATTATTATTTGATGTTCACGTTATCACATAGTAGTTATATTTTTCTAAATTAGTATGACTAAATATATTATGTTTAAATATGTTTAATATATATTTTTACATTCATCCAATAAATTTCCTAGCTTAAAATAAGAAAAAAATAAAATTTTAAACTTAAAATGATATATATTTTTAAAAGATTCTTTTACCACCATTTAATTGAGAACCCATATTAAATATAATTTATAACAAAATTTAAATTTTCATAAGAAAAAATAAATTTCATTTTTGAAATATAAAAATTAGAATTTAGTTTTCATGATTTTTTTAATTTTTCTATAAATTTCACATTTTGATGTATAGTGGATAATACTAAATTTTAGTTCAAAACCGATTTTTCATAAAATTGATTTTTTAATGTTTAATTATGTATTAATAATATTTTTAAAGTATATATAGAATTAGTTTATATAATTTAATCTAATTATGATCATTTTAATGAATTTCACCTTAAATTTTGATATAAAAAATAAAAAACTTTTGAACACTTACATAAAATACATTCTTTGTCATATAGTTTGTGGGAATAATTTTAAGGTAATTTCATGCAATTTTTTCAGAGGAATTTAGAAAATTGGATTAAATATTTTTAATAATAATTATTTATAATTTATAATATGTTTCAATTTTTTTCTTACCAAATACATTAATTAATGTAATTATATATATTTACAAAATTTAAGAGGGAAATTATCTATTTATTTGATTAAACCGCAATCATAACAACCAAAATGTCCTAGAAAAACGTCTATAGTCCATTTAATTTTAATATTTTTACTCTATATTCCATTGTATCTATCTTTAACAACCATATTATCAACTTTAATTTGGATAAACACACGTGGAATTCTATTTTCAATATATTATAAGAATAAAAGTCCTCCTCTACTAAAAAAAGGCACTCACACTTCCAATTTCATCACACCACTTTATCCCCCTTAGATCATATAAAATAATCAAAACTAATATAACTACTTCCCTCAAATAATTTTATAGGCCTCACATTGGGACAAAATTCGTTCCTGAATTCCATTGGTGAAATGAAAAAGTAGTTAACAAAAAATATCAAACATTCATTAATATGATTTATGACATTATTTATTTCTACACTCCAATAATATATTATTATTCAATGAATATATATTAACATAAATATCATAAATATACCAGGTTTTTATTTTAAGGGTTCAACATACACCTATTGACACTTCAATGAAATGGCTAATGAGATTAACATTTATGTATAGCGAACTACCTCTTCACATTACTAGGTCGTTCATTTTATCCTTCACCATCTCTCATGGTTTGGATTTATTATAGAATGAAAATTTTCCTATGATATATATATATAGATATATTTAATTAATGAAATTTCTAATCTTATGGAATTTTTCTATATACAGACCTTCATTCTTTCAATTTTCTATAAACACAGTAACAACCTTTTTGGACATGTGGACTACGGCCTCCTCAAAGCGATGAGATACATTAAAAAATTATATGACATTTTATATTGATATAATTTATAAACAATTTTGTTATAAATAACATGTATATGATATTAATCACCTAATTGTTTTTCTGTAATTATAATATATCATTTTTTACACCATTTGACACACTGAAAACGTGATAACGTTGTTCGTGTGTGTGTGGACTACCACATCCACTACACAATGTGATTATATTAACATAACAAGATATATATATATATATATATATGATTAAATAAAATTAAATTTATGATGTAATTATATTTCTAGAATAAAAAATGTTACTTACTTTTTTTCAATAATGATTGTTGAAAATGAGAACGTTACTCATGCATACGTATAACCTACCAAATCTTTAATTTTAATGAAAGTTTATTTTACAAAATAATGATAATGATAGAAAAATTATTTTATCAATATAAATGGTTATTATTTAATTATTATTATTCTTTATATGGTTATATAGTGTCCCCATTCACCATATTTGACCTCCCAATATCCTTTTTGACACATAAACCCAATATAGTCAAATCACCAAAACATAAAAAAATTATTTTTGTATATTTTATAAAATAATAATTAGTGAAATAAAACTAATTATGATCACAAAGAATTTACTAAAGATGTTAAATAATAAAAATTGGTTTATTGTTCAAGAATACAAGGACACATGTTACAAGGCAGACTCAATGTAATGGATGTTCATCTGACATTTTCATATATGAGATATATGTCATATAGACCACGTATTTATTTTTTGTGGTGTATCTACTTCTCCATTTGATATTTTATATATTTAAATATTTACTATTAATTTTATTTAATTGTTTCATTTGATAATTATTGCCTTTTGGGTATCTGGTTTAAATTTTATCATTATTGTAAATGATTTCATCTCAATATTTTTTTGTTGGGGAATTTCATGATGATATAGACCATTATTATTTTATAACGTACACAGAAAAAAAAATTCATTATATAATATTTTTATAACTTTTATGTTATATTATTTCTTTTAAAACATTATTTTTCATGGGGATAGTTATTTAAGTGTTTAATTTGGTATGGTATTGATTGAAGGTTTAAATATTCATTTTCAAAAAAAAATTATTTGTGTTTATATTCTTGGTATTATTTTTCACATTTATTTATATTGATATAAATTAATTATTAAGTAATTTTTTTTTATTATCAATTACCTTTAATGGTTTTAAAAATTAATATTTTTAGTCATTTTAAATGGAACATTTAAAAATACAAAGGAATGTTCCATTATTAATACAAAAAGGTGACAATGACTTGTCCACCACCAAGGACATCATTTTTATTTTACATTACATGTCAAGATATAAAATTTCCTAAATTGAAAAAAAACACTTATATTTTGGTTATTTTTCTATTTTAAATGTATTTTTTATGAAAATAGTGATTTCTTACTAAAAAGGGTTCTTAAAAAATGATATCATTATCTGAAATTATTTTTTATATGTGACTAAGAATAATTTTTCGGAGGGTTTTATGATTAGAGTGTATTTATATTTTTTTTAATTTAGTGTTATATGAAAGGGCTGAGCCTAATATAGCTTATATGGAGATTTGATCCCCTATAAATATCCTGGGGGAGCCCGATATAGCATATAATAATGTCTGCGACCCATTATAGCTCATCAGAAATGGGTGAACCCGATATAGCTTATAGAAAAGGTTAACCAAAATTATATATCAAAGCTGTGCTAGATATAGATTATATGAAGAGTGATTCTAATTAAATATTACTATTGTATTCGGTTATGAGAATGTATTATATTGGACATGTAGTTATCCTAATTAATAGGTGTTTGAAAGGGTTTATGTGTTTTATGCTCTGTGTCACAAATATAGGTTTTAATTTCATTCAATGGGTTTTAATTATTTCCCATGAATCATTTTTTTCTTTATTATAATTTTTGGATTTCAAATTATTGAAGAACATGGATGATAAATGTAAACATTATATGATTTTCTGTGTTTTTATTGATCTAATGGTTTCCTTTATTTTTATAATCATTATTGTGATTTTTTTCCATCCCATGTTTTTAAAATTTACTCATAGGTATTCAGGATAGTTAAAGGAATAAATGAAATAATGTAGGAATTCATAGAGATTTTCCATTAAAAGAATTCGTGATTAATCATAAATTTGTTAGATTATGGGAAAATGTATACTATTTTGAAAAGTACACTTTCTATTTTATGGTATTATAATGTATGATTTGTGGCCTAATATTATAATATTATAAACATGAAAATATCCTCAATGTGATAAAATATAATTTCTTCAATAAGACTCAATATTATGTATTTTTTGTGGATAGGGGGTTATTTTTGGAATCATATAAAATGATTGGACCAAAATATATGTAACTATAGTGTTAATTTAATCCCTTAGAATATTTTCATTATTGTTTTGTAAAAATGATTTATCATTTAATATTTACATAGTTCTTCTTCTAATGTTTTCTTATTCTAAGTGGTTCTCCATATAAGAAACCTGAAATCATTAATGGGTAGAATCATGGTAATAGCATGCTTCTAAATTAGCATCCTAAGATGGTTGGAATTGGAACTGATTAGTTTTTTTAGATATGTCTCAGTTATATCCATCAGAATGATTAACCCGACCAACCATAAATTAACAGGGCCAAAATCTCGTATTTTATGTGGAAATTACCCCCCCATCATTCAATTGATGAAATTACCCAATGAAATTAGATGTATGGATCAATGTTATAGAAAATGTATTTGAAGTCATGGTATATTCATAAAATCAAAATGTAACTCTTTCCATCTATTTATGTGAAGGTGAAGATGACTGATGGTGGTATGTTGATAATAATATGAGATATAGAGAATTTCCTGATTCTATGGAATGGAAAACATTCAAGGATATTTTTCTTAAACAATATTTCAATAAATATTTCCCTCTTAGGATAGAATTTTTTTTCAGTAGTTAGGGAACAAAGATAAATATTCTTTGGATACATATGTAGAAAAAATCAGATGATTTTCCTGCTATATACCAAAAAAAATATTTGAGACATTGATAGTAAAATTAATACATTTGAATCAGGATAGAAACCAATTATTTAAATATATTTGGCATCTTATAATTTTAAATGTTAAATAAATGTTGTTTGTTGTGATATAAAAGTTTAAATAATGTTTTTTATCACTTATGTTCCAAAAGATGAGAATAATATTAAATAGTCAAGATGGAATGAAATAATGATGAAACCAATTATGAATTATAAAGGTAATCCAGAAACTAGTTCCATGTTTATTAAAATACATTTTGGTGAATGTACAATAGGCTATGGATAAAATTCATTGTGTGTTAAGTACAATTACCATGATATAACTATCATTATAATATTAATAGTATATTTTTACATGTTTCGGTGGAAAATTACTCAGTGTGGACATAATCATGATCAGATAAAGAAAGGGATGGAAAAATCAATTTCTACATCTAGTATTTATATTGGTCCATCTGGTGAAGTGATGTATGCTCTATGGAGTTCTATAATTTACTTGAGTTTGATCATAAGATCAATGTCTACGGAACCCCTATTTTAGGAATTGCAAAAATATAGGAAACTCTTATTGAGATTTAGTAGATGTTTGAGGTTTATATTTAAAATTAATTTAAGGAAGAATGCCTCTATTTGTGTAAATTTATGTTAATTGTTATCAGTAACCATTAGTTTTATATATCAATGGAATTATATAATTTTAATTTTGCTATTATTATTTCCCTTTAGAGATTAATTCATTATCTCATCACATGAAATGTTTAGTTATCATTTTATATTATAATCATTTTTGTTTTCGTTTATATTATGATTCAGGAGGAATAAAATATTATCCATTTGAGTATTATTTAGCCCATTAGAATTTATTATAGTACCTCAAGAATGAACTGTCATCTAGAATATTCATTTTATGGATCAACAGATGAGATTTTGTTGGAAACTAATTAATGAATGAATATATAATCATCAACAAAGTATATTTTAGGATTCTCATAGTATAAATAGGGAAAAAACCTTAAAATCTAGAAAAAATATCATGAAATTATATTTTATCCTTTTAACATCACTTCTTATGATGTTAGTGAAATTTTCAAATCCAATTTGACTTGGGGTTTTTTCATCATTGATTCCCGTTGGAAAATGTTCTCTATCACCGTTTATTATCGCAAGGGAATTAGGTTTCCCTTCTAAATACATGTTTTGATTCCCAACCAAATTTTTTTATATTTTCAATACAAGATATGAACAAATTTTGGTAACAATATTATTTCTTAGTTTATATTTTTATGACCAGTTTTTATTAATAATTTCTACGATGTTGGTCTCAATAATGAATTTATTGAAAAGTTGATCATTTATTAACCAAGAATAATATCTGGGAGAAATTAATTTCTTGTGGGGTATAATGTATAATCCATTGATTTTTTGGAAAATGTTTTTCTAAATTAATTTAAATTCATTAATATATTATTTTCCACACTATTCATATTTTATTCTTCATCACAAGAAACTCATGGTTTAACAGGGGTTTCATTCAATTTTGACAACCTTTGAGGAATTCTATTATGAAAAATATCGAGTATTAATGGATAAAAATATACTATTAATATTATAATGATAGTTATATCATGGAAATTGTACATAAGGGAATTAATGTTATTAACTAAATCGTGATGATTTAGTTTATTCTTGTTTATAATATGAATTCATTGGTTACCAATTAATTATAATTTATAATAATAATAAATTGAATATAAATGATATATATCCAAGATAATAATATAATAAATTCTTCTCTTATTTATTAATATTTATGAATTAAATAGTTATTTTCCATTTAAAGGGTCTCAATGTATGACATTGTACCCAAAATGTAACAATGTGTTTCTCTGAAATCTTATGTTTCACAGAAGAATGCGTTAAGTTGAAAAATAATATTATATAAATATAATTATTTTTTGTGGTAGTTTTCTCTTAGTCATTGAATTTTATTGAATGAATAGGAGTAAATATATTATTTCTACCCATGTTTATTAAATTATTTTTGAATTCATCCAATAAATTTTGTAGACGTAAAATAAAAATAAATACAATTATAATCATAGAAATTCAAAATATTTTTTTAAAATATTTTTACTACCTTTTAATGGTGAACCCATTCTAAATATGATTTTACTCTTATAATTTATATATACATATAAAATATTTTTCAATAAAAAATATCACAATCTAATTATTGGATTAATTTTTATTTATCCAATACCTTTAACATTTTGAAGAATATTGAATAATACTGAATTTATCTTTTATATAAGATTTTGTATAATTGATTTATATAATTAAATTATATTTCTATATGGTTTTAAATTATAATTAGATCAATTATATATCATTTTAACCAATTTAGGACATTCTATTCAAATTAAAATTACATTTAGATATGAAAATTTATCAAACAATTGATCTATTACTTTAAAAAACATGATTTGTTGTCCCATATGCGAGATTAATTTTAAATTAATTTCTCAAAAAAATGTGATTTTAATTTTGAAAAATGGTTTTCATACTTTTATTATTAATATATTATAATATATTGTAAATAAAATAAATATTTTATATAAAAAATATTACTGAATGTAAATAAAATTAATTACAGTGACTAAGGGGAAAATGAGCTTAACAAGTGACTAAATCATAAACGTAACAGAATAAATTCTATTGAAACTTTTAAAAGATACATTTAATGTTAATATTTCCACACTATTTATCCTATTATAAAATTTGGAAAATTATTGGTTCCACATGACATTGTAAAAATGTGGGGTGAATTCACTTTTAATAAATTTAAAAGAATGTCACTCATCCTCCATTATAAAAAGTCCCACAACCTTCTCATTTCATCAAACATCAGAAACCCCATTTTCTCAAAAAAAAATCCATGGATAAATAAGCTCCAAACCATGATAACCATACATTATTTGAATTATCATGGGAAAAAATCAAACCAAGTAGTCCTTTGGTGCAAACCAACAGTAGTTACCTGAAAAAGAGCCATATTTCATCAAAATGAATCCTTAATAAGGTTTCCTTCTCCAATCACTTCATATCATGTTATTACATGAATATATAATAACATTAGTATACTAAATTTTATTATATTGTTTTATGGTATATGATATAACTAGACATGGTCACACTTCCCTAAAATCGGTTGCAAAATTAACTTTTGTTTAGGGAAAACTATTTTTGCATTTAACAATGTCATTTGTTTTATTTTTTCACCCATCATTATTAGGAATTATGATGGAAAAAATATTTTTATATGAAATATTTATAGTGAAATTTATTAAAATTATATAAATTTTTATTTTAAGGCTTTCATCGCACCATTTTTTTATTTTAACGAAAAGTTTAACTTTTTATAGTTTTGGAAGTATTTTGAGATTAATTGAAAAATTATTATTTTATAGGTGTTTATGTTTTTTGAAATTCATTTTATCTTTTTTGAGCAAAAGATAAATCTTCAATTTGAATACCCAAATATTGCACAAAAGTCCAACCTCATGAACTATGTATAGATCTGGTGTTATTTATGTCTGGGCCATATCTCAAAAATGGATTTTACAAAGGATATGAAATTTAACATTGATAAAGAGTATATCATATGGAAGAATTCCATATATTGTCCCCACTTGATTCGACATTTCTCATGGTCATTAATTCATGGAATGTGTTAAATTTGAATATGAATTGCCTCCTACCTAGAATTAAATTCACAGATTAAATTAGCTAAAACTCCTACATCACAAGGCCAAAAATGATGAATGTTAGTTGGTAGAATTAGATAAAAATATTTATGAACATTTAATAAGGATAATTTTCCGAATTCAATAATTTATTGGTTCATCACTATGAATGCATTCATTTAAATATTTTGGTGTAAAATTATCTTCCTGATCCCTATAAAAATGTATCTCACTTTCTTTTAAAAGTGTTGGAATGTCATTGTGATTTTATTTATTTTTTCACTTTTTTACATCTACAGAATATTTTTATATTTTTAATTTATTTAGTATTTATCTTCATATCTCATTCATTCATTTTTACTTTTATGTGTTTCTCCCTCATTATACATTTCTATCTCTATGAAAATTTGGAATGAACCACAACATTTTTTCATGTGAGAGAATGCTAGTTGATTTAGATTAATTACAATTAAAATAAAATATATTTATTTAATTTTTATTTTTTCATTTGTAGTTAAATTATTTATAGTGTGGGATTTCCCCGTATTTTCAAGCATTGATTTCTTCTTCTCATTCAACATCAATCCTTCAATTTACAGTCTAAATCATGCATATGATAGGGAAAGGCATGGGTAGGCATGACTAACAATGTGGTCTCCTATAAACCTTTAGGAAGATTATTTTTACACATGCATCAATGTCGTTGTTGGGTTTATAATATTTCTAATTAAATGTTGTATTATGATAGATCTTGATAAATATATTGAATTTATATTGAAAATATATTAATGTATAATGATATCAACCATTATGATCTACAAAGAATGAATTCTCTTCTTCTATCATTCTAACGTATTTTTTTTCACATTTCATACACACACCTATTTATATTAATATTTCATAAATATTTCAATATAATAAAATATTATATTATTTGTCTATATATTATTTAAAATATAAATAGTGAAAATAATAATATTGGTTTTCCTTATGTTTCTTTATTGATACCTACAATGGGTGTGCACTATACTCCATGATTACATACATAATATATCGATTGATGGTCTTTTAAAAATATATTTTCATCAAATTGTTGTAGTTTTTATGGATACAAGTGGTATTAACTCTCTATTTATAATAAAAAATTTTATATAAGTTCCATTTGTTCATTTGGAACACAAAAAACAATAAATTCCAAAAAAATAATAACAATTTTTCCATGATGTATTTCTATTCACATTATATTTCATAGAGTGGCCAATCTCAGGCACCCGAATAAGTTTTTAATGAAATTTATGTTCATTTTGAATGTATTAGTGATAAATTGAATAATCTCGGCAACCAAATAGAGTATATATCTGAATGTGTGTATTCATGTTAAAATCAACCTGTACCTAAACTAAAAATCTGAATCAAAACAACTAAAGGAATAAATTTCACCAATAATTTTCGATAAAAAAAGAACGTAATATGGGTGATATAGAGAAAATAATTTTATTAGTTACATCATTATAAACTTAGTAATTTCTCATGGAGGTCTATGATGTACACATTCTAGTTGATGCACTAATGGGAGATCAACAATTTTTTTAAAAATCAGGGAATAACATTGTTTTAGATAACCTGAAACTTAATTTTCATGTTCTGGATGATGAAAAAACAATTCCACTATACGTCAATCTTTCATTGGAATATGATCATGATGATACACCTACTATGATGGAGTTTCCAATTGGTATGATCCATCCCTCGGGGCTCGTGTCGTGACTACCCCAAGCCTGCGTTCTATAAGCCAAGAACTGGCGACTAGCACCAAAGGCGTATATCCCTAAACTAGGAAGGAATTGCATTTATAACTATAAACAAACACATCAAAGTACACAACTAGATGCAAAACACTAGTTAAAAATAGTATAAAAAAAGTGTGCTGGAAAATAAAAGCGGTCGGAAATACAAGCCCCGCAGTAAATTACAAGTACAACTGAAAAAGGGACAAACAGCTAAAAGCTAAAGAGCAGCTCCTAGATCGTCCTCCGGGGTTCCTAACTAAAGTTTAGGTACTTATGGCCACCACAACACTCCAAGTCTGTCAGACTCCACTATTTACCAACTCGTCATATGGTCCACATCCAGGTACTATCCAGTACTGGCCCTCTCGGCCTCCGTCAGCGTTGTCCGTCATCTGCATCCAATACATTGAGGTGCAGGCAGAGCCCATGCTGGGGAGAGTATAATGATACTCATTTGGGACCACGAGACCCTCAAGGTCACACAAAATCCAACAAGGAAAAATCACAAAGTACGAAATCAATAGATAATCATTACTTAGGTATATTCCCATACATATACCTAAGTTATCTAGAAACCCATCTCAATCATGAGGAAAACACAAAAGTAAAAGACTTAACTCAAACTATTATTTTTATTATCAAAACCATGGCTAGTGGAGTACTCCTCCTCTATCGAGTACAATGAGTATACAACGTCACACATAGGTTCTTTCCACTATCCTTGGACTGTTGAGGAAATCCTCCTGTCAAGTGCCGTGGGTATTTTGTATAAGACAGAGGTGCTCCCCCCATGGGTCTTCCATGTCACACAGAGGCACTCCCCTAATAGCCTATAGAGGTACTACCCCAATCGTGTATTGCGGGTGTGTCGCGCACACATATAGGTGCTCCTCCACCATGGGTCTGCCGTGTCACACAGAGGCGCTCTCCACTGGGCTAGTTGAGTCACTCCGAGTAGAATTAGTCAAGCAGTCGTCAGGTCTCAGCCAGCTTCTAGGTATCCATACTTTTTCTTCTCATCACCAAGAGAATACACTCCATGAGCTACTGGTTGATACTCCAATTGTCATGAAGTATCACGTAGAAGTATCTCAAAGGGCCACCACGTCATATGGGTCTCAACGCAATAGATGGAGCATCAATCGGATGCCCGGTCTATGAGTTATTAGCCTTTTAGTCTTAGGGGCCCAGTTGGATTCGTGTACAAACCAACCCAACCATATCTCCACTATTCCCTGAACACCAATGGGGTATACTCAAAGGGACTGTCTCTCAACAAGATTACCATCTCTGCTGACGGATCCTCAAACAGATGTCTGGTGCCACATATATGGCCAATGTAAGCAAAGGGTCGGTAGTGGGCCTGGGTCTGGTCCGACCCGGTCGGACCGACTCGGCCCCAACTAGTCTAGGATGACCCGGTCTGGAACAACCTGGACAGACGTGATGGGTCTGACCCAGGCTGTTGGGTTGTTCAACCCATGATGTTAGGCCCGGTCTGCGAGGCCCGGCACAACGGACTGTGAGGGCGGTTCGGGTCATATTCCACCACACAGGTGACTCGGCCCGAAGGCTGGGGCCTATTTGGCCAGTGACGCAAGAGGTGTGGCTGGTGAGGTTGGCAGCGTGGTGGACAGCGGGCGGGCCAAGCGAGGTGCAGGTAGGCATGCTGGATGCCAGGAAGACCGTATGTGCGCCGGGCAGGACGCGGGGGCGCGCAGGCAGCACGCAGGGGCACCGGGTAGGGCGCGGGGCACCCTGGAGGCTGCCAACAGGTCCGGGCAGGCTGCAGTGCCACTTGGGCAGCGCGTGGGGTCGCCGGGCAGGGCGCAGTAGAGCCAGGCAGCGCGCGGCGTGCCGGCAGGCCGGGCATGGCACGGCGGCGCGTTGGCAAGCGCGACAGCACACGGGCAGGCGACGAGGGGAACGGCGGCGCGCGGCCAGACCCGTGAGGGGCGCGGCGGTGCGCGGGCTGGCCACAGGGCATGCTGGAGCACGCGAGACAGCACCTGGGTAAGCTGCGGTTTACCCGGTGGGGCACAGTGGTGTTGAAATAGAAGTATAGGTCCACCGCGGGGCCGGTGTGATTCACGGAGGCAATGGGTAGCACATCCTTTGTCGTTTCCACCTTCATTGTCATCGCCTCATCACCATGCCAAAGAATCCTTACAAAATAACTACGAAGGGAGTCGGGCATGTTAGTTTGGCCCACACCCTACACATTTAGAGATGATGTCATTTGTCTCATCAGAATGAATCTCAACAATTAATTATAACACTTTGTATCAATTTTTCATTCGATGATGAGAGGAAGAAAAGGGAAACATCAACATACAATAACCCCTATCTTAATATTTTTCATTCATCATTCGTTGACATTTGAAGTCGCTGGAAGAAGATGAAAGAATTATTCATTCTTCGAGTCTTCCATGCTCTCCGAATCTTGAGTTGAGTCGGCCACAGAAGTCCCTCCACGTCAGTAGGATTCGTGGAAAGAAGTCAAAGAATAAATCTGGCATTCTTCACGTTCTTTGTTCGGAGGAGAGTTCTTCATTGGGAGAACATTTCTCCCATGCTCCTCTCAATTCCAAAAAAAGGGACATGGGAATGATATAATATTAGATTAGTCGTCTAATGTTATGTTGGCATACCAATTCCAAAAAAAGAATTAAAACCCCAGCTCCACCAAATTAAATGCATGAGTGTTGTCTCATTAATTTGGAGGATGCTAAGAGGCTCTCTTTAAAAAAACACATGCGTTGGCGTAATTAATTGTGCATGGTGGTCACGAGGCTCTCCCTCATTAATGAGGGAGAGTGGGGAGGTTTCATCTTCCACCATCAATAGTGGTCAGATGGTCCTCACCCCTATCATTAATAGGGAGGTTATGCTGCTCGGGTGGTCCCCACCTCAATTATCCTCCCATGGGAGGTTATGCTCGGGTGGACCCCACCATCATAACCTCTCATGGGAGGTTAGGGTGTAGCGGTCCCACCACCAACTCCCAATGGTAGTTTTTAACCAACACAATCAACACATGGCGGCTTAAAAAATTTAATGTGTGGCACTTTATTTTATTATTTTTTTTATAAAATGAAAAAACTAACTTTTATTCCCAATCGTCTACTGTCGAGGTGAAATTCTTCTTAAGAAAATATTGGAGCTAACAATTCCACGGTGCCCTTGGATTTCAGTTTCTAGCACCGGGTCCAATGTAATAAAATCCCACACGTACTTTTACTGATCGTAATTGAACAAAACTTCAATAATTGATTCTGGGTACACCGGGCCTCGGAATCAAGCCCCGTAAATTTTCACAAACTCATAAAAATACCTTGTATTTATGAATAAAATTTACATAGAATATTCGGGTCAATAAATTCTCCCCACCTCATGGCTTTACATCCCCATAATCAACAACTCACACTATGGGAACAAATGGGGATACTGATCATGCATCTGAGCCTCCCGCTACCATGTCCTCTTCTAGAGGTTCTCGTGCTTCCAAAAAACACGCACTAGAGGTATTGAACATCCTCGTAGGACCTTCTCCTATTGATCCTCAATCTAAAATAGATCCTCCATGAAATTATCCCCATCGTCGATGTCCAGCTCCCCATAGTCGATGATGTGAGTGGTCGTGCACGTATCTCCTCAGCTGAGATACGTGGAAGACTTCATGCACTCGGTGCAACTGAGGCGGAAGAGCTAGGCGGATATCCACCTCACCTACTCTTTTGAGAACCTGGAAAGGTCCGATAAACCTTGGAGATAACTTTACTCCTCAGCCAAATCTCCTTATACCTCGTCGAGGTGATACCCGTTGGAATACATGGTCACCAACGTTGAACTCGTGAGGTCTCCGTCTCCGGTCGGGATATGACTTCTGTCTACTATGTGCAGTCTTCATCCACTCCTGGATGATCTGCACCTTCTCTGTGGTAGCCCGTACCATCTCTGGTCCCACTAGTGCTAACTCCCTTGGGTTTTTCTAGCACAAGGGTGATTCGCATGTTCGAACATACAAGGCCTCAAAAGGTTTCATACCGGTGGTGGAGTGATAACAGTTGTTGTAGGAAAACTCCCGCAAAGGTAAGTGATCCTCCTAGCTGTGACTGATGTCAGGGGACGCATTCACATAGAATTTCCTCAAGGGGCTAAATGGTCCTCTGAGTCTGGCCATCTATTTGAGGATGGAAGGTGGTGCTGAGACGTATCTGCCTTCCGAAATCCTCTAGAAACCCCTTCCATGGCCGGGAAGTAAACCATGTATCACAATCGGAGAAAATAGAAGTAGGTACTCCATCAAAACGCAAAATCTCTTGCACATAGAGGTGTCTCATTCTCTCTACTGAGCCCTACACTCTGATCAGTAGGAAGTGGGATGACTTGGTGAGTCGTTCAATGATCACCCTAATCGAATCAAGACTCCTGGATGTACGTGAAGACATGTCACGAAGTCCATGGATATCCCATACCACATCCACTCTAGGACCTCTAAGGGAAGAACCAAGCCTACTGTTACCTCGTTCTCCTCCTTCACTTGCTGATAAGTGAGGCATCATGAGATAAACTCAGTTACCACCTTCTTCATACCTGGCCACCAACACTATCTTCGAAGATCCCGATACTTCTTCGCCACTCCGGGATGTACCTCTAGAGGGGATGTGTGAAACTCCATCAACACTTCCTCCGGAAGTGCCACTGGTACCTAGGTATGTTTTCTGAAGAGGATGATGTGATCCCCATATTGAGAAAATCCATTAGGTTTCTGCCTTGTGGATATCTGACCATGTCATGTCTCGCAGTCAGCATCCCCATGTTGTGCCTCCCTGACTCGCTGATGAAGTGGGGGTTCGAATGTAAGATAGTGTGGAAAGCTGCTCCATCTCTATCCACAAAGGATATTTCTAAAGCAATTAGCTAATCTGTCACCTCTCCTAGCATCTATATACCAGATCTCATGTTGAGAGCATCTACTATAATGTTCCCTTTCCCAGGAGTATATAATATCTCGAAGTCATAGTCCTAGAGGAACTGGAGCCACCACCACTGTCTTAGTATCAAGTCCTTCTGAGAGAATATATACATGAGACTCTTGTGATTAGAGTACACGGTAAAACATTCTCCCATCAAATAGTGCCACCACATCTTCAAGGAGAAGACCACTACTGCTAACTCCAGATCAGGGGTAGCGTAGTTCTGCTCATGGTGCCTCAGCTGCCGAGAAAAATATGTGATCACACCTTGCTCCTGCATCAGGACATACCTGAGTCTGCTACCTGATGTGTCGCAGTAGAATACATACCCTACACCTTCCTCTAGAAGCCTTAAGATAGGGGCACTAGTCAGCCTCTACCTGAGCTCCTGAAAGCTCTGCTGGCATTTCTGCGACCACACGATGGATTGCCCCTTCTTTTTGAAGGGTGATAGTGGCATTGAAACTCTGGAGAAGTCTGGAATCAATCTTAGATAGTATCCAGCCAAGCATAAGAAACATCATACCTCCATCACACTCGTGGGTGGCTCCCAAGAAAATAACGCCACGATCTTCACTCGATCCACTGCTACTCCAGCCTTGGAGATGACATGTCCCAAGAAGTGAACCTCTTGAATCCAAAACTGGCACTTTGAGAGCTTACCATAAAGCTGGTGCTCTCGGAGTGTGTCCAGTACTACCCACAAATGTTAGGCATGATCCTCCTGAGTAGTCGAGTAGATCAAAATGTTGTCGATGATGACTACGAAAAAGTGATCAAGGTATGGATCGAAGATCCTATTAATGAGACTCAGGAACACTACTGGAGCAATTTTTACACCGAAGGGAATAAAGAATAACTCATAGTGGTCGTAACTACACCTGAAGGACGACTTCGGCACATCCCTGTCTCGAACTCTGAGCTGGTGATAGCCTGGTCTGAGGTCTATCTTCAAGAACCACCAAGCTCCCTTTAGCTGATCAAAGAGGTCGTCAATCCTCGAGAGTGGGTACATGTTCTTCACAGTCAGCTGGTTTAGGCGACGGTAGTAGATACAAAGCCTTAAGCTCCCATCCACCTTCTTGGCGAATAGAATCAGGGCTGCTCAGGGAGAAACACTGGGTCGTAAGAATCTCTTTCCCTGTAATTCCACTAGTTATTCCTGCAGCTCGTGAAGCCCTGCCGGATCCATCTGATATGCTGTTGTAGATATCGGTGTCGTCCTAGGGTACAAGTCAATGTAGAAGTCTAGCTCTCTGCGAGGAGGTATTCTTGGAACATTGTCAGGGAAGATATCCACGTACTAGTCCACCACTAAAGGATAAGTCAGACTCTCCACATCTACTGCTCTGAGTGTAAGGAAAGGCAACTGGTGAGTGATCAGCTGCACCATCTTCCATGTAAGTCTGTCATGTGCTGCAAAGGTTCCCTTCTCACTGGTGAAGGTAATCCTAGTCCCATCTGTGCGGACACACCACGCTTTTTCCTAGTATAGTCAAACTAAGCATGGACTATAGATAACCAGTCCTTACCCAAGATGATTTCATAAGGCCTCGATGATGCTACTAGGAGATCCGAACCGACATTATCGCCTCCTAGATTAAGCTCACACTACTGGAACCATTGTGTAATCATCGAATTAGCTCCCTTAAGAGTCTCTAGCCGTAAGGATCAAGCCAACAGCTTTGTCAGAATCTCTAAGCTCCGAATGAGGGTGGTGGAAAAGAAAGAGTGACTGACACCTGTGACTATAAAGAACTTATACTAAGTGAAGTACACACTGATTGTAGCTCAAATCATCTCCAGAGCGCCATGGTCATATGTTTCAGATGCCTGAAGCTGAGCTCTCCCCTGTCCACCTGCTCTCTGCGGTCAGGGTGGACTTCCTTGTGGTACTGGTGGTAGAACCTCGTAACATCATCCACCACCAACTGCTCGACCAGCTCCTCTGCCACGTTTGTTTGATCCCTACAGACTGCATCAATAGAATCTCTGCCTCTGCCTGTGAGGTCACTCAACAGTCTGCTGATCATCTGAGCGGCGGGTCAGATAGTCATGAGCCATGTGACCAAGCCTGCCGCATGAGTAACACTTCCTGATACTGACATGTGTGTATCTTCTGTATGTGCCTCACACAACCGATCCTGAGTCATGCATTCGACCACCTATATGTCTGTTCCTCTTGAACCACAGTGACATATGTGTACTTCCAGCTGCAGAAGACTTCGCTACATGTTGTCTAGTGGTGGGTCTCTCTTCTAGAGACTACTCAGCAAGGAAACTCTCCACTAGGATAGCTCTCTCCAACACCCCCTCTTGGGTCTGATGCTATGTAATATCACCAAAGCACTGATCTCCCGCCTGAGTCCCTACTAGAATGTCCAGGTCCTAAGGAATGGGTCTCGTACCATATCTGTGGAGTAGCATGAGAGGTCAGTGAACCTCACTGAGTACTACACCACCATCATGATACCCTACCGTAGATGAAGTATCTCCTGTATCTGCACCGCTTGAAGGGTAGCTGGGAAAAACTCTACCTGGAACATGCTCTCGAAGTCTACCCAATGATGTTTCGCCTCGTTATGAACCAGGAGAATCAGGCTGCACCACATTCCTGTTACTTCCTGAAGGAGGTTGGCGGTAAGGATCACCATAAAGTCTGATGGTGTCCCTACTAGCCTGAAGACTCTCACCACAACCTCCATCCAATCCTCAACCGCCAGTGGGTCCATCAATCCCCTAAACCAGGGAGGCCTCTAGTACTGAAACTCATGCAAATTAATTAGGTAATGAAAATGTTATATAATGGAATTCTGGTTTTCATAATTAAAAGTGTTTTGAAAGGGTTCATATATATTATAATGTAAGTCATGTAAATAGAATTAATTCATCGCTATTGGTTTTAATGATATTACCTGAACAAGATGTGTTATTATTGTTTACATGAAATTTTCTTATTTTATATTCTAAAATATCATTTATGATAAATTTAAGCCTTATATGATTTTAACTATTTTTACCAAACTAATAGTTTTCTTTTCTTTTTTATATCCCTTATTGTGCTTTTTTTATTATGCCTTGAATTTAAAATTAATTCATATAGATTATGGATGGGTAAGGGAAATGAAGATTTTTTTTAATTTTGGATATTTTATAGGAATAGAATCCATTATTTATTTAATTTTTTTTTATTATGGAAAAAATTGATACTGCTCAGAAGTGTCCAGTTTTTGTTTTACGCTTTTGTTATGTATGTGTTATAAGAAAATTCAATAATACAATAAACCTAAAAAAGACTCCATATGTTAATGAATGTATTATCATGACTAAAAAACAAAATTATTTAACTTTTATGGTCTTCCCATATAAAAATTCTATCCAATAATGGTTTTAACACTTAAAAAAGAGACAATTTTTGTAGCGACATATTGATTTTTAATCACATCCTTCTATTATATTTTTTAGTATGTGAAATTATTATTTCTCAAATTTATATCAGTGTTTTTAAATAATAAAATAAATATCATTTTATATTATATAGATATTAAAAATGTTGTATGATCCTTAACGACACATAAATTTTTACTTAGAAAATCGAAAAAAAAATTGATTGTGGGAAGGCTGCCAACTCCAAAAGAATCATACTTCTATCCTTAACCCAACAACACTGATGGTCATAATGTTGGGTTTTAAAAAATATCTAATTTTCTAAAACATATTTTATATTCTTAATTTATAAATCTTATTATTCACATCTATAATTCCATAGAAAAATGAAATTTTGAACCACCCAAACACATAGACAACCACCACAATGTGACGAATGATTTTTATTTTCAACTCATCACATGCTAATATTGATGGGAAAACAAATTTGATGGATAAATTTCAGTTTCATGATATTATTTAGGATCTCGAATTAAAAACCAATATTTTATTATTATTATTATTGAAATATTGTTATCATTATTTCAATCAGTTAAAACGTGTTCAAATGATTTAAATAAAACAATATAATTTTTTCATATTGGGTAATTCATCGGATAATTACATTATATTTCTTATTTAAGAAAATAATTATAACTAAATAACATAATTATAATTTTTATGTAATTATATTGCATTTATAAAACCTCGTAATAATATATTAAGCATGATATGTTCTTATTTGGGTTAGTTATACAACTTACTTGAACAATAGAATGAATTTAAAACATGAATGATTATGAAAACAGATTAATTAGAATAATATAATATAAATAAATATATTATTCTTTTATTATCAATATAGAAAAGGTAAATTGATATTTGACTCATTAAAAAACATTTCATAGATTAAATGTCTATAAATTTTATCTTTGCCGATTTCATCTTTTTGATAATAAATAAAATACTCTTGAAATAAAATTTAATAATAAAAATTGTTATAATTCATCCATTGAAATAAAATTAATTATGATCAAATAAATAACATTTGGATAATTACATATAAATACCCCCTTTTAGAAATCTAGTTGAAAACAATATTGATTACCACACAAAGTATCAAAAAATGTGCGTAGATAATTAATATAAATATAATGAATAATAATAATTTATTTTTATAAATAGTATGGTTAATAAATATGACATTAAATTATTCATATTTTTTATAAAGGATGTGAATGTGTATTCTAATCGGTATGGATATATGATAAGCTATTATTTATATCTAATTTCATTGCATGAGACATATTTCCATTAATCAAACATGATAGATGAATTAAATATTTTTTAATTCCAATTATTTGTATTTAAGAATAATCATGGTGCTCGAAGATTTATACCATGTATTTTTTTAATTTGAAATAAATTTGAATGATACTAAACTTGAATGTGGGTTTGATTTAAATATTACTCAAACTATAAGGTCTTCATTACTAATTATATTTTCAAACCATGTTTTTGTAATTATAATTCTATTGGAAATTTCATTTCCACATTAATAAATTAATAAATAATATTTTATATTCAATTTTTTTTCACGTGAAATTTTATTTACCCTTGGATCATATTTAATATCATGTTTTTTATTATAGAAACCAACACTATCACATCATTTCGTTCGGGGACCTCCTTTTTTAATGTACAAATTATTTTTTTTATTTTTGTGTTTTAATTATATATACCTAAATAAGTAACTAATATCCTTTTATACTACATTACCATCATTACGAATATTAATTAAATATTAATTATATTCTAAATGTCAAATTTTATACACATTTTAATGAATATAAATTTAATGTCTTCTATGTGAATACCTCTTTCTTAGATATTGGTAATTTTGTATTATACTTACATATTAATATTTCAATTAATTATTTATTTAAATGATATTGACCGTAATTTATAAATTTTTTTATATAATTGATTATTTAAATGATCATGGAGGGGCCTTATATCAAATGGGATTTTTCTTATTTCCCCTACATGTGGATTTTATCAAAATAATTCCTTTTTAGACGTTATTATTGAGGATGTTTATTCTTCTCATATAACTATCCACCTTATTTCACAATAATACCAAGGTAATTTCATTCGAATTTAAGGTATTGACCCATCACTACCCATTCCTCTTCTAATAATCCACCATGTAGGATCCTAGATTTCCAACCAAGGCCTTCATTATTTCATACAATATTTTTAATTAATTTTATCATAGTGTATTCTCCTAGAATTATTAAATCTATATGTTTGGTGAAATTATTAACTTAACCATATACCCTTTATCAATAAGGTGTAAATATTATTTTAATTATTATCTTGATTGAATGGTACTTACAAAGAATGAAAATTGATTCCATTGGATAACCATTTATTTTAAATGGGATTATCAGGTTATGATTATTGATGAAATTATTAAATATTTATTAATGTTATAAAATATAAAACCAATATAATATTCTTGGGTTCATTTCATTTTTTTTGAAAGAAACACATATTCATTCCATGTTTTATTTATACAATAAACATGAATTAATATCAAGGGTAATTATTTATGAAACCAATTTTCTTCCAATGTTCATCATGATACGATATGTAATTTCATTTCATTTTTCACTCATAAGTATGGATGATGACTGATGGTGTCATATATCATTATGTAATTAATTAATTATTTGTTTTCAACTCATAATAAATATAATTTTAATTATATTTATGTTTCTCAAAAGTATGGACACTGATGGTGTGGATCATTAAATTAATATTCCCTACAACAAATTTTTTAAAAATATTGAAAATGTATTATAGTTTTATTTTATTTTCATTACTATGATAATTTATCATGGATCTAGTTTATTAAATTATATTTCTAGTACTATATCATTAATTTTTTATGTTGCAACTTGTCATATTACTTGTTTTTAAACTATTCCTATTATGTATAAATTATCTTTTGTTCATTTATTTTACACATACTCTCAGGATATGTTTATTAAATATATTGAACTATTAAAGCTTATGTTTACTCTTACTGATAATCTAAGCACACCCCTTTCCTATTTTTCCAATTCCAATGGTTATGTTGATGAGTATAAAAAGGAAATTGTTTTAGAGATAGGGTAGAGTGTATCAATTATGGAAAAATATACACATTGGTTTTAATATTAGTTACATATGTTTTAAGATAGAAAATATAATAAACATTCCCTTATAGAGATTTTTTATTATTTTTTAGATCAATGTTTACCTTATAAAAATGTTGTCAAATATCGACATGTCTATCTTGAGTTAATATGGTTTAGATAATTTTTTTGGATTAGTTTCATTATAATTGTGAGTATAATGGAGAAAATATAATTAAATCCTTACATATGAGTCTATGTATAGGATGGTATCGTGAAATTTATGAAATGATTGGATTTTTTGGTTTTCATATCAAAATATCAATTTCAAGATACTATCAAGTGGATGTGGATATTGAATGCATTCACCAAGGGGTAATCCACCTAATAATTGTTGTTTAGGTAATGGCTCTATCTTCCCCTAATGAATCATGAGTGGAAAAATGACTTCAGAACTATATGTGATCTTCTAAGGGTGATAAAATGTTTGATAAAATGATAATTACATGCTGTTATGATATATTGATTACTTCGTTACCTTGATGGGTATTATAGATATGTATAAGATAAAATAACTTTAAGTAACATAGTTAAAAAAATTGATATATGTGGAACTGCTGGAAGTACATGACAACTAGATAATATAAAAATATGGAATATTAAATTTGAAAATATTTTTTAAATATATTAAAATTTCCATTTATAGATATTTTTTTTTCACTCAGGCAATCCCTTTCAGTTTTCGTAATTGAAAGATTTAGATATAACACATAGTGTGTGCGTCAATGTAGAGATTACCTCAACAAAACACCATTATAAATTGTAGATATAATGAGATTAATTATGATATGTTAAAACCAAATATCAATAGTTTTTATTAAAAATGTGAAAATAGTTGATGTTTAAAGAACATAAAACAAGAAAAAGGTGTAGTCTCATGAAAGTTCAAGTGATGATGGTAATTATTAATGAAATTAATAATTTAGAATATTCCAAATAAATATTAAGATTAGAAATGGTATTTCCTAATGGTAATTAAATGATAGTTTACATATGGAGGAGGGGACATCGAGCATCAAACCATTATAAGAAAATAAAGAGGCCAATTAGAATGATTGGAGTGTAAAACATTGACATGAAGATAACATAAAACATTCTTCAAAAATAAAAGTATTATAATGGTAGTCTTAATAAAAAACCTTAATAGATTCTTCACCAAAATGGCAAAATAAAAAAATTTAATATGAAGGATATGCCTAATTTTTTCAATGATAATTGTTTCCAAATTTTTTTAGTTGATATCTCTCTATAAATTATTTCATTATACATCTATTTATTTTTAATACCCTTTGGTACATCTATCGGTTTATTATAATTCTAATTTTTAGAATGATAATTATATAATGGGGATGTAATTTCCAAGTTTTTAGAGACATTTTTGGTGTTGTTTTGTTGAAATTATAATAATTATTGTTAATATTATATTTTTAATGAATATTTAACAATGAAATTACAAGGATTTACACAAGAAAAGGGAATTTTATGAATAGAATATAAACCAATTGATACACTTTATTCATTCCTAACTGGGACTTGTAATAAAAATACAAAAAAATAATTCCGGCACATGGTTGATTATTACTCACCATATACTAAATACATCCATTAATTGGGAATAAATCAATATGGGACAATAGTTATAAAAGATTAAAAATTACAACTAAGAAATCTATTTGATCATCATAAACACTGTGTATTACCAATATAAAATCATAATATAAAATGAATTTATGAACCATGGAATATGATATAATTATTCCAAATTAGTAGTCTGAAATAAGAACTATCCATTGTAATGTGATATTGGAATGAATGAATAACTTGGTTAGTCCATATATTGGAATTAAATATGGCTATTATGAATATTTTCGTTGAAAATATGGTCATTTTAAATATTTTATTTGAAAATATGGTCAATATTAATATATTTAACAAGTATACTAATGTCATGTAGTGTTTTGTATTAAATCTAATGTTGTATACCTGATAATAAAATAGACAAATGATATTAAAATGTTATAAATATATATATTTGAATTAATTAAAAATATTACCACTAAAATTATTAAAATATGTTATGATTTATTAATAAAATTAAAATAAATTTTTTAATATCATCATTGAATTAAAATTAAATTTCTATTATAGGTTAAAATTTTAAAGGGTATTATTAAATCCTATTTAGTATAACGGAAATAATTTTATTTTTTAACGAATATTTTACATAAGTATTTTTTTCAATAATGTAAATTAAAAAATTTAAAATATTTTTAATATGACATATCAAAATAACATATTTTAAATAAATAATTTATGGAAAATAATATAAATAATTAATCCTATTAAAAATAAATTTTTTTAATAAAAGTAGTTTGACTTTATATACTGCAGTATTCATTTGAATAATATATATATAATTTATATAATATTAATTTGATTAATATAAAATCATTTCTTAATTTACACTATGAAACATATCTTAGTTTTAGGTTTAGGTAGTTATATAAAAAATATATTTTTTAGTGAATAGTGAAATATATGGATACTACAACTTTTATTCCATATTTGTATAATAAAATTAATTTGAAATAATTGAAAAATGATTATTGAACAATTATATTTTATAATTGGAAAAATTAAATATTTATTATACAATATAATATACTGATTGAAATTTAAATATTAATTAATTTTTTTCCTAAAAAATTATTTAATAATTTATATATTTATTGTTTTAAAAATAAATTTTCGAAAATTTATAAATTTAATAATAAAAAAGTATATAAAATTTGAATCATTCAATACATGCTCTCTAATGAGGACCATATTATTTTTTTTCTTCATTTTTTATGTTACTATTGGTAAAAAATAATTACTATGGTGGAGGCTGAAGTGGTAAATATGAGTAACCTTGCAGGTAAAGAGAAAAAAATTATGAAAATATTTTCAACGAGTTATTATATTGTTTTTTGATTTTATATATTCATATATATATTTTTCTTAAAAAATTGGTCCATTTTTCTTTGTGAGTGACTTTCCATTATTGAAATGTTAAGTGTATTTACAAAATTGCCACTAATTTTTAGTTACAAATGGGGTAATCCACTCTTAACTTCACCAAAAAAAATAATTGTGTTAGACAAAATATTTCCCAGAACACACCTAAAATATATTATTCACCTTAATATGGTTATTCTCTTCACAATAGAATATATTTCTATTTTTTATCAACAGTACAATAGAGATATCTCTGGTAGTGATGTAATTATTTCTATCTACTTCTTTCTCATTTCCTTTTTTTACATATGTCAATTTATTATTTCTAAATTTTTTTTGCCAAATATAATTAATAACCTTATTATTAATATTGTATAATTATTCCATTAAAATGATGGTATGAAATTTACCAACCTGTCCCATTTACCCTATTAAAAGAGAAAATTACATTTATTTGCACACAGACTTCCGCCGCCCAAAAAAGACATGTTCCAATTTCCAATTTTTATTACATGTATGGTAATAATTATTAATTTAATTAATATTTATTATATTTATAACATATTCTATATTATTTTATAATGAAAAAAATTTATTCATTTCTATTAATTTATGGAAAATGAAATAGTTAGTTTTGTGTATGCTTAGACTATCACCTCTATAGGACTATTAATTTCCATTTTTTCTAATTATCACCTTATATAGATGGTAATTAGTATATTTTTTTGTATTAATATAATTTTTATTATATAATTATTTTTTTATGGAATAATTTGAATCATAATAATGATACGATCTATAAATGAGTGTCATTAATTCTATCATCAAAATCACATGGAACTTTAGAAATTAAAAACATATAATACTTAAAAATGAATTATTTATTATAATAATATAGTTATAAATATGATATATGAAAAAATAAAAACGAATTTATATCATTATTATTATAGTGTAATTATTTTTCAACCAAATCATCGTAGAGACATCAATTAAGTAATATCATTCTTGTTAAAGTCGGGTTTCCCAATAAAATGAAAATTGATATGAGCAATACAATTTTTTATTTTGAAAACATAATTTTTTGATTAATTTTAATTGAATATGGTTATATGATTTTTATCGGAAAATATAATTCAATATTACACTCATTAATTAAGAAAATACCTTTCAAAGGTTAAAAATAATTAAAAGATGTATGATTACAATTTCATTTTTTAGTGTGAAGACAAAAGTAGTCATGAAATAATATTTAAACTAAAAAAACATTCTAATACATCCATTATAGTAAAATTAATTAAAATTAAATAATTAATTTAAGGAGATAAATGAATAATATAAAGACTATTATGAAACTGGTTCTAATTGATCAGTATTATCAACACATCATTTTAAAAAGTATTAATAATGAAAAAATATAAACATAACAATTAATTATAAATAAAGGATATAAAATGTAATATTCAATAAATAAGTGTGTACGATATTTATTTTTTGTGTATAGGATGGTATACTAGATTTGAATGTGTCAATAAACATGGTTAGGGGTTCTTTCTCTACAATTTAATTTTAGGATAATTATATCTTTACAGGAACCATTATACCATTAATATTGTGTAATTATAGCATTAGAAATCAAATTAATCATATTAATGTGGTTTGAGGATATATATCATTTAATTTTAATATATGGTAATCAATTTGAATTATACACAACATCATAAATGGTTTATTCAAAATTATACCCAATTCATAAGGGTATTGCTGAAAAAAAATTTCAAATAAAAATAGTACTAGAGAGATAATACATATTTGTTATTTTTATTCATTATAAAACCTATCAAAATTAATTTATATATTATTGCGGTTTTTATATATGTAGTTATTATTTAAGGGCATTTTGACTCAAATATTACCAAAATTATTTCTTATATGTGAAACAGAACGCATATCTTCTTTTTATCAGGAACATTCAATTAACCATTTCTTAATTCAATTGATTATTTTAAAAATATCCATATCCATACCCTAATAATTTATTGTGTTAAATTTCTATTTTATTATCCAATTTAATAATATTTTTTTTAATGTTTTTCATATTGGTCATTTTTTAAAAATATTTAAAACAGTTAATGTTTTCCATGTGAAAATATTGTTCTTCTATATGTATCATTTATTGTTGTACTTACCAAATAATCATTTTTTTCAAATTTAAAATCTTATTCTCGATAATTTATCATATATTTCATCATAAAAATATTTAAAAATTATTACTACTGTTTCATATTTCCGAATCAATTTACCTTAATTGTCTAAATTTTATTTATTTAACCCATAATTTTACATTCATTATGAAAGGAGTGTAATTTCCTTTTACTTCAAATATCCATATTATATCTATTTTTGACCTATGTAATATCCTTCTACCTAGGTGAAATGGTTATTCAATACCTTTATCATACCTCATTATCCACAATGTTTGGTCCTTTATTTCTTCCTATGAATCTCTTTTGTGAATACACTTTTTCTTATTAATTTTATTTCGACAATGTTCACCAAGATATACTAAAACCATTTATTTGTGGATATTATAGACATAAACCTGTACCCAATATCTATTATTTTTAAATACCATATTATTTAATAAAATGATTTGATTCCATTTTCAAAGAATTATATAGGATGTAAATGGATATTGGTTGGCATTCCCTATGATTACCATGTTCTGATAATTAATATAATTGTTAAGGATTTCATTATCTTAATCTATAAAAGAACCATTATCATCCCATGGTTTATCATATATGTTTTGATTGATAACCATTTTCTTTTAAAAATATTATTTATGATATAAAATTTAATGATTTTAAATTTTAATATTTTATTTAAACAATTTTTTTTTATCATGGGTTGTTTACATCATGATTTGTGATTGATCTCAAGTGGAACTCATAAATTCAGATGATGATGGGTGTGGTGGTATATATTCCTCCAGTATAGTGGTCTAATTATTATACTTCATGAAATATTTATATAAGAGTTCATTTTTTCGCAATAATCATTGGAACTGTTGATGTGACACATGAAATTAATCATCCTTATACTAATGTTTTGTACATTGTTAAATGAAATTTCATTGTTTTATGATTATTTTATTAACTATGTAATTCATTAATTTATGATAATTATTGACTAATATTTATGTAATATTATGAATCATGTATTATTTTATGAAATTTAATATGAAATGTTTTATGATCTAGGACATGTTGGGTAGAAATATTTAGGTATATATTGATTATAACCATATTATCGTTATATGTTCCAATAATATTTTCAATTTAAATTTCTTATGTGTACCCATACATATCAACTGAGCTCAGCCATTTTATTTTCCCATTTCCCCAGGCTATAAAGAATAGTATAATGTTAAAAAATTATTGGAGGGATTCTAGTGTGGATAAATTTTGGCGAAATGTTCACAAGGGTTTTAAAATAATTTACTTATTTATTTTCTCTTCAATGACACAAAAACTCATGTTCATGGGGTAATGATATTATTTCGGATATATAATGTTCATGTTATGGAAATTTCATAAAATAATGGCATGTATAGAATAAGCCTCTATTTTTTACTAATCTTGATTCAAATGGTTTATAATTATCATTATTAATGGAACTATAACACTCAATGAATCCCATATATAGAATTAGGTTTGTCAATATATAATTATATTCAAATGTTTAGAGTTTAATTAATTTTAATTCTTATGAAAATTGAGAAGTCTCATTGCTTGAAAGGATGATATGACACAAAAAAATTACACTATTTTGGGGAATTATTTTATAATCCTTGACATTCATGAATAATTCCAAAATAATAACATAGAATTGTTAACCATGAATCAAAAATTCATTTATTGTACTAGGATATTGTTAATATCAATTGATTTCAATGAAATCCCATTGATGGTTAAATCTATATGTATCAAATGTTCTAAATACATGATAGTATATGAATATATCAAAGGTCCCTCATATTTATGTTTTTTTTATTTAGTGATGATAGGGTATAGTCATGTTATCTAAAATACACACAATTGTGGTGTCTGAAATACATTATCACCCTATAAGGTTGTATTTGTTTTTGAGGTCAGAATGGATCCCACAATAGATACTTCCAAATTATCCAAGTGAATAGATTCAATACCCTTATATTTCAGTTTATCATAATAAAAAACATATCACTTTTAAAAGGTCATATAACTTGGTCCAATCTGGAATTATTAATGTCAAGTGAAAATCATGGCTTGTAGAAAGTATCCTTGTAATCATCAGTGCTGGAATTATATATAATGGGACTATTTTAGTTGATATTTAAGAGGATATGGCTAATATAAGTTTTTATACTTATTATATAAGTGGAATTCAATTCCTTGGATGAAGGATGATTCCTATAACATATATCCTCTATTATGAGATGGTGAGAATTATAGGGAATATAGTATTCTAATTGGAGGATTGATATTCATAGGAATGGTTATGGCCCATTGGAATGTGATATATTAGTAAATGGAAATATGTTGTACCTTAAGGTGGTATCACAACACGATTATAGGAATATATGATTATTGATGATGAGTTTAAAATTTAGAGAGACTTCATATGTATCCAATCAAAATAAGAATAAAATCATAACATAGTTTTGTGACATAATTTAGGATCATGTGATAAGACTACACCATGTGATTTATTGTCATATAGAAAGGAGTTTTCTAAAAAGTAACATCGATATTGGAGGAAGAGGTTTTCCATGAGGGTGTGGAATCTATATGAAATATGGGGGGATAAGGAATTAATGGAGAATGTGATCATATGAAAGATGATATGTTGATATATATATATATATATATATGGGTATATATGAAATTTGGATATGGGATTCTGATCCTCAAGAAGGTGTTGAACATAACCTATATAGATAAGAATCGGAGTTTACAAAACTCAATATAAGAGTGTATGGGGTAGGGAATTTATCCATATATATTATTTTAAAGGGAGAAAAATTATTACAATGGATTTTTCATGGAATATGGGGGCATATGGATAAGGACAACATGGAAATTATTTTTGATGGTATGGAGGGGCTATATTTTATTCTTTGAATTAGGACCTAAAAAGATAAATATATTTAATGGTTTATATGGTGGAATTATTATATTTTTTATGTTTGTTTAGACTTATAGAAGAATCTTATGTATCCTATGAATATAAGAATTTTAGACAACATAGTTTCATTTTTTGAGGACCTATATAGAGTAAAAGTCTTGAAAATAGATTATTTTAAGGGACCTTCACATTAATGGTACTCATAAAATGTATATTGGAAATATTATATATTAGAAAAATATATTACAGGTAAATATGACTATTTTAGAAGTGGAATATTCAACTTGGTATGTAGCTAAAAAAAGATTCACATAATTGAGACATTTTCATCTAGTTTAGGGTATGATCATCACTGATCTCAATGACCATATGAGTCATTATCAATGTGAGAAAAAGAGAACATATAATATAATGAATACTAAATTAGATTGTACAATTATTATTAAATTATTATTAAAATATATCTACCTTGATTAATTTTTTTTATAACCCATAAAAAGAAGCCCATGGAATTAGTATATATCATGAGGAATGCGTGTAGGTGAGGAAAATAAATCATTTTACACAAGATTGGATTCCCAATATATGGATTCATTATATATCCAATGATAAATGTACAGATATAATAATTAATTAATTTATGATATACTAAATTTGGATAGAAAAATAAAGAATAAGATATGGAATATGTTTTGGTGATTATGTAATGGAATGGTGGTTATGAAATTTTATGAGGGAATGTGAATTATCCAATCATGTGTAATTGTTAGGACAAAAAAGACTAATATAGAATCAGGAGATCACGTGATTGTTATTTATTCAGTTGATTATTTGACTAAATCAAATATACATTATTTTCATGTTTATATATAGAGTTTATGAGTGTTTCTCATTGAAAAGATAAATCAATTCAGCCTATGTTACTAGCTAGATCTTATAGCCAAAGTCATATAGACTTCATCATCTGAAATCATTTTCATTTCTTCTTCCAATATTGGTTTCTTCCATTATTGAATGTGGAAAATAACGGGGTGTTAATAAATAAAAATTTATGGTATTTTTCTGTATATAAATTATATTTATTTAAATTTTTTTTACACAACACTGCATATAAAAGAACCACAATATGCTATTATAATGTAAATATATAATGTGATTATTATACTTTAGTTGTTGGATTGGAAGGTATGTTTATAAATGAATATATTATGATAAATTTATTGTTTCTAGTTGTATAAAATGATTTCATTGGATATAAATTTACATTAATTGGATTTGAATATAATTTAGAAATAAAACGGGTTTCTTTCTAAAAAAATGTTTACATACAAGATATCTTTTTTAATACAAATAATTAAACATTTATTAAATTTTGTGATTTATTTTAATTAAATATATATATATATATATATATATTACAATAAATATCAATCATCTAATATTTTTATATATTCATGGAATAAGAATAAATTATGTCTTCCACTGAAATGTTTTTTAATGTAGTTTTTATCGCGTGAGGATTACTTTTTTAAAAAATTAAATTGAAGATCATATATAATTTGAATATTGGGAACTTAATTTCATATTTGGAATCAAGAGGATATAAATTTGTATATAGTACGATTTTATTTTTTGGAGAATATGGATAGTAACCATAGAAATTTCTTATCTCTTCATTAAGAGACATTCTAGTAAAATGGGGTTGAGATATAATGATAACGATATATAATTTTTCACAAACATTAAAAAAAAAATTTTAGTGTAGTTGAAACATTTACTTCTTTTTCTTGAATATATGGTAACAAGGTACTATTGTTCATAGATAATGAAAATTGTACATTTTTATGATAAGAATAAGTAAAAAAATTACCTATCTTGAATTTAATATCTATAATATATATATATCAGAAATAAAATTGGATATATTTATTTATAAATGTTATTTTAAATGAGAAGTTATTATTTTAATAACATTAATTTAGTTATAAATTTTACAGAATGACCAAATACCTTGAACTTGTATCGAATAGCAGGAAAATATTTTTTTAATAAATACAACAATAACATATGTGATTTAAAAAAAATATTAGGGAAATTTGGATGAATTATTGTGTTATATTAATTTTGTTGATAAATAAAACATATTAAATTTGTTAAAAACTATTATATTTGAATATAATAAATGTATTTTGTATTTATTGTCATATTAATTGAAATGTTATTAAATTTAAATTCATGATATTTTCGAATAAACTGTATTACATTTAATGATTTATAATTCATTAATATATTATAAAAATTCAATTAAATTAATTATGGTTGAATATATTACCATGGTCAATTTATGAGTCTTTTTTCCTCTTATGGAAAATTCATATCCATTTGATGTGGAAATGGTTATTAATACAGTTGAGGGACAAAAAGGTAATAAAGGGTTCAATTAAAAATATAAGTATTTAAATTTCACCCAAAAATATAAAAGATTTTATTTCTTGATTTAATAATTACAATAAACATTTTAATTTGAATTCATATAAATTTATAATCATTTTACCTAGTATTGACATTTTCATATTTCATTCTTTTAAGAAATTCCATTTGTGTCCTCTCCCTACCTTATAAAAAGACACCCATTTTCTGTTTTCATGATCCCAAATTGAGACATCAAGATGTACAAAATATAAGAAATTTATGTTCAAATATTCCCGACCAATAAATAATTAGTTTTTTCTCTTTAAAATACCATTCATGGGCCCTTATTATAGGATCTAAAAAGGACATATGAAGAATTAATAACCATCTTACTTGACAAATTTCATTTATTTTTCTTTTTACTCTTATAAATATTTTTTATTCATTATTAAATTTAAAAATAAATATACTGAATATCATTATTTAATATTAATATCCTAAATCCTAATTTATTCATCATCTTCAATATTAAATGTTATGTGAATATATCAATCATGCGATCATAAGAATTATAGTCTCCACGTAGATATTAAAATAATTTCCAACCACCATTATTTATTGAAATATATTATGATGGGTTTCATTTTTATAAATTATATATATTATGTAATTATTTCTCTAAAAATATAAAATCAAATCAACCTTATTTACATCCAATCAGTTGGAATACAATTACATTTCTCGTGTTACTTGTGGACTACCCCCTCCATGAGATAATATCATTTTTTTCATTCCCATTATGAATGTATGTTAATAAGGGTAGATTTAATGAATACATAAAATATATATGATATAATAGTAAATCTGTAATGATGAATTTCTATTTACCTTTCTTTAATTAAATACATTGAAAATTGAAAACATTGTTCATGTGTACGTAAGACCTAGGGTCTCCCTTGACATTGATATAATGTTTTATAAATATAACTATTATGAATGAATATAAATATGTATATACTTGATATTTATGATATTTCTATATTTATTAATATTATTATGATGACTAAATTAAAAATAAGTAAAATTCTATATAACTTTCAATGTAAAATTCTCATTAATAATAAAGGAGTTATCACTACGAAATGATGATTTTAATAATATGTTACTAATATATGGGTGTTAATGTGTTATAATTTGTTAGTATAAGATATTATAATTTTTTATATTATTTTTATATAGAAATTATATATATTTAATCATATTATATATGATTTTAGAGTGCATTTATGTAATGTGGAAATCGGGGTAAGGGGTTTTGGTTTAAAATTCGTTGTTAACCGGGATTGTTTATGACTAAGATAAAATGATGAAATATTATTTTATTACTCTTAAGAAACTCTTTAATTCAATTCACCTATGTTTTGTTTCATAATTTAAATTTTTTAGTTTCTTTTCCACTCATTATGAAATGTAGAAACAAAAATAATGATATTTTGGGAAACCAAACTTTTTCTCTATTGTCCGAAAATCCATTCACTTCAATGTCCTTGATTTTGAAAAAATGTTTCAATATTATTATTAACGTTCAAACTTTATTGATTTATGTCCCTTTTACCAATGATTTCTTTTTTACACAATTTTTTATGACAAATTTTCTTCTCATTTTCTGAATAAGTCACTTCATGTCATTTTTTTAAAATTATGAATGTAAATTTTTTATTATATAAAAAATGAATTGAATTTTCCATCAATCATGACCACCCATTGAATTTAAAATTAATTTAAATTCCTTTAGGGTTATTTTTAGAGATTTTTTTTATTTAATATATTGAAAATTTTTATATTTCAAATTAGTGGTTTTGAGGAAAAAATGTAAATTATTAAGGAAATGTTCCAAATGAAATTTAATTTAAATTTTAATCAATTAATTAATAATTTTATGTTATATATGTTATACTATAGATATAATCAACTTATATGATCCATATTAATTCTCTACAAGGGTTTGGGGTGTGATGAAATGTTATTTTTGAAGAATATTTATTTTCCGTGGGTGATGATGTTACGAAATAATGAAATATCTATGAAACTAGTTTATCATCATTAGGTTGTGTTACGATGAAATATTCATGAAACTAATTTCATTTCAATGTGTTATTCTATTTTGAAATGTTTATTAAAATAGATTAATTTTCAATGTTCATAATATGTTGAATGTTTTTTAATCATTGGTAACACATATGTATTATATTAACTTTCTTATGGGTAATCTAAAAATTATATAAGGCTCCAATAAATTTTCTAAACATATAGATCTCATCATATTAATTAAAATGTAACGGTGAGTGAACCCAATTCAAAAAAAAAAGAAACTATTTAGTGTTATATTCTTTGGAGTTATTCTTTATAGATTCAATGGAATGGGTAGTGATCTAAATCCACTTAGATAGACATAAAATTTACTCTTGAAAAATATGGAAATTATTTTTTATGGTTATGTGTACGCCAAAAATATATTTCTTTTGAAATTAATATGAAATTTTTCCATATGCTCGTTGATTTTTATAATTTATGTCTTATGAACAATGATGATTTATAACATTAGTCAATATTATGAGCTATGAGATATATGATATGGTTTTCAATTATTAAGGAGATGCCATCATAAAATTATTTTGTTATTATTCTTTTTTTATCCATTATAAATCCCTTGATTACCCATACTGAACATAAGTGATCGCTTTTTTTATGATTCATTTTTCCTAGGTTTTCATGAAATAAATTTATTAAAATATTACCATAAATGGTCCATGTCTTGAAAAATAGTGTGTTATTTTGTATCCCTTATATGAAACAATTATTGATCTATCCATCTATCATATGGTAGTAATAATATACGACTCTAGAATGGATCACAATTTCATCAACTAAATATTATTTTAATAATGTCTAATATTTAATTATAGAAATTATCAGAAAATATAGACTCTATCTGAGAATGGTGTATCCATTTTTAGAAACACGTGTGAGAAAATAATTTTTAGAACCCTTGGTATAAGTCAATGATTATTATAATATTATAATATTTTTGTAATCATTAGCGATGTAATAAGTTAATCATAAGGATCCATTAATGGAAAAATGATTATTTATTTTGAAAACCGATAAATGATTATTCAAGATTATATATTTTCCTTACATGAGTATTGTTTATAATATTATGATTTTTTTGGTTTTTTTAATGGTTGGAACTCAAATAAAGATCTTTAATGTAGAATGAGATGGAAAATGACATTACATTACTCCAGAGAAACCAAATTTCATGTGATATACAATTTAAAATATTATTTTCATCCATATAAATCTTATAAATATATAAATAATGGTGATATACAAATTTAGAAAATGGTTTAACATAAATTTATAGAGGAATTAATTAGGAAGCACCCTCTTTAATTTATTGGGTCATTGTATCAATGATTTTATAAATAATTTATCATTAATAGTAAAAATATATTTTCTTTTCATAATTATAATATCATGAAAATGTTATATTATTTTTCTATCAATTTTATGGATAATAAGATATTTTCTTATTTTGTATCATGAACATTAGGAAACAATTAGAAATTGACTCTATGGAGTGGTATGGATTTAATATATTATTATTCAATGTGAAAAAACATATTATTAATAAATAATTATTAGATAAGGAATACATTTAGCTAAATATGTTTTATGATGAATCTATCATTACCAATGAGGAAACTTTTACATGATTTTTGAGGGTTGCAACAGGTATTATTCCATGTAATGAAGGTATGGTTTATCAAGTCTTTATTATATTAAAATAAAGTCCCTAAAGAAAATTATTTATTAGAGATTTTTTATCCTTAATGAAACCAATATATTATACATAAATTATGAATTTTATAATATAAATACAAATATATTCACGTTTTTTACAAGAATACAATGACATAATTCAAAAGAAATTCACAAAATCATATATTGAAGTAGAAGTTCTTTCCAATATTTATGAAATATAAAAAGGAAAATTGACATAATTATATTAAGTTGAGTTGAAAAGGTTTTTAGTATTAAAATGACTATATATGGAGAAAGTAAATACTGAATGTTTTTAAAAAATTACATCACTGATATCAGAAAATCAACACCAAATACACCCCCACACTCCAGTCAATAAAATTCATGTATAAAAAGAATTACTCAAAATAAGGATTAAATGTTAAGGTTAATGATCATGATCTATTTAAAACACATCATGTTACACAATAAAATGGGGAATCTCAATCAATAAATATTTTTAAGGTATATTATGATAATTAATTAGTGAAAGTTACACATACCATTGAATTTATAAGTTATAAATTCTTAATTTTTTTTATCTAACAACTGTATTAAATTTAAGGAACATTCTAAGGGTTTTACATTATCATATCAATTATTTAATGATGAATTATTATTGAGGACCTATAATGGAATGATGATTACATATCAAGTATATTATTCATCTTTGAATGATGTTTATGGGATTTTGCCTCGTAAATATCTAATTATACCCCCACTTGTTGAATTCAATGTTATTCACTGAGTGGACTAGATTTCATTACCAAAGGATAAAATAAATTTCAATGGATGGGATGACACACTATTTATTTTATCCCAATCTATGATCGTCCATTAGTTACGTTTTATAAACAACCATCTAATATAAATTGAAAACATTTTGTGGGTATCGATTCATATTAATAATAGCTATGTCTCATATATGGATGAGGAGAAAAGCATCATTGATTATATAAATAATGTAACATCCCAAGTAATTAATTAATAATATATTTTCTTATTTATGTCTATTTATGAATTAGATAGTGTTTTAAGAGGTTTAAAATGAGAAGAAATACAATCTTAAGCCTGGAATACTCTAATATTTTTAAAAGATTGTTTTAACGTCTTTTGATGGAGAACCATTTTTAAATCAATCTTTTGACAATTTTATAATATCTATTTGTCAAAATAAACATATTATTTAGGATTGGGACATTTAAATTTACATTGGATAATTTTTTGGAATTTTTCTGACAATGTTCATTTTTTAATGAATAGTGAAAAAAACTGCATTTTAATTCAAAACTGCTTTTTCATCTAATTTAATTATATGGAGAGATTATATTTTTAATTAGTTTTAAAATTTAAATAAAATATATATTTTTCATTTAATCCAATGGTGGTCATTAGAATTAATTTCTCTTTGGAATTGGTCTTACACAAGTGCCAAACTTTTCATAGATATAGTTTCAAAAAACCAGCTATTTGTTTTGACAGCAGGAATTATTTTTAAATTAATTATTGAAATTTATATGTTTTTAATTTGGTAAAATGGATTCATTATTTGGAATCATAAGGTCCAAATTATTTAATTAAGACTCTTTTGTTTTTGGACATTATGAATAGTAATGACGATAATTATCTTTAATTATCGTGATTAATTAGTAATCGGGTAGTTAAAGATAATAAAATAATATCATAATAATAACAAATGACCCCAACATGTGTCATAATGCTACTGGTTTTGTGATGGAAGACCATGGTATTCCTTGTTCTAATCTTTGGGACCCCATGGAATCACTTTTGGGTGAAAGTTACACTTTATCATTTTATTTTTAAAGAAAAGAGAATATCACTAAAGAATACATCAACCGAGTAAAACATTTTTAGTTTTGTCTGTGTAAATGATCTATTATACTATAAATATTCATTGTAAAGATAAACATATTTCCTATGTAATAGTAGTTTTTTTATAATTTTAAAACATTAAATAAATTTATTTATTTATGACACCATGATGATGCAATAATTACCTCATTAATTGACGATTTAAATAAAATGAAAAGATAATGTAAAATATAAGACATAAACTTGTCATAAACCTATTGGATGATTATATTTAGAACCCTTATCATCTTATACTCTAAATATATCAATTTGGGACCTTTTAAATCCGAGACTCATTTTAAAATAAAGTTACATTTCTTGGATTTCCAAGAATGCCCCTCCTCCCTCTTATAAAAGGCCCCCACCTCTACCTCCTTACCCACATTTATCAAGCCATTGGCTTGGCCAAACCCTGATCATTTTATCTCCCCACATCCCTCTCTTCATCCTAGAGGCCTTATCTTAGGCATAAAGCTCTTCAAGAAACCCTTTTGGTTCAAACCAATATGAGTTACCCAATTTAAAGGTAATGCCTTCACTTGTGTTCTTTTATATTATTTTTCTCCTCCAACCCCCTAAACACTTTTTATTCCCTTATTTTGTAACAACATAAGTATATTAAATATACTACTATGTTTTTATGAGAATTATTCGAGCTACACTTACACCCACTTATGTCTAATGGTTAAAGAACATACTGTTTCTGTGGATTGAGAATTTCTGCCTCATGAAATGATGATTGTTCAATCTTATTTTAACACCTTTCATGGTGTCCATTATGATGTCACTCTATTTATATATGATATATATTATGTTTATGTTTTCCTTAAGATTTTGTATTTTTACATTTATGGAAAACCTTTATGGTTTCTATTATGTGTAAACGCGATATCTTCATTTTAGGAAGTGCGGACTACCGCACCCTCAAAGTGATTTGATTTGTTAATACCATGTGTGGGACATATAAAGGGTAGAGTTAATGATATTATATATGATATTATTCTGTAATTATAATATAACTTTATATAATTATGATTCCAATCCATAAAATACGAAATAGAAATGAAACTAGCGTTCATGCGTCCGTACGGCTTACCGTCTCCATGAACGATGCATTTCATTTCATACATCTAAATTTTATGTAATATTATAAATGCATGTATATACTAGATATATATGATATCAACATCATGAATATAATTCTAGATATAATGGATATTTTACCACATGAACAACTTGTAAATATAAAGAGTTTATTTTTGACTCAACTACCAATGATCGACAAAACGACTATTATTAACTTAAATAATTACATAGTGTTCATAACATGGTAATAAGTGATGTTAAAGATATAATGAAATTGAAAATTGTTCTTAATCAAGTATAAATTAACTCAATTTTATTATTTAGGAGGTTAAAGAACGATCGAGTCAAGTCAGATTTGAGGTAAGGGACTACGTCTCAATCTCCTTTCATTGAGACATATTGTGTTTTATACACTACATTCATTTATATGGTGTATAAACCCCTTTGAATTTTATGTTTATTCAAAAGGAAAATTTTTTATACGAATCATTTTACTAAAATACAAAAGCGAATGTTTTTTTTGCGTTCATATGCGGCGACAACGACTCCTCTGCCACCGTGAACATTATTTGAGTTTCAGCTTCCTCTACAAGCCATAACTTTTTTTACTGAAAAATAAAAACCATGTTTTAATTTTCTTTTATTTTGGTATTGAAAATGGTTTTGATACTTTTTTATTATATCAATTTTTTTTGATATCTTGTTATTGAAATGTGGAAATGTTATGTTTCCTTTATTCATGTTTTATGTGATATGAATATGTTATGGTTCATGGGAATTTTTTATGAAGACAGGTGGTTCTGGGATAAACTAAGGGTAGGTGAGCCCATGAATGTTCTCCAATGCATTGGGTAACACGAAGGAGTTAAATGCAAAGGTTTCTCCAAAGATATTTGCGGAATATACAGTGATGGGTATTCCAAACGTAACCATGAGGGTTACTCCCTACATAAGAATGTTATGAATGCCACAAGTTACCTTTATGTCTTATGATTTGTATGATTTATTCATGATTTGATAAGGTATGTTAATGTGCTTATGTTTTATGAGTAAATTATGATTTCATTGATTCTTATGTATACATGGACTAATGTTTTCATTCCACATTTTTATATACCTTACTGAGCTTTTTATGCTCATCCCATGTTTTTGAAATGTTTTTTCATAGGTTAAGGGAAATATACATGATATGATGATAGTGTCAAGGAAGTGTCAAGGAAGAATCCATGTTTTATTTTAAATATGTTTCTTTTGATGGGAAAAAATGAATACTATTTTTTAAGTAACCACTTTGTTTAAATGTGGAATGTAATGCATGATTTATGATCTAATTCTATAAAACTCTAAACCTGAAAATATCCTCAACATGTATTCTTGAAATAACAAAAGATTAAGTAATGTTTAAGGTCAGGGCCTTATAGTTGGTATCAGAGGTCGGTTTAGTTAAAATTAGGAGTTAGAATTATATTAAATGGTTATCCAAAAATATTTTTGTACGGTCAAATTGAAATGATATAGCATTTGAAGATTACAATGTTTCTTCATCTATAAAATGTTTGTTCAGAATGGTTTTCCGCAGAGGAAAGAGGGAAGCAGTTCTAGGAAGGCATACAGAAGGAAATGACCTTCTGAATCAGCATTATGAGATGATCATAATTGGAACCGAACAGTTTGTTGCAGTAATGGTGCAGTTGACTCAAGCGATAAATGGTGGTGGTATCCATGCATGAGATTAGCCAGATCAACCATAGAAGAACATGTCAGTGGTAGAACATTTCATGAGGCATCATTACCCATTATTCATAGGATCATTTGACCCTATTCTAGCTGAAGGGTGGATTAAATCACTCGAGAATATTTTCGATGTCATGGGGTTTTCAGACAATCAAATGGTTAGTCTTGAAATTTACCATTTGGAGGGTGAAGCAGATCAGTGTTGTTTGATGGGTAAAAATATCAGGGACGCTGATGAGATTGATGCTCTTGACTGGGATTAATTCAAAGGTATTTTCCTGAGAAGTATTTTCCTAAGGCTGTTCGACTTAGGAGGGAAAAACAATTCTCGGAATTGAGGAAAGAGGACAACTTTGTGGCTACTTATGAAGAAAGATTCACTCGATTGGAAAGGTATGCTCCAAATTTTATCCGAGTCCCTGATAGTAAAATCAATCGTTTTTACTCAGGATTAAAGCCAAAATATCTAAGGGCTTTAGTTTCTCGCGAGTTCAGGAGTTATGAAAACTTTTTCTATGTGATGAGAAGGTGGAAATGGAGTTTTCCAATGATCAAGTGTTATATAACAACCAACAGAATAAGAGACCGAGGTGGCAGGAGAAAGGGATGAATTCTTCAAAAAGGTCTGATGGTAAGAAAAATAAGTTTCCAGTTTCTGATAAATGTGGTAAAAGGCATTCTACCAAATGTCTTCTGAATTCTGGAAAGTGCTAACGATGTGGTAAAATGGGACATAAGGCTCGTGTCTTCACTGAAAACGATCAGGGTGATAGTAAGACGAAATTTGATTTAAAGTTAGTGAAATGTTTCATGTGCAATGAGATGGGTCATTATGCAAATGAGTGTCTGACATAGTGCTCGAGTGATGGGATGCAGTCTGACTACAAGCAGAAAGGGGTGGTGAAATCCTTTGAAACTACTTCAGTAGATGTTGGGCCATCAAATGAAGTGGTATCAGGTACTTTTTGTTGTTGTTTCAGATTATGCCAATGTGTTGTTTGATTCAGGTTCTACACATTCCATCATCTCTGAAAACATTTCTAGTAAAATGGGAATACCATCTCAAGAAATGACTCTTGAAGTTTTGGAAAAAACACCTGTGGGAAATTTTGAGGCAAAATGAATTTATAAGATTCATTATATCCTTATCCGTGGAAAGAACCAACTTGAAAACCTTATCATTTTACCTCAAGTAGATTTTTATGTTATCCTATTTATGGATTGGCTCTCTATTTACCATGCTATGATTCACTGTAGAGCTAAAGAAGATTCTTTTCAGAAAGACTTTTAGTTTGTGTACATGAATAAACACTTAATATTGATAACATATCAAGAGGATGATAAATTTTTAAAAGACGGAAATGAATTTTAACTTGCACATATTGATGAAAACAAAGGAACTATTAAGATTAATGTTGTGTTAGTGGTAAATAAGTATCCTGATGTTTTTCCAGATAAGTATCCTAGAATAATACTAGATCGGGAAGATGAATTTACTTTTGACTTAGTTCCTAATGCTAAGCCAATTTCAAAACCCCTTTATCGAATGGCTCAAATTGAACTTTTAGATTTGAAGGAGAAATTGCATGATTTATTAGAGAAAGGTTTCATTAAACCCAGAACATCACCATGGGGAGCTCCTGTTTTATTTGTTAAAAAGAAAGATGGTTCAATGAGACTTTGCATTGATTATGGAGCCTTGAATAACATCACAATTAAGAAAAAATATCATTTTCCTTATATCGATGATTTGTTTGATCAGCTCTAGGTAGCCCAGTATTTTTCAAAGATTGACATGAGATCGGGATAACATCAGTTGAAGGTAAAGGAAGAATATAATCTGAAGACCATGTTTCGTATAAGATATGACCATTATAAATTTGTATTTATGCCTTTTGGGCTAACCAATGCACTTGCTGTATTCATGGACCTTATGAATAGAATTTTCCATGAGTTCTTTGATAAGTTTGTGGTTGTTTTCATTGATGATATTTTGGTGTTTTCTAAAAGTAAAGAGGAGCATAAAAGAAATTTAAGTGTTATTTTGCAAAACTTTAAAGAAAAGAAATTGTATGGGAAATTCAGCAAGTGTGAGTTTTGGTTGCAATATATTTCTCTCCATGGCCACATTGTTTCTAAAGATGCAATAACTATTGATCCTGCAAAAACAATGGTAGTGGAAGAATGGCCAAGACCCACAAATGTAACTGATATACGTAGTTTTCATGGTTTAGCAGACTATTACCAAAGGATTGTTAAAAAATTTCACAGTTATCTACTCTAATGACTAAGCTAACATGGAAGGGTGTAAGGATTATCTGGAAAAAAGAATGTGATGATTGTTTTCAGGAAATAAAAAAGATGATTGGTGAATGCTCTAGTTTTGGAACTATCTTCCAGGAATGGGGAATTTGTTATATATAGTGATGCTTCATTGAAAGAAATTGGTTGCATCCTAATGGAGAATGATCAGGTAATTGCTTATGCTTCACATTAGTTGAAAACTCATGAGGTAAATTACGCTACACATGATTTGAATTAGCTACCGTTGTTTTGACGTTAAAATTTTGGAGGCATAATTTCTATAGAGTAAAGTGTGAAATATATACGGATAACAAAAGTTTAAAGTATATATTCACTCAGAAATAATTGAACATGAGATAGAAGAGATGGCTAGAATTAATCATGGATTATGATTGTACAGTTCATTACCATCCGGGAAAAGATAAAAAAGTGGCTGATACTTTGAGTTGAAAAAGTAATGCTTCATTAACCATGTTACATTTGGAACGTGATCATTTTGTTCAGGATTTGATAAACTTTGGAATAGAAGTTGTTGGTGCAGGATGTTCATCTGTATTGTTTCAGGTATCAGTGAAATCTTCTCTATCAGACAAAATTAAGCAAACACAAAAGCAAGACAGCGAGTTCCAGAAAAAGGTAGAGCTGGTTCAGAAGGGTAAGTTTCATGAATTCAACATTTATAATGATTGTGTTTTGAGATTTGGGAAGAGATTGTGTGTGCCTTGTGATTCATAGTTGAAGAGAGAGTTTTTATGTGAAGCTCGTAGTTCTCCATTTTTAGTTCATCCAGGATGTACTAAGATGTATAGAGATCTTTGGGAGTATTATGGGTGTAATAGAATGAAAAGAGATATTACTGATTTTACTGTGAAGTGTTTGACATGTCAATAGGTTAAAGTAGATTGGCAGTTACCGAAAGGGATGCTTCAGCCTTTACTAGATCCAGAGTAGAAATGGTAGAATATATCCATGGACTTCGTTGTGTGATTGTCGAAGACACCTCGAGTTAATAATGAAATATGGGTTATTGTTAATCACTTGACTAAATCTTCTCATTTCCTTTCTATACGAGATACGTTTTCCCTAGATCAACTTTCTCATTTGTATCTTAAATATATAGTAAGGTTACATGGAGTTCCCCTCTCCATTGTATCTGATCATGATCCCAGGTTTACTTCTATCTTTTGGAAAGGCCTTCAAAAGTCATTGGGTACTGAATTAAATTTTAGCGCATCATTTCATCCTCAATCAGATGGGAAGTCGGAATGAACAATTAAGACTTTGGAGGATATGGTACGTGGTTTTTTGATTGATTATCAGGGAAGTTGGGACCAACATCATTATTTTGTTGTGTTTTCTTATAATAATATTTTTCATTCTAGTATACAGATGGCACCATTTGAGGCATTATATGGGAAGCAGTGTCAAACTCCAGCTTTTTGGGATGAAGTACGTGAATGGAAGTTCATGGGACCAGAATTGGTAGATGAGTTGGTAGAAAATGTTCAGTTGATACAAAGACACATGATAACAGCTCAGAGCAGGCATAAATGTTATGCAGATAAAAGGAGGAAGGATCTCTCTTTTGAGGTAGGTGATCATGTTTTTCTAAAAGTATCACCATGGAAAAGTGTGATGCGATTTGGTAAGAAAGGAAAGCTGAGTCCAAGGATCATTAGACCATATGAAATTCTGGAGAGAGTTGGATCATTTGTATACCGAGTGGGTATACACCCGAGTTTATCTCAGGTACACAATGTTTTTCATGTTTCAATGTTAAGGAAGTAATGCCAGGTCCATCTCATTTTTGAGTCTAGAGGTAGTTCAGCTGGAAGAGAATCTATCTTATGAGGAACAACCGGTCCAGATTCTTGACCACAGAGATCAAGTGTTACGGAATAAGGTGATTTATCAAGTAAAGGTTCTGTGGAAAGACCACATGAGTGAAGAGGAAACATGGGAGTCTGAAAATGCAATGAGGGATAAATACCCCCACTTATTTGATAAGTAAATAAATTGCGGGGAAAATTTTTATAAAGGGGGAAGGATGTAACATCCCATGTAAGTAATGAATAATATATTTTATTATCTATGTCTATTTATGAATTAGATGGTGTTTTAAGAGGTTTAATATGAGAATAAATCCAATCTTAAGCATGGTGGTCATTAGAATTAATTTCACTTTGGAATTGGGCATAAACAAGTGCCAAACGTTTCATAGATATTGTTTCAAAAAAAACCCTCTATTTGTTTTAACAATGGGAATTATTTTTAAATTAATTATTTCAATTTCTATGTTTTGAATTTGGTAAAATGGATTCCATATTTGGAACCATAAGGTCCAAATTATGTAATTAATACTCTTTTTTTTTGGACATTATAAATAGTAACCATGATAATTATCTTCAATTATCGTGATTAATTAGTAATCGGGTAGTTAAAGATAGTAAAATAATATCATAATAATAAAAAATGACCCCAAAATGTGTCATAATGATACTTGTTGTGTCATGGACGACCATGTGATTCATTGTGCCAAACATTGGGACTCCATGGAATCACTTTTGGGTGAAACTGACACTTTATCATTTTATTTTTGAAGAAAGGAGAATATCACTAAATAATGCATCACCCGAGTAAAACATTTTTTGTTTTTTCTGTGTAAATGATCTCTTAGACTATAAATATTCATTGAAAGATAGACATATTTCCTACAATATAGTATTTTTTATTATTTTTAGACATTAAATTAATTAATTTATTTATGACACCATGATGATGCAACGATTACCTCATTAATTAACGATTTAAATAAAATGAAATTATAACGTAAAATCTAAGACATACACTTTTCAAAAACCTATTTGATGAGTATATTTCGAACCCTTATCACCTTACGCTTGAAATATATCAATGTGGGACCTTTTAAATCTGAGACTCATTTTAAATTAAAGTAACATTTCTTGGCTTTCCAAGAATGCCCCTCCTCCCTCTTATAAAAGGCCCCCACCTCTACCTCCTTACCCACATTTCTCAAGCCATTGTCTCGGCCAAAATCTGCTCATTTTATCTCTCTGCATCCCTCTCTTCATCCTAGAAGCCTTACCTTAGGTAGAAATCTCTTCAAAAATACTTTTTGGTTCAAACCAAAAGGAGTTACCCGATTTAAAGGTAATGTCTTCACTTGTGTTCTTCTGTTTTATTTTGATTCTCCAAACCCCTAAACTCTTTTTATTCCATTATTTTGTAACAAAAATAGTATCTTCAATATAATATGATGTTGTTATGATATGTATTTGAGCTACACTTACACCCACCTCTATCTAATGGTCAAAGAACATATTATTTTTGTGGATGGTGAATTTCTGCCTCAGGAAATGATGATTGTTCAATCTTATTTTAACACCTTTATTGGTGGCCATTAAGATGTAACAATATTTATATATGATATATATTATTTTTATTTTTTCCTTAAGATTCTTTATTTTTACATTTATGGCATACCTTTATGGTTTCCATTATGGGTAAACGCGATATCATCATTTTAGGAAGTGCGGACTAACTCCCCCTCAATGTGATATGATTCATTTATTTCATATGTGGGATGTATAAAGGATGGAGTTAATGATATTATATATGATATTATACTGGAATTATAATATACCTTTATATCATTATGATTCCATACCATAAAATACGTAATATAAATGAAAGTAGCATTCATGCGTACGTATGGCTTACCGTCTCCATGAAGGGTGCATTTCATTTCTCAGATCTAAATGTTATGTAATATTATAAATTCATGTATATACTGGATATATATGATATATATGATATCTACATCATGAATATAATTCTGGATATAATGTATATTTTACCACATGAACAACTTGTAATTATAAAGAGTTTATTTTTGACTCAAGTACCAATGATCGACAAAACGACCATTATTAACTTAAATAATTACAGTGTTCATAACATGGTAATAAGTGATATTAAATAAATAATCAACTTGAAAAAGGTTCTTAAGAAAGTATAAATTAACTCAAGTTTATTATTCATGAGGTTAAGGAACGATCAAGTCAAGTCATACATGAGGTAAGGTCGTCTCAATCTCCTTTCATTGAGGGATATATCTTTTTGATACACAACTTTCTTTTATACGGTGTATAAACCTCTTTGACTTTTACATTTATTCAAAAGGAATATTTTTTATACTATTCATTTTACTAAAAGAAAAAAGGGAATTTCTTTGTCGTATGTATGCGGCGACAACGAATCCTCCGCCGCTATGACCATTATTTGAGTTTCGGCTTCCACTACAAGCCATAACTTTTTTTTAATGAAAAATAAATAACATGTTTTACTTTTCTTTTATTTTGTTATTGAAACTGGTTTTGATAATATTTTTATTATATTAATGTGTTTTTTGATATCTTGTGATTGAAATGTGGAAATGTTATGTTTCCTTTATGCATGTTTTTTGTGATACGATTATGTTATGGTTCTTGGGAATTTTTTATGAAGACGGGTGGTTTCGTGATAAACTAAGGGCGGGTGAGCCCATGATAGCTCTTCAATGAATTGGGTAATGTGAAGGAGTTAAACACTAAGGTTTATTCAAAGAGATTTAGGGAATATACTGTGATGGTTATTCCAAACGTAACCATGAGGGTTACTTCCTACGTAAGAATGTTATGAATGCTTCAAGTTACCTTTATGTCTTATGATTTCTAAGATTTATTCATGATTTGATGAGGTATGTTAATGTGAATATATTTTATGAGTAAAGTATGATTTCATTTATTATTATGTACACATGGAATAATGTTTTCATTCCGTATTTTTATATACCTTACTGAGCTTTTTATGCTCATCCCATGTTTTTGAAATGTTTTTCACAGGTCAAGGGAAAGGTACAAGATATGATTATAGTGTCAAGGAAGTATCAAGAAAGAATCCATGTTATATTTTAAATATGTTTCTGTTGATGGAAAAAAATGAATACTATCTTTTATATAACTACTTTTTTTAAATGAGGAATGTAATTCATGATTTATGATCTAATTCTCTAAAACTCTAAACCTGAAAAGATCCTCAATGTGTATTCTTGAAATAACTCAAGATTAAGTAATGTTTAAGGTTGGGGCCTTATATATAATTTGAATGATTTTATTATTGTATTTTTATAATATATTAGTAGTATTAAAGAAAACAATCTTGTTTTGTTTTCAATACATCGCATATCTAATTCCAAACGTATTTCAAAGACTCCATATTTAGTGTCTCGGATTAGGTAGTGTGGGTTGATGAAGAAAATCCAATAGAATCTTGATAAGGGATTCATTCATGTTGGTAGTTCAAAAAGGGGTGAAAAAAATATTTTTTTTATGATGATTGATGGATTATTGTGACAAAATATTTATTATCACATACATAATAGGATTTCATCCATGAATTTGTATTTTCTTTCTTGTCCTGATGAATTTTTTGATCAACTGCATGGAGGTAAATATTTTTAAAGATTTATATTCATTAAATATTGCATTAGTAAATTATAATGAATGATGATATATCAAAGATAACATTTTGTAAAATGTATAGACACTAGCAATGTATAGTTTATTCATTTGGTGGTATTAATCACCCCTCTCTCTTCATAGATCAAATATATTATTTTAGTAGAGATGGCCATGATCAGTTTATGGTAGTATGTTTGAAAGAAATAATTATATATTTCAAGGGAATGGAATATAATGAAAAACACTTGTGGATTGTAATTTATATCCCGGGGAAATAGATTCTATATTTTAAAAAAATAACTATAAAAAGTAACATTTTTGGGTCATATAATCTCATAAGATGGTATATCGATGGATCTATCCAATTTGGATATTATTGAACATTTTCTCAAATTAACCACTATGAATATGATCTATTTTATTCCTGGAATTGATAAATATTTTCAATTCATTATGAATAATATCTCATGATTATCCAATCCACTAACCATGATATCATAAAAGGAAGCCATGTTCCTTTGAATAGTTTAACAGGAGGAAAATTTCTAGGAAGTTAAGATATGGTTACTTAGAGAATCAATAAACACATTTCCCTATAGAGGATAAGATATTTTTAATAAATAATGATTTATTAAATAATTTAATGGTATTAGTTCTCATGCTGAGTGATATGGTGATAGTATATTTCTCATGATAATTAATGGTTCATTAGAATAATTCTCCAAATAATGATATTGAGTTACATGTGGTACTTTTTCCCAAATTATAATGAGTCGATAACCTAAAAGAGAAAGGTTTGATATATATTCTTATCACAAAACACAAATCCTATATTAACTGAAAATATATTAATATGAAATAGAGAATTTGGTCAAAGTTGATTAAATATTTTAATTGGACAATACATTACCACCGTGATAAAAAGAGAATGGTTGTTAATGGTATGATACAAAATTATCAAGATCTTTCATCTATTTTTAGGAAATTAAAATACAAAATATTTCTAGATTTATAAATTATGGATTTTTAAATATATAAAGAAGATGATTATTCAAACATTTATCAATGAATGATCCAATATCTATCCATTTTAGGATTAAGGAAATCTAGATTGAAGTGGTGGAGATGTGGAAGAATTTGAGAAATTTTTATGAGGTTAAAAATGATTGGGATTGAATAATAAGGATTAAAGAACATTTATGTATCACACTTTTAATATACATGAATACGATTTCATTGGATTAGGATAATTGTTCTTAATTCTATATGCATCCTGTAATTACAAATATTTATATAATATTATAAAATAGTTTATTGGGTTGTACAATATGAAGAGATATATATATGATTTTCTGTGCCTTTTCATGGTATGACTGAAATTTATTGAAAAGGAAATACTTCTAATGGGTGATTTGTAAATCCTATAAATTTATAATTATATATTTTGTATGTATGATTATTTATTGAAAACATCTTTAACATGATTGAGATTAATAGTGTATTGGATAACCTAGAGAAATTCATAAGAATGGGGTGATCCAAAAAACCCTGTAAAGGAATAAAAAAAGAATAACCTGATGATAATAATACATATTATACATTGAATATCAATGAGGCATAAAGGAACTTGAATAATAAGGAAAAATATTTACTGATAATCATAACAGGGGATATGTAGAAACAACATAATACCATACACCATAAACATAGTTCTAGTCTAAAAAACCAAGACATAATTGTGGAAAACGTCCCATAAATTAATTTGGTATACCACTATCCCACTATGATGTATTATAATAATATTCATTTCCCAATGAATTGGAGATCAATATAAATACGGGTTCACCTATCACATTAATTTCATTCTCATGTTTAAGTGTGCCAAAAATATCATAAAATAAGGATTCATTCATCATCATCGTTTATTACACTATAAATATGTGTTTAATATATACATTTAATTCCCTAATAAAAATTATCTGTTCATAAAAGTGAACACTCGTGATATAAAATGGGTATAGTAATCACAAACCAATTGGTTTGGCATGGAAAATCATGTTGGAAATTTGGTCAAATAACATTATCACTTAAAAGTTCATAAAATCGGTTTATGAGTGATAAATGGTTGTATAATATTATTTACATGAATTTTAAATTAGTAGGGAAATGAAAAGACATGTCCACAAATATATAATTATAATATAAGGCATTCAAAAAATATATGTTGGAAAAAAATTACAAGGGAAAGGTTGTATATGAGATTTAGGATTGGTAACGGGTGTACATGGGAATGGTTAATGGGGGATAAAAGGGTATATCATCTTATATAAATAATAAGGGTATTATGGGGGATGAGATAAATCCTTGATCATTATTATTAATTAAAAATAAAATTTTATTACAAGATAATGAAACATTGATGCAGATGTCAAACGAGAGAATCCTTACTTGAATACATGGAACCAAAATCATGAAAAATGGATTCTAGAGAGCTTGTGGAGCCTTTGGAGGATTATAGAGAGGGGAGGGAAGATTGTGTACGTTCTCCAAGTCTTTTTAGATAAGATAAGTGGTATATATGGTGTGTTTTTAAAGAAAATGATAGGGAAATTCTTTAATATTTCACAAACATAGATTTTGGACACTATATAATAAAATATTAAAAACCACAATCCTTACAATGGTTTTTTCCAATGTGGGAAGGTTTTTATTATATTATTATAAAATGGTTCAAACATATTATAATAATAACCTTTCTTATGTGGATGTGAGTCAAACATTTAAATAAAGGAATTTAAAAATGTAAAATATATTAAATGACATGGAGGATTTATAAAGGATATATATAATTAATCATGCATAAATTAAATTATATTTTTTTGGTGGAAATAAATTTTTTCAATGAATTCACATTATTTTATTTGTTACATCAATTTTGGGTCATTATGTTTTCATTAAATAGATTGTATATTTGTTAGGTATTTAAATTTTACCCAAAAATTGATTGTCTTAGAAAATTATGAAAAATTAACTATATTATAATTACGGCATTATGACTAAAAAATTAATATTTATTTTATCTATATAAATTTATAAATTCATGTCTTCTAAATTTTATAAATAATATAATAAATTTATTGAAATATGCAGGGTTTTTGACAATAACAGTTTTTGAACTCGTATAAAAATTACATTTCACTTCTTAAAAATTATATGACCAATTATAATTAATAAAAAAATTAACAATAAATTATTGTTATAATACAATTTATTTCAAAAATACAATTATTCATCAAAATAAATCCCTTTATAGAATTTTTATATTACTCAAACATAAAATTTGCGATTCATTGAATCAATATAAAAATCATTTATAAAGTAATAACAAAAATGAATATAAATTAATTATTCTTTAAAATATATTTATTTAAATTAGTATGATCTTGATACATATCCTTTTATTGCACCGATGAATGCCCTATGAGTAAGACGTGTGTTAGTGGGACATTTAGAGGGCTTTTCGATGTACATCATTAGGGTTATGATCATGATGTGTTCAAACACCTCTCATAAATGGATTCACTCATTCTTATTATAGGAGATCATATATTGTTCTTAGTCAAGGAAAAATCCCAGTAACTCTATCTCTATTAGATGCCCTAATAAATGGGCTTTATCGGGTATAATCCTAATGGAGGCGGCCATCACTTCATTTATCTATGTCAATCAGATTCTCTAATGACATGTATTTATAATTTTCATGTGATCAGTAATTAATGGTTATATTAGGAAGGAAAACTTTTTTTTAATAGTGTTTTGAATCTAATTGAATTTAATAAAACATAAATATTTAATATAATTTCTATAACCATATTACTTCAAAAGTTAATTTTATATTTAATAGTTTCTGTCATTATAATATTTCCACCTTGAGAAATTTCTCACTATAAATTTTCATTTCACCATTAAAAATAGACGAGTTTATTTCATTCTCATCACTTCCTCCACTTCCTATGAAGCTTCTTCAAACTTTTAGTTTCTTCACAACACATTGACAAGTGGAATTGTTTAATTTCATAGAACATTGTCTCTACGATATATAATCTCCACCAGATTCTCTTTGTAGAAAATATCATTCTTCAATGTTACCACCTATGGATTGTGTACATATAAGGGATTAGAAATGTAATTTCTCAAGATTGATACAAGGAATACATCATGAAATCAATATAGTATAGGTGGGGGAGTAAGTCAATAAGACATTGCTCTGATGTGATCATGGATCTGAAAGGGAACATTGTACCATGTACTTTGATTTCCCTACTTCAAAAATATCACTACTTTTTCCCATTGAGACATATAGAAGAATACCACATCTCTATCATCAATATCTATCTCTCATTGATGATTATAATAAATTCTATTATGATGAATCTGAGCCGAATTAATGAGAAACTATTTTTTCATAACATGTTCCACAATTTCCTTTACCACTTTATGAGAACCAATTTTTCATTCCCCAACATCATCCTATCATGCGTGGTGTAATAATATTTTTCCCATGAAGGGAATCATATGGATGTATTTGGTTTCTCAAGTGGAAAATGTTGTTGTAAGATAACATGTACAAGAAATTTTTTGATCACATCCTCCATTGAAGCCAATTGATCATTCCTTAACATTTCCTCAACTGTGTAGATAGTCTACTCTGATTGCCCATTATTTTAAGGGTGATTAGATGTACCGATGATAAAATCTATGATTAGATCATGTTAAAGATTTTTCGAAAACATAGAGTTGAATCTTGGATCATGATTCCATACAATAGATTGTTTTACAATATTCCTCATAACCACATCCCATATTTATATCTATGAATGTAGATCTAGTTATAATTAATCTCATATCGTAATCACGGGGTTAGTCATTGTCAAATGATCCACCACAAATAATAAATAATTATTCCCACATGATATATTTGGATGATTAGTGAAAATGTCCATGGGAATTTTTTTCCATTTCCTTATTGGTATGGGTAATGGTTGCGTCATACCCATGCATATATTCCTTTCCATATTAAGTTGCTGAGATAAAAGACATATTGATGCGTCTTTTATGATATCCATCTACATATTCATCTACAAATAGTGTTTTTGGGTATCTCGAAACATCTTTGTGCTTCCAGGGAGGATGGAGAAGGATTAGCTATGTTATTCTTACTACAAATCCTTCTTTAACTCAATATTTTATGGTATATATAGTCTTGACCCATATCACACAATGCATTCACCATTATAATTGAACTCTGAGTATTTCCATTTCCTTAAAGATTCCACATTGTTCTGATTTCCCGCAAAACACATTGAACATCATTTACCCTCTCCAGAATAGAAGTTTGTGCATTGATTTGTGAAAGGGGTTATGACAGTAATTCCTTTATAATTCCCATGTCTATCCTTTAGAAATATAATAAGATTAGATCCCTCTCAATTCTCATCAATGAATGAATTTCCCAATCCTTTCATCTTATTGAATCATACCCACTATATTCTATCCTAAGATAGTTGTGGATTGAGATGTTATAGTCTTTGATCAACACACACCATCATTTTGGAGCATATTTATATATTTATTTGTGAATATACAGATATGTCATTTATGATCCATATACATTTCACATTTATTCCTAAAGAGATAATGCCGCATAATTTTAAATTGAGAAGAACTATAACGAAGTCAAAATTCTGATTTGGATAGTTCAATTAATGAACTATCAACATCCTTAAATCATGGGGAATTAATTATTCATTTGGATCATCAAATAGACCATTACCTTCTTCAAAGATTCCCTGAATACCAGGAAAACATCTCTAGTTGAGGGTAGTGTATGAACCTGGGCAATGAAAATCCCCAATTTTAACTCCTTTAATATCTCTTTAAATTCATCATCCTAAGAAAGTATTTCTTCCTTCCAATTTAGTTTGTTTGGAGGGTTTGGAAATTGTGAGAAATTTATCATCAATCAGTGATAATACCTATATAATATCCCGAATGTATGGATATATATCAATGGTGTTGGACTCACACAACATTCAATTGTTTCAACCATTGAAGGGTTTAATGATATCCCATTACATGTGTTGATAGATCCCAATAATGATACTTCCTTGAAATATAACTCACACATGTTCTGTATTACATAAACCATTTCCTATTGCAAGGATTTAGGAATAGTTTTCAAAAGCTCCACATGATCCACCTTGATTTTGGGGTATATTTGAATATCTTCTATAAATAATACTAGAAATTTTTCAAGGTAATACCAAAATACTCTATTGATAATAATGATTATTATTTCTAGATAATTAGTTAGTATGAATGGAATCACATTGGAATCATAGTGCTCGTACCTTGTACAAAAATCACTCTTGGGGATATCCTCCTTCTTCACCCTAACATTGTAATATCCTGACTAAAAATCTGACTGTGATATGTATTGATCTTCTTGAAGATGATTAAACATGTCATCAATTTGAGGCATTAGATAATTTTTCTTTACCATGATCTTTTTGTGAACATGATATTCAATGTGAAGGTGCATTAACCCATCATTATTGTGGATGAAGAGGACTGGTGCACCACATGTTGATTCACTTGGGGATATAAACCTTTTTTTATATTATTTTATAGTTGTTTCTTCAAATCCTAATGTAAGAAAACATCCAAACTATACAGAGTCTTGTATAATGGTAACACAATATTTCTAATCTAGATTGGAAACTCTACCTCTCAGGTAGAAGGAAGACTAGGAAATTCTTTGTGAAACAAATCATAGTATTCCCCCAAACGATCATGTATTAAAGTATGATCTTGTTCTTATACACAATCATTTTATTTAGATATGTTATCTCATATAGAATTACTATCCATTCATGAGATAAGTGTGTTAATGATTATTTATCTTTATCCTTTTATGTGTATAGAATATGAGGTCGATTCACAACATGGATAGTGATTTAATTATATTGGAAAAATATTTTGACACCATAAATTGAAATTTAACATTTTCCCACCATTTCAAAAAATTTCTTGAATGGGGGTATCACAAGGATTTTCAGTAAATTTGTCCCAAAAAAATTAACATTGGATGATTTATACACATGGGATGCAATAATTTCTCCATTTTCCATCCTCGCTGAAATCTCTAATTCCATGCATTGTAGTGGTGTTTGGATAGTTCTACGAAACATTCATGATATAAAGGAATCCATAGAACTAGAATAAAAAATATGTTAACTATTAATGAATTTTTAATTAGAGTAATTGTCAACCCTTTAATTTTCTAATTCACTTTAGTGATGGAAAAATCTCACATGTTCTACCTTAGAGGATTTTGGTTTTCTCCAACAATGATTGGCTTGGTGCATTGGTTTTTAAAGATAACTAGTTCCTGGATATTTTAGAAATGAAAGTACATTTAGGTTTGACCAGAACATTACTTTAATACATCAAAGTAGTGGGTTTCTCCAATCCACAATCGTTGGCATGCTTCCTTTCTTTCTTTCACCTAAAATATTTCCACATCCCCTTTATGTAGTGTATGGGGAGTTTCTTTTCACATCATTGACAATTGGAGTGTTGAAATTTCATGGCACCATTAAATCTATCTATTATAACAACAGAATTAAAATCAACATTATACTTCTAATCCCAATGATACACCTGATATTTCCTGATCCCCATCTCAAATTTATGGAATATTAGACAATTTCCAAATAACTATCAAATTCAATGATCACTAAGGGTTCCCATTAAATAAGATTTATCCCACCAAATAAGTCCTCATCCTTGCACTATAGTGTATTTAAAACGTTAGAGGTGTATCATGAAATCCTTCTAACATTTTCCTCATACTCCCTAATGGATACATCATAATTTTTCTTCAGCTAATGGTAACCCTTTAAATTTTAATATTGATATTATGAGGAAAATATTTATCACAAAACATTTTTCGGGAATCCTTCCACACCATTTCAGTTATCACTTCCCTAGGATTCATATTTTTGACCAATTTACATCACTAATTTGATTCACATTCCATATGATAAACATATGGTAAAACCTACTCTTATTTAGATCATATAAGAATGGTGAATATAATTTCAGTAGAGTTGATCTGATCTTCCATGATTAAGGGATTAAATGCCCCATTGAATATATGAGTCCTTTGAAACACGAATCCCTTTAGTGCTTCTTGTTCACACATAGGGGGGTTTTAAACTCCAACTGCTCTAGGTTTCTATCCTGAACCTGAGTTAGATGAGAAAGTATCATTACGAAGTGTGTAACTCATGCTCTAACCATGTTTGGAATCTCATTGGGAAAATCATCACATTGCACATCATGTTTATTTTTTAACTAATTCCTCCTATTTCAAACTGTTGGATATAATGGAAATAAAATGATGGATGATTATATTTAACTTTTGAACACATAAAATTGAATTTAATGAAATTAATGTGAGAAAAAATAACATACATATATGACAATAACATATGGATTTCTAGGATTCAGTTACGGTTATCAAAGATATATTTCATAACCTATAATATAATGGAATTTTTTTATACTCTCTTAATAGTGGTTTTATTAATCTTATTAATGACCAAATCATATCCCCATGGAGATTCAAACCAGGTGTGTTGAAAGGCCAATTTTTTGTACCAGGTTACCTACAATCAGGCATGTATCACCATGTTAGAGTTGTTACTCCTAGGTTGATCTATTCCAGAAATAAATCTACTAATAGTATCTAGATAGGGATATGTTTTCATGAAAAAGTCATAATATATACTAAAAAAATTATGCATGCTTTCTTACATTTATTCTTATCCATAAGGAATTCCTTATAGTTATCTAATCCTAATCCCAGAAATAACTATTCTTTCCTCACATACCAACTACAAAATCCGTTTTCTATATTACACATTAAATCATGATTTAATTACATAATATTACACTTAATACCACCTTTATGATTGATAATTCTGGTGTATTTTTGAATTATGTTCGTCACATTACAACTTTAAACATGATTTAGAACAACTTAATAGAATACTTCTTTAACATACATGAGATTAAAAATTCATTGGAAATAATAGGAAAATACATAATAAAGGGGTGATATATAAACAATAGTATGTGAGTGAACAAGTAATAACTTGAATATAATAATACATGTTATGCAAAGGCATATCAATGAGGAAAAATGGAACGTGAATAATAAGAAATGATATAGCATGATAATCATAACATGGGAAATATGGAAACAAATTTATACACTACATCATCAACATAGTTCAAGGATAAACTACACATACTTCATGATGGAAAAATTCTCATACTAAAATCTGGTATACTAATATCATAACAATACAAATCATGATACTGATCATTAAATAATGCATTGGAGTGCTATAAAATAATAGGTTCACTGATCAATTTCATTTAATTCTCATTCTTATGTGTTCCACAAAGATCATAAAAGATAAATACATTCATCATCATAATTTATTCCAAGATCAAGGAGTGTTTATTTAATATATTTAAGTACCTAATAAAATGTTATACATTCATAAAAGTGAACTCCCTTGATAATGAATTGTTATGGTATTCACTGCACAATTGGTTTGGCTAGGAAAATCACGATGAAAATTCAGCAGCCTAACAGTGTCACATAAAAGTTCATAAAATGGGAGGATGAAAGATAAATTGGTATATAATTATTTTTAAATAATTTTTAGAGTAATTGGGTCACATAATGACAGTAAAAATATATATAATTACAATAATAATGCAAAAGATAATAAATAGGTGTGAAAATAGATGAGAAAAGTGGAAGGATGATTACGAAATTGAAGTATGGTAATGGGTGCACATGGGAGTGATTAATGATAGAGAAATGGGACTCACATAATTATTGAATAATAATTGTTGTATGGGGGTGGTTTTAAATCATATGCCATTATTATTAAATCAAAATAAAACAACATAACAAGATAAACAAACATTAAAAAATATGAAAAATGAATGAACCCGTAATTGAATGTGGTGCACCAAAATACCGAATAGGGTATCTCTGAGAGCATGGGGAACCATATGAGGATTTTAAATAGTGTATGGAAGAGTAAATTTGTTCATTAAGTATTTTCAGGGCAGATCGGTGGGATCTATGGTGGATTTATATAGTGAATGAGAGAGGAATTTTTTAATATTTAATAAATTTAGTTTTTTTAGTATATATAATAATATATTCAAAAGATTCTAACAACCCATGGGTCTTGACCATGGTTTTTTCCCAAGAGGGGAGTTTATCATTACTCTATTATGTAATTGTATGAACATATTAATATAATACCCTTTATTATTAGTAGTTGTGTCACATCATTAAATAAATGAATTTAAAAATCTAAAATTTATTAAATGTTTGGGAGGATTCATAAAGGCTTCATAAAATTAATCATATAGATTTAAAATCACATTATATTAATGGGAAAACATATTTTTGGTTGATGATGCCCATTATTGTATTTATTATAACATTTCATGGTCATTATAATATCATAAAATAAAACATATATTTATACGGTATTTAATTTTCACCAGATTATTAAACTATCTCAGAAAATTATGAAAACTTCACCACTTCATAATTTCAACATTATGATTAATAATATAATATTTATTTTATCTAAATAATTATCTAAATACAATTATCCTTAATATTAAAATTACATTTGACATTTATTGAAAATTCTTAGTTTTTGGAAATTACATTTCTTGAACCATTATGAAAAGAATATTTCACTTAATAAAAATTATATGAAAATTTATATTTAATAACCCTTATTTAATAATAAAATTGATTTTAAAATTATAATAATTAATAAATATAAATTAATTAATTAAATTTTAATAATTCTCGGAAATGCAATCCATGTTTAGTTGAATCAAAATCCAAATATTTTATAATGTCGTAGTAAAATGAATATAAATTCATTATTCTATAAAATGTAAATATTCATATTATCATGATCTTGATGAATATTTTTTTTTCATCAGTATCCACCCTATGAGTAAGTGGCTTATTAGTGAGACTTCCATGGGGTCGTTTGGTGGACATGGTTTAGGATGTGATCTTGATAAGCTATATCTTCTCCCACAAATGGTTTCGCTTATGCTTATATTTTTTGATCAATTCTTGGGATTGGACGTCAGAAATGTTTAGTGATATTACCCCCCTGCATCGACAAATGGTATTCATATGTTACAATCCTACAGGATGAGGTTATCACATCATTTTTATGTGTCAATTGGATTTTTTAAATACCTATACTTATAATAATCATGTGATAAATTTTTAACTGATATATTATCATCAATAAAGAATCATAATGGACTTTTAAATCGAATTGGATATAATAATGAAAACAAGGGCATATGTTTACTATTACTAAATTAAATCATACGGAAATTCTATATCAAATAGTTTGGGTCTTTCAATTAGAACAATCTATATTCATAGAATTCATTACATGTAACATCATGTACATATTCCTCTACATGTAAATTTGTGTTTTTCTAATTTTAAAGTTAATAATGACATTTTTCAATGCCCTCTGTTACATGCATGCCCGAGTTTTACAAAAAATAGTTTATTAGTAAAATATTAATATTTAACATCCTAAGAAAAAACATATCCATTATATTTATTATAATTAATATTATATACTATATAATGAAAATATATTGTTTAATTCACTTATTAAAAATTAATTACAAATAACTACAGGAACCAATTGAATATAATAAAATATTTTTTATAAAAAAAGTTTGTATGATCACAAATGAGTTTTCACCGAATAAATTAACATAATTCCTATTAGTGAATGAAATTTATTATATAAATATATATTCAATCCATTATTTTTTACATTAATCCAGTTTTTTTATTAATATTGTTATTAAATAAAATACAATTTTATGCATAAAAAGCTAATTTTTAATATTTGAAATTTTTCAGCATTTAACAGCACACATACTATAATAAAATTGTGAAGTATTATAAATATTATTGGAAAAATAAAACAAATTTATAAAATCAAAATGAAAATTTAGATTTGGGTGAATCTTTCACCTTTTCATGTCAAGTTTTTTTTGATGAATAGTGAAAAATACAGAATTTTATTTGAAAAAATGATATTTATTCTAAATAATGTATCTAGTTAAATTATATTATAAATTTATATTTGTTTATTGTAATATAATTTTTTAAAAAATTAATCAAATATAAGTAATGGGAATCATATTTATTTTGAATTTAGGTGTAAATATTTCTAATCATTTAAGTATTTTCACTTTAAAATATGATTTACCTTACCATATAGGAGATTAATTTTAAATTATATTCTTGAATTAAATTTATTTGAATTTTAAAAAATGGATTTAAAATTTTAATTCATAATAATTTATAATTAATACTATAAAAAACCAAATTTTGAAAAACAAATAACAAGTGAAATAATTTATAATTAATTACAATGATTAAGGAGAAAATGAATTCACTTAATGGTAAATCAATATTCATATGGGAAAAATAATAAAGAAACATGTGTACGATAGACTACCTCCACATGAACTGATGCCATTAATTCTTTCATTAACACCATTTAATGTCGTAATTCTTGGTGGATTTATAGTTTATATATTATATATATGATATTAATAAATTTTTATAGCTTCAATATATATTTTATAACACAAAACATCATGTTTTCTATTTTTTATGAATAAAATATCATCATTTTTGAATATGGGAATTATGATCTCCTCAATGTGATATGATCCATTCAAAAATTTCATGGAATGTATTATTAGGGGGGTTAATAAACATATGCTAAGTATATTAAATAAATATAATAAATTATTTTTTAAATACATATATATATATATGTATACATTAATTTTTATTCATTTAATATAAAAAAATGGAAACAACGTTCACGCATCCGTGCAGCCTACCGTCATCCTGAATGGTGTATTTAATTTCCAGTATCCAAAAATTATGTATAAATATATATAAATACCAAATAACTTTTTAGAATATTTAAATCATGTTTTAAATTATATATATTATTAAATAATTTTCAATTTAATATGAACAAAAATATCACGTTAAAACATATACAAAAAACAAGGCAACTAACACCAGAAACAAGGAAAATGGTGAATGGTTATTAATAAAAGTGTTATAATATGTTATAAAAGGACTATATATGATATAATAAATATTGGTATAGTAATTTTCTAATTTACTTATATGATGAAAACCATTAAAATTGATTTTAAGGAGTGTTCATCCAAAGGAGACCATTAGGTAATGGGATTTCATGTTTCAATTTTATTTCAGTGAGACTTATTCCATCTTCCCCACTCCATTATTTTTGGGGGTCTATATAATTATATATGACATGTTATATCATGAATTTAATTTATTTAATGATATTAATAGTTATAATTTATTTTATTTTCTAGTGATCTCATGATTTAAATGTTGCTCAAACAGTATGGAATTTCATATCAATTTCATTTCATTGGGGTACACAATAATGTGATGTAGTAGGATTAATTTATATCAAATATATAGTATCCATTCAAATTTTAATATCATAAACATTTTGTTAATAATTTTATTGTAAGATTAATTTTGAATTATTTCATATAAGGATATTTTAATTAAGTGTTACAAAGTAGTAAAAAATTCCATAAATCAATTTTCTTTCATTAAGTTATATTACATTGTTATTGATTATAATATTCATTGATTTTATGTATAATTAATTTTTAATATAATTGATCACATTTATAGTTATTTTTTTATGATTCACATTTATACACATCATGGATTCATTGGTCTGTTGTAGCTGAATCTTTATTATAATTTGATTGTTTATTTTACACAATATCATTCAATTAGATGTTGTTTATTCATGAAATTCCATTGATGGAAATTATATGATAATTTATCAATACAACCATCGATATTATTATCATATAGTTATTCATGATATTTTTCAATTAAGAAATCAATTTCCAAAATCATAGGAATTTAAAATATTTTAGAATTTTTTTCAATAAAACCATTATTCATTTCCCTCTATGATATAAAATCTATTTTATATAAAAAAATTATCCTTAAAATGTTTTAAAAAATGTTTTTAACCATTAAATATTTATTTACTGAACATAATCTCAGAAAGTATTTCTTTTAAAAAAAGAATTAAATAGAATATTACTCTCACATTGCTAAAAGCAACTTTTTGAACGTTTTACCATGTAAGAGGAATTCCCTTTGTACCTCATATGGAATTTCCAAAAATCAAATTTTGAATAATTCAGTTCTATTTCACAAGGATTTTTTTGAAGATATTTTTAAAAAAAATTTATTTAATAAAAAATAAATTCGAATTTTTTCCCAAAATGAGAAAGTAATTTTCCCTAATAAAGTTATTAAAATGTGTTTTTATATTATTTTATTTCATCGCATGAAACAACCCTTTCTATTGAATTTATACTATTTTAATCATTCCTATAAATGGTTTATTATTGATTTTTCTAAGGATGGTACTGAAATAAAAATCATTGAATCAACTTCTATAGACCCCATGAACCATTAAATTACCTCATATATCTGGTCATTAAATATAAAAAAAATCATCTATATCATTTATCATGGATATTTTTATTTTTTTAGACTGTATAAAATTTATACATATATTGCTTAAATTTATGGTAATTTTATTGATTGGGGAAATATAGATAAATTCATATCTATTTCCCAATATGATTATTTTGTGATAATAAAAATTGAATTTTAGTGAAATAAATTATAATATATATGTGTAATATGATTTACATGTTGTATATGGGATAGGGAGTGTTTTAAATATTCCCCTTGATGCATTGGTTGTCCCATGGATTTAAATTATTTTCAAAAAACCCCTTCTAATTTTTTTCAAGACGTCTTAAACTATCTGGATGGAATATCGTAACAAAAGTTCATTATGAATGGCCATGAAACATATCATATGGTTTATCTACCAACAAACAGAAAATATATTGAATATAAATCTTGAAATAAACAATATTAAGGATATATCATTATAGTTCAGAGTCCAACATTAAAAATTCCATAATTATTATTACTCTATGTGACTATTGAATTAGTTATAATATCAATTTTTTATGTTCCTGCATAAGTTTTTTATTTATGTGTAATTATTTCATCGTATTTTATTTTGTCCATATAAGTTATTACTTATTGATTTATTTATTGGAATTTTTTGTTATTTATTTACATCATCATATACATTATTATCATTGATTCATTTATTACTATGTTATATATTACCCTTATTGATAATTTTTCTCACTAATTTTTTGTTTGCTTCACCCAGTATTCCATGGAGTTAACTAATAATGATATACACATATTATAGAGGGAAAACCCATCACCATAAAAAAAATATGTTTTCTTTTTCTGAATTCAGTTATAATTAAACAATAAACAATATATCATGATTTATAAGACTAGTAAACTAATTAGTACTTTGGTATTTTATTTCATTAAATAATTTTAGTGTAATTACATGTGGAACTGGCTCATATCGTAATTGGTTGTGGTTCTAATGTTGTTATCAGTTGATGTTTAGTGGAAACCATGAGAACTAGATTTAATAAAATTTAGATTTTCAAACAAACTTGTGTGATGTAATTTTTGAATCAGTATAAAAGAATATACCAAAAAAACTATGTTTATGACTATGAGATTAGAAACACACTCCATTTTCCATTTATGTTATTTATATTATTTTTTGGGGAATATAAATTTTGTTTCATAATGATATAATCAATTTTTTTTGTCATTTAGAAATACTTCCAAGAAGAAGGAATGTGAACCTCAACAATTCATGTGATCTAATGGGTAACAAGTATCATATCTTCTATGGTCTTCAGATAATATATAATTTAAGAAATATTCTCCTATAAATTATAAATATATGAAGACAAAATATCATATTATTTGGAGATAGGTAAACATTTATTTATGTATTATACATTCATAGGGAGGATTAATAAAATTTTAAATTTTAGAAATGGATGGATATAGTATAGAAGATAAATAATTATCTTCCAAAAAGTGATAATTAATGAATGAAACACCAAGATAAATTTTTAAGAGGAATGGGTGTATATTAAATGTGTTTTGAGAAGATCCAGTGTTCTTCCATTTAAATGGTATGAAAACATTTTCCAATATATAAATATTAAATTGCAAGGAGATATAACACTATGAAAATCATCTTATCATGAATAAAAGGAATATTTTTGAAAAGAGACTAATGCAACATAGTCAAGATTATTCAACTACCTCGTATTAAGAGGAATAATTAATATTATAATGTTTGGATGCAAGAATAATAACATTTGATTATTTTTTTATTTTTGTAATTGTTATAAGTGTAATAGAATTTATAGTTATTTTAATCTGGTAACATTTAATCAAGAATATAAAATCATGTCATGATTAGTATCGATGAGTTAGACAAATGATTCAGTAATATGTTTAACATCTATGAAAATGAAATATTTATTGATATACAAAACATAACATGATCTTTTTTTTGATAATGATTGTTTTATAAAATGATGATTCATGTTGATAAATTAAATTGGATAATATAGAATTCCTTGAAATTGATTAATGTATCATTGAAAAAGTGTTTTATTACATCATTTACACAATTTTCATTGTTTTTATGGATTTATATAATATATGACTCAATCCATGAATTACATAAGTAATAAATACTTAGGTATGTATTCAATAATGGAATAGGGTAATTCAAGATATTACAAAATTCAAAGTGAATTCATGATGAATACATTCATACTTTTTGGTATGTGATGACTAGGAGACACTTCATGTTGATTATTATGTTCATTTTGTAAATTTATTTACGTTTATTCGAGAATGTTGAATCATAATTGTTTATAAAATAATACCATTTTTCAAATGGTCTAATTTTTACATCGAATATTGATATTTATTTTACGCCACCATCAAAAACAACATGTGTTATGAGATGAAAACGAAATAGTTCAATGTAACATCCAAATGGGAATGTTATTCTTATAAAAATAAATGTATCAAGTAAATATATTTCCTAATATTAGTATAAAGTGAAAATAATTATTCAATTTTAGGGAAAAAATACTTGAAACAATACATTTTCCTTATTATGATCATTTTTTATGATTTGTATGTCATTTTTTATATCTATTTTGATTTTGGCCATGTGGTCATTTACATTCTCTAGATCACCCATGTTCTTGTGATAAATTTTCTATGTCACTATCCATCAGAAATGGATTGTTATATTTTTCTTCAGTGTCCTTATTTTCAATAATGTTCTCTTATCCAAATTTTTTGTGTTATGGGGACAATTAAATTTCTATGTCTATCTTATTAAGAAGAAATTTTATGGACACTTTTTATGATGTCGGTTTTCCGATAATAGTGTTTACATATTTTAATCTTGTGATTACCATAATCTTATTTAAATTGTGTGGACACAATTTAATTAAGGTGGAAGGATGGTAAAACATAGAATTTTTAAAATTAGGATATTGTATTTAATAGCTTCTACAATTCACAATGCCAAGTATAGAAATTAATATAACAACCTCAGATAATGTGTAATTTTTATATCTGGATAAATTTAATCTTTTTAATAACATATATTATATAAAACACTGATCATAGAATCAGTTACTCATAATATAAAATTTATCATTCTCTATGTGGAACATTGATGTTATCTTGCATAAATGAAATAATTACATTATTTAATATCTTGTGTTACACACAATTCATATATTTAAAAAAATAATTATTAAAATATAATTATTTAATATAATAAGAAAAAAAATAGATGATAAATTTGTAGTTAAAAAATAGTATTAATTGCCTTATAAAAATATATGGATGAATTAATTTGTTACAAAATTAATTAGATATTAATATTTGAATCAATGAAATATAAAGTTGAATACTTAATATCATAAAATATTTTATGGACACAAAGACATTGTATCATAATAATTTAAAATAATAAACATTAGTGAATGATTTAAATGAAATATATATATATATATTCTCTATTCAATAGATTATTTTTTACATTAATATAATATGATTTATATGCATTGGATATGAACAAATCCATTTTTATTCATAGAAAAGAAATAATTTTCAAATGCTACTATTGTCACCTTTTAATGGTACACCTATATTGAAAATAAATAATGTAACTTATAAAAAAATTTTGAAAAAATTTATAATCATTTTTAAATTATATTAAAAAAATTATATTTGGGTGAAATTTTGGAATTTTTTAAGATTAATAATTTTTTATAACTAGTGAAACATTCTGAATTTTAATTGGAATATGAATTTTAATAAAAATAATATTTATAGTTAAATAACTATTTTTATATTTATTAATAAATTTATAGATAAATTGATTATAAATTAATACTTTTGAGGAAATTGGAATCATTTTTATATTGAATTTATATTAAACGACTTTGCATTGTTTTGAAAATTTTCTCATTAAAACCAACATTCTTGTACTATCTAAGAGATTTTTAAATTAATTTATGAAACATAAATAATTTTAATTTGAAAAAATGTATTACATATTTGGAATCCTATTAGTTTATAATGTCTGGTATGTTAAACTTTTCTATTGTACAAAAAAATATAAAATTAATTAAAATTAATTACAGCGATTAAGATGAAAATTAGTACACATAGTAGATATACACTAATTGTAAGAGGAAAATAAACTATAAACAAGACCAAACAAAATTTTCTAGATATATTTTGACCATGTAACAAATTGGATAACAAATTAACCTTTATATTTCGGCGGACTATTGCCCCATGAACTGATGTCATTCGTTCTTCCAATACCACTTTTAGTGATGGAAACAATGGTAGATTTATTTATATATATACATTAAATATGTGATCTATACTACTTTTATAAAAATATTTAATTATTATATGACACTAAAATTCATGATATCAATTTTTAGAAATACAATAGCAATGTTTGGGGATGTGTGCACTACAACATCTATTAAACGATGTGATTCGTTTATTTTTTAAATGGTTTGATTTCCAAATTTGTTTATCAAAATTATTTGAAAAATATTAAATAAATATGATTATATAAATATAATATACATATATATAACTTTTTTTAAAATTATTAATATTACATAAAAATGGATACAATGATCATTCATACGTACGATGTACCATCTCCATAAATTGTGTATTTCATTTCTCTCTAGAATAATTATAGACTACCCTAAATAAAATATAATAAATAAATATTATTTTTAATAAATTTTTATCATTTTGGAGATGATTAAATCATTAGTGAAGTTTTAGTAACAAAAATTAAATGTCAAATAATCTAAAAAATAGGCTATTAACAACTGAAATGAATGAAATGGTGAATGATTATTAATGTACATGTGATAATATATAATAGAAGGAATATATATAATATCCTAAAAATTTTTGAGGTTAAGGTATATGTTAATAAAATAATTAATAATTTTGTATATATGTATAAATATATTTCAACCATAATTGATTATATTGTATATAGATTTATATTCTCTCTTTTTTTCTATGAGACTTATACATTATTCACAACTCCATTATTTTTTGTGTTTTATATGATATTCTATGACATGTTATACCGTGAATTTAGTTTATTTTCTGATATTTAATTTTTAAATTAATATTATTCATCAATGTATCTTACGATTAAAATGTTACTGAATTGTTATGGAATTCTGTCTCAAATTCATTTCATTAAGCAATATTTTAATATTATGAACTTAGTTTCATTTTTATGTTTTAAATATGTATCATTGGAAATTTTTATCATGAATCTTTCATTATCTATTGTACTGTTGGATTAAATTTTAATTATTTTATCTAAGTGGAGTAAGAGTTACAAAGTGGTAAATAATATTATAACTCAATTTCATTACATTGAGATATATTAGTTCCACGTTGAGGTTAATATTTTTTGATTATGTGTATAATTAATTTTGATAGTCTAGTGTTGTATTTACACTTATTTTTGATGAATTTTTTATACAAATAATAAATTAATTTTTTTATTCTCAATTCAATGTTATGGTCTTTTTTGGGGTATATTCCACAATATCATTCTAATCGAGAGTTTTTATTGTTGAAAATAAATTATTTGAAGTTAAATGAGAATTTTAAAATGAAACATTCAATTTTATTATCTCATGTTTATTCATGATCATTTTCAAGTAATTGTACTATTTTTACTCATTTTATGTGGAAATTTCTAGAATATTTTTGGGAAAACCTGACAACGTTTCTCTCATCATTCAAAAATATTATTTCACTCCATTCCAATTTGCATAAATGTGATTAATTGTTTTTTGAAATTTACATTTTTTTATTACACAAAATGATTCAATATTTTTTTATAAATTCTTTTATAGGAATGCCCATGTATCTTTTCAAAAATGGAACTTCTATAAACATTCAACCATAAAAAAGGCAGGTTCTTTTTACCTAAAAAATAATGACTCTTTTTCAATTCATTGATGCTTTCAATGATGTATTACAACAATATTTCTTAAAAAAAGTATTCATAAAGTGATGTTGAATGAAAATGTTTTTCAAAATATATTTGATAATTGAAATGGTATTTTCGACATGAATGTTTTTAAAAGACCATTTCATGTTATATATATATTAATCAACAGAAACAAACATTTATGTTGTATTAATACCATCAGCATCCTTCCCATGGATGGTTTATAATTGGATTGGGAAACTATAATATTGAAATTCACTTCGATGATTCATTTTTTTGTCTCCTTCAAATATTTACATTCCTTTGATCATTGGAAATTAAATTCCCCTCATATCCCACTACATTTATCAAGGATATTTTTATTGTTTAAAACATATTTTAATTTTATATTTATTTATTGATTTGAATGTTATTTTATTTAATGGGAAAATATTTACAAATTTTTATCTTTTTTTCAATAATTATATTTCATGATAATTCATATCATTCCTTAATTAAATTTATTATGAGATATAAGATGAATATTTTGGACACACATTACATAGGTTGGGGTTCATTTTAAATAATCCCTAGGTACATCTGTAGTCTCATGGGATGGAATAAGTTATATTCAGTCCCATCAAGTTTAATTCAATGCGATTTTGAAACTACCTTGAGGATAGATCATGATAGTTTTTTCATGTAAAATGTTTAAACATAAATTAAACAGTATTATATCAGTTTAAAAAAATATTTTGAGGACAAATCATGATATTATCTATCTTGAGGATATATATTTATAGTATAGATGAGCTACACTATTCATTTTATTATTATTTTTAATACATGTGATTATTAAATTTGTTAGAATATCAATCATCTTGCTTCACAATCATGTTATTATTTTTATTTAATTCTTCCTTAATATTTTATTATTTACATATTTATTATTTTATCTGTAGTTATTACATGGAATCTATTATCAGTTATTTACCTTTCCCTATCTATTATGATCGTTAATTCTTAATTTCAAACATTGTACTCAACCAACACTATAAATTTGATCTCACGAGTATGTTATTTCCATTACCCATAATTCTATGATGTTTACCATGAAAAATATACCTAGATTTAAATCTGGAAAAAAATAATACTAAAAATTAAAAAATAATATGTTTTCATTTTAGTATTCAAATATAACTCAAGATACAAGTTTTTATGTCAATTATGAAGGTACATAACTATTGGTCTTTCATGATTTGATTCATTTTAATAATGAAATTGTAATAGTAGTTGGAGTGAATATTGATATTACCTCTGTTGGGGAGATATAATGTTACAAACATTACCCAAAGAAGAATTAATAAAGGAAAACATCTCCCTAGAATTTTTCATCAGACTCCTAGAAAATAATAGGACATAATAATAATTTTGTTATATTTTATCACCTAATTATTTCATCATAGTACATTTATATTAGATAAGATCTATCACTTTTTTTCTAGAATATACAATAAATAAGTTGTAATGTTTCATTAAGTACCACATTCTATTATATCTAATAGGGAAATGGGGATTACCTCATTGTTCAAATGAAGTCTTAAATATGATATTGATAGCTATTTTAGATTTAGTATAAAATAACATGTACATAAAGGTGGTCAGTTTTAGAGATTCGTTCAAACAGAAGATGAAAAACTAAATTCTATTTCAATGTATTTCAAATATTCCTGGGATCAAGACAATCCCTTGGTGAAGTCTTCTAACAAAAATATATTTTATATGACCACTCAAATATTTCTTTTGAATCTCTATATGGAAATAAATTTTGAACCCAAGTATTATAAAATTTAGTTAGAGAAATGAATGAATTAAGGCCTAATATAGATTAGGAAAAGGAAGAGAAAGTGGGATGCATTTAGTAGAACATTAATCTATATCAATGATGCTAAAAATGAAATGATTTTAATTTTTAGTAAAATGTATAATTAGTATTTAGTGAGAAGATGTACCTCTGAATTTCTCTAAAGAGTAAGGTTGTGATACTCAAAAATATGGGAAATTGGATCTGAAATTATATTGAACCCTCATAGATTCGAGATCCATTTGGTGTTATATCTTTTAAGTATCAAAATTAAGAAACCCTATATCATGTTCAAGATAATTTCCAAGAATCACTCTAGGTGAAATAAATAACTAATCTATAGCACATACTTACTTGGTTATAGCTTTCTGGGAGAATAAAAAATTTGATGAAGCTACATGGGAACATGAGGATGTGTTGAAATAGAAATATCCTCATTTTTATGGTATTAAAGTTATGGAATTGCAAATAAGAAATTAATTTTAAGGGGGGTTGAATACAACACACTATCATTGGATGATGAAGTTATATAATGTATTTTTTTATTTTATATCTTATTTTACAGTAAACACCTAGTTTAAACAACCCATGATATACTATTAAAATAGTATTACTTAATGTGACAGTTCTCATATATCCATTTTATTTATTTGTATGTATATGACTAACAAAATAATGAAAACATATTTCTTACACAATATAAAAATTAATTCATTGGTTATCAATTGATTACAAATGAAAATGAATATGAATTGAAATTAATTGAATTATTTGTTTGAAATTAAATTTTAATACATGAAATGTTTTTTTTATCTTATTAAATTAAATTTATTGCTATTAGTAATTTATTTTAATTATTTTTATATATTTATATTATTCTATAAAGTCTTTTCACACCCATCATTTTTTTCAGGGCATATGATAATAATTAAAGCAATTTATGAATAAATATTAATTTTTTTCTGAAAACATGTTTCCTTTTCAATTATATTGCATATTTTTAAAATTAATTTATTCCACTTATAGAATTTTAATATTTAAAAAATGATTCACATTTGGGATTCATGAGGATCTAATTTGGTAAATATCCCCCTTTTATAATTAATCAACAAGAATATTAACTGTTGTAATTTTTTTACTACCATGGTATGGGAAAAATAGTAAAATTATCTTATCGATATTGAATTAAAATCACTCTAACTACATACCAATATCCTATTAGAATGTTTTATTTGAATAATTTTGAATCATTTCCTGAATATATAGCCTAGTAGTGCCCAATATTAATGCCCCAGATTTTCCATGTATTATTTTTAAATATTATGGGGAATTGATTATAGACCAGGATTTGCAACGGCATGTGATTCAAAGGCACGTACTACCCCTAATAAATGTTTAAATATAATTAAAAATTAAAATAAGGCTTATGAGTTCTTTTCTAGGAAAAATGTAATATCATTTTAATAGTTTCCAAGATAATAAATATGAGGGAATCGTTGCATTCAAGGCAACAACTTTATCTTTGGAAAGACGTAAGATCAACTATTGGGGGTCAAATAAAAATGTTTTTATGATGTTTTAAATGAAATGAAATAAATTATTTGTTTATTTAATTTTTAAAATTTGAATGATTCATTGACCCTTTTGGTTGTTTTAAATAACTATGAGCTTATGGTTACTAACATTACCCTAGAAAACTCGATGGAAATCCTCTAGAGCATTGGAGAGGAGCCACTCCCATTGGAGAAATCGATTAGTTTTTACTATCAATTAATTTATTGTTGAACTGTAACGTTATAGGATCTAATTTATAATATTAAAGGTTCCACTATCCATTTAATATTGAATTAGGTGTTGTTATTTTGATTGTTTTTCCAAGATCATTGATTTAACAACAAATGTGTATCAACTTAAGAACAGTTTGACCAATGGTTTGGTCGTTCTTATGGAATGGTTATATTATTGGTAATATGGCTCTGATTATGATTGTAATTATTATTATTTTTTAACTTGATTCTTCTAATAGAGCTTATCAAGTCTTTGATGAACAACAGTTGTGCATCATTCAGTAGTTTTCTATTTTTGGATTCTTCCCCCAATCTGGTTCATCATTCTTCACTGGTATATGAACAAAGGATCATTTCACATTAATTTAGAGGTTAAAAAATCCAAAATCATACATAATAAATCATGATGTACTAATGGAGGTTGATGATGATGGAAATATAAGTATTGATATAGTTCAGAGGAAATTGTTCTTCGACCATTCGTCACACGGATGATCAAAATGAGTTTTCAAGACCAATAAAATGCCTAAAACCTACCAATTAAGTGTTTCCACAGTGGGGAGACCTTGTATCATCTATTTTGAGGATTTTCGAAATCAGGATTGAAGGATTGAAGATATCATGAGGCAGCTGATGAAGAACTGCTTTTTTGGAAAATCGCGCAGAACAAGGCATGTTCTCTGAAGAAAACAAAGTCTAAGTCCATATCATCGATGACTAGGGTTATGCTTTATAGAATGTGATGAAATCGTGTATCACCCCTTTCAGACATCATGTGGGTTCTTTTGTAGGACTTTTCATGAATCTTAGATGATACACATATGCATGGTGGAGTACACAATATGTACTCCACCACACGGCCAAACTAGGCCGGTTACACATGTTAACCCATGTACTAGTACACGGGTTGAAGCATAATACAAGAACATTACTAGAGTACATAGAGAGTCCCCGGTATAATTGGACATAGAGTTTTACTTTTTAACAAATCATGTATATATTTTCTACACAACATTTTCTTTTTTTCATGGGCCGTTGTACACGGGAACTATCAGCAGATAGAGGACACGACGTGTGACCCTTGTGCACACCATGTACTTTCTTATTCATGGCTTGATCTCCTTTTCCAGAATATATTGGACAAGTTACAAAGGGATTAGGTCCCCTTTTCATCGTTCCCTGGAAGGTCAGTTATCATTTCTATTAATAAGATAATGATCCCTTCAGTAGGAAATTCTAGATCGGGATAGAGTCCCTCTGAGAGGCTTGGAGCAAGATCTTATATCCATTATTGACCCTATGTAGAGTGAGGTATATATTAGACAAATCAAATATGATGTAAATACTCTCCATATAAGGTTAACTTAGATGAGTCATGGTATACTACAAGTCCTTTGTAGTGATCCTCGAGTGTGTATCGTGAACTTTTCCAACTCGGGAGTATGTTCTCTCATAATGAGTGTATCAATTCTCCCTTCAGATATATCAGTGCATCTATCTCTCCCATGACACTTCCTGGTAAAAAGTACTTCTTGGACATACATCATCAGAGCTGTCATACTCATGGAGTTAGTTCTCTAAGATGATTTCTTTAGAGAAATTTTGGATTCAATCTGTAGTGTGGGTATGCGGGTCGTTGTGATTTACCTCTAGATTACAGGTCTGGTCATCGATTATATTTAAATTTTTCTATTTATATATGTTTTATAGATATAACCTATATATATTTTTATACATTTACTTTTTTATTTCATTGTGGATTTTGTAGTCTCCTACTGATTATTGTCATACTCACCCATGCACAGGATTTACCACCACATGTCTTGTCTGGTGCAGGTGAGTGAGCATTTGATAGAGTCCTAGGTTGTCCCAGACCAAGAAAGCCTTTTTTAGTTCTAGAGAGGTCGATGTGTTCATATGACATCCAATATAAATCCTATCACCTTTCTTATTTTAAGGTTGGAATTTGTAGTTTGCAGACTCTTTTTTTGGGATTATATTTTGTCCCAATTACATTCTTCACATTACATTCTATTGTTGTATATTGGTTGGCTTTAGTTGTATTCAAGCATTTGATTATTTCATGGTTTTTTAATTTTATTTTTTATGGGATTTGAGATGTGTGTGTGTGTGATTGTGTGCAGGTAAATATTTAATGCCTCCAATGTTAGTGATATACCTAATCGATGCTAGTCACCATCCCTTGGCCTATTAGAGGTGGGTTTGGGGAGTCGCAGTGCAGGCCCCACTAGGAAAGGTCATGACAGAGTGGAATAGAGGTGGCTAATTCTACCATAGGACCAATATATTGTATGATTAGTTTTGAAAAATAGGTTTAAGTGTTTTGAGATCAGCTTTCTGACCAGGGTCCCTAATGTTGGTTCAAGCGGCCGACATATTAATAATACAAGACTCTTATAACCTTCCTTTTAACATTATACATGATAACACTACTTTTAGGGGGAATTAAATGAATGGTACATGCATCACCTAGGAATAGGTTGTGGTTTACATGGACTTTTGGGTTATTTATATAGATATACTCCATGACTATGGTACATCTTGTTTTTTACGAGATTCATCTACAATGAATACCAGCATGGATTTAGAAGCACCATTATGAGGATCACCACCTCAGTGGAAAGGATTCGATTTAGGGTCATGTTCCACAATTTTTACCTCCAATTCAAGCACATAAAATACCACCATCAGTGGAACAACCTGTGGTACTTGAAGTACTGGTAGATGAGGAGCACAGGATGAGTGTGATCTATGAGTTTCAAAGGGAGAGTCCCATCATGTTCTGAGGAGATCCCAAACATTAGGCAATTGTAGACTAGCTTGAGGTGGTGACCAGAGTCTTCCATCATGTAAGGACACCGGCAGACCAGATGGTGTTCCAATGAAAAAACCTTCATCAATGTTAGGTAGGTTGATGGGGGATTTTAAACATATAGACTCATGATGAGGCAACTATTTCATTGAAGGAGTAAGACAACATTATGGAGGAGGTATCTCCAGTTACTCTGAGATAATTATATATCCAAGAGGTTCCTAATCTCTAGCAGGGTAGTTTGACAATTGATGAATATTCATCAACGTATACCAACCTCACCACATACATTATTAATGTGGTTTGGAATCAATACTTCAGAACACGAACCCTTGAGTAATGATTATGAATTTACAATCATGATATCTTTGAGACTCTATACATTACGACTTATGATTGATTGTTGGAGCAAGAAATATTGGTTGAGAGCTTACTGGATGAGAATAGATTTCATGTGTATGTCCACAAAAGGAAGACATGTGAAGAGACCTCAGCAATTGGGAGACGACATCATGAATGGTGATCAAGACATGGGAGACGTCACAATAGGAACCTGGACCCAGGATCTTTAGTCAATGGATCTCATGATGGATTCAGTTATCCTTGTAAAAGGTGATGCTTGACATATGACTGAAGATGAAATCTCCCTTGAGATTGTCCAACCAATTGAATTTCTTCCCTATACATTATAGATGAACCATTAATGAAGAGGCAGAGAGTATAGAAGGAAGACTCAGTTGGTATAGGAAGTTTTAGATGAGGAGGGAGAGTTGTATGAGGTGGCAGATGTATTGACATAATTCCACCAATAACCCCAGGTGGTCCCCACCTGGATCAAGGAGCTAGGGACAGTGGAGTGAGAAACTAAATACGGTTGAGTTATAATGCCTAGGAACTCCATGGATGATCCTAGGTAACGTCAATGCCTTTTATACCATATCTACCATACATATAGAAATAGGTTCCAATCATTCATTGCACACCAAATGTCTTGTGAAAAACCATGATATTCTAGAATAGTTATTGACTCGAACATTACACATTAAGACACCTACAGGAGGAGAATAGATGGTCACACATTATTTATGATAGTGTGATATTACCATTGGAGGGAAGAGTTTTGTTTGGAACCTCTTGGTGGAAGTGTCAATGCCCTATGGTGTTATTCTCTATATGGATTGGTCATCTTAGGTCCATCCCCAAATTTCTAGCATTTGGTGAAGGGTGTGGTGTGTCTGTAGTGATGGGATGAGGTTTTCCATTGTTAATGAAAATGGAAAACCATTTATCATAGAAGGAGATCATGCCTAAGAAAGCTCAACAGACCACTAATGATTTAGATACCCTTACCCATGGACTAGCAGATGTTATGAGCTTTTTGTTCCTTGTTTTAGTGGAAAATTAGAAGGTTTCCTTCCCAGAAGATGTTCCATTATTATATCCCTACCAAGAGATAGACTTGGGCATCCATTTACACCCTAGTAAATAACTGATATCCTCACCAGCATACCGTATATCACATGTGGAGTTGTGTGAGATGTGGTAGAATTTAGAGGATTTATAGAGGAAGGGCATCATAAGTCCTACAGTTTGACCCTGGGTGGACCCATTTTTCATTTGCAAGAAGGTATACAAGACATTGATATTGTGCATAGATTACAATTTCTTGATCCAGGTAATGTTGAAGAACATGTATCCATTACCAGGGATCAAAAACCTATTTGATCATCTTACAGGGACATGGTGGGTCTTGAAGTTTGAACTTCGATCGGTTTCTCGTCAGCTTCAAGTACTATATAGAGATGAGCTAAGGTGAACTTTTAGATGCTGCTATGGTCACTATAAGTACATAAAGATGCATTTAGGTGTGCAGAATTCCCCTACAGTTTTCATGGGACTCATGAACGGAATGTTCCAGACATACATAGACCAATTCATATTACTCTACGTCGATGACATCCATGTGTACTTGTCATCAGGGGAGGAGAATGTGAGACACCATAGGATAGTCTGAGATGTACTTCGAGAGAACCCAAAATATTAGAAGCCCTCAATGCTCTAGTTTTGGATTCCAGAATTCCACTTTATTGTACAAGTAATCTCAATATATGAGGTTTTGGTGGACCCATCCAATGTCAAGGTAGTGTTATAATGAGATCCACCCATGAGCATGATGGAGGTGTGGAGTATCCTTGGTTTGGTAGCATATTAGCAAAGATTAATTCCTGAATTCTCCTAGATATCATCAAAATTGACAAAATTGAACCAAAAATGGGAAGCCTTACATATGGATGGATTAGTGCGAGCAGGTTACCTGTTTTTGAGGAAGATTTTAAAATTGTAACAGTCTTAAGATTTCATGAAGACGGTGTTGACTACGTAGTTCTTTGTAATGAAATAGAGACTGGGTGTGGCTATTTTTTGATGCAAATATAGGTAGTGATTTCATATGTTTTTTCCCAGATGCGGCTTCATGATAAGAACTATGTGACCCATGATCTAGATTTAGTAGTGGTAGTCTTTCATTGAATATGTGGTGACTCTACCTAACAACCTAGTGACTTACCATCTTCTCTAGCCACATGAGCCTCCTGAACATGTTATCATAGAAGGATTTTAATTTCAGTTATATGGTACGGTGAGAGTTCCTCTAGGATTATGGATTTGTGATTTTCTATACTCCTTGGAAGGGGAACATAGTAGTTTATAACCTCATTCAGAGATCCATTTCTTAGCTGTTGATCAAGGCATCATAGAAGTTGGTATCACTACATTTATCTTTCATGGATAAAGATGATGTGGCCTACCTATTATAATTGGTATTTACTCCTATAATCATGCAATGGGTCATGGAGGTACAATAGAGAGATGTCTACTTTAGTCTTTATGTGCACTGTTATCAACAGAACAAACTCCAAATTGAAATTCACAATGTGGAGACCACATTGTCTTTAGAAGTGGACACAAATATGTACAAGTGGCATTGAAGGATGAGGTTCTTAGAATGTTTTATACACCCTTGTGGTAAAACATCCTATAGTGGAAAAAATGTACCAGGTCTTCTGATGTCAGTTATGGTGGACATGGATATAGAAGGTAGTATTTGAGTTGGTTTCTCAATTCCATACATGCCAGCTGGTGAAGTATGGGAACCAGGTTCAGGTGGGATTTCCAAACCCCTGGAATTTCCTCAATTTCAATGGTATGAATATCAATGGACTTCGTCAAGGGTTTCCACAAATGTCCAGAGGACACAATTTTATTTGGGTGATCGTTGACAGACTCATAATGTCGACCCAATTCTAAGATATTAGGGAACAAAGTCCATTAGAGATCATGGGACACCTCTACATACATGACATATTCCAAAATCATGGAATCCCTTCGACGATATTCTTGGATCCCGATGTTCTTTTCACATAAAGTTTTATGAAGGAATTTTTGAAGGCATTTGGGACTTAGTTATTTTGGAGAACAATATTGAATCCCAAGACAACTGGTTATACAGATAGAACCGTTCGTGTTTTGTAGGATATGTTGAGGGCCTATGTAATGGAAATTGTTCATTGTTGGGAGGATCACCTACCATTGGTGGATTATTCATTCAATAACAACCACAAATCGACAACCGATATGGAACTGTTTGAGGATTTATATGGGTGATCCCACTGGTCAGGACATTGCTAGACCGACCCAAGGGAGTCAGCACTAATGGGACTATATTTTTTAGGAGATACCACCGAGAAGGAACATATCATATTGGGGTATATGTATACTATACAAATATATTACATGTCTTACGGTAGGAGATGATGACGAAATCTTGAGTTCGAGGAGGGAGACCTTGTCTTCCTTCGGGCCTCACCTCGACAAAGGTTGTAGAGATATCATAGGGGTGGAATGTTGTCTCCAAGGATCATCTGACCATTTCATATACTACAGAAAGTTGGAAAGGTGGCACACCACATAGATCAACATTTAAAGATTCACCGGGAAAATAATGTATTCCATGTGTCACTGGTGATGGGGTATGTGCATGATCTGTCGCCCGACATCGACTACGATGATCTGGACATAGTAGATGGAGAAACCTTCACATAATACCAAGTGTATATCGAGAATTGGTAGGAGAGGATCCTTCATGGGTGAGTGATTCCCTTGGATAATGTCACGTGGTGGTATAATATTCTTTAGGAGGGCATGTGGGAGTGGGAGGCTCAGTTTCATTCGTTATACCCATAACTTCTTTTAGTATCCTTTTGTTTTAGATTTTTGAGGATGTAAATCCCTAAGGTGAGGAGAATGTAATTTCCTAGATTTTCAATATGTATTTTTAAAATATTGAATTGAATTAATTTGAGACCATGCTTTGTGATGGATTGTGATTATGAGGCCTATAGTGACAAGAATAAATGTTTTAAATAAATTATACATTTAAATAGCCCATGTGTTACGTTTTCGTTAGAAAAGGGGAATGACATTTAAATGGGTTCCTGGATCAGAAATCTGAGGGAACCATTGCATTCATAGAATCAACATTGGAATAACTGAGGCATAACATCGACTAATGCGAGTCAGCTGCAAAAGATAATTTTAGAACCTTTAAAAGAAAATAAAATCAATTAATGATTTATAATATTTAATTACATTTTAATGTTAAAGAAACATGTTTTATGGTTTTAAATAACCATGAGTGTAATATTAGGCTAATAAACTATGAAAACACACTATTAATATTTAGAATCTTTTGAGAGGATCCATCCTCTTAATAGGGTTCTCAGGGAACGTCCAAAAATGATCAATTCATGCATCATTGTGCATCATGTTCAGATATTCTCAAAGATAATGGAAGAATATCTACTTTTCATTAATGTTCAAGGTAGGGTTTCTTTTTTTTTTTTTGTTTTTATACATTCTTTTATTTAACATTGAACATATATAAACCCACAAAAAGGGTGACCCGCGATTCAATCATTCATGGGGAAATATTGATTTGTGGGAATTTAGGGAAGATTATGATTGTAATTATTCATATTTTTAAAATTGATCCTTTTAATGAAGTGGATAATTTTTATAATGAACAAAAGTTGAGGTGTTTTCTTCAATATTCTATTTTGAGATTATTCCACTAACCACCTTCATCATTTTTCGTAGGTATGTGAATGCGGTATTGTTGCACATTAGGTTAGTGGCACAACAATCTGAAATCATAAATCCACCATCGTGATGGCCTAGAGGTGTTTGGAAAACCGGATTGATGGATTGAAGATCACCTGACATTCTAGAAGAAGAATTTTGATTCTGGAAAATCATGCAGAAAATGGCGTGTTCTCCAAAGAACACGATGTGTGAGGTCGGCATAGTGGTCACTAGGTTTCCACAATACAGAATAAATTGACATGGCTTGTTACCCCTATCACATACGGTGTGGGTCCTTATGTGATACTCGTCGTTTATCTTGGATGATACAAGGAAATGGAGTGAATTAAAAGGCATGTACTCCACCACACTGCTAGACCAGGCGAGTTACATAGGATACAACGTGAACTGGTACCTAGGATAGAAGACAGAGGATGAATCCACGTAAGGGAACATGTCCAGAATACATAGTTAATCCCTCTGATATTAGTAAATGGGTGGTTACTCATCTACACTCTATATACAACATTTGTATATGATATGCTATTTATGACATGGGTTATTGTACACGAGTAGTACCCGGGGCAAGAGGACATGATGTGTGATCATTATACATGCCATGTACATTGTTGAACATGGATTGATCTCCTTTTCCACCGTTTGTTGGAAATGTTTCGTTCTGGTTAGGGCCCCTTTTCTCATTCCTCTGAAAGGAAGCTTTCATTTCGGTAGACAAGAGTATGATCCATTTAGTATGACCTTCTTGATCGTGAAAAATTCCCTCCGAGAGGCCTGGAGTGAGACCCTCTATCCTTTCATGACCATATGTAGAGTTATCTATCATTTTGACCAATACTATTGGACATATATCTTATACTTGGAAGGTGAACCTAGATGAGTTGTGTTATACTTCTAGGACTTAGTAGTGATCCTCATCCATTTATCACGTTATTTTCACAATAAGGATTGTGTTATCTGAGAATATATATACATGTTCGCTTTTCTGATCTATCAGTGAATCAATCTCTCTCAAGATAGATACCAAAGAGAAATACATATTAGAAGGATGTCATCGGAGCAATCACAGTCATGGAGTGATTTCATCAGGGCTAGTGCATTGTGGTATTTTCAGGCTGAGTCCCTAGAGGGGGTATTTGGGTCGTTGTGACATACCTCTAGACTACGGATCTAGGACACGAGTATATGAAGATTTTTTTTCTTATTATATGTTTTTTAGAAATATATTTTGTAGAAATGATTGTACCATTACTTTGTGTATATTCATCTGGTTTCAAGGTATCCTACTGAGTATTTATATACTCACCCCTACACGGGATTTTTCTACACATGTCATGTCTTGTGTAGACGGGCGACCTCATGAAGGAGTCCATGGTGGACCAGGACCAGACAGAACATAGGGAGTTCCAGATAGGCCATGGTGTTCCTAAGGCATCCATTAGAAGTCCCAACCCCATTATTGTTAATATTATTGATTTTTTAGTTTTCAGACTCTATCATTCGGTGGGATTATATTTTGGCCCAGTTTTAATCCACACATTACATTATGTTGTGCATTATTGGTTGGAATTAGTTCTATGCGTGGATTATATTCCTTAGTGGGTTCAGATTTGAGCATTTCTGGATTTAGATATGTTTTCATGTGTAACGGTACATAAGAAATTCCACCAATGACAGTGATATACGAACTCAGTGCTAGTCACTAGCCCCTTTCCTTTTGGAGGAAGTCTTGTGGTATCCTGGTGCATGCCCCATTGGGATGGGTAGTGAAACCTATTTTATGGATTCTGACCTTTATATTAATATAACAATGTAATATGTTTAACAGTTCACTCTATTCACATTAATATCTCAAAACGTTTTATATAAGGATGAAATATTGATATATTTGATTATAAAATAATATTTTAAATATATTTAAGTTATCATTGTAATTTATTTTTCTATTATATTTATTGAGTAATTGCCTTAAAAACATATTTAATGACACCATAATATTTATTAAGCTATTATAAAAATAAATATATGTTTTACAATATATTAATAGTAATTAAATTTCAATGATAAATTATGATATAAATATTATTAACATTAGTATAAATATTAGGTTTATTCAAATGCACAAGATTAAGAATCCAATTTTTTATTGGTTTAATTAATGTCAAATTAAATTATTAGTACCAAATTAGAATTAATTATATATTATAGCAAATTAAATTTTATTAAATGATTTAAAATTAATAAAAAAAATTCGTCATCCATTTGAAATGGATTTTTTAGCATATAACAAATTTTCCATTTACACGTCCCTTTTTTATTCATGGTAACAATTAATGGGCAATAAAATTAAAATATTTATTACCATAGTAATTTTCAATAATCGATAATGAAGGGGTTCATAAAAATCACAATGATTTGTAAGAAACCATTTTTTGCTGTGAAAGACTTCGGAATATTCTTGATGATATTCCAGAGCAGCGCCTTCAGACGGTGTGCGATTTCGAGCCCTGGAGTGGCTGAAATTATGTTTTTAGTGCGTTCACACTGGAAACACCAAATAAATGTGATAAATCGCAAAGGGGGATCTGGATCAGAGATCCGACTATACGGATGGGTCAGGAATAGGGTGTTTACCCTAGGAACGACATAAAACTTGTCGGCGCGGGACGTTTGGACCCCTCGCTCGCTTTCGGAATGTTAAACAGATAAATTAATTAATTAATTTATTCGTTTAACGGTGAAGCTCAAGTATCTCTTAAACAGTTGCTTGGATTGGAAAACTGGGGGCACCGTTGACTTCGGAATGTTCCGTTTACCCTACGAGTGGTTAAGTTTAGGGGCGCGGGCCATCAGTGAAAAAAGGCCCTAGGGGCGTTTTCGTAATTTGGTGACTTCGGGTGTTCCATTTTATAACATTCAAATGGAAGCTCAGAATCATATTCTGAGACCACGTTTGTGCTCAGGATGTGGTTTTTACCCTAGGGGAGGTTTAATTTTGACCACGCCAAAGGTTTCGGATGCGGGTTAAAATTTAGGGATTAAATTAATTAAATTTTTATTAATTTAATTCTCTATTTAAATCAAACCCTCTCCTACTCCCCTTCCTTTGGAACCTCCTAGTGGAAGGAGTTCAATCAAGGAGACCAACTCTCCTCCACCAACTCTGGCGAGGTGCGACAGATCCGGCGAGGCGCGGCGGGAAGCTTCGGGCTATGCCCTCGCAGGTAGGATTTGTCATTTTCACTTTCTTTTCCTGCACCTACATTGAGCTCGAATTTTTGTATCGAACCTCTGTCGAATTATTGAGAAAATCACATGTTTGTGTATTAGATTTTATTCTCTTTCCATCGCACTACTCGGAATCAAAATCCGAGTTTGGAGTTGATCACAAAAGACCGTCGAAGTTTGTGGGTTTTTGCTGGTTATCCGACGGTATGGGGTGGTCTGGCAGTTCTCCCAGGGGGCGGAGGCCGGTTCGGCCGGGTGAGGGCCGCGGAGGAGCGGCGAAGGATTTTTTGGCTGGGTGAGCGTTGCAGAGGAGCGGCGGAGGCTGGTTCGGCCGGGTGAGGGCTGCGGAGGCGCGGCTGCTGCAGGTTCAGCCAAGGGAGTGCCGCGGAGGCGCGTTGGAGGCCGGTTCGGCCGGGCAAGCACCGCGGAAGTGGGACAGAGGTTCGGGATTCCGCTCAAGCAGGCGGAGCAGGGGTGACCCAGGGCGGCGCTCGTTTTGCGTTGTGCTGCGGAGGAGGCTCGGCTGGGCGTGGCCGGCCGAAGGGAGGTCGCCGGAGGCGACCTGTGTGGAGACCGAGACCCGCAAGCAGCGGGTCTCTCTTAACCTGGAAAAGGGGGTGGTGACCCCTGTGTAGGGGGAGAAGATGAACCAAGAGAAAAAAACATAGGAAAAAAAGGGGGGGTTGCGGGTTTGGAAAAAAAGGTAAATTAAAAATAAAAAAATATAAGTTTAAAATAATAATAATAATAATATTATTATTATTATTATTATTATGGGAAATGATTTATAATTAACAAATCATAGAATGAGCGTCATTCTCGTGTGACGTCAGCCGCGACGTGTCCCTTAAATTGAGACAGGATTTTTGAGATGGTTTTGGGGGTTTTTTAATTTCCAAAACAAGGGGCCTCAGAGGCGTGTCACGTGTGTTAAGTAGTTTGGCGTTTTCCGGGGGATTTCGTTTTGGACGGTACGGACGCGTCCGACGTCCGTTTTGAGCGCCGTCAGTGGCGTTGTGACCCTGGCGTCAGGGCGTAGTTTTCCAGTATTGTTCCGGGCGATGAATCCGAAGTTGACGCATGGGCCCCACGTCCCGTCTTTTGAGCTTTCTACATCTTTTAGCGACTTTTTCATCGGACATCCGTTTGGGGCGTGCAAGCAGTCGATGTTGGGTGTTTTTTCCGAGGGCATCGTGTTGGCGTAGTCTGCCCGCTGTAATTCAACATGATGGTGCGGGCCCCGTGAGGGCCGTTTGGGCATTGACGGTAATTTTTCCATCATTATCACCGGGTGTCTGATTTGGACAAGTGATTAGTCCATCCTGTGTGCTTTCTCAAGAACATCGCAACGGTGCGATCCGCTCATTGTGTTTTAGGATCAGGACACGACCCCCATATAGCACCGCTTGTGTGAGGTGTGCCAGAATGCATCTTTTTTTTCCAGATATCTGTTGCGCCCAAGTGAGCAGTCTTTTTGACGCTATTTCCTGAGGATATCGCAATGATGTTATGCGTCCGACTATTTTCGGGGCCGAGGCTCGGGATCACGGGACGTCGTCCGGGCGTGAGGCGGTGTTGGTGACATATATGTCGGATATCTGTTTGAGGTGAGTGAGCAGTCTATCTCGCGTGTTTTTCTGCGATGATTACAACGGTTCGATCTGTTTGGTTGTGCGGAGCCTCATACGTGATCTTATTAAATGTGCAAATGTAAAGGTGCCTCGGGGGTGGTTCTTCTATTGCGTTTGTAGGGGACCCTTGGCATGTGATCGTGTGCACTCTCGTGTGAGTGAAGTAATGTTTGAATAGATAGGGTGGGTCGTGCCCCAGTCGTTGAGGTGGAATGTTTGAGATTTTACATCACACCTTTATGTTGATGTTGGGTGTCGGGTGCACGATATCCCTTGGGCTGAAAGTGAGGTATACTCTGGGAGTATACAGGAGCACTTGGAGGAACATGTGGTTTGTACCTAAGACGTTCGTGCGCTTGGTTGTGGTTAACTTGGGGCCACATGTCGTGTGGGTCCCAGGTGTGTGTCGAGCTCTGCTTTGCGTTCTTTGACCTCTCGCGACATAGAGGGTCCCTCTGTGCTCATTTGTTTGACCAGCATGGTTGAGTAGTCTCCCCCTAGTTCCATTCTCAATGGATAGGCCGGTAGCGGTACTAGTGACACCCAGTGATGGAACATGCGTTGAACCTCTTTTGGGTGAGTTGTTCTGGAGTTGGGTGGTTGCGCGATACCCACTCTGTGTTCGGTTGTCCAGTGTTGTACCCTCTAGTAGAGATGGCCAGAGCAGTTCTGAGTTGTACCCTTCAGCGGGGCTAGGCAATGGGTTACTCATCGACTTCTAGGGTTTACCCTCCAGCAAAGATTGGGCAGTGGGTCATCCGATGCTATTAGGGTCTACCCTCCAGCAGAGACTGGGCAGTGGGTCACCGGACACACTTAGGGTCTACCCTCCCACAGAGACTGGGCAGTGGGTCACCCGACGAACTCTTAGGGTCTACCCTCCAGCAGGGGTGGGAAGTGGGTCGCTCGTCGTCTAGTTCCAGGTCTACCCTCTAGTGAGGCTGGGCAGTGGGTCGCCTGTCGACTTATTCTAGGTCTACCCTCCAGCGGGGCTGGGTAGTGGGTCGCCTGATGATGTATTAAGGTCTACCCTCCAGCGGGGCTGGGCAGTGGGTCACCTGATGATTTATTAGGGCTTACCCTCTAGCACGGCTGGGTAGTGAGTCACCCGATATCTAGTTATGAATTACCCTCCAGCAGGGCTGGGCAGTGGGACACCTATTGGAATTATAGGATCAGTCCTTTCTACTAGACTAGCCTGTGGCTTTCCTTCGTGATGACCGGAGCGGGACCCTTGGTTATATGGGTTAGTGTTTTGATGGCGTTGACTTTGAGAAGACCTCTCGACTGCAGGGTAGTGACGAGGTGTGGTTTGACTTTCTCTAGAACTCTCAAGTATGAGGGGCGCTTTCCCCCACCGAGACGCGTCCTTGTGACGCGACCTAAAACCGTGTGGGAAAGTCAGTGCCAACCAAAGCGGATAGTGTCGAGGTTCGGTGATTGATCCCTTGACTTGTAGTTCAGGGAATTCGTGTGGGATGCTGGGCATCGATGGTGTTTACATTTGGGACTGTCGGTGACTCACTTTCTTGGGCTGAGCTACGGGATAGAGATCCCCTTATGATCATGTTTGGGCTTCTTGATTGAACATATGGACTTGTATATACCTTGTTTTAGTACCCACTTCTTGGGTTTGGTTACTCTCCCTCCAGGAGAGGCGAAGATGCGCGGGGTATGCCACGTGCTTTCCGTGTCTAGCTTTTCAGGGTTGGACGATTCTACTCTCCTGCTATAGTTAGTGAAGACTCGACGACAAGTTTATCTTCTCACCGTTTCCAGCTTATTGTGTCTGGATGAGTCTACCTTCCTTTCTCTTGTTGGGTTGAGCTGGACTCTTTACTGCACTTTCAGTTGTTCTTCTCTACTTTTCCATGTTCTCTATACTGCTCACCCTTCGGTACCTCCTTTGTTGCTCCCTCAAGCCTTCAGGGTATCCTACTGAGTATCTTTTATACTCACCCCTGCTTGGGCTTTGCCCGCACTTGGTGTGCCCTTGCAGATGACAGAAAGGTTGGTCGTGACTTTAGTGGAGCATAGGAATTCGGGAGCTTGGACCGCTTGCGATGGTCGTAGCCGGGTTCCAGGTGGGAGACCCGTCAGCTGTTTTTTTTTTGTTTACCTGTTGCCGGGTTGTGGCGCCTTTTTTGATTGGGCACGTTTTTTGCCCCTTTTTCCTTTTCAGCACTTTACTTGTACTTTTTAGAGGTAGATGCACATTTGTGGTATATATATAGCAGTTCCCTTTTTCTTTCTTGTCTTTTATTTTACTTGGCACTTTTTAATTGAGTGTGCTATGTGTGTGTGTGTACAGGTACTCAGGCAAAGGCCTCCCCGAGTTGTTTAGCCTTCGAGGCTTGTCGCCAGCCCCTGGCCTATGGAGGAGGGCTTGGGGTAGTTGCGGCTCGAGCCCGGGTAGGGTCGGGTCGTGACAAAGTGGTATTAGAGGAGGTTCGTACCTTGGGATGTTGTTTACACGTCCCTAAAAGAGTAATTGGTTGGGATTTAGGGCAATAGTGTTAACGTGTCTCGAGAGCAGCTCTCAGGCCAGGGAGTCCAGTGATGGTGCGGAAGTCGATATATCCATTCACCAATACCTTGATAACCCGCTTGTCGACTCGGCATGATGAGACACTCGTTACAGGGAAATTGTTTTGTGCATCACATAGGATTGAGCCTTTGACGGTCCTTCTTGAGTCAGCTCCCCATCGTGGTTATTGGTATATACATATATGATCATCTGGTTACGACACTCCTTGATAATATTCAGGATGTCTCTGCGAAGACAGTCAGCCAAGATACCAGCTTTGGTACGTGACGACGACCCTGTGAGCTACAAGGCCATAGTCCAGTACCCATCATGTGATCCCCTTTCTCTGGGTGGGCCGGTAGCAGCACCCCCACCTGTTGAGCAGCAGACAGCTTCAGCAGAGTAGAAGGGGCTTGAGCGCGCTCTGTGAGTTCCAGCTGTAGAGACCGCTGAGGTTCAATGGTGAGCCAGACCCTCGGGCAGCAGAGGTTTGGCTTGAGGCAGTGGTTTGCCTTTTTAGGCTTGTGCAGATGCCGACAGATCAGAGAATGGTTTTGGCAGCCAGCCTTTTTCGTGGATCAGCTTGGCGTTGGTGGAGTCTGGTGACTCAGTTTCTTGACGAGTCGTCGCTTTCGTGGGGCGTCTTTCAGTTGTTGTTCCATGAGGAGTTTTTTCCCTCCTGCTTGCGCTCCGTTTGGATTCAGGTGCTCTTGCAGTTTCAGCAGGGAGGGATGGCGGTGGCCGAGTACGCGGTTAGTTTTGCAAACCCTGCATGCTTTTACCCAGACTTGGTCCGTGATGACAACATCCGAGCGCGGAAGTTCGAGCAGGGTCTCTGCAGAGAGATTTGTGTTGTCATAGTACCCTTTTTCATTTCCACATATTCCGGGGTGCTAGAGTAGGCACTGGTGACCAAGATCTTCCTGTCACGTTCTGGAGTTGGTGGTGGCAGCATGCTTGTTGGAGCCGAGATGTCTACCACAACTAGTGGGCGTCAGCATGTAGAACATCGACACAGGTGGCTTTCTGACAATCGTACTCAGGGTCATGGTCGTACACCACAGTGGTTCTACAGGGCACCAGTGCAGCCCAGAGAGAGTCGGTGTTATACTTGCGATGAGCAAGTTCCCCTTGTACGGGACTGCCCGACTAGACATGCGAAGAGCATCAGGAAAGCAGCAGGTGCACCACCACGATAGAGGCAATGCCGTGATCATAGTAGTACCAATAGATGTGGTGCTAGCGGTGGAGAGGGAGGAGCTGGTAGTGGGAGAAGACCTTACGAGGTCTTCCCATCACCACTAGGCGGCCCACGTCAGGCTCTGAGAGCTGACAGTTGGGACTGCGGACAACCGCGAGCTTTGGATGTCTACGATCCTGCAGAGCATGAGGTGATAAGAGGTATGCTCTACAGCTCTTCTACTTTTTGCAGTAGAATTGTTAGACTCTGCGTGTGAAATGATTTTCTCCCCGCACCTTGCTTGAGGTGTTACCAGGGTGATGCGAGGTGTCAGTGTAACCATGTGTTGGTAAGGTAAAAAGATGTGAGCCCTTTTTCCCTAGTCGATGGTGTCGACTCCATCGCTTTCCGAGCGTGTAAGAGAGTATTGGTTGAGAGACATCGACTGTGAATCTTGCATGACCAGATATCCTTGGGTGCTTCACCATATGGTTATTCTAAAGTAACTGAGGGCACCGTTGAGTTCGGAATATTCCTTTTACCCTAGGAGGGGTATAAGTATTGCGGGCGCTGTCCATCTGTGAAAAATGGCCCCATGGGAGTTTTCGTTATTTGGCGACTTCAGGCGTTCAGTTTTATAACATTCAACCGGAAGCATGGAATCAAATTCTGATGCCACTATTGTGCTTGGTAGGTGTTGTTTACCCTAGGGGAGGTTTAATTTTGACCTCCCCAAAGGATTTGAATGCAGGTTAAAATTTAGGGATTAAATTAATTAAATTTTTATTAATTTAATTCTCTATTTAAATCAAACCCTCTCCTACTCCCCTTCCTTTGGGACCTCCTGGAAGAAGGAGTTCAATCAAAGAGACTGCCTCTCCTCCACCAACTACGGAGAGGTGCAGCAGATCCGGCGATGCGCGGCGGGAAGCTTCGGGCTACGCCCTCGTATGTAGGATTTGTCATTTTCATTTTCTTTTCCTGCACCAAATTCGAGCTCGAATTTTTTTATCAAACCTCTGTCGAATTATTGAGAAAATCACATGTATGTGTTGTATATTTTATGTTCATTCCATCGCACTAATCGGAATCGAAATCCGAGTTCGGAGTCGATCGCAAAAGACCGCCAAAGTTTGCGGGTTTTTGCTTGTTATCTGACATTTTGGGGTGGTCCGACAGTTCTCCCGAGCGGCGGAGGCCGGTTCGGTCAGGTGAGCGTTGGGGAGGAGAGGCGGAGGCCGGTTCGACCAGGTGTGTGCCGCGGAGGGGCGGCGGCGGTCGGTTCAGCCGGGGGAGCACCGCAGAGGCGCGGTGGAGGCCAGTTTAGCCGGACGAGCACCGTAGAGGCGCGACAGAGGTGCGGGCTTCGACTCAAGCAGACGAAGCATGGGTGACCCTGGTGGCACTCATTTCGCATCGTGCTGTGGAAGAGGCTCGGCCGGGAGTGGCCGGCCGAAGGAAGGTCGCCGGAGGTGACCTGTGTGGAGACCGAGACCTGCAAGCAGCGGGTCTCTCTTGACCTGGAAAAGGGGGCGACGACCCCTGTGTAGGGGGAGAAGATGAACCAAGAGAAAAAAAACAACACAGGAAAAAAAGGGGGTCCGCGGGTTTGGAAAATAAATATAAGGCCCCAGCCTTAAACCTTACTTAATCATGAGTTATTACAAGATTACACATTGAGATTCTTTTCGGGTTTAGAGTTTTAGAGAATTAGATCATAAAACTTGCATTACATTCCACATATAAACAAAGTGGTTACATAAAGATAGTATTCTTCATTCCCATCAATGGAAACACATTTAAAATAAAACATGGATTATTTCTTGACACATCCTTGACTCTATCATCTTATCATGTACCTTTCCCTTGACCTGTGAAAAACATTTCAAAAACATGGGATGAGCATAAAAACTCAGTATGGGTTATAAAAAAAGAAACATGGAAAGGAAACATGAGTTCATATATACATAAGAATGAAATCATACTTTACCCATAAAACATAGGCACTTTAACATAACTCATAAAATCGTGAATAAATCATAGAAATCATAAGACATAAAGGTAATTTGAGGCATTCATAACATTCTTACGTAGGGAGTAACCCTCTTGCTTACGTTTGGAATACCCATCACAGTATATTCCCTAAATCTCTTCGGAGAAACCTTAATGTTTCACTCCTTCGCGTTACCCAATGCATTGGAGAGCTATAACGGGCTCACCCACCCTTAGTTTATCACGGAACCACCCGTCTTCATAATAATGCCCAAGAACCATAACATAATCATATCACATAATACATGCATAAAGGAAACATAACATTTCCACATTTGAATCACGAGATATAAATACAACACATTGATATAATAAAAAATTATGAAAACCATTTTCAATACCAATGTAAAACATGGTATTTATTTTTCGTTTTAAAAAAAAGTATGGCTTGTAGAGGAAGCTGAAACTCAAATAACGGTCACAACGGCGGAGAAGTCGTTGTCGCCGCATACGTACGACAAAAACATTCCCTTTTGACATTTAGTAAATGCTTCATATAAAAAAGATTCCTTTTGAATAAATGTAAAAGTCAAAGGGGTTTATACACTGTATAAAATAAAGTTTTGTATAAATAAAATATGCCTCAATGAAAGGAGATTGAGACGAAGTCCCATACGTCGTATCCGACTTGACCCGACCGTTCTTTAATCTCCTGAATAATAAACTTGAGTTAATCTCTACTTGATTATGAATCTTTTTCAAGTTCATTATTCTTTTTATACCATGTTATGAACATCATGCAATCAGTTAAGTTAATAATGTTCATTTTCTCGGTATTTGGTTCTTAAGTCAAAAATAGACTTCTTACACTTACATGTTGTTAATTTGGACATAGGTTCATTATATCCAGAATGATATTAATGATTTGGATAACATATATATCATATATATTCATCATATACATGTATTTATAATATTACATCACATTTAGAGGTAAGAAATGAAATGCACCGTTCATGGAGACGGTAAGCCGTACGTACGCATGAACGCTACTTCCATTTCTATTTCATATTTTCTGGAATGGAATCATAATGATATAAGAGTATATTATAATTCCAGTATAATAACATATATAATATCATTAACTTTATCCTTTACACATCCCACATATGGTAATAACGAATCAAATCACTTTCAGGGGGCGGTAGTCCGCACTTCCTAAAATGAAGATATCGTGTTTACCCATAATAGAAACCATAAAGGTATGCCAAAAATGGAAAACACAGAAGCTTAAAGAAAACATAAACATATTATATATCATATATAAAAATAGTGACATCATAATGGCCACCTTTGAAGGTGTTAAATGAGTATTGAACAATCATCGTTTCGGGAGGCAGAATTTCGCCATCCACGGAAACCGTATGTTCTTTAACCATTTGATGTATTTGTGTGAGAGTGTAGCTCAAATAAATCTTATAACAACATCCTAGTATATTGAAGATACTGGTGTTGTTACAAAAGAAGTAAATAAAAAGATTTTAGGGGGTTGGAGAAGCAAAATAAAACAAATGAACATGAGAGAATGAATTACCTTTAAAAGTGTAACTCCTTTTGATTTGAGCCTAAAGGATTCCATTGAAAGGATTCTGCCCAAAGGGAATCCTATAGGATGAGGAGAGGGATGTGGAGAGAGTAAATGGGCATGGGTTGGCTGAGCCAAAGGCTTGAGGAGTGTGTCAAATGAGGTAGAGGTGGGGGACTTTTATAAGAGGAGAGGAGGGGCACTTTTGGAAAGTAAAGAAATATTACTTTATTTGAAAATGTGTTTCGGTTTTAAAAGGACCCACATTGATATAATTCGTGGATAAGGTGATAAGGGTTCAAAATCCACTCATCCAATTGCTTTTGTCCATGTGTAGTTCATAGATTTTACATTGTCTTTCCATTTTATTTAAATCATCAAATAATGATGTCATCGCTGCATCATCATTATGTCATAAATATTTTAATTTATTTAATGTCTAAAAATCAGAAAAAAAATACTATGATGTAGGAAATATTTTAATCTTTCCAAAGACTATTTATAATAAAATATCTGACCTTTATAACCGCATGTAAAAATTGTTTTCGTAAAACATATTATGTTTGTGTCATTTTTACTTTTACATTAAATAAAAAGTTATTTATGTCATTTCCCAACCAAAATGTCTCCATGGGGTCCCCAAGTTGACCCTTTGCTTGTCTTGGTCGGCCATGACACAACCAATAAGGTTGGTACATGTGTCTAGGTCATTTCATATTATTAAAGCATTATTTATACCTTAAACTACACTAATTACCACTAATCGCGATTAAAAACTTAATAAGTTACTATTCACCAAAAAAATTATTTTAATCTCATTGAACCAAATTTTACTTCTTAATGACAACCATGTATGTCGGATTTTCAAAATTCAATACACATTAGTGGTAAACTTTCATTTAACTGAAAAAAAATCAGTTTGCTTGATTACCACTTAGTGGTTTCACTATTCATCAAAAATTGGAGTTTTTCAGAAAATTACCAAAAATTCACCCTAAGCTATATTTGATATTCCGAATTCAAAAATTAAGTCTATTTTACAAAATTCAAATCATATAAGTCACATTAATTAATTTAATAATTAATTCCCGCTGCTAGAGCTAATAGGGTGTTTTTACAAAACAATAAGTATCAAAAGATTGACACCAGTTTAAGTCTAATTTCAAAGTGAAATTGATTCCAATGACCACCATTGGATAAAATGGTAAAAATATATTCTAATTTCACTTCAAAACCAATTCAAAACATTATCTATTCATATAAATAAATTAGGTTAAAAAGCAGTTTTGATGTAAAATGCAGTATTTTTCACTATTCATTAAAAAAATGAACATTGTCAGAATAATACCAAAAATTCACACAAGGTAAATTTTGATGTCCCAATCATAAATAATAAGATTATTTTGACAAACATAGTTTATAAAATTTTCAAAATATAGATTCAAAAATGGTTTTCCATCAAAAGGCACTAAAACAATCTTTTAAGAATATTAGTGTATTCCATGCATAAGATTGTATTTATTTTCATTTTAAGCCTCTATAACACTATCTTAATCATTAATAGACGTAGATAAAAATATCTATTATTCATTACTTACTTGGGATGTTACATCCTTCCCCCCTTTAGAGAATTGCATCCCTGCAATTTATTTACTTATCGAATAAATGGGGGTACTTATCCCTCACTGCATTTTCAGATTCCCATGTTGCCTCTTCAATCATGTGGTTTTTCAACAAAACCTTTACCTGATGAATCACCTTATTTCATAACACTTTCTCCATGTGGTCAAGAATCTGGACCGGTTGTTCCTCATAAGATAGGTTCTCTTCCAGCTGAACTACCTCTGGACTCAAAACATGAGATGGATCTGGCATATACTTTCTCAACATCGAAATGTGAAAAACATTGTGTACCTTAGATAAACTCGGAGGTAAAGCCACTCGGTATGCAACTGATCCAACTCTCTCTAGAATTTCGTATGGTCCAATGAACCTTGGACTCAACTTTCCTTTCATACCAAATCTCATGACACTTTTCCAAGGAGAAACCTTGAGAAAAACATGATCACCTACCTCGAAAGATAGATCCTTCCTCCGGTTATCTGCATAACTCTTCTGCCTGCTCTGAGCTATTCTCATGTGTTTCTGAATCAGCTGAAATTTTTCTGCCATCTCTTCTACCAATTCTGGTCCCATCAACTTTCTTTCACCCACTTCATCCCAGAAAGCTGGAGTTCGACACCGCTTCCCATATAATGCCTGAAATGGTGCCATCTGTATACTGGAATGAAAACTGTTATTATATGAAAACTCAACCAAAGAAAGATGTTGGTCCCAACTTCGCTGATAATCCATAGAAAAAGCTCATAGCATATCCTCCAATGTCTGAATTGTTCGTTCTGACTGCCCATCTGATTGAGGATGAAAAGCTGTACTAAAATTTAATTCAGTACCCAACGACTTCTGAAGGCCTTTCCAAAAGTTAGAAGTAAACCTGGGATCACGATCCGATACAATGGAGAGAGGAACTCCATGTAACCTAACTATCTCTTTAAGATACAAACGGGAATGTTGATCAAGAGAGAATGTATCTCGTATAGCAAGGAAATGATCAGATTTGGTCAAGCGATCAACAATAACCCAGATTGCATTATTACCTCGAGATGTCTTCGGTAATCCAACAACAAAGTCCATGGATATATTCTCCCATTTCCACTCTGGCACTGGTAAAGGCTGAAGCATCCCTTTCGGTAACTGCCGCTCTGCTTTAACCTGTTGACATGTCAAACACTTTACAGTAAAACCAACAATGTCTCTTTTCATTCCATCCCACCAGTAATACTCCTGCAGATCCCTATACATCTTAGTATTGCCCAGATGAACTGAAAACGGAGAACTATGAGCTTCACATAACAGATCTCTCCTCAACTGTGAATCACAAGGCACACACAATCTCCTCCCAAATCTCAAAACACAATCATTATCAATGTTGAATTCATGCAACTTACCTTTCTGAACCAGCTCTACCCTTTTCTGCAACTCACTGTCTTGCTTCTGTGCTTGCTTGATTCTATCTAATAGAGATGATCTCACTGATACCTGAAACAAAACAGAAGGACTTCCTGCACCAACAACTTCTATTCCAAAGTTCATCAAATCCTTAACCAAAGGATCACGTTCCAAACACAACATTGTTAATGAAGCATTACTTTTTCGACTCAAAGCATCAGCCACTTTATTTGCTTTTCCCGGATGGTAATGAATTGTACAATCATAATCCTTGATTAATTCCATCCATCTCCTGTGTCTCATGTTTAACTCTTTTTGAGTAAATATATACTTTAAACTTTTGTGATCGGTATATATTTCACACTTTACTCCATACAAATCATGCCTCCAAATTTTTAAAGCAAAAACAACAGCAGCTAATTCCAAATCATGTGTAGGGTAATTTACCTCATGAGTTTTCAACTGTCGTGAAGCATAAGCAATTACCTGATCATTCTGCATTAGGACGCAACCAAGTCCTTTCAATGAAGCATCACTGTATATAACAAACTCACCATTCCTGGAAGGTAGTGCCAAAACTGGAGCATTAACCAATCTTCTTTTCAATTCCTGAAAACAATCATCACATTCTTTTGTCCAGATAAACTTAACACCCTTCCGAGTTAGCTTAGTCATTGGACTAGATAACCGTGAAAAATTTCTAACAAACCTTCGGTAATAGCCCGCCAAACCAAGGAAGCTACGAATCTTGGTTACATTTGTTGGTCTTGGCCATTCTTCCACAACTTTTTTTTTTGCAGGATCAACAATTATTCCATCTTTAGAAACAATGTGACCAAGGAAAGAAATTTGTTGCAACCAAAACTCACACTTGCTGAATTTCCCATACTGTTTCTTTTCTTTTAAGGTTTTCAAGATAACCCTTAAATGCTTTTCATGCTCCTCTTTACTTTTAGAAAACACCAAAATATCATCAATGAAAACCACCACAAGCTTATCCAAGAACTCATGGAAAATTCTATTCATTAAGTCCATGAATACATCAGGTGCATTGGATATCCCAAAAGGCATTACTACAAATTCATAATGGCCATATCTCGTACGAAACGCGGTCTTCGGAATATCTGCCTCCTTTACCTTCAGCTGATGGTACCTCGATCTCAGGTCAATCTTTGAAAAAAACTGAGCTCCCTGGAGCTGATCAAACAAATCATCGATATGAGGCAAAGGATATTTGTTCTTAACAGTGATATTATTCAAGGCTCTATAATCAATTAAAAGTCTCATAGAACCATCTTTTTTCTTAACAAAAAAAACAGGAGCACCCCATGGTGATGTGCTAGGTCTAATGAAACCTTTCTCTAATAAATATTGCAATTGATCCTTCTACTCTAAAAGTTCAATTTGTGTCATTCGATAAGGGGGTTTTGAAATTGGCTTAGCATCAGGAACTAAGTCAACAGTAAACTCAACTTCCCGATCTGGTATTATTCCAGGAAACTCATCAGGAAAAACATCAGGATACTCATTTACCACTGGCACATCATTAATCTGAACAGTCCCTTTATTTTCTACGATGTGTGCAAGGTAACATTCATTTCAATCTATTACAAGTTTCTTGGCCTCTTGATATGTTATCAAAAGTAAGGGTTCGTTCTTGTAAACAAACTGAATGTCTTTCTGAAAAGAAACTTCTTTAGATCTACAGTCAATCTTAGCATGGTAAATAGAGAGCCAATCTATACCCAAGATAACATCAAACTCTACTAGAGGTAGAACAATTAGGTTTGCAAGCAGGTTTTTCCACAGATAAGGATAGGAAGATTCTTATAAATTCTTTTTGCCTCAACACTTCCCCCAGGTGTTTTTACCAAAATTTCTGGAGTCATTTCTTGAGATGGTATTCCCATTTTACTAGAAAAGGTTTCAGAGATGAAAGAATGTGTAGACCCCGAATCAAACAACACACTGGCATAATCTGAAAAAACAAACAAAGTACCTGATACAACTTCATTTGATGGCCCGACATCTGCTGAAGTAGTTGCAAAGGATTTCACCACCCCTTTCTGCTTGTAGTCTAACTGCTTCCCATCACTCAAGCTCCTTGTCGGACAGTCGTTTGCATAGTGACCCATCTCATTGCACTTATAACACTTCACTAACTGTTAATCAAATTTGTTCTTACCTTCACCTTGATCCTTTTCATTGCAATCACAAGCCTTATGTCCCATCTTCCCACATCGGTAGCACTTTCCCGAATTCAGAAGACATTCCCCAGCATGCCTTTTTCCACATTTATCACAAACTGGAAACTTAGTTCTCTTACCATCAGACTTTTTTGAAGAATTATTACCTTTCTCCTGCCACCTCGGTCTCTTCTTCAGCTGGTTGTTATAGAAAACTTGGTCATCGGCAAACTCCATTTCCACCTTCTCAGCACATCGAACAAGCTTTTCATAACTTTTAAACTCACGAGAAGCTAATTCCCTTCAATATTTTGGCTTTAATCCTGAGTAAAAACGATTGATTTTACTATCAAGGTCCCGGGTAAAATTTGGAGCATACCGTGCCAATCGAGTGAACCTTTCTTCATAGGCAGCCACTGAGTCTTCCTCTTGCCTCAATTCCAAGAATTTCTTTTCCATCCTAAGTCTAACATCCTTAGGAAAATACTTCTCAAGAAACATACCTTTGAATTCATCCCAGTCAAGAGCATCAATCTCATCGGCGTCCCTGATATTTTTAACCATAGACCACCACTGATCTGCTTCACCCTCCAAACGGTAAATAGAAAGACTAACCTTTTGATTGTCTGAACACCCCATGACATCAAAAATCTTCTCCAGTGCTTTAATCCACCCTTCAGCTAGCACAGGTTCAGATGATCCTCTGAATGATGGTGGATGTTGCCTCATGAAATGTTCCACCACTGACATGTTCCTCTGCGGTTGATCTGGCCGATCTCGTGCATGGATACCACCGCCATTTATCTCTTGAGTAAACTGCGCCATTACTGCAACAAACTGTTCAGTTCCAATTTCAACCATTTCTCGATGCTGATTCGGAAGGTTATTTCCTACTGTATGCCTTCCTAGCACTGCTTCCATGTTTCCTCTGCGGAAAACCATTCTGAACAAACATGTCTTAGATGAAGCAACATGGTAATCTTTAAATTCTATATAATTTCAAAAAAAAATTTTGGATAATCATTTAATGGGGTTCTAACTCCTAAAGTTATCTAAACCGACCTCTGATACCAACTATAAGGCCCCAGCCTTAAACCTTACTTAATCTTGAGTTATTAAAAGATTACACATTGAGGATCTTTTCGGGTTTAGAGTTTTAGAGAATTAGATCATAAAACTTGCATTACATTCCACATATAAACAAAGTGGTTACATAAAGATAGTATTCTTCATTCCCATCAATGGAAACACATTTAAAATAAAACATGGATTATTTCATTACACATCCTTGACTCTATCATCTTATCATGTACCTTTCCCTTGACCTGTGAAAAACATTTCAAAAACTTGGGATGAGCATAAAAACTCAGTATGGGTTATAAAAAAAGAAACATGGAAAGGAAACATGAGTTCATATATACATATGAATGAAATCATACTTTACCCATAAAACATAGGCACTTTAACATACCTCATAAAATCGTGAATAAATCATAGAAATCATAAGACATAAAGGTAATTTGAGGCATTCATAACATTCTTACGTAGGGAGTAACCCTCTTGGTTACGTTTGGAATGCCCATCACAGTATATTCCCTAAATCGCTTCGGAGAAACCTTAATGTTTCACTCCTTCGCGTTACCCAATGCATTGGAGAGCTATAACGGGCTCACCCACCCTTAGTTTATCACGGAACCACCCGTCTTCATAATAATGCCCAAGAACCATAACATAATCATATCACATAAAACATGCATAAAGGAAACATAACATTTCCACATTTCAATCACGAGATATAAATACAACACATTGATATAATAAAAACATTATGAAAACCATTTTCAATACCAATGTAAAACATGGTATTTATTTTTCGTTTTAAAAAAAGTATGGCTTGTAGAGGAAGCTGAAACTCAAATAACGGTCACAACGGCGGAGAAGTCGTTGTCGCCGCATACGTACGACAAAAAAATTCCCTTTTGTCATTTAGTAAACGCTTCATATAAAAAAGATTCCTTTTGAATAAATATAAAAGTCAAAGGGGTTTATACACTGTATAAAATAAAGTTGTGTATAAATAAAATATGCCTCAATGAAAGGAGATTGAGACGAAGTCCCATACCTCGTATCCGACTTGACCCGACCGTTCTTTAATCTCCTGAATAATAAACTTGAGTTAATCTCTACTTGATTATGAATATTTTTCAAGTTCATTATTCTTTTTATACCATGTTATGAACATCTTGTAATCAGTTAAGTTAATAATGTTCATTTTCTCGGTATTTGGTTCTTAAGTCAAAAATAGACTTCTTACACTTACATGTTGTTAATTTGGTCATAGGTTCGTTATATCCAGAATGATATTAATGATTTGGATAACATATATATCAAATATATTCATCATATACATGTATTTATAATATTACATCACATTTAGAGGTATGAAATGAAATGCACCGTTCATGGAGACGGTAAGCCGTACGTACGCATGAACGCTACTTCCATTTCTATTTCATATTTTCTGGAATGGAATCATAATGATATAAGAGTATATTATAATTCTAGTATAATAACATATATAATATCATTAACTTTATCCTTTACACATCCCACATATGGTATTAACGAATCAAATCACTTTCAGGGGGCGGTAGTCCGCACTTCCTAAAATGAAGATATCGTGTTTACCCATAATAGAAACCATAAAGGTATGCCCAAAATGAAAAAAACAGAAGCTTAAGGAAAACATAAACATATTATATATCATATATAAAAATAGTGACATCATAATGGCCACCTTTGAAGGTGTTAAATGAGTATTGAACAATCATCGTTTCGGGAGGCAGAATTTCGCCATCCACAGAAACCGTATGTTCTTTAACCATTTGATGTATTTGTGTGAGAGTGTAGCTCAAATAAATCTTATAACAACATCCTAGTATATTTAAGATACTGGTTTTGTTACAAAATAAGTAAATAAAAAGAGTTTAGGGGGTTGGAGAAGCAAAATAAAACAAATGAACATGAGAGAATGAATTACCTTTAAAAGTGTAACTCCTTTTGATTTGATCCTAAAGGCTTGCTTTGAAAGGATTCTGCCCAAAGGGAATCCTCTAGGATGAGGAGAGGGATGTTGAGAGAGTAAATGGGCATGGGTTGGACGAGCCAAAGGCTTGAGGATTGTGTCAAATGAGGTAGAGGTGGGGGCCTTTTATAAGAGGAGAGGAGGGGCACTTTTGGAAAGTAAAGAAATATTACTTTATTTGAAAATGTGTTTCGGTTTTAAAAGGACCCACATTGATATAATTCGTGGATAAGGTGATAAGGGTTCAAAATCCACTCATCCAATTGGTTTTGGCCATGTGTAGTTCATAGATTTTACATTGTCTTTCCATTTTATTTAAATCGTCAAATAATGATGTCATCGCTGCATCATCATTATGTAATAAATATTTTAATTTATTTAATGTCTAAAAATCAGAAAAAAAATACTATGATGTAGGAAATATTTTTATCATTCCAAAGACTATTTATAATAAAATATCTGACCTTTATAACCACATGTAAAAATTGTTTTCGTAAAACATATTATGTTTGTGTCATTTTTACTTTTACATTAAATAAAAAGTTATTTATGTAATTTTCCAACCAAAATGTCTCCATGGGGTCCCCAAGTTGACCCATGGCTTGTATTGGTCGTCCATGACACAACCAATAAGGTTGGGACATGTTTCTAGGTCATTTTATATTATTAAAGCATTATTTATACCTTAAACTACACTAATTACCACTAATCGCGATTAAAAACTTAATAAGTTACTATTCACAAAAAAATTATTTTAATTTCATTGAACCACATTTTACTTCTTAATGACAACCATGTATGTCGGATTTTCAAAATTCAATACACATTAGTGGTAAACTTTCATTTAACTGAAAAAAATCAGTTTGCTTGATTACCACTTAGTGGTTTCACTATTCATCAAAAATTGGAGTTTTTCAGAAAATTACCAAAAATTCACCCTAAGCTATATATGATATTCCGAATTCAAAAATGAAGTCTATTTTACAAAATTCAAATCATATAAGTCACATTAATTAATTTAATAATTAATTCCCGCTGCTAGAGCTAATAGCGTGTTTTTACAAAACAATAAGTATCAAAAGATTGACACCAGTTTAAGTCTAATTTCAAAGTGAAATTGATTCCAATGACCACCATTGGATAAAATGGTACAAATATATTCTAATTTCACTTCAAAACCAATTCAAAACATAATCTATTCATATAAATAAATGAGGTTAAAAAGCAGTTTTGATGTAAAATGCAGTATTTTTCACTATTTATTAAAAAAATGAACATTGTCAGAAAAATACCAAAAATTCACACAAGGTAAATTTTGATGTCCCAATCATAAATAATAAGTTTATTTTGACAAACATAGTTTATAAAATTGTCAAAATATAGATTCAAAAATGGTTTGCCATCAAAAGGCACTAAAACAATCTTTTAAGAATATTAGTGTATTCCATGCAAAAGATTGTATTTATTTTCATTTTAAGCCTCTATAACACTATCTTAATCATTAATAGACATAGATAAAAATATCTATTATTCATTACTTACTTGGGATGTTACATCCTTCCCCCCATTAGAAAATTGCATCCCCGCAATTTATTTACTTATCAAATAAATGGGGGTACTTATCCCTCATTGCATTTTCAGATTCCCATGTTGCCTCTTCAATCATGTGGTTTTTCCACAAAACCTTTACCTGATGAATCACCTTATTTCATAACACTTGCTCCATGTAGTCAAGAATCTGGACCGGTTGTTCCTCATAAGATAAGTTCTCTTCCAGCTGAACTACCTCTGGACTCAAAACATGAGATGGATCTGGAAAATACTTTCTCAACATCGAAATGTGAAAAACATTGTGTACCTGAGATAAACTCGGAGGTAAAGACACTCGGTATGCAACTGATCCAACTCTCTCCAGAATTTCGTATGGTCCAATGAACCTTGGACTCAACTTTCCTTTCTTACCAAATCTCATCACACTTTTCCAAGGAGAAACCTTGAGAAAAACATGATCACCTACCTCGAAAGATAGATCCTTCCTCCGGTTATCTGCATAACTCTTCTGCCTACTCTGAGCTATTCTCATGTGTTTCTGAATCAGCTGAAATTTTTCTGCCATCTCTTCTACCAATTCTGGTCCCATCAACTTTCTTTCACCCACTTCATCCCAGAAAGCTGGAGTTCGACACTGCTTCCCATATAATGCCTGAAATGGTGCCATCTGTATACTGGAATGAAAACTGTTATTATATGAAAACTCAACCAAAGAAAGATGTTGGTCCCAACTTCGCTGATAATCCATAGAAAAAGCTCGTAGCATATCCTCCAATGTCTGAATTGTTCGTTCTGACTGCCCATCTGATTGAGGATGAAAAGCTGTACTAAAATTTAATTCAGTACCCAACGACTTCTGAAGGCCTTTCCAAAAGTTAGAAGTAAACCTGGGATCACGATCCGATACAATGGAGAGAGGAACTCCATGTATCCTAAATATCTCTTTAAGATACGAACGGGAAAGTTGATCAAGAGAGAAAGTATCTCGTATAGCAAGGAAATGATCAGATTTGGTCAAGCGATCAACAATAACCCAGATTGCATTATTACCTCTAGATTTCTTCGGTAATCCAACAACAAAGTCCATGGATATATTCTCCCATTTCCACTCTGGCACTGGTAAAGGCTGAAGCATCCCTTTCGGTAACTGCCGCTCTGCTTTAACCTGTTGACATGTCAAACACTTTACAGTAAAATCAGCAATGTATCTTTTCATTCCATCCCACCAGTAATACTCCCGCAGATCCCTATACATCTTAGTAATGCCCGGATGAACTGAAAACGGAGAACTATGAGCTTCACATAACAAATCTCACTTCAACTGTGAATCACAAGGCACACACAATATCTTCCCAAATCTCAAAACACAATCATTATCAATGTTGAATTCAGGAAACTTACCTTTCTGAACCAGCTCTACCCTTTTCTGCAACTCACTGTCTTGCTTCTGTGCTTGCTTGATTCTATCTAATAGAGATGATCTCACTGATACCTGAAACAAAACAGAAGGACTTCCTGCACCAACAACTTCTATGCCAAAGTTCATCAAATCCTTAACCAAAGGATCACGTTCCAAACGCAACATTGTTAATGAAGCATTACTTTTTCGACTCAAAGCATCAGCCACTTTATTTGCTTTTCCCGGATGGTAATGAATTGTACAATCATAATCCTTGATTAATTCCATCCATCTCCTTTGTCTCATGTTTAACTCTTTCTGAGTAAATATATACTTTAAACTTTTGTGATCGGTATATATTTCACACTTTACTCCATAAAAATGATGCCTCCAAATTTTTAAAGCAAAAACAACAGCAGCTAATTCCAAATCATGTGTAGGGTAATTTACCTCATGAGTTTTCAACTGTCGTGAAGCATAAGCAATTACCTGATCATTCTGCATTAGGACGCAACCAAGTCCTTTCAATGAAGCATCACTGTATATAACAAACTCACCATTCCTGGAAGGTAGTGCCAAAACTGGAGCATTAACCAATCTTCTTTTCAATTCCTGAAAACAATCATCACATTCTTTTGTCCAGATAAACTTAACACCCTTCCGAGTTAGCTTAGTCATTGGACTAGATAACCGTGAAAAATTTCTAACAAACCTTCGGTAATAGCCCGCCAAACCAAGGAAGCTATGAATCTCGGTTACATTTGTTGGTCTTGGCCATTCTTCCACAACTTTCTTTTTTGCAGGATCAACAGTTATTCCATCTTTAGAAACAATGTGACCAAGGAAAGAAATTTGTTGCAACCAAAACTCACACTTGCTGAATTTCCCATACTGTTTCTTTTCTTTTAAGGTTTTCAAGATAACCCTTAAATGCTTTTCATGCTCCTCTTTACATTTAGAAAACAGCAAAATATCATCAATGAAAACCACCACAAGCTTATCCAAGAACTCATGGAAAATTCTATTCATTAAGTCCATGAATACAGCAGGTGCATTGGTTAGCCCAAAAGGCATTACTACAAATTCATAATGGCCATATCTCATACGGAACGCGGTCTTCGGAATATCTGCCTCCTTTACCTTCAGCTGATGGTACCTCGATCTCAGGTCAATCTTTGAAAAAAAATGACCTCCCTAGAGCTGATCAAACAAATCATCGATATGAGGCAAAGGATATTTGTTCTTAACAGTGATATTATTCAAGGCTCTATAATCAATGAAAAGTCTCATAGAACCATCTTTTTTCTTAAAAAACAAAACAGGAGCACCCCATGGTGATGTGCTAGGTCTAATGAAACCTTTCTCTAATAAATATTGCAATTTCTCCTTCTACTCTAAAAGTTCAATTTGTGCCATTCGATAAGGGGGTTTTGAAATTGGCTTAGCATCAGAAACTAAGTCAACAGTAAACTCAACTTCCCGATCTGGTATTATTCCATGCAACTCATCAGGAAAAACATCAGGATACTCATTTACCACTGGCACATCATTAATCTGAACAGTCCATTTATTTTCAACGATGTGTGCAAGGTAACATTCATTTCCATCTTTTACATGTTTCTTGGCCTCTTGATATTTTATCAAAAGTAAGGGTTCGTTCTTGTAAACAAACTGAAAGTCTTTCTGAAAAGAAACATCTTTAGATCTACAGTCAATATTAGCATGGTAAATAGAGAGCCAATCTATACCCAGGATAACATCAAACTCTACTAGAGGTAGAACAATTAGGTTTGCAAGCAGGTTTTTCCACAGATAAGGATAGGAAGATTCTTATAAATTCTTTTTGCCTCGACACTTCCCCCATGTGTTTTTACCAAAATTTCAGGAGTCATTTCTTGAGATGGTATTCCCATTTTACTAGAAAAGGTTTCAGAGATGAAAGAATGTGTAGACCCCGAATCAAACAACACACTGGCATAATCTGAAAAAACAAACAAAGTACCTGATACAACTTCATTTGATGGCCCGACATCTGCTGAAGTAGTTGCAAAGGATTTCACCACCCCTTTCTGCTTGTAGTCTAACTGCTTCCCATCACTCAATCTCCTTGTCGGACACTCGTTTGCATAGTGACCCATCTCATTGCACTTATAACACTTCACTAACTGTAAATCAAATTTGTTCTTACCTTCACCTTGATCCTTTTCAGTTCAATCACGAGCCTTATGTCCCATCTTCCCACATCGGTAGCACTTTCCAGAATTCAGAAGACATTCCCCAGCATGCCTTTTGCCACATTTATCACAAACTGGAAACTTAGTTCTCTTACCATCAGACTTTTTTGAAGAATTCTTACCTTTCTCCTGCCACCTCGGTCTCTTCTTCAGCTGGTTGTTATAGAAAACTTGGTCATCGGCAAACTCCATTTCCACTTTCTCAACACATCGAACAAGCTTTTCATAACTTTTAAACACACGAGAAGCTAATTCCCTTCAATATTTTTTCTTTAATCCTGAGTAAAAACGATTGATTTTACTATCAAGGTCCCGGGTAAAATTTGGAGCATACCTTTCCAATCGAGTGAACCTTTCTTCATAGGCAGCCACTGAGTCTTCCTCTTGCCTCAATTCCAAGAATTTATTTTCCATCCTAAGTCTAACATCCTTAGGAAAATACTTCTCAAGAAACATACCTTTGAATTCATCCCAGTCAAGAGCATCAATCTCATCGGCGTCCCTGATATTTTTAACCATAGAACACCACTGATCTGCTTCACCCTCCAAACGGTAAATAGCAAGACTAACCTTTTGATTTTCTGAACACCCCATGACATCAAAAATCTTCTCCAGTGCTTTAATCCACCCTTCATCTAGCACAGGGTCAGATGATCCTCTGAATGATGGTGGATGTTGCCTCATGAAATGTTCCACCACTGACATGTTCCTCTGCGGTTGATCTGGCTGATCTTGTGCATGGATACCACCGCCATTTATCTCTTGAGTAAACTGCGCCATTACTGCAACAAACTGTTCAGTTCCAATTCCGACCATTTCTCGATGCTGATTCGGAAGGTTATTTCCTACTGTATGCCTTCCTAGCACTGCTTCCATGTTTCCTCTGCGGAAAACCATTCTGAATAAACATGTCTTAGATGAAGCAACATGTTAATCTTTAAATGCTATATAATTTCAAAAAAAAATATTTTTGTATAATCATTTAATATGGTTCTAACTCCTAAAGTTATCTAAACCGACCTCTGATTCCAACTATAAGGCCCCAGCCTTAAACCTTACTTAATCTTGAGTTATTACAAGATTACACATTGAGGATCTTTTCGGGTTTAGAGTTTTAGAGAATTAGATCATAAAACTTGCATTACATTCCACATATAAACAAAGTGGTTACATAAAGATAGTATTCTTCATTCCCATCAATGGAAACACATTTAAAATAAAACATGGATTATTTCTTGACACATCCTTAACTCTATCATCTTATCATGTACCATTCCCTTGACCTGTGAAAAAAATTTCAAAAACTTGGGATGAGCATAAAAACTCATTATGGGTTATAAAAAAAGAAACATGGAAAGGAAACATGAGTTCATATATACATAAGAATGAAATCATACTTTACCCGTAAAACATAGTCACTTTAACATACCTCATAAAATCGTGAATAAATCATAGAAATCATAAGACATAAAGGTAACTTGAGGCATTCATAACATTCTTACGTAGGGAGTAACCCTCTTGGTTACGTTTGGAATACCCATCACAGTATATTCCCTAAATCTCTTCGGAGAAACCTTAACGTTTCACTCCTTCGCGTTACCCAATGCATTGGAGAGCTATAACGGGATCACCCGCCCTTAGTTTATCACGGAACCACCCGTCTTCATAATAATGCCCAAGAACCATAACATAATCATATCACATAAAACATTCATAAAGGAAACATAAAATTTCCACATTTCAATCACGGGATATAAATACAACACATTGATATAATAAAAACATTATGAAAACCATTTTCAATACCAATGTAAAACATGGTATTTATTTTTCATTTTAAAAAAAGTATGGCTTGTAGAGGAAGCTGAAACTCAAATAACGGTCACAACGGCGAAGAAGTCGTTGTCGCCGCATACGTACGACAAAAACATTCCCTTTTGTCATTTAGTAAACGCTTCATATAAAAAAGATTCCTTTTGAATAAATGTAAAAGTCAAAGGGGTTTATACACTGTATAAAATAAAGTTGTGTATAAATAAAATATGCCTCAATGAAAGGAGATTGAGACGAAGTCCCATACCTCGTATCCGACTTGACCCGACCGTTCTTTAATCTCCGGAATAATAAACATGAGTTAATCTCTACTTGATTATGAATCTTTTTCAAGTTCATTATTCCTTTTATACCATGTTATGAACATCATGTAATCAGTTAAGTTAATAATGTTCATTTTGTCGGTATTTGGTTCTTAAGTCAAAAATAGACTTCTTACACTTACATGTTGTTAATTTGGTCATAGGTTCGTCATATCCAGAATGATATTAATGATTTGGATAACATATATATCATATATATTTATCATATACATTTATTTATAATATTACATCACATTTAGAGGTAAGAAATGAAATGCACCGTTCATGGAGACGGTAAGCCGTACGTACGCATGAACGCTACTTCCATTTCTATTTCATATTTTCTGGAATGGAATCATAATTATATAAGAGTATATTATAATTCCAGTATAATAACATATCTAATATCATTAACTTTATCCTTTACACATCCCACATATGGTATTAACGAATCAAATCACTTTCAGGGGGCGGTAGTCCGCACTTCCTAAAATAAAGATATCGTGTTTACCCATAATAGAAACCATAAAGGTATGCCCAAAATGAAAAAAACAGAATCTTAAGGAAAACATAAACATATTATATATCATATATAAAAATAGTGACATCATAATGGCCACCTTTGAAGGTGTTAAATGAGTATTGAACAATCATCGTTTCGGGAGGCAGAATTTCGCCATCCACGGAAACCGTATGTTCTTTAACCATTTGATGTAGTTGTGTGAGAGTGTAGCTCAAATAAATATTATAACAACATCCTAGTATATTGAATATACTGGTGTTTTTACAAAAGAAGTAAATAAAAAGAGTTTAGGGGGTTGGAGAAGCAAAATAAAACAAATGAACATGAGCGAATGAATTACCTTTAAAAGTGTAACTCCTTTCGATTTGAGCCTAAAGGCTTCCTTTGAAAGGATTCTGCCCAAAGGGAATCCTCTCGGATAAGGATAGGGATGTGGAGAGAGTAAATGGGTAGGGGTTGGCCGAGCCAAAGGCTTTAGGAGTGTGTCAAATGAGGTAGAGGTGGGGGCCTTTTATAAGAGGAGAGGAGGGGCACTTTTGGAAAGTAAAGAAATATTACTTTATTTGAAAATGTGTTTCGGTTTTAAAAGGTCCCACATTGATATAATTCGTGGATAAGGTGATAAGGGTTCAAAATCCACTCATACAATTGGTTTTGGACATGTTTAGTTCATAGATTTTACATTGTCTTTCCATTTTATTTAAATCTTCAAATAATGATGTCATCGCTGCATCATCATTATGTCATAAATATTTTAATTTATTTAATGTCTAAAAATCAGAAAAAAAATACTATGATGTAGGAAATATTTTTATCTTTCCAAATACTATTTATAATAAAATATCTGACGTTTATAACCCCATGTAAAAATTGTTTTCGTAAAACATATTATGTTTGTGTCATTTTTACTTTTACATTAAATAAAAAGTTATTTATGTCATTTCCCAACCAAAATGTCTCCATGGGGTCCCCAAGTTGACCCATGGCTTGTCTTGGTCGGCCATGACACAACCAATAAGGTTGGGACATGTGTCTAGGTCATTTCATATTATTAAAGCATTATTTATACCTTAAACTACACTAATTACCACTAATCGCGATTAAAAACTTAATAAGTTACTATTCACCAAAAAATTATTTTAATCTCATTAAACCACATTTTACATCTTAATGACAACCATGTATGTCGGATTTTCAAAATTCAATACACATTAGTGGTAAACTTTCATTTAACTGAAAAAAATCAGTTTTCTTGATTACCACTTAGTGGTTTCACTATTCATCAAAAATTGGAGTTTTTTAGAAAATTACCAAAAATTCACCCTAAGCTATATTTGATATTCCGAATTCAAAAATTAAGTCTATTTTACAAAATTCAAATCATATAAGTCATATTAATTAATTTAATAATTAATTCCCGCTGCTAGATCAAATAGCGTGTTTTTACAAAACAATAAGTATCAAAAGATTGACACCAGTTTAAGTCTAATTTCAAAGTGAAATTGATTCCAATGACCACCATTGGATAAAATGGTAAAACTATATTCTAATTTCACTTCAAAACCAATTCAAAACATAATCTAATCATATAAATAAATTAGGTTAAAAAGCAGTTTTGATGTAAAATGCAGTATTTTTCACTATTCATTAAAAAAATGAACATTGTCAGAAAAATACCAAAAATTCACACAAGGTAAATTTTTATGTCCCAATCATAAATAATAAGTTTATTTTGACAAACATAGTTTATAAAATTTTCAAAATATAGATTCAAAAATGGTTTGCCATCAAAAGGCACTAAAACAATCTTTTAAGAATATTAGTGTATTCCATGCATAAGATTGTATTTATTTTCATTTTAAGCCTCTATAACACTATCTTAATCATTAATAGACATAGATAAAAATATCTATTATTCATTACTTACTTGGGATGTTACATCCTTCCCCCCTTTAGAAAATTGCGTCCTCGCAATTTATTTACTTATCGAATAAATGGGGGTACTTATCCCTCATTGCATTTTCAGATTCCCATGTTGCCTCTTCAATCATGTGGTTTTTCCACAAAACATTTACCTGATGAATCACCTTATTTCGTAACACTTTCTCCCTGTGGTCAAGAATCTGGACCGGTTGTTCCTCATAAGATAGGTTCTCTTCCAACTAAACTACCTTTGGACTCAAAACATGAGATGGATCTGGCATATACTTTCTCAACATCGAAATGTGAAAAACATTGTGTACCTGAGATAAACGCGGAGGTAAAGCCACTCGGTATGAAACTGATCCAACTCTCTCCAGAATTTCGTATGGTCCAATGAACCTTGGACTCAACTTTCCTTTCTTACCAAATCTCATCACACTTTTCCAAGGAGAAACCTTGAGAAAAACATGATCACCTACCTCGAAAGATAGATCCTTCCTCCGGTTATCTGCATAACTCTTCTGCCTGCTCTGAGCTGTTCTCATGTGTTTCTGAATCAGCTGAAATTTTTCTGCCATCTCTTCTACCAATTCTGGTCCCATCAACTTTCTTTCACCCACTTCATCCCAGAAAGCTGGAGTTCGACACCGCTTCCCATATAATGCCTGAAATGGTGCCATATGTATACTGGAATGAAAACTGTTATTATATGAAAACTCAACCAAAGAAAGATGTTGGTCCCAACTTCGCTGATAATCCATAGAAAAAGCTCGTAGCATATCCTCCAATGTCTGAATTGTTCGTTCTGATTGCCCATATGATTGAGGATGAAAAGCTGTACTAAAATTTAATTCATTACCCAACTACTTCTGAAGGCCTTTCCAAAAGTTAGAAGTAAACCTGGGATCACGATCCGATACAATGGAGAGAGGAACTCCATGTAACCTAACTATCTCTTTAAGATACAAACGGGAAAGTTGATCAAGAGATAATGTATCTCGTATAGCAAGGAAATGATCAGATTTGGTGAAGCGATCAACAATAACCCAGATTGCATTATTACCTCGAGATGTCTTCGGTAATCCAACAACAAAGTCCATGGATATATTCTCCCATTTCCACTCTGGCACTGGTAAAGGATGAAGCATCCCTTTCGGTAACTGCCGCTCTGCTTTAACCTGTTGACATGTCAAACACTTTACAGAAAAATCAGCAATGTCTCTTTTCATTCCATCCCACCAGTAATACTCTCGCAGATCACTATACATCTTAGTACTGCCCGGATGAACTGAAAACGGAGAACTATGAGCTTCACATAACAAATCTCTCTTCAACCGTGAATCAAAAGTCACACACAATCTCTTCCCAAATCTCAAAACACAATCATTATAAATGTTGAATTCAGGAAACTTACCTTTCTGAACCAGCTCTACCCTTTTCTGCAACTCACTGTCTTGCTTCTGTGCTTGCTTGATTCTATCTGATAGAGATGATCTCACTGATACCTGAAACAAAACATAAGGACTTCCTGCACCAAAAACTTCTATGCCAAAGTTCATCAAATCCTTAACCAAAGGATCACGTTCCAAACGCAACATTGTTAATGAAGCATTACTTATTCGACTCAAAGCATCAGCCACGTTATTTGCTTTTCCCGGATGGTAATGAATTGTACAATCATAATCCTTGATTAATTCCATCCATATCCTTTGTCTCATGTTTAACTCTTTCTGAGTAAATATATACTTTAAACTTTTTTGATCGGTATATATTTCACACTTTACTCCATACAAATGATGCCTCCCAATTTTTAAAGCAAAAACAACAGCAGCTAATTCCAAATCATGTGTAGGGTAATTTACCTCATGAGTTTTCAACTGTCGTGAAGCATAAGCAATTACCTGATCATTCTGCATTAGGACGCAACCAAGTCCTTTCAATGAAGCATCACTGTATATAACAAACTCACCATTCCTGGAAGGTAGTTCCAAAACTGGAGCATTAACCAATCTTCTTTTCAATTCCTGAAAACAATCATCACATTCTTTTGTCCAGATAAACTTAACACCCTTCCGAGTTAGCTTAGTCATTGGACTAGATAACCGTGAAAAATTTCTAACAAACCTTCGGTAATAGCCCGCCAAACCAAGGAAGCTACGAATCTCGGTTACATTTGTTGGTCTTGGCCATTCTTCCACAACTTTTGTCTTTGCAGGATCAACAGTTATTCCATCTTTAGAAACAATGTGACCAAGGAAAGAAATTTGTTGCAACCAAAACTCACACTTGCTGAATTTCCCATACTGTTTCTTTTCTTTTAAGGTTTTCAAGATACCCCTTAAATGCTTTTCATGCTCCTCTTTACTTTTAGAAAACAACAAAATATCATCAATGAAAACCACCACAAGCTTATCCAAGAACTCGTGGAAAATTCAATTCATTAAGTCCATGAATACAGCAGGTGCATTGGTTAGCCCAAAAGGCATTACTACAAATTCATAATGGCCATATCTCGTACGGAACGCGGTCTTCAGAATATCTGCCTCCTTTACCTTCAGCTGATGGTACCTCGATCTCAGGTCAATCTTTGAAAAAAACTAAGCTCCCTGGAGCTGATCAAACAAATCATCGATATGAGCCAAAGGATATTTGTTCTTAACAGTGATATTATTCAAGGCTCTATAATCAATGAAAAGTCTCATAGAACCATCTTTTTTCTTAACAAAAAAAACAGGAGCACCCCATGGTGATGTGCTAGGTCTAATGAAACCTTTCTCTAATAAATCTTGCAATTTCTCCTTCTACTCTAAAAGTTCAATTTGTGCCATTCGATAAGGGGGTTTTGAAATTGGCTTAGCATCAGGAACTAAGTCAACAGTAAACTCAACTTCCTGATCTGGTATTATTCCAGGAAACTCATCAGGAAAAACATCAGGATACTCATTTACCACTGGCACATCATTAATCTGAACAGTCCCTTTATTTTCAACGATGTGTGCAAGGTAACATTCATTTCCATCTTTTACAAGTTTCTTGGCCTCTTGATATGTTATCAAAAGTAAGGGTTCGTTCTTGTGATCAAACTGAAAGTCTTTATGAAAAGAAACTTCTTTAGCTCTACAGTCAATCTTAGCATGGTAAATAGAGAGCCAATCTATACCCAGGATAACATCAAACTCTACTAGAGGTAGAACAATTAGGTTTTCAAGCAGGTTCTTTCCACAGATAAGGATAGGAAGACTCTTATAAATTATTTTTTCCTCGACACTTCCCCCAGGTGTTTTTACCAAAATTTCAGGAGTCATTTATTGAGATGGTATTCCCATTTTACTAGAAAAGGTTTCAGAGATGAAAGAATGTGTAGACCCCGAATCAAACAACACACTGGCATAATCTGAAAAAACAAACAAAGTACCTGATACAAATTCATTTGATGGCCCGACATCTGCTGAAGTAGTTGCAAAGGATTTCACCACCCCTTTCTGCTTGTAGTCTAACTGCTTCCCATCACTCAAGCTCCTTGTCGGACACTCGTTTGCATAGTGACCCATCTCATTGCACTTATAACACTTCACTAACTGTAAATCAAATTTGTTCTTACCTTCACCTTGATCCTTTTCAGTGCAATCACGAGCCTTATGTCCCATCTTCCCACATCGGTAGCACTTTCCAGAATTCAGAAGGCATTCCCCAGCATGCCTTTTGCCACATTTATCACAAACTGGAAACTTAGTTCTCTTACCATCAGCATTTTTAGAATAATTCTTACCTTTCTCCTGCCACCTCGGACTCTTCTTCAGCTGGTTGTTATAGAGAACTTGGTCATCGGCAAACTCCATTTCCACCTTCTCAGCAAATCGAACAAGCATTTCATAACTTCTAAACTCACGAGAAGCTAATTCCCTTCAATATTTTGGCTTTAATCCTGAGTCAAAACGATTGATTTTACTATCAAGGTCCCGGGTAAAATTTGGAGCATACCTTGCCAATCGAGTGAACCTTTCTTCATAGGCAGCCACTGAGTCTTCCTCTTTCCTCAATTCCAAGAATTTCTTTTCCATACTAAGTCTAACATCCTTAGGAAAATACTTCTCACGAAACATACCTTTGAATTCATCCCAGTCAAGAGCATCAATCTCATCGGCGTCCCTGATATTTTAAAACATAGACCACCACTGATCTGCTTCACCCTCCAAACGGTAAATAGCAAGACTAACCTTTTGATTGTCTGAACACCCCATGACATCAAAAATCTTCTCTGGTGCTTTAATCCACCCTTCAGCTAGCACAGGGTCAGATGATCCTCTGAATGATGGTGGATGTTGCCTCATGAAATGTTCCACCACTGACATGTTCCTCTGCGGTTGATCTGGCTGATCTCGTGCATGGATACCACCGCCATTTATCGCTTGAGTCAACTGCGCCATTACTGCAACAAACTGTTCAGTTCCAATTCCGACCATTTCTCGATGCTGATTCGGAAGGTTATTTCCTACTGTATGGCTTCCTAGCACTACTTCCATGTTTCCTCTGCGGAAAACCATTCTGAACAAACATGTCTTAGATGAAGCAACATGGTAATCTTTAAATGCTATATAATTTCAAAAAAAAAATATTTTTGGATAATCATTTAATAGGGTTCCAACTCCTAAAGTTATCTAAACCGACCTCTGATACCAACTATAAGGCCCCAGCCTTAAACCTTACTTAATCTTGAGTTATTACAAGATTACACATTGAGGATCTTTTCGGGTTTAGTGTTTTATAGAATTATATCATAAAACTTGCATTGCATTCCACATATAAACAAAGTGGTTACATAAAGATAGTATTCTTCATTCCCATCAATGGAAACACATTAAAAATAAAACATGGATTATTTATTGACACATCCTTGACTCTATCATCTTATCATATACCTTTCCCTTGACCTGTGAAAAACATTTCAAAAACTTGGGATGAGCATAAAAACTCAGTATGGGTTATAAAAAAAGAAACATGGAAAGGAAACATGAGTTCATATATACATAAGAATGAAATCATACTTTACCCATAAAACATAGGCACTTTAACATACCTCATAAAATCGTGAATAAATCATAGAAATCATAAGACATAAAGGTAACTTGAGGCATTAATAGCATTCTTACGTAGGGAGTAACCCTCTTGGTTACGTTTGGAATACCCATCACAGTATATTCCCTAAATCTCTTCGGAGAAACCTTAACATTTCACTCCTTCACGTTACCCAATGCACTGGAGAGCTATAACGGGCTCACCCGCCCTTAGTTTATCACGGAACCTCCCGTCTTCATAATAATGCCCAAGAACCATAACATAATCATATCACATAAAACATGCATAAAGGAAACATAAAATTTCCACATTTCAATCACGGGATATAAATACAACACATTGATATAATAAAAACATTATGAAAACCATTTTCAATACCAAAGTAAAACATGGTATTTATTTTTCGTTTTAAAAAAAAGTATGGCTTGTAGAGGAAGCCGAAACTCAAATAACGGTCACAACGGCGGAGAAGTCGTTGTCGCCGCATACGTACGACAAAAACATTCCCTTTTGTCATTTAGTAAACGCTTCATATAAAAAAGATTACTTTTGAATTAATGTAAAAGTCAAAGGGGTTTATACACTGTATAAAATAATGTTGTGTATAAATAAAATATGCCTCAATGAAAGGAGATTGAGACGAAGTCCCATACCTCGTATCCGACTTGACCCGACCGTTCTTTAATCTCCTGAATAATAAACTTGAGTTAATCTCTACTTGATTATGAATCTTTTTCAAGTTCATTATTCCTTTTATACCATGTTATGAACATCATGTAATCATTTAAGTTAATAATGTTCATTTTGTCGGTATTTGGTTCTTAAGTCAAAAATAGACTTCTTACACTTACATGTTGTTAATTTGGTCATAGATTCGTTATATCCAGAATGATATTAATAATTTGGATAACATATATATCATATATATTCATCATATAAATGTATTTATAATATTACATCACATTTAGAGGTAAGAAATGAAATGCACCGTTCATGGAGACGGTAAGCCGTACGTACGCATGAACGCTACTTCCATTTCTATTTCATATTTTCTGGAATGGAATCATAATGATATAAGAGTATATTATAATTCCAGTATAATAACATATATAATATCATTAACTTTATCCTTTACACATCCCACATTTGGTATTAACGAATCAAATCACTTTCAGGGGGCGGTAGTCCGCACTTCCTAAAATGAAGATATCGTGTTTACCCATAATAGAAACCATAATGGTATGCCCAAAATGAAAAAAAAACAGAATCTTAAGGAAAACATAAACATATTATATATCATATATAAAAATATTGACATCATAATGGCCACCTTTGAAGGTGTTAAATGAGTATTGAACAATCATCGTTTCGGGAGGCAGAATTTCGCCATCCACGGAAACCGTATGTTCTTTAACCATTTGATGTAGTTGTGTGAGAGTGTAGCTCAAATAAATCTTATAACAACATCCTAGTATATTGAAGATACTGTTGTTGTTACAAAAGAAGTAAATAAAAAGAGTTTAGGGGGTTGGAGAAGCAAAATAAAACAAATGAACATGAGAGAATGAATTACCTTTAAAAGTGTAAGTCCTTTTGATTTGAGCCTAAAGGATTCCTTTGAAAGGATTCATCCCAAAGGGAATCCTCTAGGATGAGGAGAGGGATGTGGAGAGAGTAAATGGGCAGGGGTTGGCCGAGCCAAAGGCTTGAGGAGTGTGTCAAATGAGGTAGAGGTGGGGGCCTTTTATAAGAGGAGAGGAGGGGCACATTTTGATAGTAAAGAAATATTACTTTATTTGAAAATGTGTTTCGGTTTTAAAAGGTACCACATTGATATAATTCGTGGATAGGATGATAAGGGTTCAAAATCCACTCATCCAATTTGTTTTGTCCATGTGTAGTTCATATATTTTACATTGTCTTTCCATTTTATTTAAATCGTCAAATAATGATGTCATCGCTGCATCATCATTATGTCATAAATATTTTAATTTATTTAATGTCTAAAAATCAGAAAAAAATACTATGATGTAGGAAATTTTTTTATCTTTCCAAAGACTATTTATAATAAAATATCTAACCTTTATAACCCCATGTAAAAATTGTTTTCGTAAAACATATTATGTTTGTGTCATTTTTACTTTTACATTAAATAAAAAGTTATTTATGTCATTTCCCAACCAAAATGTTTCCATGGGGTCCCCAAGTTGACCCATGGCTTTTCTTGGTCTGTCATGACACAACCAATAAGGTTGGGACATGTTTCTAGGTCATTTCATATTATTAAATCATTATTTATACCTTAAACTACACTAATTACCACTAATCCGATTAAAAACTTAATAAGTTACTATTCACCAAAAATTTATTTTAATCTCATTGAACCACATTTTACTTCTTAATGACAACCATGTATGTCGGATTTTCAAAATTCAATACACATTAGTGGTAAACTTTCATTTAACTGAAAAAAATCAGTTTGCTTGATTACCACTTAGTGGTTTCACTATTCATCAAAAATTGGAGTTTTTCAGAAAATTACCAAAAATTCACCCTAAGCTATATTTGATATTCCGAATTCAAAAATGAAGTCTATTTTACAAAATTCAAATCATATAAGTCATATTAATTAATTTAATAATTAATTCCCGCTGCTAGAGCAAATTGCGTGTTTTTACGAAACAATAAGTATCAAAAGATTGACACCCGTTTAAGTCTAATTTCAAAGTGAAATTGATTCCAATGACCACCATTGGATAAAATGGTAAAATTATATTCTAATTTCACTTCAAAACCAATTCAAAACATAATCTAATCATATAAATAAATTAGGTTAAAAAGCAGTTTTGATGTAAAATGCAGTATTTTTCACTATTCATTAAAAAAATGAACATTGTCAGAAAAATACCAAAAAATTCACACAAGGTAAATTTTGATGTCCCAATAATAAATAATAAGTTTATTTTGACAAACATAGTTTATAAAATTGTCAAAATATAGATTCAAAAATGGTTTGCCATCAAAAGGCACAAAAACAATCTTTTAAAAATATTAGTGTATTCCATGCATAAGATTGTATTTAGTTTCATTTTAAGCCTCTATAACACTATCTTAATCATTAATAGACATAGATAAAAATATCTATTATTCATTACTTACTTGGTATGTTACAATAAAAAAGGGGAAATTAAAAATAAAAAAAATATAAGTTTAAAATAATAATAATATTTTATTATTCTTATTATGGGAAATGATTTATAATTAATAAATCATAGACCGAGCATTAGTCTCGTGTGACGTCAGCGGCGACGCATCCCTTAAATAGATACAGGCTTTTGGGGATGGTTTTGGGGGTTTTTTAATTCCCAAAACAAGGGGCCTCGGAGGCGCGTCGCGTGTGTTAAGAAAATTGGCGTTTTCTGGGGGATTTCGTTTTGGACGGCACGGACACGTCCAACATCCGTTTTGAGCGCCGTCAGTGGCGTTGAAACCCTGGCGCCAGGGTGGAGGTTTCCAGTATGGTTTCGAGTGCTGAAGCCGGAGTTGAGGTGTGGGCCCCACGGCCCGTCTTTTGAGCTGCGTGCAGCTTTTAGCAACTTTTTCATCAGACGTCCGTTCAGGGCATGTGAGAAGTCGATGTTGGGTGTTTTTTCGAGGGCATCGTGTTAGAACAGTCTACCCGCTATAATTCCGAATGATGGTGCCCGCGAGGACCGTTTGGGCGTTGACGGTGATTTTTCCATCTTTATCACCGGGTGTCTGATTTGGACAAGTGATTAGTCCATCCAGTGTGCTTTCTTGAGAGGATCGCAACAGTGTGATCCATTCGTTGTGTTTCCGGACCAGGACGCGGGCCCCACGTAGTACTGCTTGTGTGCGGTGCGCCAGAATGCATCTTTTTCTCCGGATATCTGTTGCGCTCAAGTGAGCAGTCTTTTTGACGCGTTTTCCTGAGGAGATCACAATGGTGCGATGCGTCTGACTATTTTTGGAGCCGCGGCTCCGGATCACGGGACACCGTTCGGGTATGAGGTGGTGTTGGTGACTTTTCCATCGAATATCCGTTTGAGGCGAGTGAGCAGTCTATCTCCAGTGTTTTTTCACGAGGATTAGAAAGGTGTGATCCATTTGGTTGTGCAGAGCTTCATACGTGATCTTATTAAATGTGGAAATGTGAAGGTGCCCCGAGGGAATTTCTTCTACTGCGTTTGTAGCGGACCGTTGGTGTGTGATCGTGTGCACCCCCGTGTGAGTGAAGTAATGCTTGAATAGATAGGGTGGGCCGTTCCCCAGTCGTTGAGGCGGCAATTTGGAGATTTTACATCATGCCTTTGCATTGACGTTGGGTGCCAGGTGCACGATAGCCCTTAGGCTGAAAGTGAGGTGTACTCTGGGAGTATACGGGAGTGCATGGATGTACGTGTGGTTTGTACTTGAGACGTTTGTGCACTTGGTTGGGGTTAACATGGGGCCACACGTCGTGTGGGACCCAAGTGTGTGCCGAGATCTGCTTTGCTTACTTTGACATCTTGCGACATAGAGGGTACCTCTATGCTAATTAGTTTGACCAGCAGGGTTGAGTGGTCTCCCCCGGGTTCCGTTCTCGATGGATCGGCCGGTAGCGGTGCTACTGACACCCAGTGATGGAACAGGCGCTGAACCTCTTTTGGGTGAGTTGTTCTGGAGTTGGGTGGTTGCGCGATACCCACTCCGTGTTCGGTTGGCTAGTGTTGTACCCTCCATTAGAGATGGCCAGAGTATTTCTGAGTTTTACCCTCCATCAGGGCTGGGCAGTGGGTTACTCATCGAATTCTAGGGTTTACCCTCTTGTAGAGACTGGGAAGTGGGTCAACCAACGCTATTAGGGTCTACCCTCCAGCAGAGACTCGGAAGTGGGTCACCCGACGCACTTAGGGTCTACCCACTAGCAGAGACTAGGCAGTGGGTCACCCGACGACCTCTTAGGGTCTACCGTCCAGCAGGGCTAGGCAGTGGGTCGCTCGTCATCTAGTTCCTGGTCTACCTTCCAGCGAGGCTGGGCAGTGGGTCTCCTGTCGACTTATTCCAGGTCTACCTTCTAGCAGGGCTGGGTAGTGGGTCGCCTGATGATTTATTAAGGTCTACCCTCCAGCAGGGCTGGGCAGTGGGTCGCCTGATTATGTATTAGGGTTTACCCTCCAGCAGGGCTGGGCTGTGGGTCACCCGATATCTGGTTATGCATTACCCTCCAGCAATGCTGGGCAGTGGGACACCTGTTGGCATTTCAGGCTCATTCCATTCTACTAGGCTAGCCTGCGGCTTTCCTCCGTGATTACCGGAGTGGGAACCTTGGTTATACGGGTCAGTGTTGTGACTACTTTGACTTTGATAAGACCTGTAGACTGTAGGGCAGTGACGAGGTGTGGTTTGAATTTCCCTAGAACTCTCAAGTACGAGGGGAACATTCCCCCACCGAGACGTGTCCTTGTGACGTGACCTAAAATAGTGTGGGTGAGTCAGTGCCGCCCAAAGAAGACAGTGTCGAGGTGCCGTTATTTATCCCTTGCCTTGTAGTTCGGGGCACACGTGCGGGATGCTGGGCATCGATGGTGTTTACTTCTGGGACTGTCGGTGACTCACTTTCTTGGGCTGAGCTACGGGATGGAGATCCCCTTACGATCTTGTTTGGGCTTTTTGATTGAGCATATGGACTTGTATAAAGCTCGTTCTTGTACCCACTTCTTGGGTTTGGTTACTCTCCTTCCAGGAGAGGCGAAGACGCACGTGGTATTCCACGTGCATTCCGTGTCTAGCTTCTCATGGTTGGACGAGTCTACTCTCCTACTATAGGTAGCAAAGACTCAACGAGAAGTTCATTTTCTCACCGTTTCCAGCTCCTTGTGTCTGGACGAGTCTACCTTCCTTTCTCTTGTTGGGTTGAGTAGGACTCTTTACTACACTTTCAGTTGTTCTTCTCTAGTTTTCCCTGTTCGCTTTACTGTTCACCCTTCGGTACCTCCTTTGTTGCTCCCTCGAGCCTTCGGGGTATCCTACTGAGTATTTTTTTATACTCATCCCTGGTTGGGCTTTGCCCACACTTGGTGTGCCCTTTCAGACGACGGACAGGTTGGTCGTGACTTCAGTGTAGCATAGGAGTTCAGGAGCTTGGACCGCGTGCGGTGGTCGTAGTCGGGTTCCAGGTGGGAGAACCGTCAGCTGTTTTTTTTTTGTTTACCTGTTGCCGAGTTGTAGCACCTTTTCTGGTAGGGCACGTGTTTTTCCCCTTTTTCCTTTTCACCACTTTACTTGTACTGTTTAGAGGTCGATGCACATTTGTGGTATATATATATATAGCAGTTGCCCTTTTTCTTTACTTGTCTTTTCTTTTACTCTGCACGTTTGCATTGATTGTGTTGTGTGTGTGTGTGTACACGTACTCAGGAAAATGCCTCCCTGGGTTGTTTAGCGTTCAGTGTTTGTCACCAGCCCTTGGCCTATGGAGGCGGTCTTGGGGTAGTTGCAGCTCGAGCCCGGGTAGGGTCAGGTCGTGACATGCTTAATGTTACACAACAACCTATCTAAATTTAATTGGATGTTGTTAATATGACCATATTCCCCATTTATTATAATTAATGTCCATTTGAATTATTTTTTAATTATAATGACTTTATTAAATTTTATTGTTTTATTAAATTCAATCTACATTCAATCCCCCACTAATTCATGGGAATTCCATCTCACTTTTCATTACACCAAATGGAGTCATTTTAATCATTGAAAACCTATCAAATACTCCAATAACAAATTTTATACAATTTTTATGTTTTTTCTTCATTAAGTTCAATAATAATGGATATTAAAACATGATTTAATGGTGGTAACTTGAACTAGTTATAATCATCTTACATGAAATATTTCAACTTGTTTATTCTTATACCTCCCCTAAATATAGGGTATTCATTATGAATTAACATCTTCCATAACATATATAAAATAAAATATGATAATGATAATGTAACATAATTTATTCACCCTATTATAAATCTAATTTTATGAGTAGGTATCACTCATCCAGATAAACAACTTACTGTCTCCACATTGTGATATAAGTAATGTTCCATCACCAATTTTTTTGGATGATTATATTGACGTTTTAATTGATTTTTGTGATATTTATGATATTGTTATACCGTATGAAATAGAATATAAAATCTACCTTATTTTAATCCTATCTGTTGTATAATGATAACGTCGTTCATATATATTTGTAGACTATCACATCCATGATGTGATGTGATTTATTCATCATTTATTCATTACATGGATTGAAATAATGATATATATAAAAAATATTTATGATATATTAGATACAATAATGATTAAATAATGTTTAATTATTATTTACATTTCTTTAATTCCATCCTTCAAAAACTAAAAATAAAATTTAAGCGTATATACGACTTATAGTCTCCAAGAGTGGAGTAATTAATTTTTATATATTTACCCCTCAAGGATGAATCTACATATGTATATAATGAATATATAATATATTTATATCGATATTATTATTATTAAACATATGTAATAATTATAAAAATATTTGTAAAATATCTTCTTAACTTAAATTCTCTGGAAGACATAGACTTTTAGCTCCTATAAACAATGATTTTAAAAACATATTATTAATAAATGGGTTTTATAATGTTATTAGTGAATAATATATGGTATTATAAGTTTTTATAGGTTTCTAGTATATTATTATACTAAAGTTAAATGTATTTTCATGGTATTTAGAGTGCTTTTGTGCATGTGTAACTCGATGTAAGGGTATAAAGATATAATCTTATTTTTTAATGAGATTTTTTATGCTTAATTTTATATGATGAAATAATATTGAATGAATCTCAAAAATTTCATGTATTATATTACAATAAATTTATTTCAAGAAATTGCATTCCTTCGTTTCATTTTCATCTCTTTATGAAAATATGTCACTCAAATAAAATTTTTAATGTACAAAAATTCTGTTTCTCTCTTTGGGAAACAAATACATTCTAATACAAGTAATTTTATCTTCAAATATGATTTATGATTGTTTTCACTATCACCTAAGGATTTTTAGACAAAATATTACTCTTGAATTATTTTTAAAAAAATAATCATTTTTTCTAAATTAGGTTCTTTTAATTTTTTTACCATATCACAAAAGGAATGTCTTCTTATAATTTATATGCAATGAACATAATTTTATCTTCATCATCAAAAATCCATTTATTTTAATCATAATTATCATGTTTTATGATTCTTCACAATTAGTTTTTACCAAAATATTTCAGAACATTTATGATTTTAAGTAATTTATTTCAACAAGAAAATTTCTTTTTCCACATGAAATTTTCAAATTGTTAATTTAATGGTATTTTTGTTATATGAAATCATAATTGTATTTCACTTAATCATTATTGAGGATATGATTAAATTGTAAATCCCTATTATTTCAAATGTAGTATAATGGGGAAAATGGATATATATTTATGAACAACATGTATTTTCAAAGGAATATGCAACAATGAAATGATTAAATATTCATGAAAACTCTTTCATTTGCTTGTGTCATGATATGATAAAATTTTCATGAAACCCATTTTCATTCCCTAGGTTCTCTTATGATGAAATGGTTTTTCTACTCATTAACCTATCATATGTAATGATATTGTGATTATTTTATGTTCTTATAGAACACATATGTATTATTTTCATTATGTGACGTGATGTCCCATTTTTATATAGCACAAAAATACATAGGAAATTGATAGATATCTCATAAGATAAATAGGGATTGAAGGGAGAATTAAAATATTTAGTAAGGGAATCAATCCAATATCACATTATTTGTAGTGAAACATCACAACCATCTTGAAATGGTGTGTGATCTAAATATTCCATAGTAGTCTTGTAAGTGAGCCTTTACTAGAAATTAAGTGACTTTTTATGCAAATATGAATGCCAAAATTATTTGTCTTATACCAATTTTTCAATCTCATGAATTTTGTTGCATGACTACTATATGATTCAGGTCTTATGAACATCTATATTTTCATTCAATTTCTTATAATATTATTTATAATGTGAAGGGAATGGGTTTAAATGATTAATATTATGTTAGTAATACATTAATATCATGATATTCTTATGAAATCATTGATATGTCCCTTTTTGACCCTTATTGATAATTTCATCTCACCATTTTTTATTTTTATAATTCATCGGGTTTTGATGAATGATTTTATTTATCATATGTCTAAAAATGGTGATAGTTATTGTGAATATAGTAGGGGATTATATTGACATCATATGAACCAATATTTTTTATAATATGTGTTTCCAATGGAACGTTACCTACACAATTCTAGTGTGTATCCTATAATTACATTGTGAAAATTCATCTAATAATAATAAATATATAATTATAAATATATATATGATAATTGATTATTGATATAGGGTGGGGGTTTATTGGTGGGAAATTGACCCATGACTGGGGTATCATCGTGATAATAGGGTGACATGTATAATTTTTTAAGGCATTATAGGTCTTTCGTATATGTTCGTAAAATAGTGTGACTCATGAAATGGTCTATATGGTTCATGTAGCCAAGATCCATTATATCGTGAAGGATTTATTAACCATGTATCCCAAGAACATCACCTAATCAACAATAATCATAATACATCCCATCATGGATTAAAAAACCTTAGTGTGTCTCATGATCATCCATAGTCAAATAAGGGTCAACCATCAATAAACTATTCAATTATCATCTCATAATAAGGAGAGATCATGGATGGAACATTCATTAAAAACCTATTCTAAAAAATCATAACACACATAATGTGAATGTTTGGGATTATTGAGCTTGTGTTCATACCATGGTTATTCCATCACATAACCCTGCATTGGAATGTGTTATCTGATAATACAAGAATCCCCTTAGGGAAACATGTTTACTATACAAATTACATTAGTCTTTCACCTTATGGAAAATCAAATTCTATTTTTCTAATTTTTCTGAATCCCACATATTCGTCATTTATCTTCTATCCATCGATGAATTCACCATTATAAATGGATTATATAAGTCTTTTAGAAGGATATTTTCTAAGGATGGGGACTTCATCATCTGTCCCACTATGTTATATTAGTATTCTAAACATCTATAATTGTTTTATAAATAATAATATATATAGAGAGAATTAGGGGAGTATTATGTAATTGTGATTTTATTATTAGAAGATTCACTGTAGCTTATTTTATTATAGGAACTAGCCACACACACAACATTATTTATCAATTTTCCTATGATAATTCTCTATAACCTCTATTATGTGACTATGAATCTCAATTTCCAAAGATTTATCTCTTTCCCATTATCTTCTATCAAATCATACTGATTACCGATTGACTAGATGAAACCCTTATAGATACCAACACCAATAATTTAGTTATGGTCAACAATTTGTGTGACTCTATAGTGGTAATGCAGTCACAAAATCATATTTTATTCACATGGTTTTTGTTAATTTAAAATACATTCATACAAAATCAAGATATTACCTTACCATAATGTAGTTAATTTCAAAGAGGGAGAATGTGGTGGACTTGTATCCATTAATTTCGATCACTTTTAGAGTATAGGATATCCATTGTCATATCATTCAATCAGATCATGGCCATCATACAATACTTAGTGGACCTAATCCTTTAAAATCTCCAATATCCCAATCACTACCCCTGTATCGAAAATATCATTGAAATAATGAACTAATTTCATCTCCTATGGGATGGGAACTACCCTCATACATAGATTATGAAGACTCATCAGAAATGTTTGTTGATCATCTACTATGTCTTCCAATTCCTTCATAATTTTAGTTTTTTTATGGCTATCAGTTGAGGATTTTCACAATTTAACTAAATTAAAAATGGCATGCATATAAATTTAATAATTATAATTGTAGATAACCAATTTATATATATATAATAAATAAATTATAAGGTGTCTATATTTTTGGGATTTAATTTAGGAGGATTTTTTAATGAGATGGGGATGACCCTTCTTGGTGAAATATATTTTCACTAAGATCATAGAAAGGGTATGAAAGATACACATATATGAGGATGCCTTGGATTCAAATACAATTCATTATTATTATAATTTTTAGTGATATCCCCAATTTTTAGTATGATTCCGCATCCATGTTTTAGTTCGAAGGTAATATTTATTTGTATTTATTTTTTTCCGTTGGATTCCAAATGTTTTTTGGTGAAAAATTGGTAATTTCAGGATTGGCATCTGATGGCGCATGGTTGGAACATGGTTATAGGAAACCATGCACCCATACCTAGGATACCGTGCATCCATGTTCCATTTTTTACATTGAAGACCGAATAGTTAGAACATGGTTTTTCAACCATGCAGTCGAACCTTACGGTGAATCCCTTCTGACCAGTGTGGGGCACATGGTTGCTTCCTAGTTCTTGAAAATATGTGGGATTAATGTATAGCATGTCCTTGGCATTAAAATTTTGAATCGTATCATTTTAACTAATTAAATTTGGACCCTAATTCACCTCACATCTTATCCATTTATTGTTTTTAGACATGTGATCCATCTCCAAACTATCTTGAATCCTTGTTGCATCAATCCTTGGGCATTTAGACCCTAATTATTCATGTAAAAATAATGTAATCTATTTTCACTAGATTTCCCCTCTTTTATTGTTCTTCCTCTCTCTTTTTTGAATTCTAATTTTCTATATGGGTGTGTGACCAACAGAGGGTTTTATATTCTCTAATTGGATGAAACCATGATGATTAATGTTCAATCATTATTTTATATGGTTTTCTATTGTTTCACACTAATTTTTTAATTTTCCGAAGGGATATGTAGGTTTTTCCATGATATTAAATTGTTAGATGATATTTAAATTCATTATTTGTTGTTTAAATTTGTATAATGTATTATTCCGATGGTGATAATCATGTTTTCGAGATGGATGGTAATGAATATGTTAGGGAAGCTTGTTTATGAAATTAAATTGATCTTATTTCTTATGTTCTTTATTTTTTGTATTTTTTGAAAATGTTCTGCGATTTTTATAAAGGATTGAAATGTATATTCATAAATATTCAATTACAAAAATGTGTTAAAAGTGGAATTTCCGTGTGAAATGATTTATGTTGCAAGTTAAACTATATTTGGTGCACCTTAAATGTGTCTCTTAATTAGTAATTTCACATCAAAAATGTTATAAAAATGGTTTTGATGTGATAATGAATTTGAAAGATTAATTTACCATGGAAATGGCCACGTTACATATGTTACATTATTATTATGTTGTCAAATGGGTTTCATAAATTTTGTAAGTGTGGTGAAATGAATTTCCAAATGGTTTCCATTTGAACAGTGAATGTCAAATTGGAAAAATTTGAAAGTTGAAATTAGATGGGGTGATTAAAATGATTGGATTTTGTATATAAAATTTATAGGTTATGACATATATGACATGGAATTTTAGTAAAAATGTAATCTTGGGTATCAGGGTGTGTGAACTAAAATAAGTATGGTAGTTGATTCGAAAGTGGCTGATGATCAGATTCATCAAGAAGGACTGACGATTGAAACACTATCTAAATATGTTATATGATTGGAGAATATTATGAATTTTTATGAGATCATATATTCTATTTCATTCATGTTAAATATATTGGACCAGTAGAATGTTTTTTCAGGTCCTCTCTAGTGTCTCATGCATGATAACACTATTGGTTGTTATGTTTTTTGATTTTGATCACCAAGGTATTAGGTTTAAAGTTTCTCATCAATTCTAGTTACCCATAGAAATTTTCCCATGGTGATATCTTTTGGAATTATTATAATGTGATATAGATCAACATGAAATCATAAGGGGGACCATGGAATCATTTTTATCATAGGAATATTTATTTATAAAGTTGGATTCCTTAAATGGTATCCTTGAGAAAATAAATTCCATAAAAAAATCATAAAAAATGTTACAAATTTTAATATCAAAATTTTTATTCTATTTTATAGTATGGAATATTTTATTCTATGATTCATCATAGTTGTATTTAAAAAACAACATACGCACACCATTGGGTGTATTTAGACATTGTAATATATTAACCATGTAATGGAAAGATGTATTGTTGTTGAGATGTTAGATATAGTTTTTCGAGTTCCAATTCCCAAAGGTGATAGTGGTGGTTGATTGAGGGTGATGAATTTGATGTCACGTGGATGTTTTTTGTATAATATTTTGGTTCCCATTATTCTGTTGTACCATTTTTTAAAATGTTTTAAACATTGATTCTGAAAAACATTGTACCTAGTTTGGATATGATTATCTACTATTTTTTTTGTATATTATTGTTTGTTATTTAAAATTATATAAATAGGTAAAATATTTCCCAAAGTTTATTTTCTATAAATAGGCACTATTTTCCATCATGTGGGGTCTAGAATACCTATTAGGCCATGCAATGTGTTGGATCGGGTGTCTGGTTAGATGACATCTGGGATTGGATTGTGAAAAAATGGTATTAGATTAGATCATTCTCATTTTATTCATGTTTTTAGGGGGAGAGTATCGATATACCAAATCGTGGATTTCATAGGATTGAGGTTTAGGTTTCATGAAGGCTTATTATCTATTAGACCTTGAGACGAGCCTCATGTGTCCCATGGATGTTGGGAATTTTGGTTTGAATTCTCTACCAGGTGATACGTATAGACTACGGACAATATATATACACCAGGTGATGTAGGATTAGTATTTATTTCATTATTTTGTAGAAATTTGGTTATTTTTTTATTTATTGATGCCTTTCAGACTTGTGTTTATTACTAAAAATTTTGAGAATGTGTGTTAATGGATGTATTGATGTTTTTTACATGTTGGTTTTTATTATATCATAATGACCCACCAAATAAATCTTGTGTAACCATGAGAGAAATCAAGGGAGAGTTATCCCTAGATAATTGGTCATATGTTAGTGAAATTATTTGTCTGGGAAATCCATGATTTGGGATAATGAGTGGGCTTTAGTCCGTCATTGGTCAGAGAAGCTGAAACAGATTATAGAAATGAAAAGGATTACAAGTCCCACAAGAATGAGCTTCTTTATTTTTTAGGGAGAATGGAACCTTAAGATGTAGTTATAAGGTTGATATGATAGAGAGATTTCCATGTTTCATGATAATTCTAAAGTGGTTAGGGTAAAATGTTCTTTGTTTATGTTGGAATGTCCCGATCAAAAGTGGTAGGACTCAGTTGTGTATAATGGAATGCTGTGGAAAATGTGTTGGAAAGACCACAAGTTCATATTAAATTACCTGTATTTTCATGATATTTTAGCATTTTCTAGATCCCTATAGTGTATAGGGAATTTCTCGGGAGACCGATCAATGATGGAGTATGATAACTACTTTTTTCAGTTTCCCTGATTTGTTCTCCAGTTCCATTATAATAAGAAGATGATGGATTTGAAGTTAGATATGGGGTTGAAGCAAGAAGTCTGACCTCAAGTATTCTTGTTCATGTTGAAAAGTTTTAGTGAGGTGGGTGGTCTATAAATTCCTATTGAAATTGATCATTAAATTAATCTTTATTCCCAAGTAGAAATATTAGTTGTGAGTAGTGGTATTTCATCTATGAAATAGAGGAAGAAGAACAAGTAAGGGAAATGGGGAGATTGAAGTTCAGGACAACCTCCCTAGCTATCTTCATATGTTTTTTTTGATATTAGGTCAGTCATGTGCCATTAGTATAGGAAGGTATGTCAAACTATACATACAAGTTATTCTCCACCCATACCTAGTCACCAGCAGAGTGTTATGGGGTTGTAGTAGTGATTTGGCACAATGGTGTGACTATATAAGTCTGCTCTAGGATATGTAGCTTCCAATGGTATTTAATCACTTTAAAAAATGTCATGGAATGCCGGTTATACATTTTTTGGTCATGGATGTATTTCTAAGTAGTCTTCGGTGTAGAGTCTATTTAGGGAAGATATGCAGGGTAGTGGTCATTCTCAGGCTCATACTGAGAGGAGTAGACTCTATGTGGTTGATCATTATCTAGTGGAACCAAATTCAGGGCCTATTATAGATCATAGTTTTATTAATTTACTTCATCTTAAGTCGTTGTCTTGGATTAAATTTGTTCTTAGGTTTCTTTTATTTATTCCCTCTTTATTAATGTATTAATGATACCGAATGAGCTCATTTAGTATTTGATGGAATTGCTAATACAGCATGTTAAGAAGTGAGAGTAGGGGTTTAGGATCTCGTCTTCTGTACTCACAATGTTAATGTTCCATTTGGAATGTTATTTTCTAGTTTTAAGTATAAATCACATTTCAAGTGATCCATAATATGGATTGGATGGTGTTTTTTTCACATCGATTATTATCATTGACCTATATATTTCCTGGAACATGAAGGTAGTACCTATGTTGTTTCATGTTGAATGCGATCCTTATTCAGAATGTGCAAGACCTTTGCTTCTAGAAATAGGAAACCTTGCCTTTTAGATCTCATTTCTCGTATTGGAGGATGATAATGGTGCTCCTGAAGGTGGATTAAATTAATTATGGATGAGTTTCCCAAGGTTTTTCTAGAGGATTTATTATGTTTTCTTACAGATCAGTATGTGGAGTACTCTAATGATTTTTATCTAGAAATATAGTTCATTTATCATTAATAATATCGTATTGTCCCAATTGAGTTGAGAGAATTAATGATATAGATTGAATACTTTGAATCCAAATGAATCGTTCTCTTGATAATGTCAACTTCGGTCGCCTAATGCTATTTCCTCATAGGGATTATGGATCTATCTAGATTTTTATTGATTAATAGATGCTAGATAAATGGATTATCAAGAACAAGAACACTTGGTATGGAATTAATAACCTCTTCAATCAGATAAAGGGGATGTTGAGTTTCCAAGATTTTTTTTATTCGGGGTATCATGTATTTATAGTTTGAGAGGAAGATGATCTAAAAACCCCTATGAAGTGGATAGGAAATTTTTTAGTATTTGGTAAATAATTTCAGGTTTTTGAATACTCTAACAATCCTTATGGAACATAAGAACATGATGTTTCATATATGTCTAGACACATTTTTTATAGTGTTTTGGGATAGAATACTGGTCTCTTCCATGATATAGGAGGATCATGATATAAATTTGGTTTTTTTATGGGAACCGTTTGGGGTAATAAACTGTATCTAATGTTTTCCAAGTATACCTTCTGGATCAGGTAGGTGATGTTTTTGGGAAATGGGATCTTAGAGAAAGGGGTTTTAGTAGCCCATTAGAAATTCAGTGTAATGATTTCATGGGAGTAACTAAAGTATGTGTTTGGAATCAAGAGCTTCTTGGTCCTAGAAAGATATTATAGGTAGTTCTTTTGATATTTATTGTGGTTTCTACTTCCAAAACAGTTCTAACATGGAATGTGGTGATGTTTGAATGGTCTATATAGTGTCAGGAATCCGTTGTGGATCATAACAATCAGTTCATTAAATCCCATTTTATAACTTACTAGAACCTGGAAATAGATATGGGATCTATTTCCATTCATCTAGTGTGTGTCAAAGGTGAGTGCTAATTTAGGATGATGATGTGGTAGCTAATGGTTCTCCCCATCTCTATCCACATTAAACAATTTACCGATCCCTTGATTTTGGGTTAGCATTAGTGATAAATTTCATTTACATGTAGTTTCAATAACTTTTCAGGGATAAGTTTTTTATTTAATATGATAAATAAATAATGGAATAAATTTTGATTGAGAATGATTTGAATTTGAGTAATATTCTTTGGGTTTAGTACCATTAGGGGTTTGATTTTGATATCCTGTATTACCGCGAAAATGTAAATTTGGTTGCAGATTCCATAAGATGGAGAGTGAAAATAAATTCATTGAATGAATACAATTGTGAGTGGAATATGATGTGGTTATTTGTGGTGATGGAATATAAGACTAATGGGAATAGTGGAGGTTCATTCTAGGATATTGTTCCTCTGATACCATCCCTCCTAGAGTTCATTATTTTATAACAACCTAGTGATGTGCTATTCCAAAAAATATATGATAATATTTAATGGTTGGTAGGTTCCATGTGAATGGCAATTTTCTCCTGAGGTTTTTTTTCAAGGGTCTCTTCATGGTTCTATTATATTTGAGGAAGGTGGTAATGTAAGAGAGCCACCATACTTAGTGGGAAATTCATGTTGTTGATTCAATGATGTACTTGGATGTGTGTTGGTAGTTCTGGGGACTAGGATTGTGGTGAGATATTTTTTACTTAATATCATGGTGTAATACAGGAAAACAGGTAAAGGAAGAGATCCCAAGGCCCCCCAGTGTTCTTAAGATACTACTTATTCATACATGGAAGTGGGATGAGATAATAATGGATTTATTTTTTGCATTCCTCATACACCCTAGTGGATAAATTCCAATGAGGAAGTGATCCTTCATTTGAGAAATTCCACCCATTTTTTCAATTTGATAATTGGAAAAATATGATAAGTTAGGGAGATTGTATGTTAAGGAGGATGTGAAGATATTTTGTGTGAAATAAAAAAAATTCTAATAGAGACCCCCATTTCAAATTTTAGTTTTGGGAAGGCCTTCATATGGTGAGAAAGTCAAAGGATGGGTTTATCATGACATAAAACCCTTAAACACATTGTAAGATGGAGTTGGTGAATCTGAATTTAGAAGACATGATATATGTATACTTCATTAATTTAGTAAGTTCATGGGATATCCATTTTGTAATTTTTGAATTATTATATAAACGTAGTTACCAATACATTATGGCAATATCTCCTTTTGAGGCACTTTATGTTTGGACTTTTCAAGTTCCTCTGTGTTGGGTTGAGTTGGGTGAGACAAATTTGTAGTGGTCAAGCCTCATGAAAGGGGCATTTAGGAAAGTCTGGATAATAAATCAGTAGCTTTTTATAGCATAGAGTTTAAACAATTCTTCTACCTTCCAGAGGAATCGATCTCAATAAATTTTTTTGGGTGTAATGGTTTTTTAAAGGTGGAACTTCTCTCTGGTCATCATCCTTTAGGTTATAAAAGGGAGATAATGATGTGAAATATTATGAGATTTTATATTTCCTAGGGTGTTGGTAATGATGAAAAAATGAAATATTTTCCATCAAATTAGAAATAATTTCATGACATGTTCCATGTTTCTATATTGAATATGTGTAATCTGGACTTGTCTTATGTGTTGAATTAGGAAGAGTTGTAAATAGAGAATTATATTTCTATTTTTGAATGGCCAGTGCCAAATTTGGATTATTAGAAGAATTTTATTCCTGAAATTTTCATTACATTGGTCTGATTTATTTGGCATCAAAGGAATAATGTATGTGATGCTCGAGAGACGAATTTTTTTGTTGAATAAGAGTACCATTTTTTGTAAATTGATTCAAGTGTTGTAGTTACTCTCTTGAGGAGGACATTTTTATTGTGGGGAGAATTGTTAAATATTTTTTTGGAGGTAATATTATTATTATTTTTGTTCATATTTTATCCCTTGGGTTCCAAATGTGATTTTGTAAAAAATAGAATTTTTGGGTTTGGTAGATGGTGGATCAATGATGGAGCATGGTTATGAAAAATAGTGGGACCTTACATAGGAAACTACGTGTCCATGTGAGTTTATTGGACAATAGCTATATCACTATTGATGTATGATGCATCAACCATGTGGGATAATCATGTGGCATGCACCTATTAGACAGTCAGGGTCCCACAGTTGTCGAACTATTTGGAAAACCGTTATGGAAAACCAAGCAGCCATTAAAAGTCATCGAATATTGGAAATTTACATTTATACCCTCTTTTATTTTACAATAATTCACCACAAATCTTCCCAATTCTATATTTTTATCAATTGGAGCCTACTCCAATATTTCTTGGTTCCCTATTAACTCAATCGGTGGCTTGTTTTGACCACGATTCTCCAGGGAAAACGACTGCTTCTTATTGATTTATCCATCTAATTATGGTTCTATATCCTTCATTATTGATTCATAGTTTCCATTGGGGTGTATGACCTAAGGAGGGTTTGATATTGTGTTGTGGGGTGAAATCATTATTATTTACCTTCAATACTTTCTTTCATATGCTCCTATGGTGGTGCAATTGTGGTTTTAAACTGATTTTTGGAAGTTTCCAAATAAGATGTAGGAGCACCCATGATTTTACATTATATCATAATTTTTATATGAATTCATGATTGTTTTAATGGGTTATATGGATTATTTGTGTTGTGATATTGATGTTTTGGAAATGTATTAGAATGAATATGTGATGGAAGATGGTTTGTGAACAAAAATTAATTTTATTTCTTATGTTCATTGTCAGGGTGTTTCATGAAAATGATATATGCCTTAAATGGATCGTGTGAAATGTGTTTTAAATGAAATTAAAAGTGAAAAATATATTGAAAGTTAATTTCCATATAAAATGAGTTTTTTTCATGTTGGATTAATTGTGGCTCACCATAAATATGTATATAAATTATTAAAGAGATGTTAATAATGTTATATAATTGGTTATGAAGTTAGTATGAATTAGAAAGGGGATTTTATAATAAAATGATCACATTTCATATGTTCCCTTCTTGTTATATATTCAAATGGGTTTTGTAAATTGTGCTAGTGATGAAAAAAAATTGTTTCCATGTTGAATTTGAATATTGATTTCTGAAATTGAGAATGTGGTGATTTTCTTCTATGTTTTTTATTCCATGAATGTGTATCCGAAATTCATAGTTTATGTGCTATGGGACATCGAATTTCAGATCAAATGGAATCCTTGGTATTTATATTTGAAAACAATAACTTGTATGCTAGTTTATTCAAAACTTTACAAGGCCAAAATTCTTATAGTAGTATTAATAATTGCATCCCATGTTAAATAGATAATATTATTGTAGAACACTCTAAACTTGGATGATATTCTCTCTAGATGATTATGCATGATAAATATATTGTACTAAAAAAACTTTTGATGATATCCTCTGTAGAGGGGATATCCATGGATCAAAATTTATAAAAGTGGACAAGGGATAGAGTGTTTCTATGAATTTATTAACAAACATGATGATAATGGATACAGATTTATTAAATTTCTTCCATGTATAGATTGGTTCATTCCTAGTTCACTAAAGATTTATGAAATACATTAAAATTTAATTATCTTGAAATATTTATATATACCTAGTAAAGATCTACAACTATCACCATTTTTTATAATAACCAAAGAGGTCTTAATGAGTATTCGTATTAATTGGCTATATGTGAGGGTGCATTTTGATCTTAGGTATGACGAAATGTGAAATATATAGGATATTCATACAAAAAATCTGGGAGGATGATACGATTTTTTCAAATATATTTCAAGCCCCTCCTTGTAGTGCTAATATATATAGGAATATCATTGTTAACCAATAATTCTAGATTTTGTTGAGATTAAGAGATACCCATATCTACCATTCCTTTCCTCTGACAACCACCACTAATATACTATCAATATTTTAAATTAACCCATGTATATAAAAATTCTTGTAAATATAATTGGCTGAGAGAGATGAAACTATCAAAGTACCATAATTGGTAGAGTATGAGGTCTATATAAATTCAACAACAATGTTGGAAAACATTCCCTATTTGTGGATTTCTTTATGAAATTAACTAATACCAGAGAAGCATAAGATGGAGGCGAGTGGTTTTGAGATAACTCCCTCATCAAGTGGGGGTTCCAACAAGAATGTTACATTAAACACCTCAAACTCCCATCACCAAAGTGCTTCTTATTTCTTGTCATTAACTGGGAAATTTTATGGGAACATGCTCTTATAATAAACATATACATACCTCTCCACCTAGAAGAGGTGGTCCTAGAAATATTTTTGAAATTTACTGATACTTAGTTTAATTCAAATGAGCAACAACCTTTAAATGATTAGGATTACCACTAATATATTTATATTAAAATAAATTTATCATATTGTTAGATTCATTGTACAATCCAGGAGAAACAGATAATAGTCATTCAGTAAGAGGTATTTGAGGATAATGATAGAGTCTAATAAAAAAATAACGGTTGAATTAAAACTTACTATTAGGGGAATATTCTATATATGTAAAAATATAGTAATATTCCAGTAACATATTGATGGAATATTGGGAAATTATGTATCCTCACACTTTATAAATATATATTTTTGGAAGAATGTTGGTAAAATATGATACACATAATTATGTATAGGATGATTAATAAGGATCATAGTTAGATGGAAAACATGGAGGTGGTTATTGATGATCATGAAGTGATTAAAGTTGTGTTTCCCCAAATTCCACATCCAACTCTTTGGTCATCATTTCCATCTATGGGTCTCCCCCTTGAAGATATCATAATGATAAAGTGTGCATAGTTTCTAATGAAGTGATTCCATCCTATGTCAATAAGTGATTATTTTATGTATTCAATTGTCACCTTTAATACATTAATAACATGTGTTGACATGTTTTCACAGTTTATGTTCTAATCAATACATTACAAGGATTATTGGATTCACTAATAATGGTTATACAATTTCCACACATTTTATGGGATCATTAGATGATGAGGTAATATTGGAGTCTCATGACAACTATATGTGAGTCTTATAAAATCTATAAAATTTATAATATATTACTCCATAAATTAAGAATTTTTTTCAATAGATTGTGTTTCATGAATGAACAACGATAAATGAATCCTAATATATAAAAAAATATTTTCAGATGATAATAATCAAGTATTTGGATTGAAGTATATGAATTGTTCTAAATATATTAAGAAAAAATTTATTATTTAAACAACAATAAAATAAATTAAATGGTTACAAATTAAGTAGATATAAAAATAAATCTTTTTAAATTAGATGTTCACATTTTCATGTAATCTATTTTTATGCCCAAATACTTGTTTTCTATTAACAAATAAAATGAGGCACAGTAAGAGAATATATTTTTTAATATATATTAAAATTAAAAAAAATTAACAATAGCATATTAATTTTTATTATTATATAATTAGAATAAAATCTATTTTAATTCTTAATGATGTATTTTTCTCAAATTATTTTTTTCATCACATATAGAACAATTAATTTAAAATTTATTTCATCCACTAATTGGTTATGAATTTTATAAAAACGGTTTCTATTTTTTTAATAAGGAGGTTCAGATTGGTATATATATCCCATTTATTTTTGGCCATTATTAATTGTATATTTTGAAATATTTATCCCATGATAATGTGTAAACAATTTTTACATTGGTCAAATCTACATGATAAAGGAATAATTTTGAATCCTAATTATTATTGGATGAAGAAAATTATTCCATTATCACCTTGGTATCAAATTTTAATTGTTTTTGGGATACATGTACATGAAAATGACCTATAATATTTCCTTAAATAATTTTTTCAAATGTCACTCTCTTAGATATAAATAACTCTTATATGTCTATATTGGGACAGAAGCAATCTATGGATTAATATATGTGTTTATTTTTTTAATGAAATTATTTTCATAATTGAATTTTATTGATAATTTTCTAATTATATTATTTCCTTACATTCTAATGAATCGCTTATACAATATTTTTCTATTTAATGAATATGAATAAAAAATTAATTTAAAATATAAATAAATATTGTTTTGTAAGTCATTTTCTACCAAACAAAATTATATAAGAAAAATAAATATTAGTGTTGGGTTAAATAATTATATTTTAAATAAAAAAATTTATTTATGTATTTTATGTCATATTATATCACATTTGTTTAAATTGGAAATAATAATTTTTATTAAAATAATATTTATTTCAAATATCATAAAAATAATAAAAACACTAAAATTGGAATAGTGAATTATATATGGTATAAAATATCATCCCATTATATGTTATGGTCTATCTAGGAACATTTTTTTTGTGAATGGTTTTATTAAATTTTACAATTTTGAGAAATTCCTTTAGTTCTCCTACCTGAAATTTTAAATGGGAACATACCCTATCACTGTTTGATAGAAATTTTATCCTTCTATCTTAACAAACCACTACAAATTTCTCTGAAACACACCCCTAGAAACATTCATATGTTGATTGTATTCCAAAAATACCAAATAAAGATATTAATTAGATACCAGTAGGAGTTGTTTCAATGTATTCTAGCTTCAAGCATATACACTGGAATTAATACTTTATGTAAGGGAATTTTACCTCACATTTATTTCCATGGGAACATTAAATATCAATTAACTGTTTCCATTTTTGGTGTATATAGTTATCATGAAACTATTTTTTCCATATTTTTAACATTATATTGATTTACATGTCCACTAAGGTTAATTCCTTAATGGGGCTTATGAATGAATGGTATCCAAACTGGTAAGGTATTTATGATTCAATCCCACATTAATCAAGATTGATAATTGTTGTATTTCTATTAGTGGAAATTATATGATCCTTTATTGATAAATACATTTACATTTTCATCTCCTATAGATATTTATAAATAATAAATTTTTATCTTTCATTTATCTATCTTTAAATAATTAAGATACTGAACAATCATTTTCAGGGAAAACTGAAAATGATTTACTAATTGATCAATACAATTTTTCTTCTATATCTATGTCACTTTAAAATGTATTCAAGTAGGTTTTTAATATTTTAATTTTTTTTGAATGAAATTTATTCACTTGATTTATTTTTTACATTAAAATTAATTGGAATTTTCTTGTGTATATTATATACAAATTAATTTTTATTTTTATAAGGTAAATAATGAATGAATGTTTCTATTTAACATATACTTAATGAATATATTTTTAAAAATTTCAATAACACAGCATATTTTGGAAAATTATATACATTTTTATAAGGTTCATTTCAATTATAATGTTTTCCTTATTTTTTAGATATGTTATTGTTTTAAATTTAATTCTAAAAGTGGAAAATTTATTTTCTTCATGAAATATTTCAGTGAAATTTTAAATTAATATTCATAAGATAAAATCCTTAAATGTTAATTATATATTACGGGGATATGATCCAGTGGTTCAATTAATACTTTTCTTTTGATTTATACTGATATTTTTAATAAACTCATTTCTGTTAAATAGATTATACTATAATTAATTAATAAAATATTTATGAAACCAATTTTCATTTCATGTGTTACGAATTGATGATTTATAGAATTATTTATGATCATCTTGAAAATATATTTGTGGTTTTCATTATATTATTAGAGGCTTTTTTCTTGTATAATGGACCATGGTTATGTTATTTTCGAAAATGATGGTAACATTATAACTAGGAACATTTTTTATGTTATAACCAAGGATGGGTGAACCAAGTATTATATATCCCTATAATGAATTGAAAATGATTAATATCTAATAGGAAAATTTGGATTGGAATTGGGAGTGATCCAATTGGAGAAATGGACTTTGTACACTATGATAGTCTTGAAACTGAACCATTACTTCTATATTGAATGGGGAGTGAACCAAATCCACTATGATTGTATGGTAAATTATCATTTACTAATATGGAGATGATATTATATACTTATACTATAATTTGAGGTCTTTTTAAAATTTATTGATATCATAGAACACATTATTATATTACATTGCGATTAATTTATTTTTGACTTACAAGAATTAATCCATGAATAAAGATTATGATATTTGATATGCTTGGTATGTTTTTCAGAAGTCATCAGCACGTTATCATAACCTTATACTCATGATATGTTGATGTGATAATTGAAATCTCCATTATTTAACCATACTGTGAATCTGAGATCACCCTTTGTTATGTTTCCCCTTCCCATGTTATGAATAATGGTATTATGTCTCTCATGTATAAGAAGGGTCGTATTCATAATGAAAATAATGGGAGGCAGTTATGAATGATTTTTTTATTTTTCAATAATTCTAATGGTATAATACAATATTATATTGATGTCGACCAAAAGGTGATTTAATGATTTTTATCCAATAAAGTGTAATATATTTGTATTAAATATAATGGTTTCGATATTCGGTATCATATCAAGGATTAGTTAACCATTTAAATCTATGATTAAAAACATTATAGACCCCTAGGTATTTTCTTTGTATAGGAAATCCTTTAAATGTTTCATTAATAAAAATGAATAACCAATGTTTAAAGAAAGGATTGATATATTGATAAGAATATGTCAGTATTTATACATCCTATAAATATTTTTTCATGATATTTTGGTTTTCCACTATGATTATTGATTATCATAATTTTTTCCTTTTTTTTCAATGTCTTGAACAAAAACACATACTTCTTACAACGAATTTCATATAAATGTATTGATATACCGCATTATAAATATAAAATTCAAGGATATAGAATATATAATATTGTTGTTCTTTTCGAACAAAATTATAAATCCATGAAGCATGTTTTTCAATAAAATGATAAAAAGAATGAATAATGTAGTAATGAAAAATTCATGAGCCAACATCCAATTTATTTTTTGGATATTATGATCCACAAGTGGATGAATGCTCAAAAAATGCCATTGAGAATATATTTTATATTCTATTGTGATTAGAACATGAAAAATTTATCCAAGTAATTTATCTTTTGGACTATTAAGTATATCAATTGTGAAACATGATTAAAAATAATATTTAATTGAAATAATTTGATTCCAGGGAATTGAATGAGTTTAATAGAATAATATTTATCAAGGACAAACATTTTTTTCATAATCTAATGTAGAATGAATTTATTAATCTTAGGAAAAAAGATGATGAAGCTATTGTTATCTAGGAATATAATTTTACATGAAATTAATAATAGGTATCTTATTGATTCATCATCCATAGTTGAAAATTTGATATATTAGGAGGCATAAAACCAAGAATTAGTTAGTAGTTAGATTTAAGATAAATTAGTGTTTAAAAATATTTCATTCTACGTGCACTAATGTTAGAAATGCAAATTGTCGACTCCTACCCATTCAATGGTATTGATATGTTATGGAAGATCGAGTATCATGAGATATCAAATAAATAGCTTTGTGGAATGAAATTCTATTTAGTTACATGAAAGAAAATTGAGAAGATGATTTATTGGAATTTCATGGGTGTAATAAAAATGTTTTTTAAATATGGTATGGCTAGAAATAAAAACATAAAATATAAATTGGTGGTAAAAATCTATGTTATATTATGGAGGAAGATAATTATCTAACTAATGAACAACCAATGTTCCAATGATAAAATTGCAATGAGTATGGGAAGTATTCCTACAAGTGAATAAACCTGAATTATTTTGATGGCCAACATCATATTCTTCATATGAACAATGATAAAATGGATGTCTTGTGTGATAAAAACTACTGATTTGGGTTACCATAATGATACCATAAAAGGTACACATTCCATATAATCTTGAAAAATCTAATTTATTATTTTATTCTAGATGTACTCAATCATTTATAACTAAGAAATACAAAAAGGGAATTTAATTACCATTTCAATGATTAGATTTTGAATTTAAATTGAAAAAACAATAATGTATGACAATTTTATCTCATGTCTATATTTCTTCTATGAATCATATCTATCATAATGTTATTATAGAATATTTTATGATTCTATATTTTGTTGAATTTATTTTGATTCTTGGATTGGTTATCATTTTATAATATGGATTGCAAATAAAGTTGGTCAAAAGATAAGTCATATTTCTTATTATAAATTAACCCATACTCACTTATCGGTTCGAGGATGAATGAAATCATACAATTGAACTTATATAATTATTTCGGATCTTAATTCACATCCATGATGTAATTTTTTCTAATGTGTTTTGGGAGAAACAAAACATCGAAGATAGATCAGTTGGTTGGGTGTTTGATGATATCTTTCTATAAGATATTCCTAGCTTTCACTGAATAATGAAGTTACTTTCTTAATAGATATGATATGTAGTTCATTATAAAGTTCTTATGACATGATATGGAATGATCCCATTTGAGTTTTTGGAATTGGGGATGAAATTCGAAGACAATATTTTGAAGGGATTAATTTGGAAATGTGTATCACCTTTGAGTGTAGTAATTCTTTTTAATAATAAGAATGTTGGATCAATGAGACTATTTATTAATTATAATGAACATAAGAAGATAACACTCATGAAAATATATCCTATAAAAAATATTGAATACATATTTAATCAAATAATGTGATGTCAATACATTTATTGGAATGAACTTCATTTTGGATATCATAAATTGATGATCAAGAATGAAAATATTCTAGAACTGCATTTTTTAAAAGGTATTAACACAATGAATTTATAGTGACTCCATATGGTTTTAAAAATTACCATTATATATTTATGGATTTAATTAATAGAGTATTTATAAATTGCTATTTTCATTTTGGGGTTGTTCTTACTGGTGATTGTCTTTTATATTCAATGTTTAAGGAAGAAAATGAATATCACCTGATTATTATTTGGAAACCCCTATGGAAGGTGATTCGTTAGGAAAATTTTCCCAACATTTAATTTGGGAATTGGAATGTTTCATTCATTGTATATATAATCTCAAGGGAGGTTTTATTCATAGATTCTTCATAAATATAATTTATTGATCATTTTCCACAGAATCCCAGTAAGACATTCATATTTTTTTATTGAATGTATAATGTTATTGAATTTGGGGATAATATATGTTCTACCAACCATGATTACTCCAAAAATAGCCATGATTCATTGGATAGATTAATGTGAGTAAAATTTCCCAGAGTTAAAGAGATAGATAGTCATTGAAAATTTCCATAAATTTCCTTGTAGTAGATAAGGGTTTATAGTATATAGTTAAGAAACTAAGAAGTGTTTGTTAAGTGTTCTAATGAAGAGAAATATGGATATATATGATAAACAACTCCATTTTTATGATCATAAGAAACATTACCGATCTCATGACTTTTTGTTACAGTTGTAGTTTTTTAATTAATGATATGGAGGAATTATATTAATAGTAAAATGAAATATATATATATATATATATATCAATCCTAAAATTATAATTTATGTTTTTATATATTAAATTTTTAATACGGGATACAAAATATTCTTAGAGTAGATTAATGAATATGAAAACCCATGACATAAAAACCCAGGGAAATAATACAAAGTAGCTAGTAAAATGAGTCAAAAGGCTCATGCTAGATTATCTGTAATAAAGATCATGAATGGTCTATTATTTATTTATTTTAAACAGATGAATATATAAATATTATAATATCAATGTAAAAATATTTATATAATGGAAATTATGTTATCATTCTCAATCGAGTGTGAAACCATCTATCTATGAGGAACAAAAAGAGGTGAAGATAGAATTTATAGAAATGTATAAAAGGTGAAAATTATTCTAGAGACTGAAAATGATAGTGATTTAATAATAACATTTAGAAAATATTTATTTTCTTAATACATACTAGATTTGAAGATGGATTTGTTAGAGGAATCTTAATGTTCATACATTCTATATTAAATTTTGATATATGAAGATGTATATAGATCTGATATCATATTTCTTATGGGACAACCTGAAGACATATATTTTTTAATATGTATCATAGATTTTTTATTTATATTATATTAACTACATAGATAGAATTATAAATTGTTTTTTCAGCTATTAATCATACTATAAGGTAAATTGGATAACACAAAAATGGATTATTTCATGAGAAACCCAAAAACCATTTAAAGTATACAATTCCATTTTGGTTGTAGTCTATATTGTTACTAATTAGGAATAATTTGTTACTATTATAGAATATGTGTCTCTATATAACCATGTATGGATATAAATTAATGAAGTGGATTGTCTTTATAGAGTAAAACATTCCATTATATTTTATCAGGATGATAGGTTTTACTTTTTGGGATACAATGTAGTGTTTCAATATGAAATATCATACTTTGATTTATCGTTATTATGAGAGAACCATTAAAAAAATATATTTTATTATCATATCTTTTTCTAAGTATTAAAATGGTTGTTGGGATAAGAACATTCCATTACTAATTCTTTATTATAAAATTATATTTAACTCAAGCATTCAGATGGTTCTTTTTGAAGGCATGTATTAATGGAAATGTAAAATATGATGTACTAGGATGATATTTTATAAATAAATCTATTAGGACATATCACAGTTTTGTAAATGATATATAATGTTCTATCCATCTAAAAACATATCATTGAAGTGCGTAGTTGACAAAAATGATAAACTGAAAATCATTGGAGTAATCTAGAATTTGAATATGGTGAAATGGGTTTTCAAGGAATTTTTCCATATAAAGAGGTTTCGTAATTTTGAAAAAAGGTGTTTATTATCCCTATGTATATCAATCCTTTATATATACCTGATCAACTTTTGATAATATCATATCACATAGTGCTTCCAATGATCCTCTCCAAAGGTCCCAATATGTTACATGTATATATTTTGAGGATATACATAAAAGATTCATCACATTTACTAAACTCAAATTTCATTACATTGGAACCTGATCATTCCTATGATGGATGATTAGTTTAAATAATAGAACATAGAGATAATATTATATAGAATAGAATACTCATATGATGAATGTTCTCTAGAAAAAAAAAATCAATGAAGTTATATGGGAACTCAATGAAGTAATTAAACAAAGATATACATTTTTATATATAGCATTGGGATGAATTTAGATGGAAAATTCCTATTACGGGGGAATAATTTAAGACAACAAGACATAATAATAGATTTACCTTACAAAACATTGTTGTTTTTATGTTTCTTGTATATCCATGTTTAAATGAAACATGATATATTACAAAAATATTATCATGTGGTTATCAAATATCCATTGGATTGGTTATAATGAAATGTAAAATATAAATTATGAAACAATTAATTATTTATAAGGGTAATAACATTCATTGGTTAATGATTTATTAGAAATAAATATAATATCATTAAATATTAAAAGAGTAACTTTTCATGAAATTTTTTTTATGCACAGAAAAATATTTTATCATAATAAATAAATAAATAATATTTGGTTAACGGTATAAAATTAATTTATATATTTTATATTTAATAAAATTTCATAACAATACAATAATTTTTCTTTTCTTATGGTATAAGATTAAAATCAAGTTATATTTTTAATGATTCATTTTTCTAAAAAAGAATTTACCAATTGAATTATAATTTTTAATTAATTTATAGTGCTTTTAGGTATAGAATTTCATAAAATTTATTCCATATTTTTAATTAGGTAGTTCAAATTTGAAAAATATGTCTCCATTAAAAAATTGTATAAATAATAACGTTAAAAAAAATTATTAGTCGGATAAATGGTTAATCAAATTAACCAGGTTAAAACTAATTGATAAGTATTTTAATTTTCATCAAAATTCAAGTTATATGAAGTTATATTATTCCTTATTAATTTTGGATCAGATTTTTTATTGGAAAATTGTCCATTGAATGGAAGTATTTAATATTTAAAAAAAATAATATAACAAAATCTCAGTATCTTACTCTTAAATATATCTTATGTATCTACATAGGATCAAAATAATGTTATAAATTAATTTAAGTGTGAATTATGAGATTAAGGAATTAATTTACATGATAAAAATTTATTTAATATTTTATATAATAATTTAATGACATTAAATTAATATGCAGTACTACATCCGTATTTATCCAGTTAATAAAAATAAATAATAAATGATCTTAAAATTATTATGGTAAATACAATTTTTGTTAGTTAATCTGTTCCAATAATTTTTATCTAAATATGAAATATTATTTTCAATTGAAATTTTTGTATTTTAATCCAAATATTGTTTTTATGTATTATATTTCATATTAAAATAATTTTGACTAAATTGGTAATAATGATATTTTATAAAATCATTATTTTACAAATGTACCTAAAAATAATGAAAATATTAAAAGAGGGAATGAGAGATAGGATATGGTAAATATTATAATCCATCTAAAATTACTAGTATAATTAGAACCATTTGGATTGGGAAGGAATTTAGTATATTTTTATCTCTGAATAAATTCAATGGGTTCCCCTCTAATCAGTTGCAAAATCGAACCCATCCATTATCTCCTTCACAATACATTGATCCTTCTTAATCAACCAAAGTATTTCAATTTCTCTTTTCCACTACCATAAGCAAAATATATGGGTGTTTGTATTAAAAAAGTCTAACCATAAATCAAATAATAGTAGAAATAAATATGTTGTTTCAAAGAAGAAGAGGTTTGAATTTGTACAAAGGATGTCAGACAAGAGGTAACAAATTTTCATCTCATATTTATTTCTATAAGAAACAGAACATATTGACCACTTTTTTATTTTGTGCGGTCAATATACTAAATATGAATATATATTTTATTTTTCATATTTTTAATTTTACGGGTATTTACATTTCCATCTAATGTTATTTAATTCATAGGGCTTATGATTCAAATGTTTATAAAGGGGTAAGGCATTTATTATTCAATTATATTTTAATTGGGATTATTAGGATATAATTTTTTTAGGGAAATTTATCTGATAAATATTAAATTAATACCATTAATACTTTATCTTTAATGATTATTTCTAAATAAAAATGGATTTAATTTCATTTATTACTCTTTAAATTCTCATGATAATAAAAAAAAAAATTTATGAAAATTTAATATGTTTAATTAATCTATCAGAAACATTTTTCATCAATATATTTTTTTCTCTAAAAAATATAGAATGTTTTTAATATTATTCCTTTAATTTTTAAAAAAATTTAACTATTTTTACTAATTAGAAAGTGGATTAAATGAAATTTTATTTTCATTTTCTCAATAAGGTTCTTTTTTACCTTTTAATAAAAAATGGGAATGGAATTATTTCTTTTATCATATAAGGTATTAATGTAATTTAACACTATCATGACCCCTCAATGTTTTAAAGAATCCCCTAGAAGTTTCCAAGAATCTTTTCATATAAAAAAATTCCCATAATATTTTGTTAGTATTTGTATTATAACATTTATTTTTGAAATGAAAAAGTTATTTTATTTAAGAAATTTTTTTGTGATATATTAAATAAATTTCAATATTATAACATCCTTTAATAATTTTTTTAAATTACCTTTGATATGATCCAATTATCCTATTCATACAATTTCTCTATATTGTTAATTTCATATTTATAAAAACCACTTATTTTACATGAATTATGTTACGACTAATCAAGGAAATGAATATGGAAACTATTTTCTATGAATATATTATGATTTGATGATAAGATGAATGTTTTTTGATCTTGTAACACACAGATGGATGGTTCCCATTTTGGTATGGGTGGTAACATTATAATCAAGGGACGGTGGTTACGATAAATCATATGGGGGAGGTTTAATTATAACAAATGATGGTGGTAATGTTATAATAGAAGATTGGAAGGGACGAGATTATATATCCCACTAATGAATTTTGTAATGATTGACATATCATGAGATATGATGGAAAATAACAGGGATTGAACCTAAATAAGTAATTTTTAATCCATGTGGGAATTATTTGGTTTGATCATTAACTACATTGATCGAATGGGGAATAAACAAAATCTTCTTTGATGGATTTATTAGTGAGCCCTAACCAATAAATTAAATATTTTATAGGTGTATTAAGCAATTAATTTTCATATTAAAATTTTATTATCTTATTTAACATGTTATTTTATGGACATCAATGATTTATTCCATGAATCTGTATTATTATCTTTGATATGCAGGGTATGGAATCCATATTTTATTCTCATGATCTCACAAACATATAATCATGTTACATTTAATTGATAATTAATTCTCACTTATTTATCTATATTAAAAATATAATCTCACCCTTTCTCATGATTCCCCTCTACTTGTTATGAATAAAGGTATTATATGTGATAAGTGTATGATGGGTGCATGTTATAAAGAACAAATTGTGATACACATATTAACTACTTATTTTGGTATTCATATACCAAACTATAATATAACAATCAGATTTTACCATGGATTGTAATGTAATATATTAAATATTTATATAATATGATATAATTTCGATATATGAAAATATAGGGTCATTATAATTCCTCATCTGATCACACAGATCTGTAAAAATTTTGGCATGGTGAAAGAATTTAATGAGTTAAGAGTATAAATTTTTTTTCTCACATTCTTAAAAATAATTGCATCTAAGGCTCCAATTTCTACACCAATTCTATCATGATATATTGGAGATTATGTAATTAGAAAAGTAGTACCATACTAAAACAATATAGTAATGGAGTCAATTCCTTGTAATATCCACACTTGAATGTCCCTGATGTTACAAATTAATCTTCATTTAATCATTCCTATGACTAAGAATCATTTATTATGGGTTCTTCAAACCTTTGGTATTTAATATCTAATCATGAATTCAATAAATTATATAACTATAACTATATATATTCTTATCATTAATTATAATACAATCATTGGTGAAGAAATAAATATATCATTCCTAATAGTGAGGGCATGAAAAAAGAAGTTGTTTCCCAAACGGCTAATGCTAGTAGATATCCAATAATTAATTAGTCGCCAGTTTTATTTCATTCTGACTACTATTATACTTTGTAAGATTGATCTCAACAACACTATCTCAATATATCAACAACCATGGTATTTCAAATTCATATTCTCGTACATTTGGAATAGATAACATGCCTTTTTGATCAATATCAAGTCCAATGGATCTTTACAATTATATATCCTCACAAAACTAATTAATTCCCAAATATAACCAAATCCAAGAAATATTCTGGAATCATGTCCTTGTATACAAAACATTCAAATAGTAGTAATTCAGATATGTGTGATAGTAAATCTTGGGACTGACCACTAAGATCCCATTCCACAATTTTATTGAATAGCAATGTCACACCAAGTAGATGGTCACCACCAATTTCTATAATTCTTATGATTACTGTGGATTAAACAACATGGTGAATGAGTTGTTCACCATCTAAGAGTGTATAATGGCAGTAAAACTATATTAATCAATGACTAATTCATCTTTATTTACTACACATCATCACAATGAAACCATTAATGTATCCTCATAGTATTTCACAATGTTAGTTGCCCCCATGAAATAGTTAATAAAGGGAGAACTGAAATTTATAGGCATTGAGAATAACATTTTTTCCTATATTATATTCTTACCATATATAAAACTTCTATAGAGTATGATCAATGGTTTTTTTGATGCATTTGAAAGGATCAAAGGGATTCTAATGTGAGGGAGGCATTATCACACTCAATTACTTATGTATAGATTATAACAATAGATCAAATGTCCATTTGATAACCTATATGAGGTAGAAGAAGGTTGATATTGGGGAGTCTACATATTATATTCTATTATGTAAAATAAATTTTCTACTCGTCTTATTTTAGGATATATGGGGGAGAATATAACATGGAGGATCCCCATAAGTTTTTAGATTTATTAATTATTTATTTTAATTTCATTTCCTTTTTTATTTTCATGTTTATATTACTCTTACTACCATTATGTAAATTTATCTTGAAAATCATCAAGTGATTTGATCTCCCTTAAGCATTAATCATTCTTTATGAAAATTCCAAATAAATCATTAATAAATAATCTCTATTGGGAATAGCTCATATATTAGTATACATTAACTTCCCATCACTATTACATTATATATGTTAAATTAAAAAGAGAATAATTGATTCTTACTTAGTGTGTATCATTTAGGGGAACATATTTAAACACCATCACTGACACAATAGATGTATTACATTTAGAAACTGATAATGCATTCATATTCGATGTGGTTAATGATTATAAAGATAAATAAATGTCATAACTGATACCTTTGAGTTCATTAATTAGGAAAATGATGCTGGGTAGTTTTAAATAAAATTAGGTTTTTTTTGTTAGTTTATTATTTGCAAGGATTTATCTATCTATTCTCTAAGCTCAACACCTAGAAATAATAGCCAAATATTTTTATAAATCCCATAGTGGATCCAAATATTATTTCTTTATTTTCATTTTTATTTTTTAAATCTAAAAAAAATTCCCAAGCATTATATTAGGAATGATTAGAGGGATGAGGTGTGTCTTGTTCATAGGATATTTTATGATTTTTTAATATAAATGTAATTATTACATTTTCTTTTTTAATTATTTATTTTACATAGATCTTAAAATATGCATTTATATTGAGAATAAGACCATATTTTTCTAGGACCAACATTTCTCTATACATGGACTAGTGTGTGTTATGTATCTTCCCATGGAATGTTTAAATCCCAAATGTTAGAATAATTAAGACTATATTTTATTATTACAATGAATTCAATGGGATGTGTGGTATTATACATACCAAAATAGAGAATTAATCCATTAATGAAGGGGAAAATAGTTATATATATATATGTGTCTTGACATCTTTATGGAATGGTTCACTTACTTATTTGTAATAGTTCTTGAAATAATGGACTTTTTATTTTAGGATCATATCAATATGGTCAATGGGTTCTAAATCACATGTCGAATATCAACCTAAAGGATTTTAATGACTTATAGAATCATAATTTCGATGAAATTGGATCCACATGAGTATATAGATTATAGGTTTTTAAATAATATAATAACAATTTTGAAAAAAATTTGTTGATATGAGAGAATAATTCCATGGATGAAAACTAACAAAATTAAAATTATGGGTACCACTATAATTCTATTTGATAAAACATATATTAGATTTTCCTCCCCTTAAGATTCGAATATTCTATTTAATCACTCGATATGAGAGAGCATATGTATTTCTATGTTGGGGAATATATACATATCCAGAAACGATTTCACATAGATTTGACAATGCATATTAACAATGACCCTGGTAGATTGTGGATGTATTAAACAAATATATGGAATGATGTAGGTTATATAAGAATGGGTTATTCAATTGTTGTTCTATTACCCTAAATTAAGACTCACATTTTACTAATCATATATCAATAGTGAAGGGATATTATTAATATTTTTTCTATATTATGCATAGGGTAGTGAATCTAGTAAGTCATTATTTGATTTTTTTGGTAATAAAGTTAGACCTATTATCATTGTGCCTAATTTATTTATAGTATAACATTTTCCATATATTTTTACTATTAATTATTCAAAAGACATGATATATATTTTTACTAGGTTTCACTTTTATGTGTTTCTCAAACTAGAAAGGTATATGCCTCTTTCACTAGTAGTTTTGGGTCTTTTGATATAAAATATATGTGCCTATATTATTTTATACATCATTGAGCATGTTAAAATAATTTCTGGGTATATTTTGTGTGTTAAATTCTATATATTTTAATTTCATGGATCAAATACCATATAAAATTTCCTTTTTGACAAAATTAACTAATTATGATTATTAGGTCCAAGAAAACTGTAAAACACATTGAACATGGTATGGCGATTAAAAATTCATTTATTATGGTTCTTGGAACATGAGTGATGGTATGAGATATTTGTGAAATTGATGGCCACTAGACATATTAGAATATATGTTTTTTGTGTGACACCCTCTGTGAACAAAATTCTTATAATGCCCTTTTCATAATATGAACACACATATAGTCATATTATTTTATTGGAGGTTCATATGTATGATCCAATTTAGGGCCTAAAGGCATACACTGATAGTGTTTTCCCAAGATTCCCAATATACATGTTACCATTTTCCATGGAGGTTATATGAAAATCCAATAAACTCAAGACAATAAATGTGATTTATATATTGACATGATCCGAAAAGGTGATATTTGAATCCCAAACCATGTTTGGAAATAATCAGGTTATTTCAATCCATTGATAAGGAATGATAATAGATTACAGCTGGATCCATTTATAATTTTGCAGAATGGTTAATAGTTTGTGTAGTTTAACAACATCAAATGAGGACATAAATAACGTGTACATTAACATCATGTGATAAGGGAATTATTATATTAAATTTCATTTATATTATCATTGAATAGTTCAATGAGTATAATACAATTTATATATTGTGGTGATTATCATGGCCTATACATCCATAGAAAAGGATAAAAAATGTTCCCCTGGTAAATTGTACAATGAAAAGAAGTGGAAGTAATTTTCGATGAAACAATTTGTGTCTAAGAATTTATATATGATATATGAAAAATTATGTACCATTTCATAATAATAATCAATCCACACATAATTCTTATTTTTCCCCTTGTATATAACTGACATATATAGGGATGAATTTATTTAAAGATTCTCATAAATAATGACATCAATAGTGAAGGAGCCTATATAGATAAAACTAATTCATATGAATTAGGAAATATAAGTTAGATTCTCTTTCTCAGATAGGGTCCATTTGAAATGTAATAATTATGGGTATAATATTAGTGTAGTGTTATCAGGAATCATAAATATTTCCAGAGGATCTAGAAAACAAAGGTGAGAGGAAGAGGTGTTTTTTTCAAATTATAGTTGGGCCTTGTATTGAGGGACATACCATACAGAATAATCATATGGAGAATAGAATCATGATACACAAGGTTGATGGAATAAAATTCCATTGAAATATCTGTGTCTCATGTAGAGGGTTTTCATTTTTTCAAATATAAAATGGATTGGACCATGATAGATGATATGAGTTACACTCTAAATCCATTTGTAAATTGAATAAATCCAAAAAATAGTTATTGACAAGAAGTTCATTGATATAGATCAACCTCTAATTAATAGTAAATATGTAATTTTTTGATTTTTTAGATATCACTAGAATCAGGGATCGATGGATAACAATGTATCTATAAACATTGATATCAGGGAACACATAGTTCATTTAATGATATCCACCAACATATATCTGATACATATGCTAGTGAAAATGTTGGATTTTATATGAATACATCATTAACTATTGGAACCCATACTGAATAATCATTCCCATATGTAGATCATTTATGGGTGGTAGATTTTTTTTGTTTCTCGTTTATTGGTAGATCTAATTATTGTGTGAAATTAATAAAACCAATCATAGTTCTGAGTAAGGGACAAGACATATAGTTAATAATGGGGGATATGGTCATTAACAAGGATGATATGGTTTAAGCATTTATCATTGTGGCTAAGAAATTTTTTAAAAGAATCGAATTCAATAAATATCCATTGTGGACCAGAATAAAGACATAGATATTTATTATGATTTAATTACCTATTAAGATCACGTTTTTACCTAGCGGTGATGGATTTTATCCTTGATTAAATTTTCTCTAGGGCCTAGGTTTATGGATCATGAAATCTCAATATATCCATTCAGTATGGGAATAAATCCACACATAGTTCTTATGTTAATGTTTAATCCAATTGATCTAACTTATATTACTTATTTAGGGGTCATTAATTTCATAATTCATTGGTGGATTGTGCACTATAGACTTCCACATTGATCTAGTTATCATTTAAGAGATAATAATCCATAGGTATTGAGGAAATCTGAGAAATTAAAATTCATTGATGATGTAATTCCACTATGAATTTTATATTTATGTTTTTTGGATAAGAAACATGTATTTTATCATTATTTAGGGAGGACAAGGGTTCCATATAGTGTAATGTCTTCATACTAGGACATGGTTTGAAATGAGTTAAAATTATTAAATTCAAGATATGTATTTGTTGATTATTAAACTATTTCCTCCATGTCATAGGTGATATGATGTTTAATTTACTACCACTAGATTTTTTTTTTAGTTAAAAAAATTTCTACCAGAACATGGGTGATGTGTTGTTTATAGTCTTATCCCATGGACTAGGGCATCATTCAGTTTATTCTAATTCCACTAGGAAATCTATTATAAATAGACATAATAAAATATATAAGTACATAAATTCAATGAAATAATTATGAAAATTATTTATTCAAACCCCCAGATTTGTTTAGGACATGATATATTAAATAAAAATCTTGGATAATGGAAAATATCTATTAGAATAGACCCTAAAAATTATGTAAGGTCATTCACAATTTGAATCATGATTTATGGGATTGTTCGATGTTATTTTTGGCGTTCTGTAAAATTTTGTGATCACTCCCTAAATGAATGATTATTGGGGGAAATTATTAGTAAGGGTTTAATCAATTCGAATTTTATATATATCCAGTTTATGAAAGGTATTCAACCTCTTATAATTTAGTATTTATATATCATCAATAAGCTTCACTTATTTCTCAATATCTATAAATGTACCATAGATACTGATTTAGATTCTAGGAAATTGAATATAAATGGGATTTACCCCCTTCATTCAATGGCCATGTGAAAATAGTACGCCTTATGTGGCAGTCTGGACTGTCAAAATTAATGCCAACAGGGAAAACATGAGTTTGTATGAAAATTAATTTTACATTATACACATTTTATCTTTTGTATATATGATAATGTATTATTAAAATATATTATTTTCTAAATTATTCTTCATATTGGAGTGAGAAGAATGGTGGGATTCAATGTTTTCATTATAAAACAATTTCAATATAAAAGAATATAAATATATCTGATGAATACCAATATTTTACAATAGAAAACATATATTATAATGACATTGGACATCATAAAGTTGATGAAATTCTTAATCTTGACTTCCATAAGCGGTATAAATGTAGACCATTTTTTATAGAAAGTAGTGGCCATAAGGATATACTAAAACTGAATAGCGTTATTGGAGTATATAGAACCAAGTCATCCATTCACCATATTGAAAATGGAAAAGATTATTTTAATATACGAAAGGTTTTGATGGATGAAACTAGTATGTATCTAAAAATAATTACACATTATGATAAATTCATCAATGTTATATATCATCATTTTCCACGAAATAATTAGGACTCCTAATTTGGATTAGTGCCTCATTCCAAACTAATGAGATGCTTGGTAGGATGACTAGAGTTACTACTTGATTGTTTGGGTCTCTCATTATTCAATCAAATTGAGGTGTAATCCATCAAAACCCCATTTATTAAGTACATTATTTTCTTTTTGTGAGATAAAAATTGGAAAATATTTTGACTATAGTTTAAATATTAACTTTTATGATTGATCTAATTAAGGTACCTTGTTATGGTTTTAACTTATTATGTGGAATATCCATATAGTAACAATGTTAGATGATTATTTTTTCAAAAAAAAATATACTTTAAGGTTCATTTATCTATATTATTTCATCTGAGTTATAGATGATTATTTTTGATACTACCATTATGTGTGAAATAATGATGATCATATCGTATAGTCCGAGTTGGATAAGTCTCTGGCTGTATTAACTAGTTAATCAGTATGATCATTCTATAATAATAGAAATTGGTTATGTTTATGATCAGAATGATATTACAACATTATTACTATCATATATACAAGTATAGGTTACATGTATTAATTCATATTATCTTAATCACTATTTAAATGCTTAATAACATGTCATAAATCACCCTTAATATTGAAATTTTTTATATGAAACAGTTGGGATAGATTTATTCCAATTATAAGATCTTGGTAATCCATCTATTTTTTTGGGTATCATAAGGATAACATGAATGAAAAAGGTACAATCACATTATCTTGAGGGGGAAATGATAATATATAAACCAACATGATTGGGCATCAGTCATTTTATTATTTTCTTCGTTACACATCATGTTCATCCATAAAAATAAATCTACGCTTCTTTGGGTGTATCATTGTCAAATTAAACCACTCTATCCAAAATAATAGTATTTATAAGCCTATTGCATGGGATAGGATATGCTATAATAAAATTAGTTAGTCCTTTCACTTTTGTTTCTTTATAAGATACAAATTGGTTGTTATATTATTCTTGGATATCATCCAATTGAGGAAAATCATTGGTCAACATTGTGTGATTATATATTAACATGTGAATGTTGACATGAGATACAAGGAAGACCACATTGTTCTATAAATATATAATAATCGTTTTCACTATAAAATACATTGTAAGTATTTTTGATCATAATTAAAATATCTTTTAATAATATCTAACGTATTCCTATTGAGATATTAAAAGTTATTCTCTCTTACTATAAAATTTTTTATCTGAGTAGGGTACTGAAAAACCACTCTATAGTGGTAAGATATCAGATAAGAGACATCATTTTTATAGCTGACATTAACACCATTAGGTGAAGAATATATCAATTCAGGTTTTTGAAATCTTCTCAGAATTATTGATCACATGATTAGTAGAATTATTAATTATTAACATTATGAAGGGGAGGAATTTACTAACAAGAATGGGTGAGAAATACATGATTTTTGAAAGGATTTTCACATCCCCACCCATACTGGGGCTTGAGTTGTAACTACACCAAGACCACAACTATAGGCCATGGGATGGAAACCTTCATTGAAGTCATAACATTATCAGGGAGGCCTTGGCCTAAGTACCATTACACACACACATAGCCAAATATATGAAAAAATGTAGTGGGAGTGGAAAACAATATAAAAAAAGTACTATAAATAAACTAAAAATATTCATCGACCTCTAAACAATACAAATATATATAAGTAAACTGAATGGGAAAAGGAGAAAAATATAAAACCAACCAGAAAAGTTCAAAACTCGATAATAGGTGTAAATGTAGAAACTTTTAGAGAGACCCACTCTTATATCCCAAGATATGACCACCGCACGTGGTCCCAGCACCTCATATCCCTATGATTCTCTAAAGTCACGATCAACCTATTCATTATCTGTAAGGGTGGACTGAGTGCATGAGATGCCCAAGAAGGGGTGAGTATAAAACTACTTAGTAGGATACCCCAAATTATCAAGGGAGCATCAAGTGATGTATTGAATATGGAAACAGTAAATAGAATAATGTACCATAAAAGAAAACATCTCAACCCAACAAAGGAGTGATGCATGCTCGTCCATACATGATGATCTAGAAATGGTGAGAAGATGAACTTACCACTAAGTATTTTCCACATATAGTTGGATTATAAAATTGTCCAACCACAACAATATAGACATAGAAATCATTTGGCATCCCATGTACGTCTTATCCTCTATTAGAATGAGAGTAACCAAAACCAAAGGACTCGGTACTACTAATACGATATATATATATGGTCAACAAAAGAATCCCATATGAAAGAGTAAGGGGATCTCTATATCACTGGGTCATCCCATGAAAAGAGTAGCCAATAGTTCTATAACTGATAGTATTGATACCTAGAATCACACACGTCTGCACGAAACAAAAAGTCAAAGGAGATCATTCACCGCACATTGATACTATCCATTTTGGCCTAGTCTGTCTCGCCTTTATGGTTTTAGGACGCGTCATAGGGACACGTCTTGGTGAAAAACCTCTCTTTCTAAGAGTCCAAAGTAATGTCAAGAACATATTCTCATTGTGTCATATAGTCTAGAGATCTTTTCAAAAATTCATGAACAAGAAACCTTGTCCCATTGGAGGGTATGCTTAGATGGTTCATTAGTGAAAAGATTGCCTAGACCAGTTGGAGGGTAAGCCTGAAAGAGTAAATGAGGAACCTCACAATCCAGCCACGCAGGAGGGTACATCCTGTAAGTGTAATCATTGACCCTCATTGCCTAGCTGTGCTGAAGGGTAATCCTGGAAAGAGTAATTGGTGAACGCCACTACCCAACCTTGCTACATGGTAAGCCCAAAAGAGAATGGAAAATGACACCGCCCAACCTCGCTAGAGGGTAGTCCAAAAATAGAATGGTAAATTCCATTACTATCAAAAGAGGGTAAGACCTAAAGAGAATGTTTAATGCCACTGCCCTACCTCATTTTAGGGTATGGTAGGAAGAGAATGGTGAACTCCACTGCCCAGCCACGTTGGGCGGTATTCCGGGATTTCTCTAGTGATTCTGCAAACATCACTTTCATCACTGTAATCATCTGACATCACCTTAGAAGGGAATAACACTCATAACACCCCTCATAGTACCGTTAAATCTACTTCGAAGGGCACCATCATGTTATTAACAAAAAAACTCAGGATAGGCTACTCGTAGGTGAAAATTTGAGTTCATAATAAATAAATACAAGAGGTTGAAGATTCTTCAAGTGATATAGGGAACATGTGGGGCCCTCATATCCTGTGACCCTTCCTCATCATATGGTCATGTACCTAACCATTATTAGGTACCGAACAGTGATCATGTACCCAAATGAAATGCTAGTGTACTTTGAGAGTACAAGACAACTCTAGTCAAAAGGCTGATGAGTGTGCGACAATCATCGTTGATCTTGGGGGAAAAGAGTAATTACAATAGAACACCACCTCAAATGGTTCATGAACATTCAACCACATTTATTCATACATCATCTCCACACTCACTAGAGTCATGGTTGACCTATTCCATTGGTTCTCTTAAGAAATGTAAAAATGATCTTCCCCCGATATTCTTTTCTTGTTTCCACATTTATTGTGATCATGAAAAGGACTCTGTAAGTTAAAATGGATCATAATGTTGTTATCCTTGCAAAAAACATGCAAGATAAAATATTCATTAATCCAAAATGGAGAACCGGAGAAAAAGTGGCTTTTCTCTCCAAATGATCGATTATTTATCAATCATTTCCGATCAATAAAGGATTTAAACATCCAAAAAATCTCACTTTTGTGATCCTTGTAGAAAAACACACAATGTAGACTCTGAATTTTCCCCGAATGGAGTTATGGAGAATAAGTTATAAAAATGCAGTATATGACTGAAATCCGCCTTATGGGGCCCACACCTTGGCCAATAATTTAGGTTGTTGGATTTATCCATTGATATACCCCTTGAAAAACACTTATAAATGAGTACTCAAACACCAAAAATAGATACCAGATGAAAAAGTGGAATCTCAATGTAAAATGTACCAACTGAGACTTATGGCTCTGCACATTGCCATTAGCTCAAACCCTCAGTGAAGCATCTCAGAAAGTCCTCACAATGATCAGGGTCACACTACTACCAACGACGCTTGAATAGAATGTCTCATTTTGGAATTAGGTTCGAGGTAATAATCAAGAAATAATAATAAATATTTTATTATAATTAACTTAAGGGTTTTGGGTTACCATCCTTTAGGAAAGGTAATTAAAATTTCCCAGAACCACCTCAAAAGGTCCGTCATGACCCAAAGATCATGCAACACTAGATGGCACACTAGATGGAGGTCTGTATCAAATAAAATGACCATTTAATTGTTCTCGACCCAAAATGGGCCATCCCAACACAATCCTCCTGGACCCTTCAGCCTTGGCATGCCAACCTGCCCCGCCATAGCCTGCACACCACAGACCTAGCCTGTATTTCACGACATGGCCCATGCAACACTGATAGGAAGCAGTCACCATTCCCCTTCCCACGTCATGTCATGCATAGGACCCACATTGTGTGGGTCCTGATCCCCACTCGGTCACCGCTTTGGGTGACTCCTCGCCTGACGCCACCTCAAATGCCTCCCAGCCTGACCGAGACCTTCGCTGCTTGGAGATCGCTGCCTGTCTCAGCCGGGCTGGTTTTCGGGTCCAGCTCATTGCACCACAATACCACCTCAAAACCATGTTGAACTCTTTCCTTATGTCATGTCACATGATCACCATAGAACGCTGGATCCTCCAAATCACTGCATTAGACTCCCTCCATATTCCATTTATCTTATCCCCCTACACACGGCAAACCATAAAGGTTCTCTACCTCAGCATCCCAGCACTGTTGCCTTCACGCACTGCCTGACTCCCACGGATCACCACCACCATGGACCACTATCAGCCACTGTTGGCGGTTTTACTCAGGTGTCCCTTCTGAGGGCCACCACAATCACTACAGATTTACAAACAGTATTTTCAAACCAGTTTCAAGAAGCTCGGGATGATATCTAATCCACGCCTATCACCGCGTGTTGATTCTTTGAGCATTTGGAATGACTGAAAATTAGAATAAAGACTGTCAAGGAAAACGACTTTAATATAGGGCTTGAGAGATGGATATGTTCTTTTTTCCATCATCTCGATGTTCAAATAAAGGTTTTATGGTAAGAACGAGATTTGAGTCTAAAATAAAACTTCAAATCGAAAATTAGGGTGCGAAACAAAATTAATCCCACCACGAATCGATGTTCTGTCGTTTGCGACACATTCATGACTATTCCACTTCAATCTTCCATGGTTACGACTATGTTTTCTCTTCAATCCAATGAAGGACGATGATGAATGGGTGGAGAGATAGAGATATTCAATTAGGGGTTTTACGTGATCCTAAACGCATAAATCCTATTTTCGGGATCATCCTCAGTTCAAAATAGGAATTCACCATGCCCTCTTATTTTATGTCGTACCTAGGTAAAAGTCCGCATTATGAAATCATCAGAGGTCTCTAAATTCTAATATGAGTCCTTGTTTGAAAGTTATTCAATATACCATTTCAAATAAAACAATTTGATTTACTTATTTTCATTATGGGTTTTCCCTTCAGACATTTGCTACAGGAGGCTTGCACCGACACAACTTATACCCCTCCAAAGGTAAATGGCATGCTCTGAAATTAATTGTGGCCTCTAATATCTAATTTTGTGCAACAGTATGAGTTTTATTAGGTTATCATCTATTAAATGAATGAATTAATAAATTAATTCATCCATTTTATGTACCTCTAAAGAGGGAGGGGTCCAAAAGTCCCACACCAACATATTATATGTTCCAAATAGGGTAAAAACTACCTTCTGGACCCAACTGTGGTCTCAGATATCTTATTTGATCAACTATTTAAGAGATATGCCACTTTTATTTCATGTATCATAAAAATAAATTAATATTGTTGTATAATTTTTTCCTGTCACATTAGTCCTTGATATTGCACGCCATATCAATACCTAGGTATAGAAATATATAGAGAAATATTAAAATGTAATAAATGGGGAACCTAGTCTCTATATCATTCCATTAATAATGCTTTTCTTCCTAGAAAAAAAATAATGGGGAAAACTCAGGATAATAAGCTCCCATCTAGCTCTCCCACTTTCACGAAAACCTACACATCACCATGCTGGCATGAAACATGAACTAAAGGTATTGTCAAAACTCATATGATCTATCCCATTTGATAATGTTCCTAAGAAAACAGACATATCTTATCAATTATGAAACGTTGAAGATGTCGTGCACCAACTCCAACTATTGGGGGCAGGGGGGCAAGGTAGTAGGCAACCAATCCATCTCTTTCATGACTCCGAATGGTTCAAAGAAACAATATTAGTTGTTTAATTCCCCAGAAAAACCTCAACATTCCATTTCACTACTGGATTCATGGTTTTCCCCTATAATAGGGTTGTGTGATTCCCACTTTCAGAATATCCACTTGGGGAAACATCCAAGGATATTTGGCCATTCTAGATTTCATAGTAAATTCATTCCAACCAAGATACTCTAATACAATCAAGAAGATATGGATTTAACAAAATAAACTGAAGAAAAGATTCACGCACCTGCTCCACCTGGATCCTCCGCATGGAAGAAAACTGCTATGAATATTCCCACACCTAGTGAGCATGGGATTTTTTAGTAAGGGAATCTACTGTAATGCTTCTAGTTTCTAGATCATAGACAACCTCCAAGAAATTTTACTTCTATAATTTAAACCATAAAATACATCAATGTTTCAATTATCTCTAGGTGAATATACATTTGAGACACTGATGGTATGATAAAATCAAAAAGTGATCTATTATAAGGTAGCATCTCTACATTCATAGGGAAAAGACTAACACTACTAGATCCACATAGTGAGTCACATAGTTCTATTTAGGGGTCTTCCCTCACATTTACCAATACAGGATATCAACATCATGATTTATAGTGATCACGTAAGGTACCAATAAATAGGCCATGTGAGAAAACTCATCCAACCACCAGTGGCAATGATCATAAACAATGCAGCATACCCCGCAAGTTATTTCCTCTTTTATAAGGAGATTATTTCCCAAAACAATCACACTACCTAACCCAGTAGTGGCACCTCAAGTAAAGGGAGGTCAAGAAGCAAGACACCAATATCAAATCCATGACCTGATTCAACATACCACTTCACAACCCCTCCATAAACACACAAGTCATAAGGATTCATCCACCGCACCTTGATACTATCCTTTTTGTGTGGAACTGAATCTCCCTAATTGTTTCCTCTCGTAAAAAAACATGTATCATTGGGGGATGAACCCCTATTTCTCATGAATTCAGTGCTGTATTTAACTACACCGACACATGGTTACACTGACACCTTGAATCACCCTTGGTGACTCCTTGAGCAAGTATTTGGAAGAATATAGTACATTATTCATTTTTCAACTTGTTCTACGTAAAAATTTATAAAAGACATAGGGTGTGCCTCTTAACGTATCGTACTACAGGATTCTAGACATTCATAGCATGTAGTTTCCCACAACCCAAGCATCATGCTCCCTGATCCTAATGTGGTCCACCTAGTGGTGGTGGAAGGACATCCCAATGTCATCTTCTGGTGAGATTTCATCCATCTATTCTTATATCACCATCTCCCTATGTACCACCTTATTCTCCCTTGGGATATCCTTAATAAGGAAACTTCCTCTATCGTGGATGTGAATCTAACAACCTTTTGGGAAGCTTTGAACATCTGGTTAGGTAGTCTCATGACATGTTACCTCACCCGACACATGCATAGCACTGGCTCTCCATGTCCTGTCCAAGTGCTCTACATTGTACCCAAACATTTTCTTGATTCTTATCAAGGGGATCCCTCCTATGTCAAGGTAATTTCAACAGATAACCTCTATCTATGGAAAAAATCCGAACTCTAATTCAAAAACTGCCAAATCTGGACAACCGGTTCCCCTATAGTAGAAATCACTCTATCTCCAGTGCCTACTCCCGCACCCCGAGATTGGTGTGGATTCATATGGTCACTATGTTGGCACATATTTCCCCTATAGATACACTACTCAACATCTATTCCTGTATGTTTCTATCTTGAACCACATCCAAAGATTACTATGTAACACCACAAACCTAGTCACGTACTCAACCACTTTCATCCTCCCCCCACTGACGCTATAGTAGCTCCTCAAACAGTACATAACTTGAACCAGAGGGGTAGTACTCCTCAATAAATTGATACTAAAATTCATCCAATTAGAGTACCGAATCATTGTTCATCTGAGTATCATTTCTCTTCCAATGCTAAAATTATTCATAGAGAAAGACTGGTTGTTTATGTTACAATCTGTTCTATCAGTTTCCGAACAAGCCTGAAGAGGTAAACCATCGACTCTACCCAATCCTCCACTACTTGAGGGTATGGATCACCGTGCAACCTTAGCGGTCTCTAATGGTGGAACTCATAGAGATCGCTCAGCATGTGCTCATTATCATCCTTTGTTTTTAGTACTAACTGTTCCTCCATAAGGGGAGTTAGTGCAACATTCTCTTTTGGAGAAAGGGGAATCGTATGATGGATCCTGAACTAAGGCCTCATCACTCAAGAGATCATCGTCATGAACCAGATCTAGTATCCCAGAAAGATATCATTGCAGAGGCATCCTAAATCCAATCATGGAGCACCGTGGTCAAAAGATAATATATATATCATCGTCATTGATAGAGGGATGAAAAAATATGGATAGTCAAAGACTCAACCCTATATGATGTTGGTACGAAAGTTTCTTCCAACAATTTTCTATGTATGGGAAGTCGACAAGCAGGAAATCAGTGTCCTGGTGAATGGCTATGTTAGTCGTTGCACCACCAAGAGACTCCCTTTCCAGAGAGATTCTCTCGGGACACAATGACATTATTTACCTAAAACCCAACCAATTCATTTTTATGGATCATATAAACAATGTCCCGTGTAATGAATTGAATTTCATACCACATTTTCACATCTCGACCCGTACTGGGGCTCATGCCACCACTACCCCATGCCCACCTTTATAGGCATGGGGTTGGTGACCAATGTAGAAGGCATTATATACTCGGGGATGAATTTTCCTAAGTGCCTATATACACAAACACAACCATCTCAATGCAAAAGTGTAGAGGGAATGGAAAACAAGATAAAAAACTTCTACAAATGCAGCACAAATATGCTTCGAACTCTAAACAATAAATGTACAAAAAAGTAAATAGAAATTGAAAAAGGAAAATACACTCGGAACTAGAATAGTGACATAACCCGGCAACATGTGGTAAATTATAAAAGCTCAGAGAACCCGACTCTTAGATCCCAAGCTACAACCACAACACGTTGTCCAAGCACCCCATATCGATATGCTCATATGATGTCATGGTCAGCCTGTCTAACACCTGCATGGACACACTGAGTGCAAGAAAAGCCCATGTAGGGGTGAGTATAAAAATACTTAGTAGGATTCCCTAAAGGCACAAGCTAGCAACAAGTGATATACTAAAGAAGGAAATAGTAGATACAACAATGTATAGTAAAAGAGTAAAACTCAACCCAACAAAAGAGTGAAATAAGCTTCTCCAAACACGTAGAGGTAGAAATAGTGAGATAATTAACTTCTCATAGAGTATGAGTTACCTATAGTAGGAGTGTAGAATCAATTAATAATGAGAATCTAGACACAAAACATATGTGGCATACCTCCTACATCTTCACCATTCCAGGAAGGAGAGAAACCAAAACCCATAGAGTGGGTACTTAAAATATGATATATATATATATATATATACTCAACCCAATAATCCGAAATGAGAGAGTAATGGCATCTACATATCACTAGATTAACCCATGAATAGTGTAGCTAGTAGTTCTAGAAGTAAAAACCATTTATGCCCAACATACCACATGTCTTCCACAAACAGCATGTCAAAGGGACTCAATCACTGAACCTTGATACTATCTTCTTTGAGGTGGTCTGTCTCACACACAATATTTTATGTCATGTATCGTGGATGAGCCATGGTAGAAAAACACCCCTCTTTCATGAGATTCTAATGTCACGTCATGCACATATTTTCATTGTGCAAAAAAATCATGATATCATGTCATAATTTAATGAACCAACTACCTAGGCCCATTGGTGGGTATGCTCATAAGACTCACCAATGAACCCACAACCCAACATAGGTTGAGGGTAAGCCTGAAACAGTAAACAATGAACCTCAGTACCCAGCCTCGCTGGAGGGTATGTCTTGTAAGAGTAATCAATGAACCTCACTTCCCATCCACAGTGTAGGGTATTCCCTAAAAGAGTAATTGGGGGAGGCCACTTCCTAGCCTCGTAGGATGGTATTCCAAAAAGAGAATGACGAAAACCACTACCCATCCTCATTGAAGGGTAAGACCAAAAACAAACACCATATCCTAGCCTTGCTAGATGTTATGCCTGAAAGAGAATATAAAACACCACAATGTAGTCTCACTAGAGGGTAATCTAGGAAGTGAACTAAAAACAATAGTTTCCATCCTCGATGGAGGGTATGACAGGATTGCTTGAGTGATTCTGGAAACATCACTTCCATCACTGAAATCATCGAGCATCACTTCAGATATATTTCACACATAGAACATCTCGTAAAATACTTTTAAAGGCACTGCAGTGGGTACCCTCATGTTCAATGGGGAATAAAAATCATGATAGGCCAAAATCCGAGTTATTAAAAATGAGATATGCGAGGATGATGATTCATAATGTGGTATAAGACAAGTTTGGTGATTATATGACGTGTTTCCCCACATCAACATATGGTCCTGTACCTAACCATTCTTTGTTACCAAACTATGATAAAGTTCCCAAATGTCATTCAAGTGTTCTCTTAGAGTACATGACACCTCTAGCCAAAAGGTAGACATGTGTGTGACATTAATCGTTAATCTGAAGGTCCAAAAGCATAATTATGTTATCACACCACCACATATGGTTCAAGATCATTCAACCACATCTCTTCATACATATTCTTCTCACTCACAAGAGTTGTGGTTGACCCAAGCCATTTGTTCTCTTCAAACATGTCAAACAGATCTTCCAGAGATATTCCATTCATGTTCATAAAATTAATGAGTTCATGAAACGGGCTTTGAATTTTCAAAAGTATAATTTCATTATTATCCTTGTCAAGAAACATGCATGATCGTCTATTCATTCGTCCAAAATAGACAACCAGTGAAAATGGTTCTTTTCACCAAAAAATTCTCAATTAGTGCCCTATACTTAATGATCACAAAATAGATATGAACATCCAAACAGATCACATCATTGCGATCAATGAAAAAAAAATATTCAAGGTAGTCTATTAATTTCCTCGAATGGACATATGAATCAATCGTTGTAAAGATGATGCATACACCAAAAACCCACATTATGCGACCCACGCATAGGCCACAGATTTAGGCGGGAAAATTGTATAATTGCAATCCCCATTGAAAAAACACTTCAAAATGTGTTCTCAAACACCAAAATAGATTCCCGATGAAGAAGTGGCATCTCAACGTAAAACATGAAATCTTGGATATGTGGGCCCCACACATTTCCTTTAGATCAAACACTTGGATAAGAATCTCAGGATGTTTGAAAAAATATCATGGTTTTGTTGTCCCTAGTGATGTGTTAATCAAACATCCCATTTAAGAGTTAGGTCCGATGTAAGAATAAAGAAATAATAATAAATATTTTTTTATTATTAACAAATGCATTTTGGGTTACCCGCCTTCGGGAAAGAAAATTAAAATTTCCTAGAACCACCTCAGAAGTTCTTGGACATCCCAAGGATTGTGCCACCATAGAAAATACAAGAATTGGTTGTCTTATCAAAACATACAAATATTTAATATTTCCATGACCCAAAGGGGGTGGTCCAACCTGATCTGGCGAAACCCTTCCTCCTAGGCTGTCCCACTCTAGTTGGCCTAGTTCCACCTCACTAGACTGACCTACCTGTAACGTCCCCTCATGCACATGACCAGCATGGCCCACCTCCCATGGCCCATCACGTGCTACACCAATAGGCCATCATGGAAGGTCTTCATCACACGTCGTGTCACACGAAGAACCCACAATGTACAAGTCCTGCAACCCATGAGGTCACTGCCACAGGTGGCTCCCCGCATGATGCTTCCTCAGACGCATCCATGCCAGACTGAGATTTTCACCGCATGCTGACTGCTACATATAAGGCCAGTCACTCATTGGCTCTTTCTCTCTACGCCCAGATTCCACCTCTTAACCACACCAACCTCCTTTATTTGGACGTGTCGCGCGCCTTCCAGAGATCACCAGCTCTTCTAACTCACTACATTAGACTCCCTCCTTCCTCTGACTATTGTCGGTGGTAGTCACCCAAACATGCTATCTTGGATGAACTTCCATTCTCTGATTCATAGCACCGCATCCGCCATGCTTGGTTTGGCTCTCACGCCACACTACCACCTTGGACCACCACCGACCCCACCGGATGTTCTATTATGGTGTACCCTTCTTAGGGCCACCCTAATCACACAAGAGGTTCAAAAATTATTTCGAACCCATTTTGGGGAAGTTTGGTAGGAGATCTCATCAGCACCAATATCCTCTTTTTGATTTTTCGTGGATTTTTTCCATCCGAATATTAAATTGAAGAATAGATAAGAACGTGACATAGAAACTAGGATCGGGCAATAGTTGTCTTCTATTGGCCATTATCTCGACATTCAATGGATGTTTTTATGGCATGAACGAGAGTATAGTATAAAATAAATAATGACATAGATAATTATGGTAGTGCAAAATCCAAATTCACCATGCCCTCATATTTTATGTTGCGACTTGAAAAAACACAAAATTTCCAACACAATAGAGGTCTCCGATATCCAATCTGAGTACAAGTTCGAATGTTATTCAATGTAGTGTTTCAAATAGAACAATTTAATTTCATTATTTTATTTTCAAATTCTCCATCCTAGACTTTTTCTACCCGAGGATTGTGCCGGAAAAAAATAATACCCCTCATAGGGTAAATATCACATTTCAGACTCAACCATGGCCTCAATTTTCCGATCCGAGTTTCCATTTGATAGTTATTTGGGATTGAGATGTTAAATGAATGAATTAATATATTAATTCATCAATTTTATGTACTGCTAATAATATAGGGCTTTGAACATCACCCATTAACATATTTTATGTCGCGCCAAGGGAAAACACTACATTCCGGTATGAACCTTAGCCTCAAATTTTTGATCTGATCAACCATTTAATACATAAAACATTTTTGTTGCAGGAAGAGTATGAAAATAGTAAATATTTTTGTATAATTTATTCCTAGAACACCAGGCCTCATAATTGAATGCTGTATAAGAAAATAATTTTTGAAATATATGATGAAATATTCTGAAGTCTTATAGGAGAAAACCAAGTATCTTCAAGGAGTCCCAAAATAATTCTCAAATATACACCATTTAAATGATATAGACACTGTGAGGATCAAACCACTATTATCAGAGTGAACCTAACTGTTATTAAAGAATACCACAATTCAAGGAATTATCTGTATGTTACCTCAAAACAAAACATCAGTGGATTCATTTTTTAAACAGCCTTCTTTAATTTCATCAAGAATGGATAATTTTTAACTAAATTATCATTGTATTTTCAATAATTAACCTACATATATATAGAAAAATTCCACAACCCTTTGAAAAAATGGAATGAATATGTGATGTTTGGAACAATGGTAGGTGGCCAAAAAATTTATAATCATGTTTGGAATGACAACATATCTTAATTTACATTGGGATAATTCAAAAAACATTCATCCTCATCCATAAGGTCTACCTTGATGAGATTTTACTCTAATATATTGTCTATAAAATAATTGGATTTGATGATTACGGATACATCAATTAGTAGATCAATAATTTCATACACTTTATTATGATAATGATGTCGTTGTTAAGTTACATTAGGTATTTTACCCCTTAAATGAAATTGGATTTTATAGTCTTTTCAACATCTGATTCTACCTTGGCTTTATGAGAGAGTTGTATTTGGATAGCTTCCCATTTGAATCCATTATTATCATTTGGTAGGTCTTGATGGTGGGTGTACACACCAATATGTAGACCAATCATAACTTTGTAGTTATAATTGAAAATTTAATCGAGATGTTTCATGGATTAGATATATATATATATATATATATCATTGTCTTTTTAGAGGCATAGTGGTGATGAAATATGTGGGTTGCAGGTCTATATATATACCAATATTCACTTCTATGATGTCTTTGATGGTGGTTGATATTCCTTCATTAAAGGATGGAAGATATGGAATAAGTCCATGCTCTTCAATGATATCAATATCAATTCTAATAGAACTGTTTTCCAAATAGATTTCTATTATAGAGACATTGTTGCCATTAATAGAGGATAAGGGTCATCAGTAGGCCCTGATATATATATTGTGTTGGAATTATCATTAGGATAGATGTGAATATGATTATATTATATTATATTATCATTGGGTGTTGATGGTTAATAGATATTGTAAGATTTATTATACATAATAGGGAAATTATAAATTTCTTATAATGAACAAACAAATTATCAAATACTAATGGTGGCCAGAGGTAATCCACATATTTCAATAATAGAAATGTGATACAATTGTTTGGGGAATTCACACAATTATAATTAATATCCCCATGTGTGACCTTACTACCCCTTTGCATGCCTTCTATGTCTTGAATAACTGTTCTTATTTTGGGTATGAAAAATAATCCATGTCAATAATAATGACTCTCTTTTATAGGAAATTATTTCTCAATTTGGATGATAATAATCTAATAATCATGATAAAGAAATTATACAGGGTATTTTGGGGTTAATATCAAACCATTGGGAGAATAAATCCACAAATCACCCACATTATTTAGTTTTATTCTATCATTTTTTAAATATTCCTTAAGGAACTAGTATTCACATGATTCAATTTGGATGATATTTACACATAGTACATCATGTGTTCAATACCGAGAGTACATTGGTAATTGATTTTATGTTGATGAAAACCTGAAATTTTTATTAATCTATGGTCATTAGAGAAGAATATGATTTTTTCATCCAACTATTCTACCATTAACTCAAAATTGTATACTAGGTATCCAAACTAGTCATTGATTTTTATATATATGAGGTGAATTTTTTCATTCATATTGTATCCTTAAATGGTAAAAATTTAAGGGGAAAATTCTTATTCACTATATCAAAAACATCATAGATTCTGAATTAGTATAAGTTTATTCATATAACCAATATAGAAAACATATAATGATGTGTCATCATTTCCATCATAACTAAAATACTTCAGTGTATGATGTGCTATAGGAAAACATTATATTAATCATAATTCAGGAATGAGATATTTATATGAAGAGATATTAAAATTTTCCCTATTGATAAAACATTACTATGGGAGCATCTACGTTATACTATTGGTGATTCTAGAGGTCCTTGAGAAGCACATACATGAGCTGCTTTGAATGATGATGAACATACAGATCCGACAGCATGGCTTGATAGCCACAAACTAATTCATTATGTCATTCCTCTACACCAGAGGTATATTATTCCCTATGTCAGGTTTTCACATGGATTTCCTCATAAAGGATGAATTTAATGAGGTAGACTAATCAATTTATTATACACCTATTGATGTCAAGCATGTTATTAAAGTATTTAATAGAGTTGATCAATCCACTAATATTGTATGATCTGGTAGTGATAATCATTTTAATGAATATTCTATGAAAACATGGATTGGATGACCCTATATGGTCTTAGGGACTCCATTATGCTCATTTTGGGATCACTGATGTTATTTTCCATGGATTTTACCCACATATATGGACTTTTTAATGTTTTGGACAAAATTATGGGACTTCTCCAGATTGTGTCTCCATTGTCCTCATTCCTACTATATTTCTACCTCTATTTACATGGAATGGTAAAGGGTTCAACATTTTATATTAATTTTAATCATTGGATAAGGGATATAATAAGAGAAATACAACCAAATTATCAAATATTTTTACTTTGTGATATTAGGAGTCCATTTATCAAAGAAGATCCCCTACTTGGAATGATGAGGGAAGGATGTCTTCATGAGTCTGGATTACATTATTATTCAATTATACTCTATGTCATGTGCTCAATTCTTCATTATCGGATATAATTTTCTACTATATTATTTTTTAATTTGTTCATATTTAATAATAATTTTAGAGAATTTATCATATTAGTTTGAAAATTGTGTTCCATGATAATGGAATAATACTAATCTACCATATTAAATGTCATAATATAAATTATGTTTCATTAACACATACCTGATACTACTCTCTATTCTATTTCATCATATTATTTAATGGAAAACACATGGGACACATTTTATAAGGATTTCCCTAACACCGTGTATCCAAGATTGAGAATTTTCTATTGGATGCATTTACAGAATAATTACTACATGATAAATATACCTCCCTATGATTAAAAGAGTAATATTATTTAAAATAAACCAGGAATAAATCCTCAGGAATCCTAATAAAAACCATCTTGAATGGATTATTTTCCATGTTCATGAAGAAGTAATCATGAACATTATCATTCTTGAGGGAATATATTATTTTTTTTCTAATTCCTTATATTGTCAGTGACTTTGATCATTCTTTTTTGAGGAAGTAGTTTTGGTGTTTTATATTCTCAGTAGGATTAATATGGTGTTTTACAGATTTTGTATGGGCTACAACAATTAAATTTGTAGTCATGAGTGTAATAATGACTGGTTCATCCTTAATGACATTTTTTTAGTGTTTCAGATGAGGGAATTGTTTTGGCCCACATTCACCAAATAGAATCATCAAGATGAAGTTCCATGTCTACCAAATCCAATAACATTGTTGATCATTTCAATTGTATGTGTGGTGAGTATGGACCATCATAGAGTATTTTTAGAATAATCTTCTGATATATATTCATGTGGGAGGAGGATAATGAGAATTTATGTCAGAAATTTGAAAATACTGATTATATTTGATACCCTTTAATTTTCCAACTACATGAATTTATTTGGGAAAATGACTATTATTTCCATTATAATTGAGCTAAAATATTGTTGTAATTGAGGGTTATGGTATTCCTAAAGAGTAAAGGACACTACCAGTAATCTATAGTATATAATGATATTTATAACTACTAAAGTCTATTTAAAGTGAATTCAATCTACTACCACTTTTTTATCCTATTGACCAAACACAGGGCCACACCATAACATTTAATGTGGGATCTGATGCTCCAGATCACTCATCCAACTAATGGATGGGATAAATTTATTCATAATCTTGTGGGAAGGAATAGTGTAATACAATCATTTTTTATAAGGTTTTCTTTAATGAAAATTCATGGAAAACAATTGTTTTACAACCTCCATTTTAAAGAAAATATAATTAATGATAGTATGGAGGATTGTGGAATAGTTTCATTATTCATCCTCTGAGTGTGAGTAGTGGTTAAATATTGATATGGTATTTTAACACCTATCATTTATTCAATACCTATTCATTACATGACTATACGAGTTTAATAAAATGAGGGATGTTTCTAGATCAATGGAGGAAAATATTTATATTCCTCAATAACATAATTCATATTGAGAAGGTTCATTAATTTCAAACCATTTTAGACCCTAATTATACTCATGTGGGTAGGATATGTATTCACTAATATGTTTAGTAGATATACCCTAAGATTATTTCTAAGAGTAATTACTTATTGATCTATATGAGACTGAATATGTCAGCCTCATATTATGACACATTTTTTATTCTGTTAATTGGGGTATCTTTGTAGAATTTGGTACTCAACCACTAATTTTTATTATATTCAGCGGATTGAAATATATGAGATATAAAATATTTATTTTATAGGTTTCATGTTCTATTTTTTTCTTCATATACTTAGTACATGTTCCTTGAACATATGATTTAGTTTAAAAAAATCTGGGGAAATTGTTAACACATTAATTTGTGTTGTCAATGTATCTATATTTAACATCTAAACAAGCAGAATTGAAAATTTTCAAAAATTAAAATATGGTGGGTGTAATCACCACATCCACATTTTAGTAATATATTTGATCAATATTTTCATCATCTACTTCAAGGGTTCTATGGAGGTCATCTCCATGGACACCTAAACTATGGCCATTTCATAATATGGACATAATGGGTTATTAACTTCATAATCAGATGTTCCATTATCATTGATTTGTGGGTGGATATCCTAATGTAATACATATCCATCATCTCCTAATATATCCTAAATTGGAGGATTCTTTTGTTTGACTCTATTAATGATTGGGTTATTGGATCTTATAGATCAATACATAGCTTTTAAATGGAGTATTTTCATAGAGGAAATGATAATAATACCCATATCCATGAAGAGTGAGACTAATGTGGTTTCACCACTAATATTTCATGATCCTTAAGTGGGTCTATTTTTTTTAAAAGGTTGAGATTATGGTAAAAAATCCCTTGGCATTTCATAGTATGGGTGACTTGAAAAAATCAAGGATATCTTCTAATCATATTGATGAATTGATGATTCGATGTGTCGATGTAGTGGTAAAAACTTCCCAAGAACAATGGTATTTAGTTTCTCATGGGTAATTATAATTTGAATATTCTAACATAATCTTCTTGATTTCTCTAATCCACACTCATTATTGAGGTAGGTGTAGTGATTTCTCAAAATTTGAGTTACATTCCATATGTAGTTTCCCCACAGCTAGGGTATTTCTTTATCATAATAATACATTCTTTTTTGACATGTTTTGAATATTATATTAGGATCCAATAAATGGGATCTTATATCGGGTTGCATCTTTTTTTCATTATATATTTTTTGGTTTTAAAGGATTCACAAACTAGAATATGAAATTTTTATGCTTGTGATGTCTCTAGTGAAAATGGCATAATACAATTCAATATTTAAGGGAATCCTCCATCCATGGAGAAAAGTGATGAAAATGGGTTTTACTAACCCCAAACCCAGAAATGTTTATTAGATAATGTTTCATTGATTATTTAAAAATGTATCATTAGATTATAGAGGCATGCATGTGGAGCACTTTTTTTGTGATTTTATAACCTTGGGTTCTATGAAAAGGATGAAAATTCATAGTCTTCCCAATAGTACAAAATGATCATATCCTAGATAATATCATTATATCTCCAATAGGATAATATCTTATTCATTATCCAAGGAATGGACTCCCATGTTTTCTATTGTTTTTAATGTAAGGATTACCCCATCAACACATATGGCATGTCAAACCAGGTAGTTGATATTGGTTAAATGAAATATTTAATATTTTTATAATGTAACTCTTTCCATATAAACATTATATATTCCATATATGTATTTGAAACATCATTAAATTGATTTAATAATCATGGTATCTTTTCAAAATATTTATGAGTGGGGGTGGGGGGGTGTTCCCACATAATAATGGGGGAGTTTTATAATTAGGGTTTATAGAGGTCCTGGTTTTGATCAACCCAGATCGTTTACAAAATTCATATTATGACAGTACTCTGTATGTTGATTGGATCATGAGATGAAATTATTCATCATAGACTGTACTGCTCTAATGTGGGACTTCAATGAGACAAGTCAATATGGCAGTAAGTGGATAACCATATTTCTATTTTAATTTATCATTATATCGAGGGTATTCACTACTTTAACCTGAGGGGATTCCACATAGATGAACATTATATGGTCAAAGAGAGGACCATATATAGCATTATCTCAAGTCAACAACTAGAACTAAGGAATATAATATCATAGAGAAATCAAAAAGAAAGATGTTTCTTTTATATTATGATGATGAGTGGGAAGAGTATAATACTTAGGGTTTTTATGGATTTCTTTTCTCAAATGAATTAATATTAATTGATTTCTTTGATTTTACTAGGTCAAATAATCCTTTCACATGTTACTCACTTAAATTATACCACATCAAACAATGATTTGGTGTTTGTTACATGTAACACTAAGTATCTGGAAAACATGCTTTTTCTCATATTTATTTAAATTATATAATTATAACCTATCCATTGAACAAAGTAATATGAATTATAATAACTACCTTTAAACTATTTTTTATAATGTTATTATAAAAATATATCATATTGATAAATAAAACTATAATTACAAACTCCATTTATTATCCTTCTATGAAAATAATAATATTAATTTTATACACTTTTAGACATTTAATTTGATAAAATATTTTTTTTTAATTTTGAATTATTAAATTAGATTAGGGTGGATTTTTGGGAATTTATTTAGATATATAATATGTGGTTGTTAAGTAAAAACTATTTAATTTTAATTTAAAATATCCTTTTTAACCAATTTATTTATATGGATTGTTTATATTTCATATTTTTTCGACATTTAATTATAATTTTAATTCAAAATTAGTCCAATTTATGTCATTTGAGTCAATTTTAATTTTAAATAGGGTATAAATACTTTTCAAACTTTGGGATTTTTTACATGAAATCCCTAAATTGTTATCCCATCAGTGGGATTAAATTTAAATTAATTTCAAACACATCAATTATTATAATTTGAAAAAAATAGTTAAAATAATTGGAATTCAAATAATTTTTAATTTTTAATATTTCCATCAAAGTTTTTTCTCCTAAATAATAATTTAATGTAATTAGAAGTAAAATATAATGATTAAGGTAAAATTAAGCATAATAAGGGACTAAACCATAATTATAAGTGGAAAATAACATAGAAACATCTTTAAAAGACATTTTATGATCATATATAGACCCTATCCTCGAAAGGATTTTTTTTAACATTTTAATACGATTTTAAATATAAAATTATGGTGAAATTATTTTTCAAAAAATTTACAATAGTAACACCCCACCTCCAATATAAAAAGTCAAAATATCCATCCACTTTTTATCACATCATAACCCCATAATGTTCATTAAATATCTACTTGCATTTCCTCCCAAAACCCAAACTTCGAACATAAATATTCCATTTGTCGAAAAATCTATCCAAATAATCTCATTGGATCTAATGTAATATAGTTACCCAAATAAAAGGTAACCACCTTCCTAAAGCCATTTTTTTTATTTTCGTTCTCCACCAAATAAACTATCCATATTTTGATATTATATAATAAAAAATTATCTAAAATATTCTAAGGTGTTTTAATATTACATGTTCTACCTAAATCTACACATGCACTAATCTAATGTATACGGAAGCTGGCGTTCATGTGTGCGGTGAACTACCACATCACAAAAGGATGGTTGGTCATTCTTCCTTTACTGCCTCTCATAGTGGGAAATTTAATGGAAAATAAATTTATTTCTAATATATTTTATATTTATTATTTATTTAAGATTTCTTAATTATTTTATAACACATTCCATTATTCATTCTATACTGGGTAAATATGATAACATCATTCATGGATGAGTGGATTACCACCTCCTCAAAATGATGTGATTCGTTCACACTCTACATGGAATGTAATAAAGATGGGATCAGTGAAAATATTTTATATATATGATATAATATTTCAAATTAAATAGAGATATATATACATACATATCATTTAAATTCATTCTCTTAATAAAATAATAAAATAGAATCAGTGTTCATAAGTACGTACGACCTACCATCTCTATATGTAGTGTATTCCAATTCATAAATCTGTATTAAAAGTATTATTTTTACAAAATATATATAATATAAATGATATTTATATTATGGTATAAATAAAGGATATAATTAAATAATTATAATAGCAAAATAATACAATAAATTATGATACAGATGAAAAATGAAGGGAATATTAAACAAATCGTAACCTTAACATGGAATTACAAACAAACGGGTAACATAATTTCATAATAATAAAATATATATTATTAAGTATTATAATATGGTTATATAATCGATGTATAATAAACATATATTCATTATACATGTGGTTTGTTTAAATTTTATTAATGTAAAGACACATGCAATGGGAATTTCATATCTCATTCTATTTTCATTAGATTAATTCCTTATTCATCACTCACATATTCTTTTTTTTGTATTTTTTCCCATGAATTATTTATAAGTCACTTATTCATATATTTATATATATTTAAATATCAATTACATGATATTTCTTTCATTGGATTTAATTTTAAATATCTACAAAATCAGAAGACTAATCATGTATCAATTTGCCTTATTTGAGACATTTAACATGTTATGCACATATATTATTATATAAGGTGTATATAATACCTTTGAAATGTTATAATATTAATCTATCTATTTTAATGGAATTTTTATCTTCGTGTAATTTTAATTTCATACAAGAAGAATTAGATCTCAAGTTACTATGTTGTAATATTTTATTCAAAGAATCTCATCCGTTATCAGGATTTTTTTAAATTATGATTCCATTGGTGAAATATTATGATCCATATGAACAATTTTTTTTTTCAAATCTATTATTTATTCATGTTCTGTCCATTAATTATTACCATTTATCTTATTTGGTACTTAGGGTTATATAAGAAATGTTTTAAAGAAAAATATGAATGTGTCTATCTCTTCCTCTATAATTTTTTTTTCAATACAAAAACATTGTTTTAAAAAGTGTTTTCAGTTATTATTAAATTATATTTTAATATTACATTAAATTAAAAATTATTTTAATTTTTTATTGTTTTAAATGTTTTTATCGTATGTTTTAAAATCTATTTCAATAGAAATGTATTTTAAAAATGTTTAATGTTTTATAAAATATTTTTTCAATGTAGAATAGATATTTACATTATGAATTGTTTTTAATAAAATTTCAAAATTATATCCCCTCTAATATGACATTAATTGGTGTTACTCATGATTTACTCAGTAAATGATTCAATTTTTACATTGATGTTGTTTCTCTAAATGGTTAATGTTTTGATAGTATGATATTTATAAAACATGTTTCTATTTCATTGGGTTTATGATTTTGAAACATAATTATTTTCATAATTTATATTTTTTATGAATTGATTGTTAATCCGTTATCATTTACAATAGGTTATAATATTATTGCATGTTTACGATACCCATTTCATTTCATGGGTTATTATACGATTTTTATGATTTTTTTCACATATATATATGATTTAATTATGAGATGGTTGGGATCTATATCTCCATATAATGAATTTTGTAATTATTTATTTGTTATAAGATAGACTATGATGGTCTTTTTTGTGAACCACGACTAATATGATGGCCATGGGAGTGAACCATGATTAATAAGATGGCATGAGAAGCGAATTAATTGTACTATGATGGACATGGGAGTGAACCACGACTACCCTAATGGTATGGGGTGCTAAACCATAATACTAATATGTCTTTATAAGAGTTTAATTTAATACTATGGAAATAAGTTTTATATTATTTTGTGTTTGTCGCAAATTCTATTCCTTATTCCAATGTATTTCTTTAGTGGATTATGTTTTTTATTTCTTAATTATTCATGTCTTATGAAAAATCATTATTTATTATATGATTAATGTATATGATCTATGATATGTAGGGTATGATCTTCTATTTTGATCATCATTTTCACACACCCGTATGCTCGTGATTATTCTTGCATACCCCCTTGATTACCTTATTGATCTTCTGATCTACTATCTTTTTTAGTTTCCTTCCTGAGGATATTAATATCTCTATTCTATTGGATGTTTCTATAAATAATTATACTTATGTAGAACATAGTGGGAGATAATATAGCTCACTAATAAACCAGTGATTATGTTTCCATGTTTCCAATTGCACTTGACTATTATGGTCTTCGTGTGGAATTTTGTATAATGTTTTATGTATTCTACAAATGTTTTGTAATTTTACTATAGTAAAATTGAGGGTCACTATTATTAGTATTAATGAAAATTTTTAGTTGTAATTTGTATAATATGATAAGAAATCCTTAGTGAGAACCCTAAGAGCATGATTAAATAAATTCATAGGATATGGAAAAGAATAGTAAACTTTCCTGGAATTTTGGTAATGTATAGAGTGAGTGGTTTACTTGAAATTAGTCAATTTATAGATACTTCAAATGGATGTGACTCCGAAAAAAATGCACTTAGGTGTAAAAAAACCAATAAGGTGTGTTAGTCCTGACTTGGAAGAACATGGAACATGAAAACAATACTAGATGCACATGAGTTTTGGCATTCTCGAGAGATATGCTTTGGGAATTCAGAAACTCTTTGAGGACCATCATGATGGAGATAAATAAATTTTGATTAGGAATCAACTAGGATAAGACTAAGGTGCAATATATAAGAGTAGGTTTCATAATTTACACATAATAAATGTTACTTCGATGATTATTTGGATCTTTTCTATGATAACTATTTTTAAATATATGATTTGGGATTTAGTAAATGGTTGAAAGCTGAATAAACCACGTCAATTGTGATTGTAATAGAAAATTCTATGATATTCTTCCTAGGAAACCAAATCCTATGGGCACTAGAATAAGAAATATCATAGAAACCCTTACATTACCTTCTCAAAATATGAATCATAGTGAACACTCAAATGAGAATAGGATTGAAAAATTTTATGTTGAGTCTTTCAAGAAGAAATATCATCCTTCTTTTAGAATTTTTCCTAATCCACTTGTTGGTGAAAAACATATTAGTACTATTTATAAGATATTATCTATTCTCCCATTCTCAGATCATGATAATGTCATTCTGGCTATTTATCAGATAGAAGGTGACTTGGACCAGTGGTGGATGCTAATCAATAATAAGAGACCATGAGATTAAATCAAATCCATGGATTTTATTGAGTTCAAAAACTTATTTTTCATCAATTACTTAAATAATATTATTAAAACCAATAAAGATGAAGAGTTCCTCAAGTTGATGAAAATAGAGGTTAAATATATTAGTACCTTTGAGAATAATTTCCCACGGATTATGAGGTACCGTTAAGGAATTATTGACCAACCTATATTTATAGTTAGTTTGTTATTTAGTGGATTAATTGCAAGTCTTTAAAGGGCATTGCCCACAATAGAATTTATTAGCTATGAAGATATTATATGTTGAGTAGTCAAGGTTGAAATGGAGGTTGGATACACATACCAATCTCAAAGTTCTCACATGAAAAGGAATATATTGATTAAATGGAAATCAAAATAGCATAAACAAATGAACATGATCATTCCATTATATTATAGGTGTAGGAAGAGTCATTGAGGAAATTTCCTTAAAAAGTATAATAAATTAATTATGTGTATAGGGAAAGGCCATCCTGATTTTTATTTCCAATGTGATGGGAATAAGATAGAATATACTATGAATTGAGCTTCATAGAATTCATCTCCTTTGCTTCAGTGCTTCAAGTGTATGGGGAATTTCCATTATACTAACCATTTCAAAAACCCAATGTCTAGTTATTATGATCGAATTCAACAACCTATTGAGAGGAGTTACAATGGAAAATCTCATGAAATCACATTTTCTGATGAGGTTGCGATAAGAACATAATGAAAGGATTATATACCAACTAATCTAGAACTACTAATGTATTATACAATTTTGGATCAACCCACTCTTTAATATCTATAGATTTTACAGAGTGACTTCTATTTCTATAAAAATGTTTAGAAGTGGTATTGTTATTAAATAACTTAATGGTATGATGGATTCATCCCAAATCTATGGCTCTTATCTTGTTTATTTTTGTGGGAATGCACTTCCTGCAAATCATGTCATTCTTCATTGGGTTGAATTTTATGTCATTATAGGAATGGATTGTATTTATCTGTATAAATACCACATTAATTATAGAGGAGGGGAATTTAAATTTTATATTTCACAACATAATATCATCATTTATCAATGTTATGTAAATTACAAACAAACTGTGGAAATTACATCTTGAGGAAGAGTCTTAATTCCAATTAAAATGTGTAGTTTATCTCAAATTGTTTGGGAGAAACTTAAAATTGATGGCAAGGGTATTTAAATTTGTTATTTTATAAAATACTACCATTATTAATCAATGTGATGATAATTACAAACATCTGATGGAGATTAAATCTAGTGTAGGAGTCTTAATTCCCATTCAAAAGTGTAGTTTATCTCATATTGTTTGGGAGAAAATCGATATTGATGGTATTCCTATTGTTCGAGAGTTTGTGGATGTATTTATGGAATAGATTCCTAGTATTACACCAAAGCATGTAGTTGATTTTTAAATATAAATCTTACCATGTTCCATAACAATTTTAATGACTCTCTATAGAATGGCCCCGATTGAGTTTTGTGAATTGAAGAATAAACATAAAGAAAACCTTAAAATGGGTTCAATTCGCTATTTCTGTCACCTTTGGGTGCACTTGTTATTTTTTTGAAAAGGAATAATGGATCAATGTGACTCTTAGTTGATTGTTTGGAGTGAATAAAGATAAAAATCTGGAAACCTAATCCTCATCCTTGTATTTATGACTTGTTTGATCAACTATGTCGAAATAAATATTTTCCAAAACATACAGTCCTTTTGGATATAATCAATTGAGGGTCAATAAATAGGATTTACACTTGAATAAATTCATTATAAGGTATAGACCCTATTAATATATAGTAATTCCCTTTATTCTTACTAATTCCGACATTATATTCATGGAATTAATTAGTACAGTTATTAGAGATTAGATCAACTAGTATGTGGTGTTCCTTATAGATCATATTATTATGCATTAAAATAGAAAGGAGGAGCTTCAAAACCAATTGCAAATTGTAATAAATAACCTATGGAAGGATAAAATGAATGAAAAAATTAAAAATTGTGATTTTTCATCAAAATTTATTATTTTTGGGTCTCATTATTTCATGGGATGGTGTAGGAGTGGATCCATGATAGATACATGCTATTGAATGTTGTACAAGACCATCAACAGTGAATTTAAATTGATTATTTCTTGGTTTAACTAGATATTATCGATGGGTTTTTGATAACTTATTATTAATATGAAATCCTCTATGAATGTCAACATGGATGTGTGGCAGGATCATATAGATAAATGAATGGGAGGAAAATTTCCACAAAATTAAGAGAAGGTTAGTCGGTGTAATTGTACCTACATTACCCTATAGTAGAAAAGGGATTGTAATATATAGTGATGCATCAATTAAAGGATATGGATGGGTTTTAATGTAGAAATATGTTGATATTATAATATATCATTTATAATTATTTAATATTATTGTTTATTTTCATAAATTCACATTGATGATCTTATTAGGTTTATAGTTCTTGAGAATTTGGCCATAACCTTTCCAATAATGTAGATGCAACTAAAACAATTTCCATTTTATCCTCAATATAAAATATTTAAATGTAAACAAAAATCCCTCTTGACTTCTTCCATTATCTTACTGATCCCATTACCCAATGTAAACATTTTTAAAACATCGGATTAGCACAAAAATATCAATATGTTACATAAAATAAGGAATGAAAATGTTAATGAAAGAATATTTATAAAACCATGAAATCAAAAGAATCATTAAATACATCACATAAATCATATGTCATAAAGGTTACATGTGAAATCCATATCATAATTACAAAATAGCTTTCAATGCTACATAGGATTTTATATTCATTATAACATTTGGAATACCTTTTATGATATATTCCCTCAAACTCTTAGAAGAAAAATTATTGTTTAACTCAATATCAATACCCAAATCCATTATTGATGTATCACGAGCTGACCTTCCCTCAATTTATCAGCGAACCACCTATATACATAAGTAATTCCCAAGTACTAAAACATAATCATAACATATAAAACATACATAATGGAAAAATGATAATTCCACATTAAAATCAATATTTTAAGATTTTTATATAATAAATACATTCTCAAAATAATTTTCAATAACAAAAGACCTAAAAAAGAAAATATTTTATTTAATTTTCTTTGGAAAACAGTACATCTTGTACAGGAAGAAAAATACAAAATAATTGACATGGCGGTGGAATGGTCTTTTTCGCCACATACATAAAATGAATTCCTTGTGTCAGTTATTAAAACACAGTTTAAAAATTTTCCTTTTGAAAAAATTTGAATGAAAATTAAAGTCTAAGTTTTAAATTATACACTGTATAAATAAAGGGGTTCTATATTATCAAAATATAATGCAATGAAATTACATTGTGATATGTCCCTTTCCTTGAGTCCAACTCACCATGAACAATAATTATATTTCAAAATAATAAAATTAGGTTAAATAATAATTCTTTGGAACCTTTTTCAAATATATCATTCTTTTTATATCACTTATTACCATGGTATAAAACATCCATATTTTTTACGTTCATATCGGACATTTTGTTGTTATTCGGTAGTTTGGTCGAAAATGATCATTATTTGGATGTGACTAGTTCATGTGGTGATAAGTCCATCATCTACATCATAGTATTAATGAAATAATTATAAATAATTTATATTAATCATAATTTTTATATCAAATCCTTATTTATGGTTATGAAAAATGAACAACGTTATATTAATGGAGATTATAGGTCGTACGTACGCTTGAGTAACATTTTAATTTTCAATGATCATTATCAAAATATGTTAATTATTATTTTATAATTTTAAAATGATCATAAAATTATAAAAATTATAATAATCATTTAAATATAATGGAATATATCATACATGTTACGTGGTGAATAAAAACAACTCACATATCTTTGTGGTGGTGATAATTCATATGTACGCACGAAAAATATTATTTTATTATGTGCATGGTAGGTAAGAAAATAATTGAAATTTTATTATTTTAAAATGATACAAATTTCATTAATATAAATTATTAAAATTAATTACATCATTATAACCAATTTTTAAAGATGATAATTGAAAATTAATTAAAACAGATTGTGGAGGAGATAATTCACATGTCCGCTCAAATAATTAATCTGATTAACATTTTCTAGAAGTATAGAGTGATTTAGGGAATGATATAATAATAAAAAATATTATTATATTGAAGATACTAGAATTATAATTTTATTTTGTAATAATTATATTTAATGTACATGGAAGAAAAAATAAAATAGAAACTCTAAAAAATAACGATGCATCTTTTTCAGTTGATCACCTTTAAACAACACATTAATACATTAAAAAGGGTGTTCTGCCTATACATATGCCTAAATAATGTGGTTAGAGATTATAGGAATAGGTTTGGGAAGAAATTGGATGAACCAAAAGGCTTTGGAAGGGTGGGTATTAGTGAATGTAGGGTACATTTTAATAGGAGATGGGAGGGGCGCCCATGGAAATTGTTAAATTATTATATTAAAATAAATTAATTATCTCAATAAAAATAATTCCAAAATGAAAATATGTCGATGATAAGTGGATAATATTTCTAAATCCTATCATACAATAATTTTAAAACAAGTATTGATTTTATTTTAAACCTTATTTTTTACCCATAATTACTCTATTTTAATTTTAATAGTGGTAAAAACATTTTATGTATTAAAAGGATATAAATTTTACATATATGATATAACTTTTCCATAATTGGGTACATAATTAATTTTTAGACCCTATTTTAATCAATTTATTATTTTAAAATACTTTTACAATTTTTAAATAATTTATAAAATTATTATTTTTATAAAATATCAATTATTTCATGTTATACACTCTTCCTGTTTTTAAATTTTAATAAATTCCTAAAAGAGATATAACTTCAACTCAACCCATTTAATTGTATTATACCATGTCATATTAACCTAGATAATTTTGGGATGACATAAATTATGTCAAATAATATTTATTTTAATATATATATTATTATTTATTTGATTCTTTCATTAATAATGCAGTCACTGCAACCTTATAGTGTCATAATAAAATTTAATTATTTAATGTCTAACAATTATAAATAAAATAACATGTGGTAGAAATTTTTTTAGCTTTGAAATTACTATTTATATATGAATATATCACTTATATAACACCATATTAATTTTTTAGTAATAAGAGACCTGATAAGGTTATATTTTCCTTTACATTAAATTAAATGTTATATATGTCATAATCACCCCTAAAAGGGATCCAATGGGAAAATTTTTGGCTCATGGGATTTCTCAGTTTCCTATAACTCATCAAATAAAACTAGGGAATGTGTTAGGGATGTTTTATATTACTATTATATTATTTTTACCCATATTTATCATATTTACCTTTTAATCATAGTAAATATAAATAATTAATAATGTTACTATTCATACTGTCCAAAAAATAAAGGGGCCGATTTATATAACATTGACCATCTGATTCCAAATGTTGAATCTATATTTCCAAATTCAAAACACATAAGTTGCCTTTATTAGTTTTAAATTAATCCACATTTGTAAAATCAGAAAAAATGTTTTTGAATGTAAAAACCATTAGAAGATTGACAAGTTTTTATATCAACATTCAATGTAAAATTAAATAAAATATGCAAAATTGGATTACATAAAAAATTTAGTCTACTTTCATGTTAAAACTAATTAATATGATAATATAACTATATAAATAAATTATATGAAATTACAATGTTGAGTTAAAATGTAGTAATTGTTATTATTCACGAAAAACTGAAATTTTCATAAAAATAAAAAAAATTGATATTTTTAAGAAACAATCGTAAGGAAAATGTTTATTTTGACAAATAGAACACATAAAAGTGAAAAAAATGATATTTAAAAAGGGGCATCCATAAAAAAGTGGTTATACTACCTTTTAGAAATATTCAAGTATTTTATACTTAAAACATGATTTATTCCAATTTCTAGTCTCTAAAATTTATTATATGAATGTTAACATATTTAATTAACATGTGTGAATTTAATATTATTAGTTCTATTAATTCTTTAAAAAATATTTTCTAGGCCATAACTACAATTTAAAAATAATAATTGTAATAATTTATTATTTTTTAGTATAACTCGGTCAAATGGGCAACATAATATTTTGCAGAAACTAATTGTTATGTTTTGAGTATTCAATCCTTCATAGTCTCCACTTTTATATAAAAATAATATCTAATTAATTAATATTATTATATTTAAAAATGTATTATTTTATAAATACATGGATGTTACATTCTTCCCCCCTTTTGAAAATTGTATCTTCATTATTTTACTCACTTATCAAATAAATGGGGGTATTTCATCATCATTGTACTCTGAGATTCCCAAGAAACCTCTTTAACAATATGGGTTTTCTATACAACCTTATCTTGTTGAAATATTTTATTCCACTACACTTTCTCTCTATGGTCACAAATTGGGACTGGTTGTTCTGCATAAGAAATATTTCCTTTCAATTGAACTACTTCTAGACTCAAAATGTGATATGTTTCTGAAAAATAATTTATCAACATTCAAGCATAATAAAAATTGTGTACCTAGGATAAAATACGAGGTAAAGCCACACTATAGGAAAATGATCCATCTATCTCCTAGATTTCATAGGTTCCAATAAACTATGGACATAGCTTTCCCTTCTTACCAAAATACATCAATGTTTTCCATGATGATACCTTGAGAATGACAAAATCACATACCTCAAATGTAAAACCCTTCCTCGGGTTATCCACATAAATTTTTAATCTGCTATAAGATGTCCTCGTGTGGTTCTAAACCAACTATCTTTTATCTGGAATATCTACCACCGTTTTTGGTCCTATCAACATTCTTTCACCTACTTTATCCCTAAAATAGGGAGTTAGAAACCGCTTTCCATATAATGGATCAAATGGAGCCATCTCCATATTAGAATATAAACTATTCTTATAATAAATCTAAACCAAAAATTAAATTGATCTCGATTTCCTTTGAAATCCATTGAACAAGTTTGAAGCATACACTCCATGTTCAAAATTGTTTTTTCTAACTACCCATATTATTGGGGTTATAAAGATGTACTAAAATTTAACAAAGTTCTCAAGGACTTCTAAAGTCCTTTCCCAATGTTAAAAGTGAACCTGGGATCAAGATCAGATTCTATAGAGAGATGAAATCCATTTAACCTGGCTTCATGTCTAATATACAAATGATAATGTTAATCAAGAGTCATTGTCTCATGAATAGGCAGAAAATGTGGTGATATAGTCAATATATGAACAACAACCCAAAATTGTATTGTTACCCAGATAATTATTTAGTAATCCCACTATGAAATCCATGGATATATTTTTCTATTTCCCATCTAGTACTAGAAAGGAATTAATTATAGCATCTAGAAATTTTCATTCTACTTTAACCAACTAAAATGTCAAATACATCACAATAATATATGAAACGCCTCTTTTCATTTCATCCCACCAGTAATACTATCAAATCTCTCTATACAACATAGTACTATCAAGATGAACTAAAAAAAGAGAACTATGAGTTTCACATAACAAATCTTTCTTAAATTGTGAATCACAAGGAACACACAAAATCTTCCAAAATATTAAAAAAAACATTATCAATGGTAAATTCAGTACACATTCCCTTCTAAACCAATTCTAACTTTTTCTGCAACTAACTATCTTCCTTCTGTGCATTCTTAATTATGTCTAATAGGTATGATTTCACTAACACATGAAACTATATAGAGGAATTTTATACCCCAAAATTTCGTATCCAAAATTCATCAAATCATTAAACCAAGGATCATGTTCCAAATATATCATGGTTACTGTAGTAATACATTTCCTAACTCAATGTGTTAGAAACATTTTTTGATTTTAGTGGAAGGTAATGAATCATGAAATCATAATCCTTTATTAATTTTAACCATCTCTTATGTATCATTTTCAATGATTTCTTTTAAAAAATATACTTTAATTATTTATGGTTATTATATATTAAACATTTCAATCCATATAAATGAGGCCTCGAATTCTTTGAAGGAAAAACAATAGGGTTTAATTCCAAATCATGTTTATTGTAATTTACTCCTGAGTTTTGAACTGATGTGGAGAATAAGAAATTACCTAATAATTCTTCATTAGGGAGCTACAATGTCCTTTCAATGAAAATTCACTTTAAATAATGAAATCAAAAATTTTAGGAATATAATTCCAATACTGTATCATTAACCAATTTTCTTTTCAATTCCTCATAACAATCATTACATTCAATTATCCAGGTTAAAAAAACAAATTCAAATTAACTTATTCAGTGGAATATATAACTATGATAATATATAAAAAACCTTGGGTAATAGCCTGATAATAAAATAAAACTATGAATATTGCTTTTTTATTTGTAGGTCTTTCTGATTGTTTATCAACATTTGTTTTTCCTAGATCAATAGTTATACCATACTTAGTCAAAATGTCACCATGAAATCAAATTTTTTGTAACCAAAACTCACAGTTACTAAATTTTCCATAGTGTTTATTTTATTTTTATGGTTTTTTAGACAATCCTTAAATGAAATTCATGATCCCATTTAATTTTAGAATATACCAAAATTTCATCAATTAAAACAAACACATACTTATCCATGAACTAGTGGAATAATTATATTCATTTGATACATGAATTTAGAAATTGTATTAGTTAACTGTAACAACATAACTACATATTTCTAATGGCCATTTCATGTACAAAACACAGTCTACTGAATGTCTATATCATTTACATTCAATTTATGCTACCACGACCTGATGTTATCCGTAAAAAATTATTGTGCCCCCTGGAGATGATCTAAAAAATCATTGATATGTGGTAAAGGAATGATGCTCTTAACAATGATATAATTATTGGATCTATAATAATTTAAATGTCTCATTGAACCATTTTTTATCAAACAGGACATGAGAACCCCATGGTGATGTTCTAGGTTGAGTGCATCCTTTATATAATAACTCCTGAAAATGAATAATAAAATCTATAAGTTCAATTAGAGTCATTAGATATGGGGGTTTTGAAATTGGATTCACATCAAGAACTAAATCAATAGTAAATTCCACATCAAGATCGTGTAGAATACCAGGTAACACATTAGGGAAAACATAAACATACTCATGTACCAATGGAACATCATTAAGCTGGTCAATTATTTTGTTTTCAACAATATGTTTACGCTATAATTCATTCCAATATTTTATTAGTTTCTTGTCTTCATGATATTTTATCAGAGATAAGTGTTAATTATTTTGCTAAAAATTTAACTCTGTCAGAATATAAACTTTTTAAGATATAAATTTATTCTTAAAATGAAAAATAGAATGTCAATCCATACCCAAAATAACATCATACTCTACAAGAGTAAAACTTATAATATTTCTTTGAAGATTCATCCCACAATAAAGGGTAAAAATATTCATATAATTTCATTTTTTTCTCATAATTTCCAACCTATGTATTTACCATAATCTCTAGATTCATTTCTTCAGGTGATATTCATAAATCATCAGAATATTTCTCTAAAATAAAAGAATGTGTATACCCTGAATCAAGCAATATTTTGGAATAATATGAATAAACACCTGATACCACTTAATTTGATGACCAAACATTTAATAAATTAGTCATAAACGATTTCACCACACATTTATGTTTATAGTCTTGCTTCATCCCTTCATCTGAGTTCCTCATTAGATATTAATTTTCATAACAACCCATATCATTACACTTTAAAAAAATTACTAACTATAAATCATATTTTATCTTTCCACAATCATTATATCTTCTAGTGAAATTACAAGACTTAAGTCCCATCTGAGCACATCAGAAGAACATACCATAATTAAAAAGGAATTCATCACTTTTTTTTACAACAATTTTCACATGATATAAACTTAATATTCTTATCAGAATACTTTTTTGAATAATTCATCCATTTTCCTACCACCTCAACCTTTTTTTCTATTGTTTTTAAAAGGGAAATTGATCATCTGAAAACTATTTTTCCATATTATCCCTACATTGAACATGTTTTTCAAAATATTTGATCTCATTGAAAGCCAGTGCCGAATGAAAAATTTTCTTTAATTCTGAGTAAAAATGGGTAAATTTACTATCATGATCTTGGATGATATTTGGAGCTTATCATGCCAGTTGAGTGAATTTTTTCTCATAAAAATACATTGAGTCATAGTCATTCCACAATACCATGAATTGATTTTCAATCTTCTATCGAACCTCCTTATGGAATCATTTCTCAAGAAACATACCTTTGAATTTATCCCAATCTAGAGCATCGAGCACTAAATTGTCACTGATATTTTTAACTATCAACCACCATAGATCACTTTGACCTTCAATAACGGTTATTAAAAATACTATCCTTTTTATTTTATGAACACCTCGTGACATTAAAAATACTTTCTAGAGCTTTAATCCATCATTCAACTAGAAAGGGGTCAAATAATCCTCTGCATGATATTGAATATTGCCTCTTGAAATGCTACTCGATATAAATATTAATTTGGGAATGATCTGGATGATTTTGTGCATGGATACCACCATCATTTATAGCTTAAATTAACTATTCTAACACTAAAACATAATGTTCAGTTCTGATTCTGACCATCTCAGGTTGCAAATTTGGATTGTTGTTTTCCTATTAATGTTGTACTAGAATAGATACCCTTTTAAATCTATGGAAAACCATTGAATTAAAACATATGATAAATTAAGAAACATGGTAATATTTAAATTTTATATTTTGTAAATTTTACAATAGAGTAAAACTCATTCATGGATACTCTATTAAAATTATTCTAAACACTAAAGTTATCTACACTGAACTTTGATACCAATTATAAAGCCCAATCCATAAACATTTTATAATCATGACTTAAGTCAATAATTCACATTGAAATACCTACCATGTTTAGATTTTTAGACAATTAACCCATCACTATTTCATACATTGTGGAAACAACTAAAATTGTATAAATTTATTCAATAATATAAAACTCCTAATGTGATAAAAACATCTTAATATCTTCCATTCTCTTACACATATTTATACCTTTTGGAAACATATTCAAAATGAGGGATGGGCACAAAAATATCAAAAAGGTATATAGAAAAGTAATCAAAATTTTTTTCCATGAATATTTATAAACACATTAAATTAAAAGAATCCTAAAATTTTTTAAAGAAATCATAACTCATAACAGTAACTTGTGGATTTGATATCATACTTACTATGTATTTATCAAACCAACATAAGGAGTAACCTTCATTGTAACATTTATAATATCCATAACTGTATATTATCAATATCTATTTGGATAACCATTATTAATTAACTCCATTTCATTACCCAATGCACTCGAGATTAGTCCTGGGATCATCCTAGCTCATTTTACCAAGGAATCTCCCGTATATATAAGCAATTCCCCTGAACCATAACATAATCATAACACATAAAACATGCATAAAGGAAAAATAACATTTCAACATTATAATAATCATTTCATGATATTGATATAATCTATCCATTATAAAAACATTTTTAATAGAAAAATTCCTAATAAGATAATATGGTATTTAATTTTCATTTAAACACAATACAGCTTGAAGTGGAAGCAAAATACTAAATAAATTAAATTTAGTTGTCTCTATGTACGTAAAAAACATTCATTTTTTTCATTTAGTAAAATTATTAACAAAAATATATTTCTTTTGAAAGCCTTTGAATGTAATTAAAATTCAAGGTGCTTAATTATACAACATAAAAAATGTTTTTTATATTATCAAAATATCCTCCATTGAATGGAGATTGAGATAATGTTCCATACCTTGAGTCTGTATCATCATGTATAATCATTATATTGCTAAAAAATAAACATAGTTTAATTTTACTTATTTGAGAACCATTTTCAGGATTATTTTTCCAGGTATATCACTTATTACTATGTTAAAAAACACATTATTATTTCTATTACAATCGAATGTTTTGTTGATATTCAGTACTTGAGTTAAAAATGAACAAGGTAATGTTGTCACTAGTTCATGTGGTCAAAAGTATATCATATCCTGAATAGTATTCATGATATAATAATAAATTTCATACTATAATCATAATTTTTAAATGAAACCAGTAATTATGGTTATAAAATAAAGAAAAATATAGTATTTATGGAGATCGTAGGTCGTACTTACACATGGGTAACATTTCAATTTTTAATTGATCATTATAGAAATAAGGTAATTATTTTGTTATCATTATTGAATTATTTTAATATTATTAATATCATAGTAATCATTAAAATATACTTATAACTATCATACATGTGATGTGGAAAATAAATATGATTCAAATCACTTCGTGGAGGTTATAGTTCACATGAACACACAGACAAAATTATTGTTTCTATGATCACCAAAAATTTGAAAAAAATTGAAATATTATTCAATTATAATGATAAAAATATCAAGAATATAAAATATTAATATTAATTCTATCATTATAACCAATCTAGATTGACATTAACTGAAAATGAACTAAATCAGTTCGTGGATGTGATAATTCACACGTACGCATGAACGATTAATTCTGATCCCTTTTCATGGAAGTAGAGATGGATTTAGGGGGATATAGTAAAATATTAACATATAATTATGTTTATTATACTGAAGTTATTGTTTCATCTTAGAAGGATCAGATTTAATGGGTTTGGGTGAAGAAATAATATAGAAACTCTTAAAAAAATATAATTCTTATTCTCTTGATCATCATTGTAGAACATCATAACATATCAAAGAAGGGTGTTCTACATAAAATAAGGGCTCATGAATTTTTGGAGGGAATATAGGAATAGTATTGGGATGATCTTGGTAGAATAAAATAGCTTTTCAAGTGTGGTTGTTAGAGAATATGGGCTACATTTCTATAGGAGAGGGGAGGGTCAACCTTTCAAATTATAAAAATATGGAATTAATATAAATTAATATTTTCATAAAAATCTAAAAAAAATTAAAATATTTCTAATATAGGATGATAATTTTTCATAATCAACTCATATAAAAATTTTTAGGCATGTATTTATTTTATTTTAAACCTTATCTTTTCAGTTTTCCTTTAATTATTTTCATTTAATATTTAATTATGTTATCAATGTTTTATGTATTAAGAGGATAAAATATATTTCTTATTTGAGATAAATATCCCATAATTGGACTCATAATTTGTTTACAGACATTAAAATAACAAATTTGTGATTATAATATATTGTTAGGAATTTTAAATTATTTATTAAATTAATATTTTAATAAAATATCAATTATGTCAGTTGTTACACTTCATTTTATTGAATTTAAATAAAATCCAAAAAGTGAGATATGTTCTAAAAAATTCATTTAATATTTATAACATGGAATATTATCCAATAAAATTATTGGATGACATAAATTATGTAAAATAATTTTTTTCTAATATTTATAATATCATTTATCAGAATCATTCATTTTTAAGGCAACCACAACATCATCATTGTTCCATAATTAAAATAAATTATTAAATGTTTATAAATTATAAATAAAATACCATGATTTACTTAATATTTTTATAATGATAATGAATATTTATAGTCTGATATATAATTTATATAACCCTATATTTAAATTGTTTTATTAATAAAATAAATGTTTATGTTATATTTCCCATTCCTTTCAATTAAATGTTATAAATGTCATAATCACAACCATGTGGATTACAGAGTCCACATATTCATCCCAATGGTTTTATGGTTCAAGCATAAATCATAAAATAATATTATTAAATTCTCTAGTGTGATTTTATATTATTATAATATTATTTTTTATCTTATATACATGATAGACACTTTAATAATGGCGAATAAAAAAATTACTAAAGTTATTGTTCAAAATTCCCAAAAAAAGGGACATATTCACACAATTTGAAAATTTTTATTCAAAAAATGGAATCAATTTTTTAAACAAGACACATAATTTTTATTAGATAATTTAAAATTAATCATCGTTGTCAAAATGAGAAAATGAGGTTTTAAAACTAAAAACCATCAAAAGATTAGCATGTGTTTATATAAAATTTCATTTTGAAATTACACAAAATAAGAAAATTTGATTAAATGATTAAAACTTAGTTTAATTACACTTAAACTCCAATTAAAATGACAAAATACCTACTTAAATAAATCATATGAAAATGCTGTTTTGAATTAAAATGTATTATTTTTCCCTATTAATTAAAAATGTATTTTATCAGTAAAATATCAAAATTCAAACGAAGTTATTTTTGATGTCCTACTTCCATAGAATATGTTCGTTTTCACAAATATAATATATAAAAGTGTGAAAAAAACTATATTTATAAATTCTTCACCATCAAAAGGTTGTAAAACTACCTTTAAAAACTATTGGAGTATTTTATGCCTAAAACTGTACTCATTCTCATTTTAAGCCTCTAAAATTTATTAGATGAAATTAAAAACATTTAATAAATATATGTAAGGATTATATAGTTATTTATTCCCATTCACTTCAATACATGGAATAGGAAATAACTATAATAAAATATAATAATACTAATAATATAGTATATTTTGGTATAACTTAGTCTTGTGTGCAACATATTATTTCAGAAAAAACCCATTGTCGCGTATCTTTTATGAAATCATACATAGAATCCCATTTTATTTATGCATGACATCTAATTCATAAAAATTAATAGATATGAAAATTTCTTATTTTATAATTATCTGGGCAATTACAATAATAGCCTATGCCTCTTAGAAGATCAATAATTAAGAAAAATATTACCCAACTCGTGATTTGAATATAAAATCTGCAATTTTTTCATTAAGGATATGGTAGAATTTAATTAATGCATAAAATTGTGATATACATCCTTAATTTAAATTTTTGAAAAATATATTCACAGAGAAGGATTTGAGAATGTTCTAGAAAATATGGGTATGGTCGATAAAGGATTTTGACTTCTCAAAACATTACCACTATAGGAAAACAAACAAAATTTTAGATGATTTCAGTCAACAGATCATTATATATTATCAGTGATGAAGATAAAAAAGATATATTATTTAAACATTTTCAAATGTTGTACTGGTAAATTCTAACGGAAGAATAAAATTATTATTGTTCAAAAATTATTGTTTAATCCTTTATATATATGAAGATTAAGGAGGACAATAAGGATTATATAGGTCTGTAAAATAAGGATTGAAATTTTCTTTTGTTTAACCTTTATTAAGATGTAATTAAAATGTTAAGAAGCTATATATGTGTAACATAAATAGCATATTTGAATGAAGATCTATTATAGGATGACAAAAGTTCTACATTCCCTATTCATCCTAGATGTACAGAGATGTGTAGGGATTTGAAAGAATATTTCTTGTGGGATGACATGAAGTGAGATATCAAAAATTTTGTATATCATTTCTTAGTATTCCAACATATTAATGATGAAATACATAAGACTAAAAGGATAGTTCATACATTTCACACACCATAATAGAAATGAGAGAACATTACTCTGGGTTTTTCCATTGGACTACCCAAAATCTCAAAAGGGATTAATGTTATATTGTTTTTAGTCCATCGCCTTACTATGTCATCACACATCATCTCTATTAGAGATAAATTCTCTATTGACTAGATTTCTTGGATATACATGATATATGTTACAAGATTCCATAGAGTACCACGTTAAATTTTATAATATCAATATATGAGGTTCCCCTCAATGTTCTAGGGAATTCTTCATTAAACATTTGATAACAAATTATGTTTCTACACTTATTTTCATCCATAGACACATTGTTAGTATGAAAGAAAAATTCAAACCCTATCGTATATGTTGAGAAATTGTTCTTTGGAATTAAATGTTTTTGGGATCAACAATGTCTAATTTTAGAGTCATTGTACAATAATACCCAAAACTCAATCATTGATATGAAACCATAAGAAGCCCCCTATAGGTAGAAATATAGAGATCCAACGTGTTAGGAAAATTTTATAAAAAGAAAACTATTGGGAAATTATATCTTTGAATAAATCCTAAATAAGGTTAGAACCATTCAAAATCATATCAATGATGCATCAATCATATTAAAATAATGTTGTTAACAATCAGTGTGATCTAGAATTGGGTGTTGGTGAGAAAGTGTTTATATTATTCCCTCCCTTGAAGAAGGTTATAAAATTATTAATGAAAGGGAAACTATGCCCTATCTATTTTTCACCCTTTTATATTATTTATGGTGTCGATACAATATATTATTTCTTGGACCTTACTCCAACTATCTCTTAAGTTCATCATATGTTTCAGGTATCTATCATGTAGAAGTAGATACCTTACCATTCACATGTACTAAACTAATAGGTCATATTTAGGGCGAAGTATAATTATTATGAGGAAAAACTACTTGAAATTATTGATAATATAAAGAATTTCCTACAAAATAAGACCACTCATGTGGTCATGGTTTTTTGGATAAATCAAAAATTAAAAGAAGCTATATGCAATCATGAGGATATTTTGATGTATAAGTGTACTCATTTTTTCCCTAATGATTAATTTAAATGGTGAAATTCATTTTAAGGGGGGTAGAATATTACACAACATATTTTTACGTAATTTTTTTTCTTTAATGACTTAATTTTCATTTTCATATTTTGTTTCACTATTTCATACAATCCATTCACCTGGCAGTGAATTTTCTTATTCTATAGGAAACACTGACTTGGGTGACATTGCCCGGAACACAAAGTTTCTATGAGAAATATTTTTTATAAATATCTAAATTATATAATTTTAAACTGTCCATTTAACATTGTATTGTGAATAGATATAAATAATTCGAAAATATTTTTTGTAATGTTACTATATAAATAAAATATATTAATTTGAAAAAATGTAATTTTGAAATTATTTTCATGACAGTTTTTGAAAAAATAATAAAATTAATTTTATACCCTTTTATAAATTTAATATTATAAGATAAACATAATTTTTGATTTTATAATGTTGAAATTATCTTGTATTAAAATTTTGGTATTTTTATTAGAAACATCATTTTTGGATGAATAGTGAGAAGTATATAATTTAATTCCAAATATATTATTCATCTAATTTATTTATAATTTTAAAATGGTTTCAATGTTTAGTTAGATCATATTTTTTTCTAATAATCAAATTTAGGTCTTAATAATCAATTTCACATTGATATTGGAAATAAAAAGTTAGTTAACTTTTGGATATGTTAATATTAAAACCCCGCATTGGTGTCCTATCTAAAGGAATAAATTTAAATTATTTTCATAAATTTATGTTACTACAATTTTAAAAAAGGATTCCATATTTAGTATTATAATAATTTATAATGTATTATATTGCCAACATAGTTTTTTTAACAAGGTTATTAGTGAAAATAATTAAAATTAATTACAACATTTAATGTAAAATCAGGGTTAATAAGGGACTAAACCATAATCAAAACTGCCCAAATCATCCAGATACATGTTCAAATGATATTTTCATTATATATTTAGACCCTATCACACATTTATCAAAATTTATCCATTATTTAATTCTCATTATTGTGCAAACCATGGGAATCAATTTTTTTCAAAAAAAATCATTTGTGAAACTCCACCTCCACTCTAAAAATGTATTTTTCACCTCCAACATCTTCAGAAGATCATACAAATTAGGATTATCCATTTTATGCTCAAAAATCCTAAAAAAATATTTCTCTTCCAACATGATACCTCCATATTGGCATTAATCCATCCATGGAGGCCCTTTGGTGAAATCCAATAGGAGGTCCCCAAAGAAGAGGTAACGTCCTTCCTCAGGATCATTTTTTTATTTTATTTCTACGCACCCAAAAATCTCCTTATTATGTACTTATATAAAAAATTAAGTATACTAAATATATTAATTTTTTTATATTAATGTTTTGACATATATTTATATACTCTTCCATCTAATGTGTAACAAACTTATTGTTTATGTGTATGGCGAACTACTGCCTCACAAAATGACAATTGATCGTTCATCCTTTATTTCCTCTCATGTGAGAATTGACGATGGAAATTTATTAATATATAATATATATGATAATTAATATGTATTTATACTTTTTAAATTCTTTTATAACAAATGAATTAATACTTTCTATCTTTGGTAAATACAATAACATCATTTGCGAACGAGCGCACCACCATCTCCTCAATGCGATATGATTTGTTCACAATCTACATGGAATATATTAAGGATGGGTATAGTGGAAATATAATATATATATGATAATATAATTTTAAATTAATTATTATATATATATATACCTATATTTCAGTAACATTAATTCTTTCAATATGATAATAAAATGGAAACATCATTCATGCGTACATACCTCCAACCATCTGCATGGATGTTGTATTCCATTTTAAACATCCATATTTTATGTATTATTATAATACACATATACTGAATAAAAATTATATTTATATAATTTACTTACATTATTTAAATTTTTATATTAGTATAAGGTCCAAAGAAAAAAAATTAAGACACATACAAAAAAAACTTAAATATTACCCAATGTGTAACCATAAAACAAAACTATTAACATGTGGGTAACATAAATTCATAATAAAACAACATAAATTACTAGATATAAATATATGTATAATATTATATATATAATAAAACATATGTTTATTATAGATAAGGTTTTTATGATTACTAAGAGAATCTAGATAGAAGGTAAGGGTGTTTCATCTATCTTTTTATTTCCTTTAGATACAAGACTTATTCACCACACACTTATTCTATATGGTGTATAAACTGACCATGAATGTACTGTATGTCCATTATAATTAAATTTATAAGTATTTAAATATCTATTTTTGGATCTTTCTTTAATGGGGTAAATATTTCAAAAGATACCAAATTGATAAAGTAATTTTTTCTCAATTTTTCATAATTTGAGACAGATACCTTGTTACGCACCTATATTTTTATTTATTGTGTATATAAAACCTTTTATATGTTATATCATGAATATAATTATTTTCATGGAATTTTATGATTCATTTAGTTTCATTTGCATATATGGATACTATGATCCCAATTTTCCTTATGGTATGTGTTTGTGGTAATAATCACATCACTTATCGTTATTTTTTATGATGTTTCTTTCATTGATGAAATATTACGATTCATCACTCATGAGAAAATAATTTTTCCATTATACTTTTTCAATTCAAGATATATCAATTTATTATATCTTTTTCCACTATTTAATATTTATGACAATTAAAAAAATACTTTTTATTAAAAATCAGAATTTATTTCTCTCTTTGTTCATAAAAAAAATTTATTTCAAAGAATATTATTTTAAAAAATGTTTTATGAAATGTTTTAAAATGATATTTGAGGATTATTTTCATGGAATAATTAATTTTTAAAGAGAATTTTATTTTAAAATTATCCTTTATATTTATTCATTTATATATTACAGGAAATAATTTTAAAAAATGTTTTCTGGTTTTAAAATAGTTTCTCAATATAGAAATGATATTTTATTGACGAAATTATTTTATTGGTATTTAATAACTCTTTCCCAAATAATATAAAATCCATTTATATTACTCATTCATTTGTTTGAAAATTAGTTAATGTTTCATTCAATATTATTTCCCTAAATGTTTTATGTTTGGATGGCATGATTTTAATGAAAAATGATTCCCTATAATGTGTTATCTAACTTGGAATCCCACTTCATTACATGGATTATGTTTTTGATTAAATGAATATGAAACCTATATCATTTCCTATATATTATTATATGGTTACAATTTTATGGTACCCATTTCATTTCATGGGTTTTGATAATATTATTTATGAATTTTCTGCAAAAGTTTGAATGATTTCGTTATGAGATAGGTGAGACCTATATCTACCATAAATTCATTGTGTATATATTTAAACCTTATGTGATAAAATAATATGGTATTTGGAATGAATATTTACAACAAATATTTATATAGGAGTTAACCATGACTACCAAGATTGTCAAAGGTTAGAAATCATACTATTATGACGGCTTTGGGAGTGAACCATGTCTACAAAGATGTTATAGGTAGTGAACACATTCTAAAAAGATGACCATAGAAGTGATTCCATCACTACTATGGAAATAATTTTTATATTCTTATGTGTCTTCCAAAAATTCAATGTCTAATTTATATGTTATCCGATTATGGATTATTATTTTCCTTATGATTCAATAATATTAATATCTAATATTATTTCCATAATTTATGTATATTATCTTTTATATTAATGTTGTGATCATCATTTTTGTGATCATGTTTTCATACCCTTATGCTCTTTATTATTCTTACATAACACCATTTTTACCACTTTAGAGAATCTACAATCTCCATTTTTTATGTTTATATCGTCTCTTTATGATATATGTATTATGTTTTATGTGTATAAGAAGGATGAAAGTAATGAAGAACCTAGTGGGAGATAATGTTGCTCAATTATATACTAGAATTTCTGTTTCTATGTTTCCAAATGTGCTAGACTAGTACGGTCATTGGGTGTCAGTTTGTATAATTTTTCATGTATTCCACAGATGTTCTGAAATTTTAATGTATGAAAATTTAGGGTCCCTTATTAGAGTCCTGAGATAGTATAGATATGTGTTTTAGAGTTTATAGAGTGTTATATTCTATTAGTGTTAGACTTTGAGCGTACATATAGTATGTCTCCCACATCTGATGAAATTTTATTCTAGATTCTATCCATGGTAAAAACATTATATTTTATTTTATTTTATTCGATGTAGATGACTATCATGACTTTGATGGAGATTTTTTAGGAGCCTCCAGATGATATGTATCAACATAGTAATGTATTTTATATTTCAAAAAAATATGAAGATGGATCCCTTCAAATCAAGTAAAAATATTATAATTATATTCCAAAGCCATAGGGTTCTATAATTTATCTTTGGAAAGTCCATGTGCAATTTTGGGTATTCAAAAATAAAATGCACCTTCCCTAAGAAGTTTACTAGAATTTACAATGTATCCAAGTTATAGAGGGAATATGATACTGAGTCCCTGTTGCACTATTTGTCAGATTATTCCAATAAAACTCTTTCGTAGGAAAATGAATATGGTCGTTCTTCATACAATCTGTATAGTCATGTTCATCAAGATGATGTACTATTCTGATAGTTAGAATATGGATATTTTCATATTTTTATGTTATTTATGGAATTCACTAATAGTTATCTTCTAAAAAATGAATAATTTGTCATTTTAGAATGGATTAACTATGGATAATATACAAATAATAATCAATTCATTTGATAAATTGGTAGAAATATTAATCTAAAATAGAAGAAAAATCCCCCTCCAACACTCCATTTGACTCCTCTATATACTGACATGATTCATCTATGTTGAATAATTCTATTACATCCACCCTCTTGCTCATAGAATGTATTGATTGACAAGGTTCATGTTAAGAGTTGAATAATCCTACATTCTTGCAGTTAATATTTTATTTCAATGGAATTATTCAAAAAACAGGTATATGATCTAGATCCATGTGTTTCATAGATTTTCATGAGTGGTGAGATATCCTAGATATCTAGTTTTCAATGATTATAGGAATGATATACTAGGAAGCTAAATCAGTGAGTGCCTAATGGGTTATGGTTTCATGGTGATAGTGGAATAACCTATCAATAACTCTCTTGGGAGTTATACACGAAACATTGAGGTCACATATTACTTCTTAATCATCATTTATAAGATAAATAATTTATATATTTAAAGATAATTTGAATGTTTTTTAACCATTTATTGGTGGTGATAGGCGTTACTGGATTCATTACAACTCCATTATAATTGGATTGTATTAACATATTTAGTTCACATAGTTACATACATGAGGCCACTAAGAATTTAAATAAAACACTTGGACTATATGTCATAACAATCACTTTATCCACATTTTGTTAGAGATAGAGAAGGGTGTTGTTGTCATATTGTGTCTATGTTCCATGACTCTATTTACTATAGAAGCACCAGAAGAATTTCATGATGATTATTCCATATAATTTTATTAAATAAGGCTTTTTTAGAAGGGATTGTTTAACATAAAAATACAATATTAAATATTGATTGGTTTGATATGGGAATTAAATATATATTCAATAAATATTTTTCATAGGAGAATGATTCACATTCAGCAAACCATTATTATTTTGAAATTAAATAGTGTGTACTAAATCATAGTTATGAAGGGATATGCATGGCTACAAATTCATAATATTGATTCACAGCTATGATTTTAAATTGTTTCAAACAAGGTCAATTCATGTAATCAAAATCGCCCAATTACTCCCATATATGTGACATTGGATATCACTCTAGACCTACTTCCAAAAATTTCGAAGGTCATTGGTATTTGTTAATAATGATTTCAAGAAAATAATTTAACATGGGAGGATTGAAATTAAGCTTCATCTCACCATATATAGTGGAATTATATAAGGTTATTTAACCCTTATAATTATTTCAGTTGTGTTAATAAATCATTCATGTATCCTAGCATGGAAAATGTTACAATTATTCTTTAAATTTTTTATTTTTATAGGTATCTGATAATTTATATATAGGTTAGATTGATAGAATTAATGGGGTCATCTATATTATTAAAAGGTTGTTCATTGATGAAACCATTTGAATTTATTATAGTTTCTCCATCATTATGATATTTTTAATCAGTGAGGATTCTCTTTATGTCACTATGCCTTAAATATATAGAATTGGGAACTTTAGAGTTTATAAATATCAAGTATGGAATTAATTGATTTTTAATTTAGATCCAATCCTATAAAATAGGTTTACAATATATATTTACAAAGTGAATCAAAACCCTTGTAGTTATGTTCTATATAATGGGTCATGTTATGCCTTTTAAAGACATGTGATAGGGAAATATCCAAGAATTTTTAATTTTTTAACATGGAAAACAATGTGATTGTTTCCAGGTTTCAGATATTGACATTATATACCTTTTATGATTGATTATGAATAGTACTGACCCCGACCCTTGTAACCCAGATCTGGTGCCTCGCTTTTTTTACATTGGAATGGATAGAAGACCCAAATCACAAAGGATCTATTTGTTTATATGTTTTTGGAGCCATATTACATACATGATATTTACATTAAAATTGAAATAATAAAATATAACATAGAGAATAATTTTTACACAAATATTCTCCTATCTTAACACAAAATATTAGTTGTAATATACATCTTCGCATCCTATGAAATTAAAGAATAAAAATGGGTGAGCTCTGATTCTTAGTAAGTATAAATAATACATTGGAAGCTATCATAAATAAACATTAACCTTTAAAGAAAGGTGTATAACTAAAACAAAAGCCATTTAAATATAATCTTGAGTGTAATATAGAAGGAATAAAACGAATAATTCAACTTAAACAATCAAATGGATATTCTACTAATCAAATAATCACATTTTATATCAATAACTAATCTCATAATGATGGAATTAGTAATGTTAGATATCTTAAATGTTTAGTAAAACCGTCAGCAAGGACATCATACATAAAATGGAAAAACCCCAACCTAGGATTTCTCATGAAAGCTACAGATAAAGAGGGTATATAGTGGCCATGGCAATCACTTAATATGTCCAATGAATTCCTCATATGAAAATGGTGAGAAATAACCAAAATAAACATCAATATTAAAACTAGCATAATAAATTTATTAAATTAAAAATAAACCATTAAAGGTATAAAAATATCACATACATAGTCAAACATATCATAAACACATCAATACATGATGGTAGGTTGTATCCTTGTAAACCAACCTCAAATTGTCATTAAATCCAATAAATGATGCTGACATAGATGAAACTAATCTTATAAAAACAATAGATATTTTGTGATATAAATTCACCTTTTTTACTTATAAATAAATTAAATGTCATGAAACTATATAAGAAAAAATTTCTTTTGAAACTAAAATTAAAATCATTTATGTGAAACTTTAAAATTATAAGGAATTTTGATGGAGTAATATGACTCTCATACGACATAAGTTAAAAAAAAGATTCTTTTCATAAAAAAAACTCTATCACGACCCGTCATCGAGGCCCATGTCGTGACTACCCCAAGCCCGCCTTCCATAGGCTAGGGGATGGCTACTAGCACCAAAGGTATAAATCCAGATAAAAGGGAAGGCATTGCCTTTACAATGTAAACAAACACTACAGAGTACGCAAGCTGAAGTAAAAACTAAGTAAACTGAGTACAAAAGTAAGTGCTGGAAAGTAAATGGGACAGAATACAAACCCAACTGAATGTAAAGTACAACTAAAAAGAATGTACAACAACAGAAAAGTAAACCAGCGAGTCTGACCCGTCCTCTGGAAATCCCACCTGAAGGGTGGGTACAGATAGTCTCCTCTGCTCATTGGCTCCTTCCATCCTCTCCTGTGTACGTCCCACCTAGTTATCCACTTCCAGGTACCGTCCAGCTCCATGAGATCCCACCTCAATCAGTGTTGTCCGTCATCTACATCCAACACAATGTAGTGCAGGCATAGCCCGTGCAGGGGTGAGTATATGCTATTTAGTAGGGACCCCGAGACCCCCGAAAGTCTCCCAGAATCCACTAAAGATAAACCACAATGAAAGATACAATCATGAAGTAACAACCAACTCTACTTAGGTATATGACCATATATATACCTAAGTCATCAATTCCAGCTCGGCTCCAGCACATGACCCCAAGTACGACCCAGTCCACACAGGAATGTAAAACTCAATCCACACAGGAAAGCATAACTCAATCCACACATGATATCAAGTCAATCGTATCGAAGATAATGATTGAAAGTAAAGACTCAGCTCACATAGGTATACTTCTTCGTAAGGTGATAGAGATGATTAGATATATCCACTGATTCATCTAAGCTATCATACCCACATAGGATACAAGACCAGCTAAGCTGTCAGGCCCACAAAGGATACAAGACTAGCTACTCTGCTGGACCCACATAGGATAAAAGTACAGAGTCAAATATTGTCGTACCCACATAGGATACAAGAACAGTAGTCAAGTACTGTCGGACCCATATAGGATACAATAATAGTAGTCATCTTCTTCAAACCCATAGAGGATTCCAGTACGGTCGTCGTCGCTGCCGAACCCATTGAGGATCCCAGTATAGTCGTCACCGTCGTCGCAGTCACAGCTAGCTCTAGGGTTCCCGCACACAACATGCTCGATTCCGGGAGGATCCACCGCACGAGACAATGGGGTTTTATACATCAATTGATACGAAGTCCGGAGTTGATGTATCCCAAAGTTCCATCTCTTCAAAAGGAACTCAATGCGACACACGGCACGTCAATCGGACGCCCGGTCTTAGAGTTATTGGCTTTTTCATCCCAGGGGCCCGGTTGGTTTTTAAGATAAAACCAATCCGACCATACTCTTACTGTGTCCAATCCTTGAGAAGAGTAAGCCAAAAGAACCGTCTCACTAAGAGGAATCCAACAAAGTCAACGGCACGTCAATCTGACATCTGGAGCTCATGTTATAAGTGTTTCTGCTCTGAGGGCCTAGTTGGTTTCGTGTTCGAACCAACCTGGTCGTACCCAAAGTTATCTGAAACCCAGAGTGTAATATACCGAAACGAACATCTCGATCCAAGGATCGCTACGGAATTGACAGATCTTCATTTGAGAGATCTGTATCCCATGTTATGGGAATTTGAACGGATCTGTCCGGAAATAGAGGGTTTTGGCCCGATTCGACCCGGCCCAATACCCCCTGGGTCGGCCCGGCTGGTGCGGCCCGGCACGGGGATCCGGCCCAGCGTTGGTGGCCCGTCCCGGCGCGGGTGGTCCGGCCGGGCGCGAGCAGTCCGGCCCGGCGTTACCGGTCCGGCCAGGTGCGGGCGCCACGCGTGGAGCGGACGCGGAAGGGGCAGGGGGCGGGGGGGGGGGGGTGGTGCTGCCCCCCTGTTTTAAAACGGTGTCCCCCACATGGAGGGGACTGCCCGTTGCCTGCCGTCTGGGGTTATAACCTCAAGACATCCTGAATCCGGCCAGCCGTAATGGCCGGCCGGTTGTGCCACGTGGGACCTGCTGGTCCCACCTCCTGAAACATCATCAGCCGACGGAGTCAGGCCGCACTCCTCGGAACCACCACGGCCTTAGGCCTCGGCCCTTGTCCGGCCGGCACGGCGCGACGGTGCCGCGCCCCTCGGGAGCAGCCCGCCCATGGCCGCTGCTTCTTCCGGCTTCACCGGCACGGCGCGACGGCTCAGCACTCCTTCATCGCAGCCCGCTCTAGCTGCAATTTCCTCCTTCCCGCGCGGTGTTGTTGCAACATGCCGCCTCCGTTCCAAGCCACGAATAAATTTAACAACAAAAGGGGAGGAGGTTTGGCCATGTTCGTGCGGTCCGACCTCCTCCCGTTATATTGACAACAGGTGGCCAAAATTAACAATGAACGTCGAAATAATCATGAACGTGAAAACAACCCCTACCTCGATTCACGAAGGTTAATCACTTGACGAAGTAAGGGAATTCCCCATAGTTCCGTAGACATTGTCGCGAAATGACGGTGTTGCTTCTTTAAGCATCAAGAAGAATGAAGTTGAGGTTGGCACCAGCATTCTTCGCGTTCTTCAACATAGAAGATGAAGATCTTCAAGACTTTGAGTATTCTCTCCCAAGTCTCAACACGACAAAAAAACCCAAAATAAAATAAGGATTTTGTTTTATTTTATTACTTTTTCCAACACTTTTAAAATTTCAAAATTTGAAATTACTTAATTAATGAAGGTATAAGTTGGCATCATTAATGTGGAAGGGGAGTTAAGGGAAATTCAAGGGGTGGGGATCATGTGGGCCCCACCCCACTAATATCCTTCCAAGAGGATTTAGGTTTAATTGGATCCCACTAAACTCCCACACATGTGGTTAAACCACTTGAATGTGAAATAAAATTGTAATACAATTTTTATTTCACATTAAACTTAATCAATTTTTTTTAAAAACTCTTCCCGAGCAAATGAAACTCTAGAAAAGGTCTTCTTAAGAAATTACCGGCGCTGCAGTTTTGTCGCTACCCTCGTATTTTGATTCTGAGCACCGGTTCAAAAGATAGAAAAACCCACTTGTTTGTTCACTGAACATAACCGAGATACACTTCAGAAATTGATTCCAGGCACACCGGGCCTCGGAATCAGGTGCCGTTAAAAACAGTGTACTCATAAAATCCCAATGAAATTTTGAATGAATTTTTATTGAAATTTATAGGTCTTTACATTACTCCCACCTCAAGGCTTTACGTCCCTGTAAAGATACATCACAAACTAGGGAAACAAATGAGGTTATTGGGAACACATCTGAGCCTCCCGCTCCCATGTACTCTCCTGGAGGTTCCCGTTCTTCCACCTGATGCGCACTAGAGGAATCGACCGCCCACGTAGGACCCACTCCTGTCGATCCTCGATCTCCACCGGAACCTCCGCAAAAGTCGACCTGTCATCAAAGTCCATCTCCTCATGGTCGATGATATGTTTCAAGTCATGCACGTATCTCCTTAGCTGAGATACGTGGAATACGTCGTGCACCCGGTGCAACTGAGGTTGTACAGCCAAGTGATAAGCCACCTCTCCTATCCTACTGAGAACCTGGAATGGTCTGATGAAGCACATAGATAACATACCGCCCCGGCCAAACCTCCGTAATCCACGTTGAGGTGGGACCCATAAGAAAACGGGGTTGCCATCTTCGATCTCTAGTGGTCTCCACCTCCTGTCAGCATAAGAATTCTGTCAGCTCTGAGCTTTCCTCATCTACTCCTAGATGACATATACATTCTCTGTCATGGCCTGGACCATCTCTGGTCCCACAAGTGCTGACTCCCTAGGGTATGTCCAGCACAGAGGTGATCTACAAGGTCGACCGTACAATGCATCGTATGGTGCCATCCCGATAGTAGAGTGGTATCTATTGTTGTAAGAAAACTCCACCAAAGGTATGTGGTCCTCCTAGCTGCGACCAATGTCGAGAACACATGCACGGAGCATGTCATCAAGAGTCTGATTGGTCCTCTCCATCTGGCCATCCGTCTGAGGGTGAAAGGTGGTGCTCATGCATAGCTACGTCCCAAATTCCTCTTGTAACCCCTTCCAAAGCCGGGAAGTAAAACGAGAATATCGATCGGAGACGATAGAGATGACACACCATGAAGCCGTACGATCTCTTGAACATAGAGGCATCCCAAGCACTCCACTGAGCCCTACTCTCTGATGGGTAAGAAGTGGGCCGACTTGGTGAGTCGGACGACAATCACCCAAGTGGAGTCATGACCTCTGGAAGTCCGTGGAAGTCCAGTCAAGAAATCCATAGATATTAAATCTCACTCCCACTTCGGGGCCTCCAAGGGTTGTACCAAGCCTACTGGTACCTGGTGATCCGCCTTCACCTGCTGGCAGGTGAGGTATCGAGAAACGAACTCAGCCACAACCTTCTTCATACCCGGCCACCAGTGCTGTCGTCTGAGATGCTGGTACATCTTTGCTACCCCTGGATGTACCTCCAAAGGGGAAGTGCGAAATTCTCTCAGAACATCCTCATGTAATGAAGCTTGTACAATGGTACGTCCTCTGAAAAGGATGATGTGCTCTCCTCCTATATAAAAACCATCAGGTGCATGTCCTGTGGAAATCTGTGCATGTCGTGTCTCACAGTCAATGTCTCCACGTTGTGACTCTCTGACCCGCTAAAGAAGTGGAGGTGTGACTGTGAGCGACTGAATGAAGGTTTCCCCGTCTCTATCCATGATGGATATCTTCAAAGCGGCTAACTGCTCTGTTGCCTCTCCAAGAAGTTGAATGCCCATCCTCCTGCTGAGAGAATCAGCTAATACGTTCCCCTTCCCATGAGTATAGACTATCTCAATGTCATATTCTAGGAAGAAATCGAGCCATATCCATTATCTTAGGTTCAAGTCCTTCTGTGACAAGATTTACCTGAGACTCTGGTGGTCAGAGTAGATTGTAAAGCGCTCGCCCATCAAATAGTGCCGCCACATCTTCAGAGCAAAGACCATTGCTGCTAACTCTAGGTCATGGGTAGCATAGTTCTTCTCATGATGCCTCAATTGTTGTGATCCAAAGGCAATCACTACCCGCTCCTGCATCAGGGCACACCCGAGTCCCATCCCTGATGCATCGCAGTAGACTACGTACCCTACTCCCTCCTCTGGTAGCCTAATGATGGGTGCACTGGTCAATCTCTGTCCCAGCTCTTGGAAGATCTTCTGACATCTATCTGACCACACGAAGGGTCTCCCCTTCTTTGTCAAAGATGAAAGTGGTGATGAAACTCTGGAGAAGTCTGGCACAAATCTCCGGTAGTACCCAGCCAAACCTAGGAAACTCCGCATCTCCGTTATGCTATTGGGTAGCTCCCAATCTAGCACTGCCTCGATCTTCGCAGGATACACCGCAACTCCCACCTCAAAGATGACGTTTCCCATGAAGTGGACGTCAAGTATCCAGAACTAACACATCGAGAGATTTCCATAAATCTGGTGCTCTCGGAGTGTGTCCAGTACAACCCGCAAGTGGTAGGCGTGCTTTTTCTCAGTAGTCGAGTAAATCAATATGTCTTCAATGAAGACCATGACAAATAGATCGTGGTAAGGCTGGAAGATCCTATTCATGAGACTCATGAACACTGCTGGAGAGTTGGTTATGCCAAAAGGCACAACCAGGAACTCATAGTGTCCATACCGACACCTGAAATCCGTCTTCTGCACATCCTCGTCTCGAACTCTGAGCTGATGATAACCTGAGATGAGGTCTATCTTCGAGAACCATCATGGTCCCTTGAGCTGATCGAAAAGGTTTTCGATCCTCGGAAATGGATTCTTGTTCTTCGCGGTCACCTTGTTCAGGCGATGGTAATCGACACACAGTCGCAAGCTCCTGTTAGCCTTCTCAGCGAACAAAATCGGGAAAGCCCAGGGTGAAAAAATGGGTCGAATTTATCCCTTGCCCTGCAAGTCCTCCAGCTGTACCTGTAGCTCTCGAAGCTCAGCGGGAGCCATCCGATATGCTGGAGTAGATATCAGGGTTGTCCCGGGGTATAGGTCAATATAGAAGTCTACCTATTTACGAGGAGGTTGTCCTGGAATTTCGTCAGGAAAAACGTCCGCATACTGATCCACCACAACCGGAAAACTCGGACTCTGCACATCCACTACTCCTTGGATGATGCTAGCCAACTGATGAGTGATCGGTTGTCCTCTCCTCTGTGTGAATCCAACCTGCACTGCAAAGGCTCCCTTCTCGACGGTGAAGGTGAACCTGCTTCCATCGGTGTGTACACACCGCACCTTGTGCCTAATACAGTCTATCTTAGCATGATCTGTAGATAACCAATACATGCCCAAGATGATGTCATAAGGCCTCGACGCCGCTACAAGAAGATCACAGCCGTAGCTCTCACCTCCTAGAGTAAGCTCACACTGCCAGCACCAGAGCGTAATCGTCGAGTCTGCTCTCGTAGGAGTCTCTTGCCATAAGGATCGAGCCAACGACACCATCGGAATATCCAAGCTCCGAACAGGGGAAGAGGCAATGAAATAAAGACTCTCTCTTGTGTCTATAAGAACTACATAAAGTATTTAATAGACACAGATAGTACCTCGAATCATCACAGTTGTGCTGTTGTCATAGCCCTCCACTTCCTAAAGGTGAGCTTGCCTCTGTCTGCCAGCTCCCTGTGTTCGGGGTGGAACTCCTACTGGTGGTGGTGGTAGAGTCTCAAAACGTCATCCCCGAACCCCTACTAGGCCAGCTCCTTTGCCTCATCCGCCTGCTCCCTGCGGACGGCCACAGACGAACCTCTGACTCTGACTGGGTGGTCCCTCAATTGTCAGCTACTCCTATGCACGGCGGTTCAGATAGTCTCGATCCATGTGGCCATGTCCGCAGCATGCATAACACTGTCTACCTCTCGTATAACTGGCTCTACTGCGTGTGCCCCGAACCTCCGAGCCAGTAACCTGAGGTCATCTGCCTGATGGTCTGGTCCGCATGGACCCCTGTGACATCCGTCGACTTCCAGCTGCATAAGACATTGCTACATGCCGCCCTAAGGTAGGTCTCGCTGCTAGTGTAGGCTCAGCAAGAATGCTCTCCACAAGAAGGGCTCACTCCAGTACTCCTGCCTGTGTTATAATGCTGAGGGAGATCATCGATGCCCTGATCTCATGCCTCAGTCCCTGGTCGAAGGTCCAGGCCCGAAAGAATGGGTCTCGTACCATGTATGTGGAATAGCGCGAGAGGTCGGTAAACCTCACCGAGTACTAGGCTACCATCATGTTACCCTACCACAGCTATAGCAACTCCTGAATGCGCACCGCTCGGAGGGTGGCTGGTAAGAACTCCAAGCGGAAGAGGATCTTGATGTCCGTCCAAAGTAATGATGCCTCTTCGTGCGCCTATAGTATTAGGCTCCACTATCTACCTACTTCCAAGTGCAATAGACTTGCTGCAAAGATCACCATGAGGTCAGCTGGTGTCCCCACTAACCTGAAAACTCGAACAACAGCCTCCAGCCAATCCTCGGTTGCCTGATGGTCTATCTCCCCGCAGAACATGGGCGGTCACTGACGTTGATACTCGTGCAGTGCTCTAAGGCGACGTGCAATCTCAGTGGCTGGGGAAGGTAGAATCGGTGGCTCGACGGGTAGAGATACTGCCAGTGCCTCTGCTGTAATAAGGCCCTGCACCGAGGCCTCGTCGCTCGGTGCACAGTCGTCTTGCAAAAATCTCGAAACCCTCGCTGGCTGCCATCGTGGGGCCATCCTGAAAAGAGACAGGAGTTCCACGGTCAATACAGTATAAATGGTGAGCTGACACGAAGTAATCACAAAGAAATCTTTTGAAACACACATGCAATCAATGTTTTCTTGCACTGAGTCGGAAATCAAAATTTAGGGTCCTGGTATATGGATACGTCTGCCGTCGCACTAACACTGGACTCCCTAGACTGATAACCACACTCATTACCGTTAACAATATTGCTTCACATAGAAGAAAAATTAGAGTCCTGAGTTCTGTGGTAGAACCAACTTCCCTCTGATACCATTTCATCACGACCCACCGTCGGGGCCCATGCTGTGACTACCCCAAGCCCGCCTTCCATAGGCCAGGGGCTAGCGACTAGCACCAAAGCCGTAAATCTCGATAAAAGGGAAGGAATTTCCTTTAGAAAGTAAACACACACCATAGAGTATGCACACTGAAGTAAACACTATGTAAAATGAGTACAAAAGTAATTGTTATAAAGTAAATGGGCCAGAATACAAACCCAACTGAAAGTAAAGTACAAATAAAAACAATGTACAGCAACAGAAAAGTAAAGCAGCGAGTCTGAGCCGTCCTCTGGAAATCCCACCTGAAGGGTGGGTACAGATAGTCTCCTCTGCTCCTTGGCTCCTACCGTCCACTCATGTGTACGTCCCATCCAGTGATCCACCTCCAGGTACCGTCTAGCTCCATGAGCTCCCACATCAATCAGTGTTGTTCATCGTCTGCATCTAACACAATGTAGTGCGGGCATAGCCCGTGCGGGGGTGAGTATACGCTACTCAGTAGGGACCCCGAGACCCCCGAAGGTATCCTAGAATCCACGAAAGATAAACCAAAAAGGAAAGATACAATCACGAAATAACAACCAACACTACATAGGTATATGCCCATACATATACCTAAGTCATCAATTCCAGCTCGGCTCCAGCACACGAGCCCAAGTACGACCCAGTCCACACAGGAAAGTAAAACACAATCCACACAGGAAAGCATAACTCAATCCACACAGTATAGCATGTTAATCATATCGAAGATAGAGATTGAAAGTAAATACTAAGCTCACACATGTATACTTCTTCGTAAGGCAATAGAGATGATCAGATTAGCCACTGATTCATCTTAGTTGTCGGACCCACATAGGATATAAGACCAGCTAAGCTGTCGGACCCACAAAGGATACAAGACCAGCTACTCTGCTGGACCCACATAGGATACAAGTACAGAGTCAAATACTGCCGGACCCACATAGGATACAAGAACAGTAGTCATGTACTACTGGACCCACGTAGGACACAAGAATAGTAGTCATCACAGTTGAACCCACGTAGGATTCCAGTATGGTCATCGTCTCTGCCGAACCAACAGAGGATCTCAGTACAGTCGTCATCGTCGTCGCAGTCGCAGCCAGCTCTATGGTTCCCGCACACAGCATACTCAATTCCGGGAGGATCCTCTCCACGAGCCAAGGGGGGTCGATACTTCAACTGACACGAAGTACGGAGTTGATGTATCCCAATGTTCCATCTCATCAAGAGGAACTCAGCGCGATAGACGACTCGTCAATCAGACGCCTGGTCTGGGAGTTATTGGCTTTTTCGTCCCAGGGGCCCAGTTGGTTTTTAAGCTAAAACCAATCTGACCGTACTCCAACTGCATATAAACCTCGAGCGGAGTAAGCCAAAAGAACCATATCACTAAGAGGAATCCAACAAAGTCGATGTCACATCAATTGGACGTCTGGAGCTCTAGTTATAAGCGTTTCTTCTCCGAGGGCCCGATTGGTTTAGTGTTCGAACCAACCAGGCCATACCCAATGTTCTCCGAAACCCTAAGTGTAATATACCAAAACGACCATCTCGATCCAAGGATCTCTATGAAATTGACGGTGCATCGTTTGGAGATCTGTAGCCTATGTAATGGGAGTTTGAACAGATCTGTTCGGAAATAGGGGGTTTGGGCCCGGTTCGACCCAACCCGAGTTCGGGTCCGGCCCATTAGGGCGCGGTCCGTCTCGGCGCGGGGGTCCGGTCCAGCGCGGGCGGCCCGGCTCGGTGTGGCTGGTCCGGCCCTGTGCGGGCGCCGCGCGCTGAGAGGACGCGAAAGGGGGGCGGGCGCTGCCCCCCCCCCCCCCCCCACCCTTGTTTTGAAACGACGGCCCCCACGTGGAGGGGCCCGCCCTTTTACAGCGGCCGGGGGTTACAACCCTCGGAATTCTTGAATCCGGCTGGCCGTAATGGCCATATGGTTGTGCCACACATGACCTACTGGTCCCATTTCCTGAAGCACTGGAAGACGACAGAGTCCGGCCGCCCTCTTTCGCACCGCCGCGGCCCTTGTCCGACTGGCCCGGCGCGCTGGCATCGCGCCCCTCCGGTGTGGCCTGCCCTATCCACGGCCCTCCACGGTGCTCCGGCGTGGTGCGACGGCGCCACCCCCCTCCGCTGCAGCCCGCCCATGGCAGCGGCTTCATCTGGCTTCACCGGGGCGGCGCAACGGCGCGTCGCAACAGTGCCACGCTCCTTCGCCACGGCCCGCTCCGGCCGCATTTTCCACATTCCCGCACGGTGTTGTTTCACCGCGCTGCCTCCATTCCAAGACACACAGAAATTTAACAAAAAAGGGGAGGAGGTTCGGCCGTGTTCGTGTGGTCCGACCACCTCCCATTATATTGATAATAGGCGGCCAAAATTAACAATGAACGTTGAAATAATCATGAACGTGAAAACAACCCCTACCTTGATTCATGAAGGTTGATCGCTTGACGAAGTAAGGGAATACCCCACTGTTCCGTAGACGTTGTCGCGGAATGACAGCGTTGCTTCGTCAAGTGTCGAGAAGAAGGAAGTCGAGGTTGGCACCGGAATTCTTCGTGTTCTTCAACGTAGAAGATGAAGATATTCAAGACTTTTAGTATTCTCTCCCATGTCTCCACACAATGAAACAACCAAAAATAAAATAAGGCTTTTGCATTATTTTATTACTTTTTCCAACACTTTTAAAATTTCAAAAGTTGAAATTACATAATTAATAAAACTTGTATTGTCAAAATTAATGGAGAAATAAGTTGGCATCATTAATGTGGAAGAGGAGTTAAGGGAAATTGAAGGGGTGGGGCTAGTGTGGGCCCCACCTCACTAATTTCGTATAAAGAGGATTTAGGTTCAAGTGGATCCCATTCATCTCCCACACATGGGGTTAAACCACTTGGATGTGAAATAAAATTGAAACACAATTTTTATTTCACATTAAACATAATCAATTTTTTTAACAACTCTTCCTGAGCAAACACAACTCCAGAAAAGGTCTTCTTAAGTAATTACCGGCGCTGCGGTTTCATCGGTGCCCTCAGATTTCAATTCTGAGCACCAGTTCAAAAGTTAGAAAAACCTGCTCGTTCGTTCACTGAACGTACCTGAGCTAAACTTTGGAAATTGATTCTGGGCACACCGTGCCTCAGAATCAAGTGCCGTCAGAAACTGTGTACTCATAAAATCCCAAAGAAATTAAGAAAAAAATTTCCTTGAAATTTATGGGTTTTTACAAACTCATAAATTACATCATTTACTAGATGAAAAAGATACTTTTCCAACAAATTTAAATAAATTTAGACATGAATAAAATGTAAATTAAAATGTTTTGTGAATATTATAATAAATATTTTGGGAATTGTTTTACGAAACATATACAATAATGGTAAGTACTCCCAATTAGATACTTTTTTTAATCATTTCTGAATAAAAATGAGATTGTGAAATTAACGGTTACAACATTATTAACAAAAGAATAACATTACACATTAATATAGAAAATTTCACTAATATTAAAACAATATAATATTAAGAATAAGCACTAAAAAATTAATTCATGGGTAATATACAAACCAAAAAAAAATATTAGTGAATAAGGTATGTGTCCCCCTGAGATAAAAGTGATACAAAAATACTATTTTAATATAGAAACCATTAAATGACGAACCTATTATATAATAATATAAATTAGTGTTTCTATCATAATTCTAAAAAGGAATTTAATTATATATTATTTCATTTAACATTATATATACCATGAAAAAAAATCAAGTGGAAAATATGACATATTCACACGAAATTAAACTGAGATGAAGTTCCATTACATTATTATTTTAATTAAAATAATGTGCATTATAATCCATTATAATTGATAAAAACCTTTTAATAATGTATACGATAACCATATACACATTTTTTATATCATACATGGTACTCTTATATTACCATATCACCTAGTTTTTAATAATAGTTTGCTATTACTGTTGTTTCAGGTGTAAATTGCTTCATTTTGTTATTTTTGGTTTGCAATAAAAGTCATATTTCTTACTAATAGGATATATTTTTATCATATCTATAATTATATTAAGTTCTTCAATATTATATTCACTCATCTTTTGAATTTTTATAATCATTCTTCAATGTTTAACATAGAGAATAAATCTCAACGGGTCATGGAGACTGTGGGTCGAACATACGCCTGATCGACAATATCATTACATTAATTGCAAATATGTAAAAAATTGGATGATATATTAATTATAAATAATATATATTATGTCATATTTCATATTTATATCCATTATATTTATCATTATACCCATCCAAATAATGTGTTGATGGAAAAAATTACACCAAAATATGGAGAAGGTAAGTCGTACGTACACAGACGGGGTGACATTGTTTTTATTTGGATGAATAAAATGAGTAATATGGTTATAAAATTATATTAATATCATCTCATAATATATATTATACATGATTAATTATTTTACTGTGTAAAAAACATGAATAGGAAGTAGAAGAAAAAATAATTTTAAAGGTGTCTGTAAAGATAATTAAAACTTGTTTAGAGAACCCCCTTTGGATATCTTCTTTAGGAAACTAGGGTTGGTCTTTTTAGTGTAAAATAACCTCAATCACATGTATATGAATGTTTATTATAGAAATGGATAGGATTTGGTCGAGATATATGGTTGAATGTGGTGTGATTAAGTGAGTGAGTATGTTTCATTTTCTAAAAGAGGGGAGGAGCACATGAGTGATCTCTAAAATTATTAAAATAATATATATTTTTATTGCATTTTAAGTAGGTGAAAAGTGATTAATTAAAATGATATTATTATTATGAGTCTAAATAATCCCTTAAATTAATTTTATATATTTTTACTTCACAATAATAACATTTCCATTTGGATTGAACCCATAGTTAACCATGTTTAAGATTATCATGACAACATGGTTGTTTAAGTAATTATGTTAATATAGTTACTATTAAATTCTATATGAACCCCAAGCTGACCCTTGATAATATATTTTACCATATTTTATTTTTTCTTGAAATAAATATTTCTATAATTTTTATATCATTTAATCAAATATTTTATTTTTTAAAGTACCATTTATGTCAATTTTGGTACTAATCAATATTTATATTTTTAAGAATATTATAAAAACATGATAACCTAAAAAAACAATTCTAATATATCACTATAATTTCTATTTTATCTATAAATTTCACACATTTCATTAATATTATCAAATTATATTTATTTTAATTTATTTAACACCATTTATTTTTTATTTATTTTAATTATATAATTACTTTGTCGTCATTACGCATGCCTTTAAATAAATGTTTTATCCTATAAAATTTTTAATAAAATTATCATCATCAATATAACAATATTATCATTCAAATTATTATTATTTTTGAATTCATCTTATTTATAACCATATAAAAATATTTATGTTATTATTAAAAAGATGAGAATGACATTTCTAACTTCTCATTAAATAAAATATAATTAATTTCATTTTCTTTCCTAAGATTAATAAAAAAGGATATAATTTTGGACTAAGGCATATTTATTTTGAAACCCACTCATCAAATTAATATTTTACATGTATTAGGGTAATTATAACAATATTTTTTTACACAAAATTACCTAATTTACCCTTAACTATATTAATTGAAATAATACTAAATTTTCTATTTATATGATCAAAATAAAAATAAAAATATTTTAAATAATTTTTATCCACTTATCCCAATTATGGAGTCCATTTTTCAATATTAAAAACACATATTTTGTAGTAATATATTTTAAATCAATCTTCTTTGATGGGGTGAGAAAATGAGCTATTGAAGATTAAACATTAAAAATGTGAAACATTTTTTTAAAAATTCCATTTAAATGCGATTCCAATGGAAAATAAATTATTAAAGTATTAAAAATAATATATTTATACATTCAATACATTACATAAAATAATTTTACACAACAAATTATATTGATGAAAAATATTGTTTTCAAATAAAATTAGGTATTTTTCATTATTAATCAAAACATTAAACTTATCAAAAAAATACCAAACGTTTAACCAAAGTAAATTTTTTTTGTTCCAAATTAAAATAATTATTTTTTTCAAATATAATATATAATTGGGTAATACTTTTATTTAAAATGGGTTCTCCAATAAAATACTATAAAACATATTTCACAAAAAATATAGGTTTTTATGGGTGATGTTAGGTTATTTATTATCATATTTCTATCAAATATATTGGATAACTATAAGATATATTTAATTGAATATATATTATATAGATTTCATCAATATTATTAATTAAAAACAATTTATTTAAATTATTAGGATAAAATGGATTTTTCAGATAATAATACTTCTTTTCTATGAAATTTATCTTATATGTTCAGTTGGTTCCTATATTCATTTCAAATTAATTTTGAACCAACAAATTCATCCATATATGTTTCAATGTTATTTATGACTATTAATATCCAACAACATAACACCTAGGTTATATCTAATTATATTAAATAATAATGTTTTAATAATTTATTGTTATTCGGTAAAACTCATCCTTTCGTGTAACACAAACCAACTCATTATTGCTTTCAGTACAGGATAATATTTGTGTTCTGTAAAAAATAATATGTCGAATAAATTAAATTTATTTTGGAAGAGACATAATATAAAAGAATGGGGTGCTTCATTTTTTCCCTCCTTCCAAAAATGGAATCCTTGCAATTCATACTCGTGATAAAAAACATTGGTTTTTTCTTTTGAATATTGATTTTTTAAAATACAATATCATAACAAAGATCTATATAAAATCAACATTAATATAATGATACGGAATTATTAAGGTCAATGAAGATAAAACAATGAAGGGTTCAAAATAGAAAATCATGGACATGGAAGATAAATATAACTGTCATGTTCTAATAGAGTGTGAGAGAGAATATGGTCAACTGAAAGTTAAAATCATAGTGCTATAAATCAATAATGATCTATGGTTTCATTTTATTATTCGGAAATGAGTATACTAGGATAGTAATTTTTTTCAATTTATTTTTCCTATAGTTGAAGTAATCATTTACTCCATATGATTACAACATATGGAAACACGCTTACTAGATAAGTAGTGGTTCAAACTTTATCCAATTTCCACCACAATCTTATATTTTACTCTAACAATGTTTACTTAAGAGGAATTATCTTATTCTTATAGATTTCCATTAAAATAATATTGATAAAAAATCAAAAACAAATCTATATATTCCCTTGTCCTCATTGATTTACTATATGAAAAATGGATTGAATATGATAAGACAATTCTATAAAATGAATCTCATAACTCCAATAGTAAAACCAAAAATTCAAAATAGATCCTTAAGTGAATAAATATACTTCCAAAAAATCATCTAAAATAGAATTAAAAACAAAAAATCATAATGATATGATAATTTAATCATCCAAATAACTTCAATAACTCTTAAAAATTTTTATTTTCAAAATCTCATAATCTCTAATAATCATTATCCATTTACATAAATAACCTAAATCCCCATATGTCCACAACAAAATCATATTTGACTCAAAATAAATTCTAACCTTTTCCCTCAAAATATTATGTTTAACCTAATATAATAGGATTTACAAAATATCATAAATCATTAAAAATCACATTAATCACTTAATCATTAAATAATATTCCAATACATAGGTTATTATAAACATATTTTATCTATTATAAATTTTTTACAAATTCATTTTAACATAAACTTCTTGTAGGCTAGTGAAATGCGATGCAATATTTCCCCATTTATTCATGGGTTCAAAGCCTACAGCCTTTCAGGATATGATGGGATGTCACACTATTTATGGGTTTTCTTTTTTCTAAAACCATATTAATATAACTCCCATAATAAATATGATGGAAAACCTTGAAATGAGGCTATTCACAAAATATTATTTTAAAAATTGTCTTCCATACAACCCCAACACATAAATTCATCATAAATCTATTTCCACATTGGTCTTTCCATTGTCTATAGTTTATACTATAGAAGTGGATTTGACTAGGATAATGTATAGGATCCCAATAATTAAGGGAATGAACTAAAAATGGGTTCATAGGTTAATTATTTTTCCCTCAATAATAAAAACAATTTTCCCACAAATATTCTTTTACTTATATCCTTCTTTCCTATGGAATAAAATTTCATTATTTTGAGGAGACACTTTCCTCGATTTCTCCAAGAACATTTTTTGGTTGCTGGGAATAAGGCCTTATTTTCTCCTTAGTCTCCACCACAAGATCTCTTTTTAAGATTTTTTTCTTTCTCTTATTTTGTAAGATTGGGTGTTGGTAAAGGTATATTTTGATAATCATATTTTGCAAAAAAATTATTTGGTATGAATATGATATATTTCACTCCTATAAACATTTTATTTAGTTTCCCATCATCATCAATTTTTCCATAATGTTCAATGTTAACATGAATTCATTAGGTTCTCACTATTGACTAAAACTATAACGCATAGTGTTAGTAACAATACTCATAGTGATAAAAACATATACTCATTTCTAGTATATAATAAAACAATATTTTCAAAAAAACACCATAGGTTTAGCCAATTTTATTTTTGTTAATCAAATATTTAAATCCTTTATAATGGTTTGTAAATAAAATTTGAATTATCCTAATCATATCCCACATAATTGTCAAAACAGGTGTGCATTATGGCCCATTTCCATGTACTAGGTGTCCTCAATTCAGGCGCAAGACACCTTATCAGAGATGTGACTCCTAAGTACATATGTTCAAGAATAGTTACAATATATAGTGACTATACATGGATTTATTTCTAGAAATACCAATATAATTCAACCTTAATGAAGTTATACTATATACTTCTATATTTATCCTCAAAGTCAATCATAGTGTTTATTTACCTAATCGATGTTTTATAAATCTTATTTCTTGTGATGTTGATAAACATCCTCTATGAAAAAATATAACAAACCCTACTCAAATATCCCATTTGTGGTTCCCTACAATATTACATTAGAATAGAAAAAATACATGAATAAAAAATGACTTATAAGTTTAGTAGTCCCAGAATGTATATTACAAACATGAACCTTACCTAAAAAATGGAAGCCAAAAATACAACATATAAAATCTTTTGAAAACTATTATTCTCATACCTTAACCATATATATTAGTCATAATATACATCTTTCGATCTTCGGAATAAAAAACATAAGAAATTGGTGAGCTCAAAAGCTATGTGAGGGTAAATAATATAGATTAATCTATCATAAATAAACAAAAACTTTTAAGTAAATGTGTAAAAATGAAACAGAACACATTTAAGTATACTCATGCTCATTAAATGGAAATAATAAATCATATAATTCTGTATAAACATTCACATGGATTTTATACTAGTTGAATAATCACATGTCATATCAATAACTAATCTTATAAAGAGCGAATACATAATGTCAGACATCATTAACATACCATCAAGGCTTCAACCAAGTCACCATACAAAAATATATAAAAATCCAAACTACTTTGTCTCATTAAACATATTGATGCATCAAAGTGATATCGCAGGCCCTTCCCATCACATAATAAATCCACTTTATTCCTCATATTAAAATGGTGAAACATAACAATCATAAACATTTTTATAAAAATTTGTATATGAAATGTTATTATAGAAACCATAAACCATTATAGGTATCAAAATAGCACATCCAAAGTCAATAATATAATATAAAATTCAATAAAATATGGTATTTTGTTTCATAATAAATTTAAGTAAATTAATATTAAAATCCAACAATGGATGTTGACAATGATGAAAGTAATATAATAAAATCATAAAACATTTCATGAGCTAAATTACCCTTTTTACATTGAAATAATTTAATTGATGTGATATTATAAAACAATAAATTTTCTTTTGAAAATAACACTGTAATAAAATAAAGTTAGATTCAAAATTTTAGTGTGTTATAACGATGAGATAATGTGGGAGTTTGGACATAGAGAATGTTCTCTTGCCATGGGATAGTAATGCAGGGAAGAAAAAATCATTGTTTTTGTGATTGATAGTGGATCGTTGGTTGGATAAAACATGGATATGAATCCCTTATCATGCAAAAGGATGTATAAAGAGGAATGTCTCATGGATCATCTCACACTACATAAGCTAAAAAAACACTCTTTTCGTCGAAATAGTCATAAAGTACCTAATTTAGAAAAAGCATAATATTCTTTTAAAACACGTTTATAAAAATTATAAAAGGGAAAAATATACATTAAAAATATATAGTATGAAAATATAAATATTTTTTATTTTTTGATGAATCATTGAGAAGTATTATAATAATTCTTTTATGGAATCATATCTATAATCAATCACAAATAAAAATGAGATTTCAAAAATAACCCTTACAAATTTATTATTAGTATAATCATAATCCCCATGAAAAAAAATTATATGGATATCAAAATTCATTAATCGTTGGGATGAGAATCATTAAAATCATTCATAGTAATTATATACACCACACAAATGATATAATTACTGTATATGGTATGTGTCCCACATAGATAAAACGGATTCAAAAATTACTTATTACAATTATAACTTTTTATTTTTGATCCCCATAAAATGATAACATATAAGAATGATTATAAAATTATTAAATAAATTAAATTAGTGATATTTTATGTCACTGGTCAGTATATACCCAACACAATATAAAAAAGTGGTGAATATGCATGAATCATATGAAATTAAAAAGGGAGATGAAATTCCCTTACCTTTTACATTGATTTCATTGAATATGCATAAAAATCATGTATAATTACTTAAAACATGTTTTAAATTTTGAAAATAACCATATAAAAATTTATGATATCATATATGATCCTCTTATATTATCTTATCACCCATTATTTAATAATATTTCTTTATTACTCTTTCTTCGAGTGTCAACTATCGAATTTTCTTCTGTATGTTACATCATGTCTGTCTTATTTCCCATGAAAATTATATATTTTATTCATATACAGAATAATATTATGTTAATAAATATTATATTCACTCATCATACATATTTTTATAATCATTCATTAATGTTTAACATCGACAATGAATCTCATCGCCTCATTGAGATGATATGTCGTATATATGCACGAGTGAAGGTATAATTAAATTAGTAGTAATATGGGATTATATAGGATGATATATTAATTATACATGATAAATATCTTGTCATGTTTATTATTTATATAAAATATATTAATCCTCAAACCCATCCAAATAAAATATCAATGAGAAAATTTTACACTACAACGTGTAGATAGTAAGACATACGAACACACGCATGGGGATATTTTTTTTAGTATAGATAAAAAGAGGAATATTGTTGTAATATAATACAAATAAAATATATATATATATATATATTAATTATTTTATAATGGAAACAACACATCAATAAGAACTATAATAAGAAAGAATTTTGAAGGAGTTGGTTAAGATGACTACCTCCTCTTTAGAGAACCTCATTTGGATCTCTTATTTGGGACAATGGGATTGGTCTCTTGAGAATAAAATAATCGTTTGGATGTGTTGATAGATGTTTATAATGGAAATGGTAAGGTTTTGGTCAAAATATAAGTCTAAACATTGTGTGGTAAATTGATATAGGAAGTGGCCTTTTATAATATTGGGGATAGGCAATTTAGGAACTCTAAATATATTAAATTATAATAAATTTATTTTTGGTTTGAAATAACTCCAAATTGAGTTATTTATAAGTTAAGATGATTTTTTTATAAATAATCTGAAAAAAAATCTTTTCAGAAATTTCTAGGTCACAACATTAACCATAAATTTTGTCATTAACCCTTCATTAAACCAATTAACTCTTACAATAAATACATGGATTTTTTACAATATAGGGTTGATATACATATAATAAAATTCCAAACGCACCCAAATTCAACAATATATGAAATATATAAACATATTATTGTTATTTGGACCAAATTTAGTTATTTTTATATTATCTAATTCCGTAAAATATTACTTATTTTAAAGTATCATTTTTTCAATTTTGATACTATTCAATATTTTCTTTTTCAAAATATATTTACAACTATATAACTTCAAAAAAAACATATAATATATCACTATCATATCATAGATTCATATAAATTTTATTTATTTAATTTATTTTGTAAAATTATATTTATTTTTATATTGTATATATGATATTTTTATTTTTTGATATTTTTTAATTAAACAATTACTACATAATTTTTATTCATGTGTTCAATTAAATTATTTATTATATAAAAATTAAAAATAAACAATCTTGATTATTATAAATTTATTATCTGTAAAATGACTATTTATAGTGGAATTTATATTCTGTATGACCCAATATTAAAAATTTGTTATTAAAAATATGTGTGTGTTATTTTCATCTTATCTTTGAATAAATTATAATAAATTTCATTTTACTAAAACTATTGAATTAAAATTTTACAATTTAAGAATAAGGTTTATATTGGTTGTAAAAAACCGAAACAATTATTGTAGGACAAGTTATAGGGTACTTATAACATTATTTTTACCCATAAATATATGGGATACCCATAACTATGGTAATTAAAATATCAGTAAATTTACTATTCATATGGGAAAAAATAAAATAGAGGTATTTACATAATTTCGACTCACATGTTTGAAATATGGAATCGAATTTTCAAAATTTAAATCATAGAACTTCCATTAATTAAATTATAATTAAATTTGATTAAGAGGGTGGAAAAACAGTTTATTAATGATTAAATATGTCATAGAGTGAAATGCTTTTGTATTGGAATTCAATATACAATTCATTATAAATACTTCCATTGTATTAAATGATAATTAAATACACTCCTTATACATTAAACCCATTCAAAATTATAATTTTACCTTATAAATTATTTTGGAAGAAAACCAATTCGAATAAAATTTATTACTTTTCAGTATTCATCAAATCATGAAACATATCAAAAAATACTAAAACCATAAGCAAAGAATTTTTTTATGTTTGTATTTAATAGAATTTTTTTATTTTCTCCAATAGAATATATTAATATTTAATAAATTGTATTGAAATGTGGTTCTCTATTGAAAGGCTGTTGAAATGTTTTTATAAAAAACATAGGTTTTCATGTGTAATGTTTGGTTTATTCTCAACATTTTCCTATAAAATCTATAATAGTAATATAAAAAATATTTTACTGAATAAGTAAATTATAAATTTCATTAATATAATTCTCTACTGTTAATTAATTTAATTTATTATATCAAAATGACAATTTGATAAAAAAAAATAGTTATCTTTAAAATAATTCTAATATATTCAGTTTGTCCATATAGTCATTTGGAATTAATTATTAACCAATTAATTAGACCACATATTTTAATATATTAATTACAAAACCAACATAAATTCTATTTTATATCATATTATATTTAGTAATTATTTTTTAATAAAATATTGTTGTTCGGTAAAACTCAGCCATGCCTGTAATGCAAACCAACCAATTATTCCATGTAGAATAAGATTATAATGGTATTACAGAAAACATAAGATATTGTTGAAATTTATTTTATTTTATAAGATACATGCTTTAAATACATGTGGTGATAAATGAATGGTATATGACCTTACATGTTTTGATTTTATGATAACTCATAGGGAATACGGTTCCCCATGAGTTGGACAGTTCATAGTGGACTTATCCCTAGAAAATACATTGCACAACATATATATAATTTGGAACTAAAACTATGGGAATGATAATATTTTGAATATAACCAAAAAAGAAAGTATCTTGAGGGGATATGACTTTGGGGAAAGGGTTTTATACACTAATAAAAATATGGCCATGTGAGGGTGGGCATGAAAGTCATTATGGGGAGTGTAGATGCATGAGGATGAAAGTATAATATTAATGATGTGGAGTTTCAAATTGAGGGATAAATACTCAAAATCACATTAAAATAGGTATAAAACCCATTGAGTTTTGGGAGATTTGGTTTAAAATCTTATGATTGGACTGTTGCATACAATTTAATATAATGTTGTACGGATATTTTCATTATGATTAAAATCTTGTGACTGGGTCCTTATAAATATAGTTTAACGAAATAATATAGGTAAATGGGATTCTAAAAGTTCATCGAATCAATATGAAATAATATTGGATATAGTATTAATGGATAATAAGTTGATTTGAAAAATGGAATGATTAAATAAAATTGTTTGATGACATTTTAATAACTAATTTGGGGACTCATTAATCATGAACACGTCCTTTGTATATTGTAAAACTATGAATAAATTTTACAATGTTTCTACATGTAAATATATGTCTCAAGTAACTTTATCCATCCATGTGAGAAGAAATGAAATAATGTAGGGAAATAATCATTCAAACAGAATACAATGGAATAGAAAGCATAATAATGAGGGGATAATTATTTACAATATAGAGGGGTTATGTTTCCCATATGTAATATGAGAACATGTTCTATAGTATATATAAAGTTTTATGTGGATACATTTTTATATTATATTATGTCATGATCCTTTGAGAGGCTTCCAAAATATACAATGAATATTGGAATCAGATCCACCATAGTTCAAATATTTATGATATTTGTATCATAAAATTTATGAAATTAAAATATTTACTAGGATATAGGCATTGATGTTTCCATAATAATTTTTTTTGAATTAATCCCTTTTCTGGAATAACTCTCATGGTAATATTTAACTTTTATAAATAAATTATAAATATGGTGATGAAATATAAAAAAAGACCCAAAATGGAGTATTTTTCTTCTTGCCTATGTCATGATAATCCTAGATCACTAAGATCATATGATTCATTCTCATTTAATAAAAAAGACATATAAAAAGATAAATGATTAATAATCAGAAATAAAATAATAATTTAACATGGATTACACACTATCAATTTCTATATTAATTATGTATTGGGACTTAAAATAATGATGGAAACAAGTTGTATAGGTAAAACTTATTACAAATAAGACTGTGAGAATAATATTGACATTTACACTATATAAGAATTAAATTTTATATAATCATTAATTATTGGCTTATAGATGATTAAATATAATCATGAATCCATTTTAGGTATATTTTTTAATAAAATTATCCATAATATGATATGGTAGATTTTTTATTGACTATGTGACTGAATGGGGGATAAGTGATGGCATAACCGAAGGTGAGTCATGAGAAATTATTAATATGATGGGAAAATCATTTAAATGTGATGTAATTAAGTGATAAAATGACTTATATATTGTATATACGTAATGTGACTTAGTCTTGGAGACTACATCCACTTGCAGAAATATGTGGTGTGCGATGGTATATTCAGTAAAACATTTATGCACGCAACCCTAGTAACATGTTTGATCTTAGAGTGTAATTCATTTAGACTTGAATATTATAATTAACCCATGTTTTTTATTAATGTTTTTTTATATTAAGTCATAGATTAAACATTGGGTATTTTTATATGAAAATATACTTTATTAGGGTCACATCTTGAGTATTCGATGACATATATAATTTATAATGGAGGTGGGGTCCATCTCCATAAGTCATTGCAATCATGTAACATAGGTATTGTGTTGGATTATTAATGTAGTTGAGAAATATATATTTTCTGTCTATTTGGATAGCATGATACTTGTTTTTTATATGATTACTATAAATATGGTGTTTTTCATTGACATAAAATTTATCCTCAGTGTATCAAATGATAAAAAATAGGAACATAATTTTCAAATTTTGTGGAAAGATTTTATCCACATCACATGAATATGAGAAGGTAGCTATGTTATTGATTGTGTATTCTCTAAAAACAAATCTTGTATCAATGGAACCATGTGATGAAAAATCATACGGACCAATTAGTTTCACCTGATCGTGTATCCTTATGATGGGTTGAATCACATGATACCACTTGAGTCCTCTTTGAGGAATATTGATTTTGTGAATGTTCCATTGGTCTTTTTGTTCATGAAAAACATGAATCCCCATTGTTTAATTTCATAATCCTACTTCATTATAATTCATCTGATATGAATAAATAATGATATGATTTGGAGTGATGGCCAATAATATATAAATAAATCAATGAATATTATTTTCATATGATATAACCATATGATTCCCAACACGTTAATATATGTTTCAAATTGACATTAAAAGATCACTATAAAATTTCAAAACTATTTCATTATTTATATCTATCACCTAGAAAATATTTTATACAAACATATTATTTATTTAAAATAGGTGACCATAGTACTAAAGAATTATTGATAAAAAATCAAAATTTGGATGGTTATTTTTTCTATCACTCGATAAAAACAGTTATTTTTTGACATTGCAGAATCAAAAATAGTGTCGGTGATAGAGGTCATGTTCCCACCCATATAATAAATTTCATTGTTATATATAAACACAATAAATAGAAAAAAACAAAATTGGTTGAAATATTTTTACCCCAATGTTTCAAAAATTATTATATCTCCACATTGGTTATGGTAACAATCAACCAAGAATCACCATATCTAAATCCAATAATATATTAAATTGTCATTCCATTAACCATTTTCAGTACTGCATCCATAATTCTTCCATGATAAAAAGGATATAATTTTTTTCTTTCTATAAATGGAAAATTCAATCCAGAAAGCTTAATAATGAAGTTTCAACAATTAAATCAAAAATATTAATGTTCTAGTAATTCAAACAAACAAATACTATATTTTGAAGAAATATTGAATCACATTCCAATTAGATTTTTTAAACATTTATTAGATGACTAAAATATATATGAGACCCAAAAATTAACTTTCAAGTATTTATTTTTTATTTATTTATTTTATCCTGTATTGTTTGGTCCTAAGGGAAAATTTAAATTTTTTACAAAATTACTAGGTTCCGTAGTTTGGGTGGATGAATACCCTAACAATAGACGTCAATAAATTATATTATATTATTTACTCCATAAATTATGTGTTTTTAGAAACATGATTTGTTATTCTATATGAGAAAATAATATGATCCCATTATATTTGAAAATATTTATTGTTATAATTTGAATTTCAGTAACAAAAAAATTAATTTTCATACCAATTTATTATAGAACACTCATGATGAACCTCCCCAATAACTCATATTTGTTCCCATATTTCTCTTTCATTAATATATTTTTATTTAATAAATGATTTTGATTTATTACACTAAGACATTCAATTTCTCATCGCTTCATCCCATGTTTCCTTGTTCTATCAACATATATCCCGATTTTGGTTACAACATCCAAGGATTATTTTCCATGGGAATTTAACTTGTGGGTTTTTATATGTAAACTCAACCTACCACATCTTAGGGGTTTTATTTATTGATTAGTGGTGGAATAAATCCTATTGGAAATGGGTTTGAAAATTTATATTATGTGGTCCTCTATTACCATTTTTATTTCTACACTATAAATGATTTGTTAAAATATATAATATTTAAATTATATATATATATATATATATGAAATGTATATATATATGATATAAGTAATTTTATTATGTTTTTATGAATGTCTTATAATGTATTATAATTTAAATAATTATTTTATTTTAGAAAAATATTATTAAATCTATTTCATGTAATAGGATGCACAAAATAATTTTTAAAAAATATCAATGATATTAATCAAAGAATTACTAAATTTTTATATAATGAAAATATATTTAATATCAATTGAAAAATGATGAAATTATTTCATGATGATTTTTTATGGATAAAACTTTGTATGGATTGATTGATGTTCAAACAACATTGTTCAATGTTACGATGTTATTATTCATTTCCATTTGGAATTTCAAATATATGATTTTTTTATAGAATAAGGATAATTAATTGAAAATGGGATGTGATTTATATAATTTAAATATTTTTTAAATATTTGTTTTATAAAACAACAATATAAAACCATGGGGACATGGGAGAGACATTACATACAATAATACATGCTATAAGAGATTATAAACAGGATAAACTTTTACCATAATTTGAATACACATTATTTGTGATGGAATTATTTATGATAATTATATGAAATATTCTATATTAGCCTATAGAATAGTTTTCATATAGTTGTATCTAATTCCTTAAATTATTTTTTTGTGTTTTGAAAAATTCTAATGTGATAGAAAAATATATTATATGATATTGAATATCACTTTAATATACTTTCCATATTATTGGAAATATATTGTTTCCCATTATGTAGTTACAAAAATGACAACTTGCAATGATTTCCTTTTCTGATTCTTATTTAATTAATATATATTTATATAAATATTGTGACTTATATTCAGGATGTTTTTCAAAAAGAAATCATAAAGGCATATATATATATATATATATTTCAATTTACTATATATTGTTTTTTAAATACATTATAGATAATTTTGTCAAATAATACTAGTTATGTCATATCATAACTAAGGAAATAACCCCATTTGTATGCAATTTTTGTTGTTTATACTATAGGTAATGGTAATTAACTTTACAATGGTAGAGAATCCAGTACATCTTTTTCATGGGATTGATGAACTCTAATGTTATAGATTCACTGTTTCTATAAAATGATTTGATTTATTATTGGCATATATGGGAAATATTTTAGAGATTATTTTTTTCATTTTTGTATTTATCCTTGTAAACGTATCATTATTTTAATTCTCTTTATTAGGAAAAAACATTATATTATATTCTAAAGACAAATTATATTGATATATGTCACTCATTTTAATGTGAACCATTTTGTTGTATTGGAATGTAACATCATTTTAGATATATTTTCATTTTAACTTATAATAATAAAATACCTTGAACAATGATGTATTATTTTTATCATATACTAGATATATAATAATATTATAACATGAAATATTGCATAAATTTCCCAAAAATATATTCTCCCATAATAAAAAACATAGAAATTTGCAATGAAAATCTTTTCTATATAACCATTGAAAAGAAAAAATAATAAATTGTGCAATATGGTTATCATTATTCATAATGTAGGTTAAATAAATCAGTGATCAAATTTCGTCATAAGATAATCATATGGGTATGGTAACATGATCTTGAATTATGAATGTCATACAAAATCAATCAATTGTTATTAATAATGAATCATGGTTTAATGAATTTATAGATTAATATAAATGTCATAAAAGTGTGGAATAATTAATCATTAATCATGATCCAGAATAAAATATAATAATCATAATTCATAGTTTTGTGGAATACTCATAATACTAAAAAATAATTTCATCACTCATAGATCACTTTCGAAACTATTATAGTGTATTTGTTTTACTCTATGTTATATTATTTCCTTAGTCATGGATCACTCCCATTACTATTATATTGGATATAGTACCTTACAATAATATACTATCTCCACATTATTGTCCATTTTATCTCATGAGAGTTAAATCTTCACCTAATGTATTGGTGGGATATATAATTCTTTTCCCACCTATCAAATTATGGAAACTAAACATATGTGTTTCATTATATTATAAAACATTCATTAGATTATCACATCATAATTGGTGGGAAATAAACAAGTTTAATAAAATTTCTCTCATTTCATCATTTCATAAACCATTAAAAATAAAGGAGTTACATTATTGTTTAATTATAACATAAATTAACATATTGAAAATAAATAGGTTTTATCGAATCATAAATAACTCATTATTGGAATCAACAATCTTGATAATCCCTAATCATGTTTCATTTATATGATAACCATGTTTCATTAGTTATTATAGCATTTATCAAGTGACAATTATACAATTTTAACCTCAAAAATTTCATGATCAAGTTTGCAATGTAAAAGTTTCTTAGTAAAAGGTCACTAATATGATTCTCTCAGTTAAGAGCCTTATATTTATGTCACTGGTTGAGGCTACCATTGGAAAGGATACCGATTGAGTTTACTCATAGAGGCTACTACTAGCGATTACCTACAGAGGTTATAAATAGAGGTTCCCACTACAGGTTACCAATTGAGGTTACTGATAGAGGTTACCACAAGAGGTTACCGATAGAGGATACCTCTAGAGTTTACTCGTACAAATTCACTACAAAAATGTTATAGCTAGAAGAACCATTGGAATTCATACCTCTACCGTGGATAAGCCTACTATTACAATGCTACTGATAAATTCTACAAATGAATTTAACCAATGAAGTCTACTGATGAATTATACTTATGAAGTCTACCATTGAGAAGGATACCGATACATATACCCTTCTACTCTATAATTTTTCAATTTTCATTAGATTATAGTAACAGTCATATTTGGTAAATTTAATGCTTCTGAAAATAATTATTGGTGATTATTCACGTATCTGGAGACCGTATCTGGAGACAGTAAGAGGTATGTGGAAGACCACTTGTGGTTTTATCATTCCTATAATATGACATCAAAAATATAATAAAGAAAAGAATATTGAGAAAAAAATAGAATATATTGGGTTAGAGAAATTACACGACAGATCGATAGAACAAGGAGAACACAAGCCCTTACATTGCGAACCCAAGAGCATCAAAAATATCATTTGGGATAACAAATTCAAGACTACCTTTTGTGATTCATCAAATCTTTTTAAAACCATGAATCAGAACACCCTAGTACCACAAAGCAAGAACATTGTGTTACAACACTCTGATTTGGAGATAACATCCAGATTAAGAATCAAACTACAATTTCAACACTCCATGGAGTCAGGAGCTGAACTAAAAACACATAGATACTTCTAAAATAAATCTCTATAACATTAATTACATTGTTTCCTTTTTCCTACATTTATCGGAATTGTGTTTTTTCCTATTAACCGCACATTTCCTCATGTGCTTAAAATCGAGGATACTAAAAATCCCCACACTAAACATTACTTACAATTTTTTTCCCATGTATGATTATGTAAGAGGAAATGTGTGGCCTGGTTATTTGTTTTTACCATGAAGAACTGTGGTAGAGGGTGTGAGCCCTGGATAATGTGTGAAAACTATTTTAAAGCCCGATGCATGTGGTGTATCAATTTTATTATTAATATAAACTTTTTGGTGGTAGGTGATCGGCATTTGGAGACAATTAAGTCTCATCTTGAGACTGATACTCATTTATAATTCTATTGTGTACATTATTTTGCAATACACTATTTTCCATTATCCAATGTGTATTATTTCAGAATTTGAAAACAATTTTACATTAAATTTGAGAGATTGACTTGGTTTGTGGGTCGATGTGTTTAATTCATTAAAACCGTTTCAAAAGTTTGATAAGAATTTTACACAAATTCGACTGAGGACTAATCAACCTTTGAATTTTTTTTAGAAAAATTGAACATTTATATCTCTACATCATTAATTAACTGGGTGGTTTCAAATTGGGGGATTTTTATTATAATGTTTTTAACATATATTTTATGTATGAACTCAATTCACCCCCTCTTGAGCTTCCACTTAGACCAACACTCATCATCACCAAAATCCAAACCAAAAATTGAAGTGGATGTTATCAAAATGTGTTTTCATAAATCAAGAAAAACAATCCTTAAACGATGTTGTATAGATAAAATTAAATCTAAAAATACATTTGAATATTTAAATGGAAAGATAAAATGTATCCAATTCAGTTGTACCATTACAATATAAAAAATACCATAATTTTGAGAAAAATTTGGTCTCTGAAAATTGTCTTGATAGTTTTAAAGGAATAAATTATGACATGACGGGTTATAATAGTGAGAAAATATTTTCATACCTTACATTTCAATTAAGAAAATTCTTTTCAAACAATTGAATAAAAATAAAAAAATTCATGTTTATACTTTTTAACAAAAAATGATTTCTAGATTTATAAAATAAGGTCAAGTATATTAAATGTGACCTTTTTATAAAATTACATGATTGAGTAAAATATTTTACAAATTAATTTGTATGGCCACTGACATATAATTAAATTTTACTTGAACAAAGATGAAATAATGTAATGGGTACGTTAAAATCAATTTATTGATAATTATAATATTTAAATTGAGTAAGACATTCTATTACATGTTAATTAATATAATAAATGGAGAATAAAATAGATTGTGTTTATGTTATATGATTTATATATTATACATCAATGTAAATTTGTCTTATGAAATGCTAGAATGAAATGAGATTCTAACATAAACCCTTACCCCTTGTCCTGTACTGAATTATATGAATTCAAATTTCATGTATAAAAAATGTAGGTTTATTATAAATATATTGTAGAACCATATTATCACATAACATATTTGTTATCATTTATTTATAATTTCTACTTATACATATATTATCAATTTCACCATTAAAATTAACATTCTTGTGTAAACTAATCTTATTTCCATGAATGTTTTTGTTTTCTGGTTCTAGTAAATTAACTTTTCATGTATTCATTATTTATATAATATTGTTAATTAGATTATTATAATTTTAATTAATTTTAAACATATTTATAGAGATAAATATAAATTAGTGATGGAAAATGAATTGAAACACTTAGTTGAAATGGCAGTATATACATACACAAGACAATTTTTTTCACTTTTCTATGTATATGTGGAAATAAATTTAAATATTAGTGAACCATAAAATTATAATATTAATGTAAAGACCCGTAAAATTCAAGGAATTTTTTTTTCTCTTAATTTTCTTTGGAATTTCACAATAACGTAGTTTCTAACGGCACCTGATTCTGAGGCCCGGTGTGCCCGGAATAAATTTCAGATGTTTGGCTCGGGTACGTTCAGTGTACGAACAAACGGGATTTCCTAACATTTGAACCGGTCCTCAGTATTGAATTCTGAGGGCACCGGTGGAATTGCAGCACTCATAATTGCTTATGAATGCCTTTTCCGGAGTTGCGTTTGCTCAGGTGAGATTTTTAATTAATTGGGTTAACTAAAGAATAAAATAAAATATTGTGTAACAGATTTTATTTTTATTCTTAGTAGTGTTAACCTAGGCATGGTGGTTGGAGTGGGACCCACTGATATCCTAACTCCTAGTTAGGATATTAGTGAGGTGGGGCCCACACGATCCCCACCACTTTATTACCTTTTACCTCCCACGTTCTTTTAATATGGTAACTCACCCGTAGCCCCCCCCCCCTCTAAAATTCCAAGTCAACTCATGCGTTTAATTAAATTATTAAACGCCTCATTAATTGGTCAACGAACATTTATTAAATCATGATCTATTTTTGAATTTCAAAAATAGTTGGCATGAGAAATAAAATAAGGCAATGCCTTATTTTACTAGGTTGTTTCATTGTGCGAGAAGCTTTGGAAGAGGAAAGCTCTATGTCTTGAAGAACGCCCTTCATCCTTGAAGAACGTGAAGAACACACCGTCGACGATGAAGAATGCTGGCCTCCGACGAACGAAGACGAAGAATACCGAACCCTCAGAGATCGAAGATGCGGCGCCGTGTACCGCGACACCGGTGATTCTCTTCTCCGCGATTCCTTCTTCCGCGACGTTCTTTCCCGCGACAAACCTTCATTCGACAACACCTTTAGGTAGGGGGTTTGGTTTAATTTAGGTAGGGGGTTTGGTTTAATTGATTCGAAGGCTCCACAGATTTTTTAATTGACATCGGATCGACGATGTTGATGGAACGGGCCGCATGGGCTATTTGAAGACTTCTTAGTAAAGATCTAGTCCCAGGAGGACCGCTGGCGAAGACCGCAGGCAAAACAGACCACCGAAGCGCGTCCGGTGGTCCGCGGAAGGGCCTGCCGGCTGGCCACGCCGGCAGGGCGGCACCGACGGCCAGAGGTGGCGGCGCCCGTCGCGTCGCTAGGAGGGTCCACCATAGCTTCTGCTGCTGCAGAAGGCAGCGGTCCCACGTCCGCGCACCGAGGGGGGTGAGGCGGTGCTGGGCCGCGTCTGCTGGCAAGGAACGGCCCCCACGCGGGGCCGTGACGACAATCAAGGGGGCAGCCGCACCCTCTGCGCGGATGCCTAGCTAGCGCCGAGCTAACCCCGTGCGTCCAGCACCGAGCCACTCCAGGCTGGACCGGCCACACAGGGCCGGGCCGCCCAGGCCGGGCCGGGCCGTGCCCACCGGGTCGGACCGGGCACAGACCCCCCATTTTCAGACCACTTCTGGTCTTTTTCCCATATCTTGGGCAACATACCTCCAATCGATGCACCGTCAGTTGAGATGCAATCCTTGGATCGAGACGGTAGTTTTTATATATTACACTCAATGATTCAAAGAACTTTTGGTATGGCCAGGTTGGTTAGAACACGAAACCAACCGGGCCCTCGGAGTGGAAACGCTTATAGCTTGAGCTCCGGACGTCCGATTGATGTGCCGTCGACTTTGTTGGATCCCTCATAGTGAGATGGACCTTTTGGATTACTCCGATTGAGGTTTGGATGCAGTTGGAGTGCATTCGGGTTGTTTTTGACTTAAAAACCAACCGGGCCCCTGGAACGAAAAAGCCAATAACTCTCAGACAGGGCGTCCAATTGACGCGCCGTCTGTCACGTTGAGCTCCTCTTGTCGAGATGTAACATTGTGATACATCAACTCCGGACTACGTGTTAGATGATGTTTCAAACCCTTGGCTCGTGGAGCAGACCCTCCCGGAACGAGCATGCTATGTGCGGGAACCCTAGAGCTGGCTGCGACTGTGACGACCGTACTGAAATCCTATGTGGGTTCGACGGCGATGGAGACTGCACTGAAATCCTATGTGGGTTCGGAAGCGATGAAGACCGTACTGAAATCCTATGTGGGTTCGACGAAGATGAAGACTGCACTGAAATCCTATGTGGGTTCGGCAGCGATGAAGATCGGACTGAAATCCTATGTGGGTTTGACGGAGATGAAGACTGCACTGAAATCCTATGTGGGTTCGGCAGCAATGAAGACCGTAGTGAAATCCTATGTGGGTTCGACGGAGATGACGACTGCACTGAAATCCTATGTGGGTTCGGCAGTGATGATGAGCGTACTGAAATACTATGTGGGTTCGACGGTAATGACTATTGTTCTTGTATCCTACGTGGGTCTGGCATTGTCTGACTCTGTTCTTGCTATCCTATGTGGGTATGGCAGAGTAGCTGGTTTAGTATCCTACGTGGGTCCCAGATTAGATAAATCAGTGGCTCTATCTGATCATCTCTATCACCATAGAGGTTAATCCTGTGTGAGATGAGTCTTGACTTTCAATCATTATCTACGATATGATTAACTTGTTTTCCTTTGTGGATTGTGTTGTGCTTTCCTGTGTGGATGGGGTTGTACTATCCTGTGTGGACGTGATCGAACTTGGGCTAGGATGTTGGAGCCGAACAGGAAAGTATGACTTAGGTATATGTACGGTCATATACCTAAGTAGTGTTTGTTGTTACTTCGTGATTGTATTTTATCCTTTGTGGATTCTGGGAGACCTTCGGGGGTCTCGGGGTCCCTACTAAGTAGCGTATTCTCACCCATGCACGGGCTATGCCCGTACTACGTTGTGTTGGATGGAGACGATGGACAACGCTGATCATGGTCGAGGCTTGTGGAGTAGTCGATACCTGGAGGGGGACCACTGGGAAGGACGTACACGGAGCGGACAGCTAGACCCGTGGAGCTGAGGTGGCTATCTGTACCCACCCTTCAGGTGGGACTTCCAGTGGATGGCTCGACTTTTTTGTTTTACTTTCAATTGTTGTACTTTCTTTCCTGTTGTGTTTTACTTTCAGTTTGGGTTTGTATTCTGGCCCATCTACTTTTCGCACTTACTTTTGTACCTAGTTTTACTTAGTGTTTACTTATGCTGGCTTACTCTGTGGTGTTTGTTTACTTTATAAAGGCAATGCTTTCCCTTTTTGTCGGGATTTACATCTTTGGTGCTAGTCTCTAGCCCCTGGCCTATGGGAGGCGGGCTTGGGGTAGTCACGGCACGAGCCCCGAGGACGGGTCGTGACAAATTGGTATCAGAGGATTTCGGTTATACTACAGAACTCTGGACTCTAATCTTTTTTCTATGTGAAGAAATAGTGTTAAGGGTATTGGGTGTGGTTATCAGTCCAGGGAGTCCAGTGTTGGTGCGGCGGCCGACGTATATGTACAACAGGACCCGGACATCTGATTTCCGACTCAATGCACTAAAACATTGATTGCATGGGTGTTTCAAAAGTTTTCATTGTGATTAATTTGGGTCATCTCACCAGGTATACTATTTGAGCATGGCGCACCTGTTTCTTTTCAGGATGGCCCCACGACGGCAGCCAGCTAGGGTTCCGAGCGTTGTGCGAGACGATAGCCCAACGAGCGATGAGGCCTTGGTGTATGGCCCTTTGACAGTAGAGGCACCAATGGTACCTCAACCCGCCGAGCCACCGATGCTACCAGCCCCAGCCGCTGATAGTGCACGTCGCCTTAGTGCGCTGCACGAGTTTCAGCGTCAGAGACCACCCAGGTTCCACGGGGAGACGGACCCTCAGGCAGCCGAGGATTGTCTAGAGGCGGTTTTGCGAGTTTTCAGGTTAGTGGGGACACCATCTGATCTCATTGTGATCCTCGCAGCGAGCCTCCTGCACGCGGTAGCAGGTAGATGGTGGAGCTTGATGCTCTAGGTGTAAGATGAGGCATCACTCCTCTGGACGGACTTTGAGAGCCTCTTCCACTCGAAGTTTGTCCAAGCCACCCTCCATGCGGTGCGGATCCAGGATCTTCTACAGCTACGACAGGGTAGCATGACGGTCGCCCAGTACACACCGATATTTACTGATCTCTCGTGCTATTCGACGGAAATGGTATGATACCCATTCTTCCGGGCTCGGACCTTCGAACATGGACTGAGGCATGAGATCAGGGCACTAATGATCTCCCTCAGCATTCCAACACAGGCAGGAGTACAGGAGCGATCTCTTCTCATAGAGAGTTTTCTTGTCGAGCCTACACCAGCAGCGAGACTTACCGCAGGGCGACACGTAGCAGAGTCATCTGCAGCTGGCAGTTGACGGATGTCACAGGAGTCCAGGTGGACCGGACAATCAGGCATATGACCTCAGGACACTGGCTCAGAGGTGCGGGGCACAGGGGGCAGAGCCAGCCTTCGGAGGAGCAGGCAGTGCTACGCATGCGGCGGGTAGGGCCACATGGATCGTGACTGCCTGACCTGCCATGCAGTGGAGCACTAGACGGTTGAGGGTCCACCCAGGCAGAGGCATAGGGTCACCCGTGGCGGTCCTCCAAGAGTAGGAAGTCGAGGTAGGGGAGCTGGCCGAGAAGCAGGTGGTGGGCGACGCTTTGAGGCTCTACCACCACCACCACCCGGAGGTCCACCCTGACCACAGGGTGCTGGCGGGCAGAGACAGGCTCATCTTCAAGCAGCATAGGCCTACGATCACGGCGCACCAGAGATGATTCGAGGTACAATATGTGACTAATCCACCCTTGCATTAGTTCTTATAAACACAGGAGCGAGTCATTCCTTTATTGTTGTTGCCCTTGTTCGGAGCTCGGAGATTCCGACGGAGTCGTTGGCTCGATCCTTATGGGTAGAGACTCCTATAGGAGCAGACACGACGATTACGCACTGGTGCCAGTAGAGTGAGCTTACTCTAGGGGGAGAGAGCTTCGACTGGGATCTTCTTGTAGCGGCGTCGAGGCCTTACGACATCATCTTGGGCATTGATTGGTTATCTACAGTCAATGCTCAGATTGACTGTATTAGGTGCAAGGTGCGATGTGTACGCACCGTTGGGAGCAAGTTCACCTTCACCGGTTATAAGGGAGCCTTTGCAGCACAGGATGGACTCTCACTGAGGAGAGGATAGCCCATCACTCATCAGTTGGCTAGCCTCATCCTAGGATCAGTTGACACACAGAGTCCTATTTTTCCTATAGTGGTGGATCAGTATGCGGACGTTTTCTCTAACGACGTTCCAGGACTACCTCCTCACAGAGAGGTAGACTTTTATATTGACCTATACCCCAAGACAACCCCAATACCCACTCCAGCAAATCGGATGGCCCCCATTGATCTTCGAGAGCTATGGGTACAGTTGGAGGACTTGCAGAGCAAAGGATTTATCCAACCCAGTGTTTCACCCTGGGCTTCCCTGATATTGTTCGCCAAGAAGGCGGACGGGAGCTTACGACTTTATATCGACTATCGTCGCCTGAACCAGGTGACTGTGAGGAATAAGTATCTGCTACCAAGGATTGATGACCTCTTCGATCAGCTCAAGGGAGCACAGTGGTTCTCAAAGATATACGTTAGGTTAGGCTATCATCGGATCAGAGTTCGAGGCGAGGACGTGTAGAAGACCACCTTCAGATGTCGGTATGTCCACTATGAGTTCTTGGTTATGCCTTACGGTGTAACCAACACTCCAGAAGTGTTCATGGGTCTCATGAACATGATCTTTCAGCCATACCTCGATCGATTTGTCATGGTCTTCATCGACAACATTTTGATATACTCAACCACTGAGGAGGAACACGCCTACCAATTACGGGTTGTACTGGACACACTTTGAGAGCACCAGCTTTATGGAAAGCTCTCGATGTGTCAGTTCTGGTTACGTGAGGTCCACTTCTTGGGACATGTCATCTCTAAGGCGGGAGTTGCGGTGGATCTTGCGAAGATCGAGGCAGTGCTAGCTTGAGATCCACCCAGGAGCGTGATGGAGGTGCAGAGTTTTATAGGTCTAGCTGGGTACTACCAGAGATTTGTGCCAGACTTCTCCATGGTTGCGGCACCAATCTCAGCTTTGACGAAGAAGGGGAAACCCTTCGTGTGGTCAGACAGTTGTCAGAAGAGCTTCCAAGAGCTGAGATAAAGATTGACCAGTGCGCCTATCTTGAGGAAACCAGAGGAGGGAGTAGGGTACGTAGTCTACTGCGATGCATCAGGGACCGGACATGGGTGTGTCCTGATGGAGGAGTGGGAAGTGATCACTAATGGATCACGTCAGTTGAGGCAGCATGAGCAGAACTACGCTACCCATGACCTGGAGTTAGCAGCAGTGGTCTTCGCTCTGAAGATGTGGCGACACTATCTGATGGGTGAGCGCTTTACAGTCTACTCTGACCACCAGAGTCTCAGGTACATCTTCTCGCAGAAGGACCTAAATCTGAAACAGTGGCGATGTCTTGAGTTCCTCCAGGACTATGACTTTGAGATAGTCTATACTCCTGGGAAAATGAACGTAGTAGCCGATGCTCTCAGTAGGAGGACGGGCATCCAGCTACTCAGGGAGGTGACGGAGTAGCTAGCCGCTTTGAAAATATCCTTCTTGGATAGAGATGGAGCAGCCTTTCTTCAGTCACTCATAGTCACTCCTCCAATACTGTAGTGGGTCAGAGAGGCACAGCCTGGGGACGCTGACTGTGAGACCCAGCGTAAGCAGATATCCTTGGGACAGGCACCATATGGGTTCTCTGTAGGAGGAGAGCACGATGTCCTTTACAAGGGACGTACCATGGTACCTGCTGTTTTGCAGGAGGAGGTGCTGAGAGAGTTTCACACTTCCCATGTAGAGGTACATCCTGGAGTGTAGAAGATGTACCAGGATCTCAGACGACAGCACTGGTGGCCGGGTATGAATAAGGTTGTGCCAGAGTTCATTTCTTGATGCCTCACCTGCCAGCAGGAGAAGGCAGAGCACTAGGTACCAGCAGGTTTGGTAAAAACCTTGGTGGTCCCATAGTGGAAGTGGGACAGGATATCTATGGATTTCATGATTGGAAATCCACATACTTCTAGAGGTCACGACTCTATTTGAGTGATTGTCGACCGACTCAACAATTCGGCCCACTTCTTACCCATCAGAGAGCAGGGCTCAGTGGAGAGCTTGGGACGCCTCTACGTTCAGGAGATTGTATGTCTTCATGGTGTGCCATCATCAATCGTCTCCGATCGAGATGCTCACTTTACTTCCCGGCTTTGGAAGGGGTTGCAGGAGGCATTCGGGGTACAGCTACGTTTGAGCACAGCCTTTCACCCTCAGACGGATTTTCAGATGGAGAGGACCATTCAGACTCTCGAGGACATGCTCTGCGCATGTGTCCTCGACTTTGGTCGTAATTGGGAGGATCACCTACCCTTGGTGGAGTTCGCGTTCAACAACAGCTACCACTCCACCATCGGGATGGCACCATACGAGGCGTTGTACGACCAACATTGTAGATCACCTCTGTGCTGGACAGTCCCTGGGGAGTCAGCACTTGTGGGACCAGAGATAGTCCAGGCCACGACAGAGAAGGTCCAGGTCATCCAGGAGTGGATGAGGGAAGATCAAAGCCAGTAGAAGTCTTATGCTGATAGGAGGCGGAGGTCACTGGAGTTCGAGGATGGAGACCACGTCTTCTTGTGGGTCTCACCTTGATGTGGATTATGGAGATTTGGCCGAGGCGGCATGTTATCTTCGTGCTTCATTGGCCATTCCAGGTCCTCAACAGGATAGGGGAGGTGGCTTATCGCCTCGCTCTACCACCTCAGTTGCACCGGGTGCACGGCGTCTTCCACGTGTCTCAGCTAAGGAGATACGTGCACGACCCGAAGCATATCATCGACCATGGCGAGCTGGACATTGATGATGGGGAAACTTTTGCGGAGGCCCCGGTGGAGATCGAGGATCGATAGGAGTGGGTCCTACGTGGATGGTCGATTCCTCTAGTGTGCATCAGGTGGCAGCACGGGAACCTCCAGGAGAGCACTTGGGAGCGGGAGGCTCAGATGCATGCATAGTACCCACATTTGTTCCCTTAGTTTATGATGTATCTTTACGGGGACATAAATCCATGAGGTGGGAGTAATGTAAAGACCCGTAAAATTCAAGGAATTTTTTTTTCTCTTGTTTTTCTTTGGAATTTTACAAGAACGTAGTTTTTGACGGCACCTGATTCTGAGGCCTGGTGTGCCCGGAATCAATTTCCGAAGTTTGGCTCAGGTACGTTCAGTGAACGAACAAGCAGGTTTTCCTAACTTTTGAACCGGTGCTCGGAATCGAATTCCGAGAGCACCGATGGAATCGCAACACTGGTAATTTCTTATGAACGCCTTTTCTAGAGTTCTGTTTTCTCGGGTGAGGTTTTTATTTAATTGGGTTAACTAAAGAATAAAATAAAATATTGTGAAATAGATTTTATTTTTATTCTTAGTAGTGATAACCTAGGCATGGTGGTTGGAGTGGGACCCACTGATATCCTAACTCCTAGGTAGGATATTAGTTAGGTGGGGCCCACACGAGCCCCACCCCTTTATTTCCTTTTACCTCCCATGTGCTTTTAATATGGTAACTCACCCGCACCCCCCCTCTTAAATGCCAAGTCAAATCATTCGTTTAATTAAATTAGTAAACGCCTCATTAATTGGTCAACGCACGTTAATTAAATCATGATCTGTTTTTGAATTTTGAAAACATATGGCATGAGGAATAAAATAAGTTAAGGCCTTATTTTATTAGGTTGTTTCATTATGCGAGAATCTTTGGAAGGGGAAATCTCTAAGTCTTGAAGAACGCCCTTCCTCCTTGAAGAACGCGAAGAACACACCGTCGCCGATGAAGAATTTCGTCCTCCGACGAAGGACGTTGAAGAATGTCAAACCCTTAGAGATCGACGACGCAACACAGTTGTAACGCCCCGATCCTAGTTACCCCGAGTCGGTGCATTATTGGTTAACATTGGCATGATCACAAAACATTAAGTCTCGAAAGACCGATTAGTTTAGTAGTCTTGGAAACACTAGATACATTCATAAGTCTTACATTACATCATGAAGTAAAACAAAACTAAAAAACAACCTTTCTTCATATCCCCTCATACTATCCCTGCAGGTCATTCATAATATACTTCATCACATCCTGGAAAATTAAAACATTGAAAGGGGTGACCTCAGATGCTCAGTAAGGATAAAAATATAGCATAATCTTTCATAAATAAACATAAACATTAAAGGAAATGTATAACTAAAACAAAAGAATTTTAAACATGAACTTAAACATAATATGGCAAAAGTAAAATGAGATAATTCCATTTACTTATTCACATGGATATTCTACTAGTCGAATAATCACATTCAATATCAATAACCACTTTCATAATGATGGAATGCATAATTCCATACTATCGTAACCATGTAGCCAAGGCCTCATGCCAAGACCACAAACAAGATTTTCTCAAGGCCTCGTTCCAAGACACTATTTTGTCTCATGAGACCTTCCGATGCATCGAGGAGCTATAGCGGGCTCCACCCATCACTTATTAATTCCAATGCATTCCTCATATGAATAGGTTTAAACATATCATAAACCATAACATAATCGTATCACATAAAACATGCATAAAAGAAACATAAAATTTCAACATTTCAATCACAAGATATCAATACAACAAATTGATATAATAAAAACATTATCAAAACCATTTTCAATACCAAAATAAAAAAAAATTAAACCTTGGTATTTATTTTTCATTTAAAAAACATTATGGCTTGTAGAGGAAGCCGAAACTCAAATAATAGTCACGGAGGCGGAGAAGTCGTTGTCACCGCATACGTAAGAAAAAACATTCCTTTTTTCATTTAGTAAAAACGCTTCATATAAAAATATTCCTTTTGAATAAAAGTAAAAGTCAATGGAGTTTATACACCGTATAAATGAAATTTGTGTAAAAAAACCAAATATGCCTCAATGAAAGGAGATTGAGACGAAGTCCCTTACAAAGATCTTTTTTTTAAATAAAATAGATCTATTATGTGTATTCACTATAATTACACATAAAGAATGTATAAATACAGGATAGGACAGAATAATATCATGACATAATTTGAAAGTAGGAGATTAACCTAAAGAACGGAAATTGGGTTAAGAAGTTCCCTTACCTCGTGTCCGTCTTGACTCGACCGTTCTTTAACCTCCTGAATAATAAACTAGAGTTAATTTATAATTTATTAATAACCTTTTTCATGTTTATTATTCCTTTTATATCACTTATTACCATGTTATGAACATTATGTAATTATTTATGTTAATAACAGTCGTTTTGTCGATCTTTGTTACTTGAGTCAAAAATAAACTTCTTATAATTACAATTTGTTCATGTGGTAAAATATCCATTATATCCAGAATTATATCCATGATTTAGATATAATATATATCATATATATCAAGTATATACATTCATTCATAATATTACGTAACATTTAGAGGTAAGAAATGAAATGCACTGTTCATGGAGACAGTAAGCCGTACGTACGCATGAATGCTACTTCCATTTCTATTTCGTATTTAATGGAATTAAATCATAATTTTATAAAGGTGTATTATAATTACATTATAATATCATATATAATATCATTTAATCCATCCTTTATACGTCCCACATATGGCATTAACGATTCAAATCACTTTGAGGGGGCGATAGTCCGCACTTCCTAAAATGAAATTATCGCGTTTACCCATAATGGAAATCTTAAAGTATGCCATATATGAGAAATAAATAAGCATAAGGAAAACATAAACATAATATATATATCATATATGAAAATAGTTTCATCAAAATGGCCACCATTAGAGGTGTTAACAGAATATTGAAAAATCATCATTTTGTGAGGCAGTATTTCACCACCCATAGAAACTTAATGTTCTTTAACCATTAGACGAAGGTGTTTGTAAGTTTAAATCGAATAATTATCATCAAAACATCCTAGTATAATGAATATACTTGTGTTTTTACAAAATAAAAGAATAAAAATAGTTTAGGGGGTTGGAGAAGCAAAATAATACAAAACAACATTAGAGAAGACATTATTGTAAAATCGGGTAACTCTTTTTGATTTGAGCCAAAGGATTCCTTGGGAAGACTTCTGCACAATGTGAGGCTTCTAGGAGTAATAGAGAGAAGTTTAGAGAGTATTTGGGTAGAGTTTGTCCAAGCTAAATGGCTTGTAAGTGTGAATAAGGTGGTAGAGGTGGGGGCCTTTTATAAGAGGAGAGGAGGGGAACTCTTGGAAAATAATGAAATATTACATTATTAAGAAATGATTTTCAGATTCTAAAGGCCCCAAAATGATATATTTTGAGGATAAGGTGATAAGGGTTTTAAATATTCCCATAAAATAGGTTTTAGACAAATTTAAGCCTTAGATTTTACATTATCTTTTCATTTTATTTAAATTGTTAATTAATGAGGTAATCGTTGCATCGTCATGGTGTCATAAATAATTTAATTTATTTAATGTCTAAGAATTATAAAAAAAATATCATGATGTAGGAAATATTTTTAGATTTCCGATGAATATTTATAGTATAAAATGTAACTTATATAACCCCATGTAATAGTTGTTTTAGTAAAACAACACATGTTTGGGACAATTTTATTTTTACCTTAAATAAAAAGTTATTATTGTCATTTTCTTACCCATGTGGCTCCATGGGGTCCCCAGGTTGACCCATGGATTGTCTTGGTCGGCCATGACTCATCCAATAAGGGTAGGACAAGTGTAAGGGTATTTTCATATTTTTATAATATCATTTTTTCCTTGAATTTCACTAATTACCTTTAATCGCGATTAATTAAACTTAAAAGCTACTATTCACCAAAAAAATTATTTTAATCCCATTGAACCACATTTTACTACCTAATGACAACCATGTATGTCAGATTTTTGAAAATAAAATCACAGAAGTGGTAATATTTCATTTAAACAAAAAATCAGTTTTTTTAACTAACACTTAGTGGTTTCACTATTTATAAAAAATTGAAGTTGTTCAGAACAATGCCAAAATTTCACCCTAAGCTATAATTGATATTCCGAGTTCAAAAATTATGTCTATTTGAAAAAATTCCAAAAATATAAGTTTCATTAATTAATTTTATAATTATTTCCCGCTCTCACAAAAAATAGTGTGTTTTTAAGAAACAATATATATCAAAAGATTGACAATTGTTTATGTCCAATTTCAAAGTGAAATTAATTCTAATGAACACGATTGGACAAAATGGTAAAAGTATATTCTAATTATACTTTAAAACCACTCAATAGTATAATTTATTACTATAAATTATTTTTATTAAAAAAGTTGTTTTTATTTATTTTTCACTATTCATAATAAAATGGAAGTTCTTAGAAAATTACCAAAAATTCAACATAGGTTAATTTCAATATTATGAATCCAAAAATTAAGTCCATATTAAAAGATAAAATTTATAAAATTTTAAAAATTAGCTATTACTATTCATAACTGCTACTTTGATTGGTCGCGGTGTGTTAGAATCTCGAACTTGCGTACAATGCAAGCTATTGCATTGTTGAAAGAGAAGCGTATCGTGAAAGATCAGAGTGTTACAGTCGTGTACAGTGATGCCGGTGATTCTATTCTCTGCGACGCCTTCTTCTACAAAGTTCTTTCCCACGACGAACATTCATTCGACAACACCTTGAGGTAGGGGGTTTGGTTGAATTTATTTTATGTGAATTATATCCTCGGCATATAATTAAAATGGTGAAAGTCGTTTGAACCTCTAACGTGGTAGGTGCGGACCAACGAACAAGTCTGAACCCAACGTTTCTCTGTTCTTGATGCGCAGAACATTGGGCAGCGATGAAATGGGACCATTGCGGCGATTCGAAGGGTCCGTTGATTGTTTAATTGATGGCGGATCGATGGCGATGATGGAATGGGCCGCATGGGTGATTTGAAGACTTCACAGTGAAGAGCTGGTCCTGGGAGGACATATGGCGAAGACGGCAGGAAAAATGGACCATCGGAGCACGTCCGGTGGTCCGCGGAATGGCCTGCCAGCGCCACGCCGGCACGGCGGCGGCGGCGGCCGGAGGTGGCGGTGCCCGGCGCACCGCCAAAAGGGTCCGTCGCGGCTTCAGTCGCGACGGCAGGTGTCGATCCCACAGCCGCGCAGGACCGAGGGTGGGACGCGGCACTGGGCCATGTCTGCTGCCAAGGAACGACCCCCACATGGGGCCACGGAGAAAATCATGGGGGCAGCCGCCCCCTTTGCGTGGCGGCTCGGCCTGCGCCAAGCCGCCCCGGGTCGGACCGGTCGCACCGGGTCGGGCCGCCCAGGTCGGGTCGGGCCTCGCCGGCGAGGCCAGGCCACACCCACCGGGCCGGGCTGCCCCCTAATGTGCCAGACCAGACCCTGGTCGGGTCGACCCGGTTCGGGCCGACCCATGGGGGGGTTGGGTCGGGGGGACCGGGCCCAAACCCACATTTTCAGACCACTTCGTGACTTTTTCCCATATCATGGGCTACGGATCTCCGATCGATGCACCGTCAGTTGTGATGTGATATTTGGATCGAGATGGTCGTTTCGGTATATTACACTCAAGGTTTCAGAGAACTTTGGGTATGGCCGGGTTGGTTCGAACACGAAACTAACCGGGCCCTCGGATCCGAAACATTATAGCTTTAGCTCCGGACATCTGATTGATGTGTCATCGACTTTGTTGGATTCCTCTTAGTGATATGGACCTTTTGTCTTACTCCACTCTAGGTTTGGATGAAGTTGGAGTGCAGTCGTGTTGGTTTTGACTTAAAACCCAACCGGGCCCCTGGAACAAAAAAGCCAATAACTCTCAGATCGGACGTCCGATTGACGCACCGTCTGTCACGTTGAGTTTCTCTTGTCGAGATGGAACATTGAGATACATCAAATCCGGACTACGTTTCATTTGATGTATCGACCCCTTGGCTCGTGGAGCGGACCCTCCCGGAACAAGCATGCTACGTGTGGGAACCCTAGAGCTGGCTGCGACTGTGACGACCGTACTAAAATAATATGTGGGTTCGACGATGATGAAGACTGCACTAAAATCCTATGTGGGTTCAGCAGCGATGAAGACCGTACTGAAATCCTATGTGGGTTCGACGGAGATGAAGACTGCACTGAAATCCTATGTGGGTTCGGCAGCGATGAAGACCGTACTGAAATCCTATGTGGGTTTGACGAAGATGAAGACTGCACTGAAATCCTATGTGGGTTCGGCAGTGATGAAGACCGTACCGAAATCCTATGTGGGTTCAACGGAGATGAAGACTAAACTAAAATCCTATGTGGGTTCAGTAGCGATGAAGACCGTACTGAAATACAATGTGAGTTTGACGGCAATGACTACTGTTCTTGTATCCTACGTGGGTCTGGCAGTGTCTGACTCTGTTCTTGCTATCCTATGTGGGTCTGGGAGAGTAACTGGTTTAGTATCCTACGTGGTTCCCAGCTTAGATGAATCAGTGGCTATATCTGATCATCTCTATCACCATAGAGGTATATCCTGTGTGAGCTGAGTCTTGACATTTAATCATTATCTTCGATATGATTGACTTGTTTTCTTTTGTGGATTGTGTTGTGCTTTCCTGTCTGGATTGGGTTGTACAATCATGTGTGGACATGATCGAACATGGGCTCGGATGTTAGATCCAAACGGGAAATGATGACTTAGGTATATGTATGGTAATATACCTAAGTAGTGTTGGTTGTTACTTCGTGATTGTATTTTATCCTTTGTGGGTTCTGGGAGACCTTTGGGGTTTTCGGGGTCCCTACTGAGTAGCGTATACTCACCCCTGCACGGGCTATGCCTGCACTACGTTGTGTTGGATGCAGATGACGGATAGCACTGATCGTGGTTGATGCTTGTGGAGTAGTTGGTACCTGGAGGTGGACCATTGGGCGGGACGTACATGGAGCGGACGACTGGACCCATGGAGCTGAGGTGGCTATCTGTACCCACCCTTCAGGTGGGACTTCCAGTGGATGGCTCGACGTTGCTGCTTTACTTTCAGTTGATGTACATTCTTTCCTGTTGTACTTTACATTCAGTTTGGGTTTGTATTCTGGCCCATTTACTTTCTGCACATACTTTTGTAACCAGTTTTTCTTAGTGTTTACTTCTGTTGGCTTACTCTGTGGTGTTTGTTTACTTTATAAAGGAAATGCCTTCCCTTTTTTTGGGATTTATGCCTTTGGTGATAATCTCCATCCCCTGGCCTATGGGAGGCGGGCCTGGGGTCGTCATGGCACGGGCCCCGAGGACGGGTCATGGCAATTAAATCATTATTAGAATATATATTCATAAAATATATCTTTTGTACAAGATATGTAATGTGAAAATGAAAAACTAAAAGCATCGCTTCATTGAGGTAGAAGTCAACACGTATGCGTGAGTGAACATATCATTTTCAAATGGATGGGGATGATATATAAAATGGTTTTCCCTTAATCATAATTATACATAGTATATTTATTTTTTTTAATCTTAATTTTATTATGTATAGAAAATATTTACATTATTTTTAAGGGAAAAAAATATTTTAATGGTTCTAGTTAGACGAATACATCTTCTTTTAGATACCTCCTTTATTATACACCAAAAGCCTTTATATGATAGTTTTAGGGTAAGAACATGGGATATGTAACTAATATAATTGTCATATGATGATCATTGGGGAGGTATTAGATTATTAATGTGTATAAATTTAAGATAATAGGGGAATAGAACAGGTTCCCCTTTATAATTGAGTGGAGGGAGATAAATGGATTTACTAATAAATATTTAAATAATGTAAAATATAATTGTGTTTAAAGATTCAAAAAAAAGTAAATAAATTTTAATATAGGATCCTTTAAGGTTGAAATATATTCAACCATTAATATTAATATAGCTTTAGTATAATATGTAATATTATCTATTAGTTTAGTACCCCCAGTAAACATGTCATAAAGCTAACTATTGTAAAAAATATCATTTTTACTGTTACTATATCCAAAATAGAAACCTGAATAATTTAAAAAATTATTAAAATTATAATTTTTTAATAAATTTTATAAAATTATCTTTTTATAATTGGTATAAATCCATTTTATAATAATAATTCAATGAAAACTGTTATTAAAAAAATTTAAACATAAAGAAAATTTTATTGTTATTCCATATCCAGTATAAACATGTACATTATAATTACCATTTTTCATTATAAATATATAATCTTCAACTTCCAATAAAATAATTTATAAATTGTTATAATTTAAATTTATTTTGATTGGAAACATGTTTCATCTATAAAATCTTTCCTTCTCAAAAAAATAACTTCTTACCATAAAATGTGATTATTTTCATTTAAATTAAATTAATAACAGTTGAATTGATTTAATACATGTTTAAATAATAATTTTTCATAATTTATTCAGTTATATTAATAATAAAACAATCTTATATATAGGAAATTATTTCCATAGTAAATAATAATATTTTAATAGTATAACATTGTTAATTTAAACTTGATGATGTGTGCTATGAACGCTATCAATAAAATGAAATTAAATTAAGGACCAATTTATCAAAAAATCATAGGGAGTTATATTTTCCCTCAATATAATAATTTCTCCCTTGAAATTCCGTTACAATGTTAGAAAAAAATAAGGATTCTTTGACCTTATAACATCCGATGGTTCACATATATATTTTATAAAAACAATTCACCACAATAATTTAAAAACGCGAGTGTTATTGTTCAACATGACTTTATATAATTAATATATAATATCAATTGGTTATTCATTATTATATATATCATTTTTTTATGTCTGTTTTGTTCATTCAATGTGAATAATTTTGTATTTACCACATTTGGAGAGATACATGGAATAAATTGTGTTCTTGAGAGTGATTCAGTTGAAGCATCAACGATAAGAAACTAAATCGATATAATCAAAAATTTCCATTGGTCCAATACATATAATGGTCAAGTTACCTTATTACCCAATCACATAATATTTTTTCAATGATATATTCATAGGAATACCTTTCCAAAGTCTTTGAAGGCTAAATCATACAGAATATTGTCGACCAAACATTTTTTTCAACTCTCACACACCCTAATGTGTTTCTAAATGACAATACTATAATTTTCCATTTCATTATATATCTCATGTATAAATAAAATTATATCTCTAACTTCATTATATAACATTTAGTTCAATAGTTCTTTTTAAATTTGGATTCCTAAGGATCCATCAGAAATCTCATGTGAATGATATTGTTGTAAGAAAGATAAACTATATTGTGGTGTTTCACAAACCATAATTTGTAATGAAAATTAGAATATCTCACCAAATAATATATGGATTTAATAGTCTTGTCATGATGAGTATCTATCTAATTATTATATGTTATACTAAAGTTAAAATTCATATTGAAATATCACTGAATACTTTTCAGTAATATGATGTTAAACCTTAGATCTTGATTTGATTAAATATAATGTGTTACTCCATGAAACATTATATATTCCTGAATAAAATACTTGAAAATATTATTCATAGAGAAATATTATTCAATGGAAAAAATTTACTAATTTCAAAAGAGGATTGACTATAATCAGGATAACATTTTTCTCTAATGGTTTTTTGGATTTTGATAGAAAAATACATGATAATGTTTTCCCATTTCCATTTTATTATGTATAACAAACCATAAAAATTAATGTACAAATATGACATTTTATGTGATTAATATTCAATAAAAATCATAATGAACCAAGACTTAATTTTATTGGACTAGAATCATTGGAATAATGGAATAATAATTTTATTTTATGAATGTAAAGTATATAATATCTGATGAAGTTCATCATAAATAGTACCCTTGATAGACCTATCATACTTAATATATTTCTTTATGACCAGAGAAAAAATTTGTAAAAAAGGATGAGAACGTATTCTTAGTGTGGGTAAACATAAGGGATATCAATATAACATTTAAAATCAGTCCCTATATATAATAGGTCATAGTCTTGTGTCATGACATAAATCATCAAGTTTCACAAGACATGAATCATAAAAAAATCAATGAACATGATCACTGATAGAATAAAATTTCCCTAAGACATAAGATTGTGGAATACTAAAAATGAATAGATAATCATTTCCATAGTAGTTAATGATTATTTCTAATACTCTCTTAATAGATTTGCATTACTACACAAACATCACTAATAGTGAATATTCACTCCTAAAAATGACATAGTGGATAGATCCCCTTACTGAACTTGGTTCACCCACACTCATGTAATATTTATAACATGTGATATGAAAAAATTTCAAATGCATTAGATGTATATATTGGTCCAAACCCACCTATTAAATAATAAAAACTGTACATATTGGTCACACAAAATTATAAAAGTTCATCATTTCCTATCCCATGGAATAATATTTTATTCATAACTATTTCATTATTTCATAACATGTGGAAATTAATTGGGTTTCAAAGGCATTTCATCAATTCATCATAGAATATCTTGTAGAGAAGGTATATGTTTACTTAATATAATCTCATCATAACAGTTAAAATTCCCATGGAATGATAATAATGGTATCATTTTATCATTTCCATATAATATATTATGAAAAACCAATGGAATTTTTCATAGATGAATTTTTTTTTGAAATAACCACATTAATATTTCCCGAGTAAAATCCCCTTTTTTAAATTTGAAATAAATTGTTTAGAATTAAAAAATTACCAATATATAATAGAAATTATATTATATGAATGTAAACCATAAAATTATAATTTAACTTATTAATCACTAACCAGTCCTGATGATGATGAATTCTGTTTAAGGAGTTTATGTTAATAGAAAATATTCGATTAAAACATTTTTAATAAGTAAACAAGTACATCATTCTAAAATTAAATTAAGATTAATTTCATACCAATTTTAACTCATCTTTTATGGTAATACATGAATTTAAAAAAATTATTATAATGTTAAAATCATTTTTTAAAACATTTCTATAAATAATGGATATTGATTAAAATTTATTTTTGGTGAAATAATGAAATAAAGTGTGTTTTTCTTGAATAACCATTTTGTCACTTCTCATAAAATTTATTGGAAAATTAGTGGAAAAAATTTAATCCAACTACATTACTAAATGATTATAAATTTAATGGTTTAATTTTTTTAATCATAATAATTCATTAGTGGAAATTAATCATAAAAAGACAAGATAAATAATGAGATTGAAACAAATAAACCCTAACCTCATGTTTAAATTCGTTCAAACTTGTTTGAAAATCCACTAAAAATATAAATATTAAATATATTTCATAAATAAAATCATATATATATCATTCCACATCTTATTTAAATATTTCAATTTTCACCCATTTTATAAATATTCACTATTAAAATGAATTTTTTTATAAATACTTCATTTTTCATGAATGGTTTGATTTGTTAGTTTTTTCCTTATAAATTTTTAATGGATCCATCATATACATATTTATAATCATTATTTAAATAAATATATATATATATAATAATTTATAAAATTAGTTATACGAATATTAATTACAACGTTCATGGAGACAGTAGGATGTACATATTCAGAAGCACTCTATTCACTTTTTGAAGAATGAAACAAATAATGGAAAATAAAAATTAACCCTTAAATAATCATTATAATATCATATATATAATATATATTCATCGGGTATTTCCATATTACCATCCATGTATCTCTAAATTCAAAAACATATTACATTACTTCATCGATGTGGTAGTCCAGACATACACTTAACAAACATTATCTTTTTCCAAAAGATTGGAAGTCCAAAAGATAGATATTATTTTATCTTTGTTGATGAATATTAATTTAATGAATATAAAATTTATCCTTTATATATATATCATAATAACAATCGATGAAATATGGTGATGAAAAATGTAGTGTGCGTCTATTTCAATATTGTAAGACTTACATGAGCACGAGTGATACTTTCAGTTCAAATGTGTTTGGATAGATAATGGATACTGTTCATTTAATATTCACACTAACATTGTAGTATATTTTTTATAATTAATGTGTAAATTTGTGGAAATTAATGTAGATATAATTGAGGTAAAAAATATTTAATAATAATGTGGATGGTTAAGCCGATTAACTCTTCTTTGAATAAACATATTTTAATATCCACTTAAGAATTTTAGGGTTGGTATATTATATTGAAACAAAACTATAAATCATGGATATAGTACTTAGATGGTATTTCATAAGGTTTAGTTCAATCTAAAAGGATTAATGTGGGCTGATGATGAGAAAGGAGGGGTGTCATTTTATATGGGAGGGAGAGGACATAATTGGAAATTATAAAACTATGAAAATATTATAAGAAATTTTCAAAATGAATTCTTTTAAATAGTCAAGAATATATATAAAAAATTTAATGTTTGAAATATAATCAGCTAATGAAATTTTATTGGTTTTTTTGTGATTTTAATCTTTTATTTTTATTAACCAATTCATTAAAATATATTTATATTAACCATTATAACAACTGTTTCAACATTTTTAGGATTTGAATTTTAGCATAAATGGATAATGGGTATATAAATATGACATGGATGATATGCTTATTAATATTACAATAATATATCTTAAAATTTGAAAATTATAATTTTTTAATAAATTAATAAATTATAACTTATTTTATAATATCATTAATACACCTTTTTCAAAATATAATTTAATATGACATTACTAACTCTGGTAAAAAATAATTAACTAAAATATAATCTTTTTAGAAACCCTTATAATTAATATTTAACAAAAATAATACTTTTAATATAATAATTCACTTATCTAGTATTAATATTTATATTTTTAATTACAAATTTTAATTACTATGTTAATTTTAAAAAAAAAATGTTTGTGTTGTGTTTACATTTATGTAAATAATAAACTAATAAAAATATTAAAAAATAATTATGATAAAAAAATTTAAATATATTTAATATAATCATTTATATTTTAACATAATCTCTTTTCATCATTATGTACAATCTTTAACATATTAATTCCAAGAGAGTGACATTATTTATTTATTTTTTTATAAAATAAATATAAATTTCATTATAATTAAAATACGGAACCAAGTGACAATATATTCAAGATATGTATGTAAATTTTAAAAATAAATTCATAAAATTGAATAAAATAACATGTTAGGTTAATTTTAAAGCATAATCCCAAATTTTGATCCATATTTTACAAGTTCTACCCACAATGGGGTTTAAAAATTTCACACTAGTTACTATTCATATAAAAAATAAAACTGATCTATTTAAAAATTTTCAACATCTAAATCCAATTATAAAATCCATTTTCCATAATTTTACTTTTAATTTTCTTTAAAATTAAATTTAAAATATGTTTTCAAAATTTGATCAAACAATTTTTTCAAAAAAATACATTTTAATCATAAATACGGATATATAAACCTCTCATCACTCCATCCATCTACAATAACATTATTATTTCAAAAACACCTTTAAGGTAAAAGTGATAAACCACCCAGTTCAAGCATCATGAGAAATTACAGAACCGTTGAAAAGAAATTTGATCCTACTAGAAGCATTATCCTTAAAATGTTTCCAAGAGATAGAGGATGTCTATGTGTCTGGAACATCGTCTAATATGTCTTCAAAATGAGATACCATCTTGTACAAAGTATACATGTACTCCTCTTGATTAATTTTACCATCATTGTAACCCTTATAAATATATGATTTTTCTTGTCAATCCATGTGCTCTGCTCTTCATTGGTTGCTACTTTAAGAAAACTTCCCATCATCTTGTTAGCTTCTTCATCAAAGGCATTAATCACCAAAATACATTCCACTATCTCTTCATCCGAATGTAAAAGCCGAGCAAAGAATTTCTCATGGGCCGCACCTGACTCCCACAATTTAAGGGACACAACACCATGATCCGAGGACTCAGAGTGGCCACCAGAGGTTTTGGAGTCACCTTCAATCGTCCTATCCTTCGACTTTTTGACAGATCTTATTTCCATTGGGAGAGGTAAGTTTGAATAGTATTTTATCCCTTTATGCTTCATGTTTTTCCTCCTCCTTTGGACGAGAGGACCTCTATCATGAATTTCATCAGCAGTATCACCTGGTGAGAACTCAGCAGACTCGTCACTGGACACCAACTGCTCATCAGTCTGAGCTACATTTATGTCCTGAACGAGATCATTATTCATCAGTCCTTCAAAGAGGTTGCCCACCTTAATATCTCAAACCTCCCTCCTTGGGCTAGAATGTATTGGTAGACCACCCCAAGTGTCATTCTCTTATCCCTTAACACCTAATAACTCTCCCACTCTTCCAATCATCTGAGATTTACCTGCTTCACTAGAACAACTTCCTACGCGCACTTCCTCTGCATAAGAAGAAGTCAAGGGCGTCATAGATCCTACAACTGTTTCCATCACTATCTCAACATCCACAAAATTGCCACTGTCACATAGCACTTCCCATCCTTCACTTACTACAAGCATCACATCAGAACCCACCTACTTCGAAGTATCATACATAGGAACCTTAGGACTTGGGTCCTTGCACAAGCAATGGAGTTCCTCAGCCACCAATGGGTTGCCCCCCTATGACCCACCTTGCACCACTTTAACAACAATTGAGGCCGCTCATTGACTCTGGACAGACACACCCTCAACACAACCCAACCCCACTGCTAATTTCCACTGAACACACATCCTTTTGAGGATGGGATTCCTTCCTCCCACATCTGTAGACATCCAAAAGGTGTCCCAGTTTTTTATAGAAAGAGAAAAAGTCGAACCATGACTCATAGACAACCGATTACTTGGGACAAAACTCTTCCTCCATTGTAATCCACACGAACATGGGAGGAATTTTGGATACATATATTTCTACACATATATGGGGAAAAAATGGGTGACAAAGAGCTTTGGTTCTAGAATCAGCACACAGAAATCTACCGACACGGTTTCCAAACATTCTCAAAATCACTGGATTTTGAAGCAGTAAGGGATGTTTCGGGAAACTAACCCAAATCACAGTTGTATAGGAGTATCAATTCATGTGGAAATAATACGACCATCAAAAGAGGTAGAACTGAAATCCATTGTAGCTGCGCAGAGCACTGGACCAAGCCTTCACTAGATCCTCCTCTGATGCGAATCAAATTAGAATGTTTCTGGAGTCAAGAAAACCCAATGTTGCTCTATCTTGTAATCCCCTATACCCATAGATGCATCTATCGAATTAATCCACAGAAGTAAGCCTCTGCTTGAAATGTGCAATCAGGGAATGATTTAGAAGGCCCGAAGCCTCGTTGAACATAGATGTCGAGAGCGAAAGGTTTAGAAATCTATTAAGAAAATCTGGTACTTTAGGGCAAAGAGAAACCTGGGGAAAAGGTGGATGAGAGTTAGGGTTCGAGAAAGGTGAGAAGCAAGAAGGCGCTCTCACGAAGGACATCGGATGTCCCTCCCCGGTGGGGGAGGAGGGACCAGATCAGAAGACACCACCATCACTGAAGGGGGAGAACCCTCACGACCTCCAGGCAGTATCATTCCCTCCCATCACTCAAAAAACACATTATCTGAGTGTTAAAATAATTGACTGAATATATACTATATAATTTTTTTTAAATCACTCACTAATAAGGGTTTATTTACTTTTTTATGATTAAAACACATTTCATGCATGAAAATGTTTTTTTCAAAAAAATTTCTCATTCATTTTCCAAAAAAAATCCATTTAAAATTAATTAGAAACCAAATATTTAATAATAGAATTATATATATAATTAATTTTTCATAATTAATTTTTTCATACACATATCCATTGATCCAAGGCCTAGGATGTAACTACAACATTATATAATGATATTTTTCATGAATATATTGTCTTCTTTGTTCTCATTATTGCATGTATAGAATGAAGTCAATGGAAACAAATTATAAAGAACTATTTCACAAAATTTTTAGATATGATATTATAACCCCCATAAAATGAATTTCTCTATTTAAATTATATCACATAGATAAAAAAATGATGATATCTATGTTTCATTTTATCATTGGACTCCCAATTAGCTTCATTGAATTTTAGATTACTCCAAATAAAATTTATAATAGGGGTGGATTTTTTATGTTGATCTTTTCTATCTTATCTGATATTTCAACATATCATTCAACATAGAAAAGATCAGGATTTTGAATTAAAATTATTTATTTTAGTATATGTGAAGTATCATGTATTTACATTCTCGTTAGTGATATATAAATCATATGATGTACTTGAGAGAGGTTCAGAGGAAGTTCCAATTAATAAGATAACATCCCAACTTCATAAAATACATAAAATAGTAAAATATAATTATGTTCTATATTTCCATTAATTTTTAATCTCATAACATTTATCCATATAGAAATTAAGAGAATCATATTCTCACCAACATCAACTTTATAATATTTTTGATTATCATCAAAACTTTTATATTGACACAGATATTCCATAATGTTCTAATTAAAGTGTAATAATTTCGATATTATTTCATTATTTAGATCATGTTGTAATAAATCTCATTATGTAATTTTTTCATATTATGGTTCTACACTCCATTCCATGGAGTTCTTCGTAAGGATACATTTTAATACTTTCGTTAAAGTAGTTTTTGTAATAGAACCTGACTTGTGAAAGTTATTGATCCCAATAAAATTTGAAATAATAATAAAAATATGTCATAAATTATTATAGTCATGAGACGGTTTTCTTATGTTTATCATATCATTACATATGACTTTCTTTACAGATAATCAGCTTTAGGTCTATATCATTTGATGAATACTCCAAAAAATCAAGGTTATCCTCATATAACAATTTGATACAATATAATGTTGAACTCCATGAAACTATTACACTTCTTTAAATTATATTACATTGTTATTTTGAATAAAAAAATTCTGTATAATATAAATGAAGTTTACTAAATTTTTAAGGTGAGTATCAATATCCTATATATCAATATGGAAATTATATGATTTGGGTATCCCAATAAAAAATTATTAGTGATGTTATACCAATACGATTTTTTCATGGGAAATTTTTTTAACATCTCGATAGACTTTTTATCTATATTCATAACATGTTGAAACCCATGCATCATGATATATACTCTTAAATATATCAATTTTTTCATCTCACCAAAAATATCATTTTATATACATAAACCTACATATACTCCTAGAATGATTATAGAAATATGAAATGTGAAACACTTTAATCAACTCATTCAAATTTGTTATGGATGGAACAAATAAACATTAAATAAATGTTTTCATTCCATCATAATCATGGATAAACTCAAGACCATTTTTCTCTGTCACTTGTAGATTCATATATTTCTTCTTTTTCTCTTTAATCTTCTCTTATATAGATGAGTTAAATTTGATTTGAAAAAAAAATGGATCAATAAACATTAATATTTATATATCAATTATTGAAACTCATGATATTTGAGATATTTTATAATCCTCCTCAGATGTATTCTACCATGATCCTTTTAACTTAGTATATCTTCCTAATTGTTCTATTTCCAAATATAGTATTGTATTAAGTAGTAATAATATTTATTCAACGGTAGTGATTTTATCTTGGAAGTATTAAACTATTTCTTTGTGAATATATATATTAATAATTTATTATTCGATTATATATCACACCACTCTATATAAAAATAATTTCTACATATTTTTAATTAATGAAAAATCATAGATAATTCTCAATCATACCATTGTAATTATTTCATGAACATTAAATTTTTATGAGTCATATGAAACAATAACATAACTGTTCATTAGAATGCATCCTAGTCTAATATTTGATGAATCACAATAGATTAAAAACCACTTTCCATTGTAGGGTTTTTTTATAATATACATGTAGACTAATATTCTTAACATTTCCATTACATTATAATCCTATTAATTTATCCAATAAAACTAAATCCCAGCAATGTAAACATGTTTTTTGGACTATAAATTCCTAAGACGTTTTCCACAATGCACAATTAATATCCAACCAATCAAATAAAACTATAGATCTCAGACATATTTTTTTTTGGGGGAATTTTTCAATAAACACTTCCACTTATGTATCCTCTAATATACCCTCATTTGAGATTATATGTCCCATAATTGAAATTTTTTTCTCCATATATTCTATCATTGTAATTTTTTTAATATATATATATATTCTAATTCAAAAGGGTTGTTGAAATAATCATAAAAAAATCCTCATGATATTTCTTGGATATTGAATATATAATAACATCATCTATAAATACTACCAATAACATATCGTGGTAATATCTATTGAAAAAATTCCTTCAATCCCTGATGATAGTGACAATAGTAGTTTAACCAAGTTGAATCACAATAAATCTATAGTGTACATACAACATTTTGAAGGATGTCAAGATTGTACACTTCCTCCTAGCCCTATATTGATGATAAAAAAAGTCAATTTCTATCATGGAAATGTATTGAACTATATATAACTAATGAAATAAATATTCTATACGTTCTAACAAATATTTTTTTTATATAGTTCTTGTTATGATTTCAATAATCAATTTTGAGTCACAAATATGAATCATTATACTCAATGAAAATAATATGTCCACACCAACGTTTTTTTAATGTCCATAAAAATTCCTAATAGTGGTCCAATTAGAGTTTTATCTTTAGATCCAATTACCCAATCAAGTATATTATAAATTTCATCTTTAATATAGATCCATCAACAGGTATGACATACATCAATAACTAAAACCCAATATTATGTGGTAGTCTAGAAAACTATTTTCAAAAAATATAAATAAACTCTAGAAATATAATAAAATTGGTGATGTTGTCATTATCCATAAAAATATTAGAAAAAAATTCCTTTTAAATAAAAATCTTGACTCATTAAAATAATGAAATTTCTATTGGAAGATAATATTTACATCACATAAATAGATGATTATATGTTTGTTCAGAATTTCAATCATGACATACCTTCCAAAAAATATGTTATGGACCTTATTTAAAAGAATCAAATAAATTCCAAATGTAACATATAATTCAAATTGATTGAAAATAATGAGATATATTGGGATAACATTTCTAGAAACATCATTTATTGAATAATCATAAACTTCACATGAGATCATTTTTTAATAGTGGGGTTCAAATAATAATTCGACATCTAAAAATCGAGCTGGTATTTTTATTCCCACATCCAATTCATAAGAATAAAATAAGTTATTATATCTAGAATGATAAATTCAACTTTGTTTTTATATGGGATGAAACATAAACCTTTTGCTAATTCATTATCCCCTACATCAATAGTGATCACATTGGTTTTCTCTTTTCCTCAAGGATTATATTGGTTCTGACAACGGTCATTGTCTTTATCATTCATATATGTGAAATTGTAATCATAATTTCTAAAAATATTTCATTAGTAACACTAATGTTAATGTTGTTCATTCTATTGAAGTTTTTGAAAATTCCTCTGATTAAAATACCTCTCAACATCACAATTAGATTTGATGTCCTAGTGACCTTTCTTTTTAAACTAAAAACACTTACCAATCCAAATGATGAAAATTTTATCCATGTTTCCCATTATACATTAGGAAAAAATATTCATTATCTTCTTTTATCCATGGTTTTTAATTTTTCCTTTTCATTCCATTTTCTTTTCTAGTCAAAACCTTGACATTAAAGGGTAAAACATACCACTATTTCAACATTGATAGTACATAAAATGATTTCCTCATCAATATTGTTTTATGTTATGGAAAATTTAATTTATAGGCATGGTATTAAGACACTAGTGAATAGATCAACCTTGATATCAGGTTAGATTATAGTAAGAAAAGCATATATCACATGATGTTAAAAATTTTCCACATATATTCTAAGGGCTTCATCATCCTTCTATTGTAGCTCAATGAATTATTTCTTTATTTTAAATTTCAAAACTATGATGGAATAACTAATTAAGAAAGGTATATTGAACTTATCTAACACATGGGAGTATGTTTATTCTTATTGGATCATGGTCTCGATAAGAATACCCCATTAATATACACAATGTTTCTAAGTAAAAACCAAGAAAATCATTTTTTGGTTCTATGCATTGGATAATGGAAAATATCCTTTCATTTGTAGCAATCCATTTTTAGAAGTTAGTCGACCATTCGAACCACTAAAATATGGTTACATATCATATTAAATGAGTCAATGAGTATTTTTTTCCACTATTGGAATTTTAGAAGCTTTACATTATTCATATCATGATACTATTATGTATGAATATAAAAACAATTTCTCCCAAGAATGGATAACATTTGGTTACCCTAGTAGAAAATTTATATATTTTCAGATATATTCATGATTAAAATGATTCATTTGGGCCCAGTGAATGACTAAACCCAAAATCATATTGTGTCTAAGAAAAATCATATTTCGGAACCACATAATCATGAAAAAACTCTTAATATATTAAAAAATAATGGAACAAAATTTATAGTATATGAATGCTTTAGTTTATTAATGTCCCTAAATGATCCTTAAAAAATCATTATGATATTATGATATACATAGAATTAACCCCTACATTCTCAAAAAACATCTCATATTAGATTACAATAGTAACTAAACAATCATATAAAACTAATTATATTGAACTATAAATTTCATACCATAATATTAGATTTTATTAGATGAATATTCAATATATTACATAATTTTCCACAAATGAATCATGAAGGCCTTATATCATTAGAAATATTGATATATAAAAAAAATCATAATTAATCATCATTATCTAAAAATATTTTAAATATATCTATTATCTTTTTTTGAGAAATCGTACATAATAATTTTCTTCATTACCATGGGAGAGGAAACATATGAAAGGGTTTTCTCAGATTATCAGTAAGGAAAACCAAGAAGGATATTAATAGAAAGTGATCACAAGGGTATGATATCATGAGACAACCATTTTAAAAATATAACTTTCATATCACAAATAATAATATTGAATCATGGAATAATCATAGAGATTAATTAGTGATGAATCATATTGCATTAAATAACTTGAACCATTAGATCATAACATTGGTATTAGTCATAATTGTGTAATATAAAAAATCATTGAAAATCATTTCCTTGGTTGTAAATAATCACATCCAGGTCTATCATATTTTATTTTTCTCACTCCCAAAACCATCATAGTAGTGATGGTTCACTCCAATGACTATTATAATTGAAAAATTCTTATACTAACCTATGTTCAATGAAAATTCATTCCCTATTTTTTTCATGAGATATCTATCATTATCAAATGAAATGGAGGAATATATAATACTGGGCCAACCAATAACATAATTATAATCATATATATATATATATATGTTCCAAAAAATAGAATACATTAATCATATCATTACCCATGATAAATTAATGGGTTTCATAACAATTTCATTTTAGAATAACCCATAGAAAAAATAGGTTTCATAAAAACTTCATAAAATTATTATAGTATAACCCATGGAAAAGGATTGGGTTTCATAAAAAACATTTCATAATAAAAATTAAAACCCCAAATAATGAAAACTAATTTGATCATTGGAATGAACCCTAATTAATACATATGTAATACCAAATTATTTAATTTGAGATTGAATTTCTTTGAAAGATTCGCAAGAATATTTTCTAACTAAATTCGAATTTTTACTTTTAAAACAAATAATAAATATCAATATAATTCCCAAATACATAGAGAAAAATTTTATTTTAATAAAACCGTGAAAATATATATTGGACTATTTAAACCATTGAGCATTTATGATGGAGGGAAATTCTGTTTTTTATAATATAAAATTAATAATTCCTCTTACTCATTTGTAAAAATTTAAAAAGTACCTTTTTTGAAAAAATCCAGGAATATTTATTTTATTCATTTTTTTTAAAAAAATAACCAGTACATATTTCATAAAAAAAATCTAAGGACAATATTATTGAAATTTCCTAATTGTTTTTAGAATTCATGGAGATATGTGAAAACTGATTTTTGATTCAAGAGATAATTTGGGATTGTATTTTATAAAAACACAATTTCAGTCACATAAGATCATAAAGAAGGGAAATGAAAAAGGAAACTTGTAATATCAAAATATTACTAAAGGATACGAAAAATAATGTGTTATTAGGATATATTATAATATTTAATATTTTTAACATAATATTAAACATTCCCGATAAATAATGAGACTGAACATAAAACCTCACCTCTAGTCTAGTTTTCATTGTATGTGTTTGAAAAACATAAATAAAAAATATAATGTTATTATATTTATGTCAAATAAACCTAATCACATATCTATATATATGTATTTTACTATATTTGTTTTTGATGTAATATTTTATCACCGGTTTTTTAGACTCTTATTAGTAAAATTGGTTTTCTAGGTGATATCTTCTTCATTCTCCCTGAAATCATTGGTTTGTTAGTTTTGGTTGTTATTAATTCATAATGATTAAATTGTTTCTACAATGTTAATAATGAAACGTATATTATATTAATTTAATATATATATATATATATATATGTAACACACTAAGATTTCATAATACGTTAGTTCTTCAATGTAATTCAATAACTTACATTACACGCAACATCGAGTTCAAGCGCACCACGACTCACCAAACTTGCCATTCAAAAGCAGTTAGGAATATAATTAATAGAATTTTAAAATTTATATAACCCTTATAATTTTAGAATCCATATTATGATTTTCTTAGAGATAATGTAAGGACAAATTCATTTATTTAAGATAAAAGAAGTATTTCTTAAAAAAAATGCAATTTTACAGCCTTTTCATGGCGAACCTTTTTTAAATCCAATATTTGAAAACATTTATATATTATATTTGACAAAATAAACTTATTCTTTAGAATATAGACATAATAATTTTGTTTTAATAAATTTTTGGTGTTTTTCTGATAACTTTTATATTTGGCTGAATAGTGAAAAATATTATATTTTAACTTAAAACAACTTTTTAAATAAAAATAATTTATAATGTTAAATTATAAATTTTAATAGTTTATAAGTATAAATAGATTATATTTTTACCATTTAATCCAATTCTGGTCATTTTATGAAATTTAACTTTGAGATTGGACATAACCAAGTGTCAATCTTTTGATAGATATTGTTTTCATAAAAACACGCTTTTTGGTTTTGACAACGGGAATTAATTTTAAATTAATAAATGCAACTTATATGTTTTGAATTTGGTAAAATAGACTTCATTTTTTAATTTGGAATATCAAAATTAGCTTAGGGTGAATTTTTGATATTTTTCAGAAAACATTCAATTTTTTAGGAATAGTGAAAAACACTAAGTTATTGTTTAAAACCAACTTTTTATTTAAACAATTATTTATTTTTTCTAAATTTTGCTTAAGAAAAAATAGATACATAATATTTATATATGTTCAATGTAATTAATTGGAGTTATTTTATAATAATTTTAGATATATAAAAATTTTATTGAACTTTTCACCGTCTTTTACCCACCTCCAAGGGGAATTTTCAAATTTACATAAAACATATTTTTATCGCATCTGTGAGTTAATTTTTGAAAATCCAAGAGACACGGTTAATATAAAGTAGAAAAATGTGATTCAATAAGATAAAAATATTTTTTGGTGAATATTAACTTTTTAATTTTATTTACCACGGTTTAAAGTAAATCAGGTAATTAAAGGTAAAAATGATATTATTATTACCCTATCACATGTCCTAATTCAATTGGATAAGTATAATTTAAAAAAAAACCTTAGAAACAAAATATAAACCACTTTGGTTATCTTGTATTAGATTAGGACATTATTATTATTTAATTCAAAGAAGAGTTAAAAGAGTTAAAATCAATGTTTAATAACTAAATCATTTTTAATATAGGGTTACACATAAGATAAATTCTACTATAAATATTAATTAGAAATATAAACATATTTCCTACATAATTGTATTTTATTTATATTTTTTATACATTAAATATTTAATTTATTAATGACACAATGATGATGCATTAATTACCTAATTAAAGAAATATTAAAATAATTGATATTATAATTATCCAAATAAATGTAATTTGAGACTTTTTATGATTTAAACTAATTTTATAGGTTAATATGACATATTAGGGTTGGTTAGATTAATTTTTTTCGAAGTAATAATGCTGTTATGAATTTAGAAAAAACAAAATACCAAATAGTGTCAAAATTGACAAAAAAGAGTTTTTAAATCAAATATTATATTATTAATTGATATTATATTCCTAAAAATATACAGTTCTGTCAGAGGACTTATATAATTATATTTTTATCATTAATGAACCACTTGTGGTCCTCTTATAAGTATATATTATGTTTATTAACCATATAATATAAGCATACAAAGAGAAATGGTAAATGTCAAACTATTTAACTAACAGTTAAATCTAAATGTTAACGTTAATATAGTCACCCAAACCTGTCTAAAACCTATTGATCGAGTGGTTTTCAACCCATCCCCACCATAGAATTTAAATAATACACATTGGAGCCATTATAAACCGAAAATTATTTTATTATAAAATAATATTTTATTTTTTTAATATGGTGCCCCTCTCCCCTCTTTAAAAAGGGCACTTCCCCTTCACTCAAATTCACACCTTCAAAGCCTTTTTCATGGGCCAACCCCTGCCCAAATATCCTAAAAAAATCTCTCACTTAATGTAACATCCCAGGTAATTAAAGAATAAAGAATTATCATATTTATTAATATTTATGAATTAAATATTAATTTTAATTAAAAGGGGTTTCTACGTTCGATAGCGTACTCGATACACAACGATGAGTTTCTTTGAAAACTTACGTTGCACACAAGTAATAAAATAATATTATTTTAAATGTTAGTTAACAAGTATCTGTTATACTGGCGGGGAAGGATAGAAATAACTAAAATATGAATATATATGTTTTTAAATGTTTTTACATTTACCCAATAAAAGATAAAGGCTTAAAATAAGGAAAGAGTTCAATTTTAGGCATGTATACCCTAATTTTCACTAAGGGTTCACTTATCACCTTTTGACGGCGAACCGTCATTAAATATAGTTTTTATCAATCTTATAAATTCTATTGGACCAAAAATAACTTTTCTTTAGAATCGGGACATCAGAATTTACTTTGTGTAAATTTTTGGTATCATTCCGATAAAGTTCTTTTTTTAATGAATAGTGTAAAATGTTGTATTTTAATTCAAAACCTCTTTTTAATATAATTTATTTATATGATTAGATTATCTTTTTAAATGGTTTTAAAGTGAAATTAGAAAATATTTTTACCATTAAATCCAATAGTACTCGTTGGAATTAATTTCACTTTGAAATCGGACTTAAACTAGTGTCAATCTTTTGATACTTATTGCTTCATAAAAACACGCTATTTTCTCTAACAGCGGGAATTAATTATTAAATTAATCAATGTGACTTATATGTTTTGAATTTTGTAAAATAGACATCATTTTTTAATTCTTAATATCAAATATAGCTTAGGGTGAATTTTTGGTAATTTTCTGAAAAACTTCAATTTTTGATGAATAGTGAAACCACTAAGTGGTGCTTATAAAAACTGATTTTCCGTTTAAAAGAAATTTTGCCATCATTGTGTTTTGATTTTCAAAAATCCGACATACATGGTTGTCATTAAGAAGTAAAATGTGGTTCAATGAGATTAAAATAATTTTTTGGTGAATAGTAACTTATTAAGTTTTTAATCGTGATTAGTGGTAATTAGTGTAGTTTAAGGTAAAAATAATGTTTTAATAATATGAGATGAGCTTGAAACATGTCCTAACCTCATTGGATGTGTCATGGACGACCAAGACAATCCATGGGTCAACTTGGGGACCCCATGGAGCCTCATTGGTTGGGAAATGACATAAATAACTTTTTATTTAATGTAAAAGTAAAAATGACACAAACATAATATGTTTTACGAAAACAATTTTTACATGGGGTTATAAAGATCATATTTTTGATTATAAATAGTCATTGGAAAGATAGAAAGCTTTCCTACATCATAGTATTTTTTTATATAATTTTTAGACTTTAAATAAAATAAATTATTTATGACATCATGATGATGCAGCGATGACTTCATTATTTAATGATTTAAATAAAATGGAAAGATAATGTAATATCTAAAACCTACACATGTCCAAAACTTATTGGATGAGAATATTTAAAAGCCTTATCATCTTATATTCTAAATATATCAATGTGGGACCTTAGAAATTCGAAACACTTTTGAAAATAAAATAATAGTTTCATGATTTCCAAAAGTGCCCCTCCTTTCCTCTTATAATAGGCCCCCAACTCTACCTCATTTCACACACTCCTCAAGCCTTTTTCTAGGCCATCCCCTGCCCATTTACTCTCTCCACATCTCTCTCCTCATACTAGAGGATTCCCTTTGGTCATAATCCTTTCAAAGGAAGCCTTTAGGCTCAAATCAAAAGGAGTTACACTTTTAATGGTAATTCATTCTCTCTTGTTCATTTGTTTTATTTTGCTTCTCCAACCCCCTAAACTCTTTTTATTTACTTCTTTTGTAACAATACCAGTATCGTAAATATACTAGGATGCTGTTATAATATTTATTCGAGCTACACTCTCACACTACTACATCAAATGGTTAAAGAACATATGGTTTCCGTGGATGGAGAAATTCTGCATCCCGAAACGATGATTGTTCAATACTCATTTAACACCTTAAAAGGTGGCCATTATGATGTCACTATTTTTATATATGATATATAATATGTTTATTCTTTCCTTAAGCTTCTGTATTTTTCATTTATGGCATACCATTATTGTTTCCATTATGGGTAAACACGATATCTTCATTTTAGGAAGTGCGGACTACCGCCCCCTAAAAGTGATTTGATTCGTTAATACCATATGTGGGATGTGTAAAGGATAAAGATAATGATATAATATATGTTATTATACTGGAATTATAATATACTCTTATATCATTATGATTCCATTCTATAAAATATGAAATAGATATGAAAGTAGCGTTCATGCGTACGTACGACTTACAGTCTCCATGAACGGTGCATTTCATTTCTTACCTCTAAAAGATTATGTAATATTATAAATACATGTATATGTTGGATATATATGATATATATGATATCCAAATCAGGAATTGCATTCTGGATATAAAGAACCTTTGACCACATGAACAACATGTAATTGTAAGAAGTCCACTTTCGACTTAAGAACCAAATATTGACAAAACAAACATCATTAACTTAAATGGTTAAATAATGTTTATAACATGGATATAAGTGATATAAAAGGAATAATGAACTTTAAAAAGGTTCTTAATCAAGTATAAATTAACTCAAGTTTATTATTCAGTACGTTAAATAACAATCGAGTCAAGTCGGACCTAATGTAAGGGACTTCGTCTCAATCTCCTTTCATTGAGGCATATTTCGTTTTATACACAACTTTCTTTTATACGGTGTATAAACCCCTTTGACTTTTACTTTTATACAAAAGGAATCTTTTTCTATGAAGCGTTTTACTAAACGACAAAAAGGAATGTTTTTTTACGTACGCGGTGACAATGACCTTTTCCGCCGCCGCGAGTATTATTTGGTCTTTGGCTTCCTCAACAAGCCGTAATGTTTTTAAAATAAAATAAATGCCATATAATCTTTTATGTATTTTTGTATTGAAAATGGTTTTGATAAAGGATTCTATTATGTCAATATATTTATGATATATTGTGATTGAAATGCTGAAATGCTATCATTCCTTTATATTAGTTTTATGTTTTATGATTTTATATTGGTACATGGACATTTTAACGGGTGGTTACGTTATAAACCTTATGACGGGTGGTGCCGTGAATACCAGGATGGGTGGTTATGTTATAACCTCCAATGCATTGGGTATGGAAGTCGGCCGTATGGCTATTCCATTAAGTATGTATGGAAATTGGCCGTATGGCTATTCCATTAAGTGATATGTGTGGAAGTCGACCGTATGGTTATTCCACTTAAGTATGTTTATGTCCCAAGTTAACATTATATATGTTATGTGTTCTTTATATGGGTTTTATAGTAATCCTTTGGTTACAAAAAGGTAAGTAATGATACTTTATTCAGTGAAGAGTTTTTACTACTTCATGATGGTGAAGGTATTACTTTGATAGAGTATACATGGTTTACTTGATTTTGAAAAAACTAACAGTTTTCATTCTTTGTGTATCCCTTACTGAGCTTTTTATGCTCACCCCAAGTTTTTTTGAAATGCTTCTCACAGGAAATAATGTGGAATAAGGTCAAGGATGAGATCAAGGGAATGTCATGCTATATATATAACATGGAACTAGACATGTTTCTTTTAAGAGTTTTTTTTATTTATGGAAACATAGTAAAAGTTACTACTTTGTAATCTTTTGAGATGTAATAGTTATGTTCTAATTCTCTAAAACTCTAAAACTGAAAAGATCCTCAACGTGAATTATTCATTTAATTCAATATTAAGTAAGGTTTAAGGTCGGGGCCTTATAGTTGGTATCAGAGGTCGGTTTAGACAACTTTAGGAGTTAGAAAAGTGATTAATTATAATATGATTGAAATGATATAGCATTTACGGATTACCATGTTACTTCACATGAGATATTTCTGTGTTCAGAATGGTTTTCCGCAGAGGAAACAATGCAGCTATGTTGGGACGACATCAGGAGGAAGACAACATTCCAAATCAGCAACCTGAGATGGTCGGATTCAGAACTGAACAGTTTGTTGCAGTGATGGCATAGTTGACTCAGGCTATAAATGGTGGTGGTATCCATGCACGAGATCAGCCAGATCAACCGCAGAGGAACATGTCAGTGGTGGAACATTTCAGGAGGAAACATCCCCCATCATTCAGAGGATCATCTGACCCTGTGCAAGCTGAAGGGTGGATTAAAGCACTGGAGAAGATTTTTGATGTCATGGGGTGTTCAGAACATCAAAAGGTTAGTCTTGTTGTTTACCGTTTTGAAAGAGAAGCTGATCAGTGGTGGTCGATGGTGAAAAATATCAGGGATAGTGATGAGATTGAGGATCATCACTGGGAAAAATTCAAAGGTATGTTTCTTGAGAAATATTTTCCTAAGGTGTTTCGTCTTAGGATGGAAAAACAGTTCCCAGAATTGAGGCAGGAGGATGATTCAGTGGCTGCTTATGAAGCAAAGTTCACTCGATTGGCAAGGTATGCTCCATACTTCATACAAGATCTTGATAGTAAAATAAATCATTTTTACTTAGGGTTAAAGCCAAAGTATCGAAGGGATTTAGCTTCTTGTGAGTTCAAAAGTTATGAAAAACTTGTTTGATGTGCGGAGAAGGTGGAAATGGAGTTTGCCGATGATCAGGTGTTCTATGAAAAACAACAGAATAAGAGGTCTAGTTGGCAGGCAAAGGGGAAGAATTCATCAACGAAGCAAGGAGGTAAGAAAACCAAATATCCATACTGTGAGAAGTGTGGTAAAATGAATCCTGGAGAATGTTTATCCAAGTCTGGTAAGTGCTTTCGGTGTGGTAAGTCTGGTCATATTGCTCGTAACTGTAAAGAAGATGATCAAGCAGGCAATGAAAAGCCAACGGTAAGATGTTTTAAGTGTAATGAAATGGGTCATTATGCAAACGAGTGTCCAACGAATAACTCAACTGGGGGAATGCAGCCAGACTACAAGCAGAAAGGGGTGGTGAAATCCTTTGGAACAACTTCAGCAGATGTTGGGCCATCGAATGAAGTGGTATCAGGTACACTGTTTGTTTGTTCAGATTATGTCAATGTGTTGTTTGATTCAGGGTCTACACACTCTTTCATTTCTGAGAAGTTTTCTAGTAAATTGGAAATTCCATATCAAGATATGAATCCTGAAATTTTGGTAAAAACACCCAGAGGGAAAGTTGAGACAAAAAGGAATTATAAGAACCTTCCTATCCTTGTGTGTGGAAAGATTCTTCCTGCAAACCTTATTGATTTTCCTCTAGTAGTGTTTGATGTTATTTTGGGCATGGATTGGCTTTCTTTTTATCATGCTAAGATTGACTGTAGAGCTAAAATGGTTTCTTTTCAGAAAGATTTTCAGTTTGTGTACAAGAATGAACTCTTGATTTTGATAACATATCAGGAAGTTGAGAAAATAGTAAAAGATGGGAATGAATATTACCTTGCACATATTTTTGAAAATAAAGGAACTGTTCAGATTAATGATGTGCCAGTGGTAAATGAGTATCTTGATGTTTTTCCTGATGAGTTTCTTGGTATTATTCATGATCAGGAAGTTGAATTTACTGTTGACTTAGTTCCTGATTCTAAGCCAATTTCGAAACCCCCTTATCGAGTGGCTCAAGTTGATCTTTTAGAGTTAAAGAAACAATTGCAGGAGTTATTAGATAAAGGTTTCATTCGACCTAGCACACCACCATGGGGTGCTGCTGTCTTGTTTGTTAAAAAAAGATGGATCAATGAGACTTTGCATTGATTATAGAGCCTTGAATAATATTACTGTTAAGAACAAGTATCCTTTTCCTCATATCGATGATTTGTTTGATTAGCTCCAGGGAGCTCAGTATTTTTCGAAGATTGACTTGAGGTCGGGGTACCATAAGTTGAATGTAAAAGAGGCAGACGTTCTGAAGACTGTGTTCCGTACTAGATATGGCCACTATGAATTTGTAGTTATGCCTTTTGGGTTAACCAATGCACCTGCTGTATTCATGGACCTTTTGAATAGAATTTTCCATGAGTTCTTGGATATGTTTGTGGTTGTTTTCATCGATGATATTTTGGTGTTTTCTAAAAGTAAATAGGATCATGAAAGTCATTTAAGGGTTATCTTGCAAACCTTAAAAGAAAAGAAACTATATGGAAAATTCAGCAAATGTGAGTTTTGGTTACAACAAATTTATTTCCTGGGTCACATTGTTTCAAAAGATGGCATAACTGTTTATCCTACTAAAACAAAAGTTGTTGAAGAATGGCCAAGACCCACAAATGTAACCGAGATCCGTAGTTTTCTTGGTTTGGCAGGTTACTACCGAAGGTTTGTTGAGAAATTTTCATGGTTATCTAGTCCAATGACTATGCTAACTCGTAAGGGTGTTAAGTACATCTGGACAAAAGAATGTGATGATTGTTTTCAGGAGTTGAAGAGAAGATTGGTGAATGCTCCAGTTTTGGCACTTCCTTCCAGGAATGGTGATCTTGTTATATACAGTGATGCTTCATTGAAGGGACTTGGCTGTTTCCTTATGCAGAATGATCAGGTAATTTCTTATGCTTCACGACAGTTGAAAACTCATGAGGTAAATTACCCTACACATGATTTGGAATTAGCTACTGTTGTCTTTGATTTAAAAATTTGGAGTCATCATTTGTATGGATTAAAGTGAGAAATATATACTGATCACAAAAGTTTAATGTATATATTCACTCAGAAAGAATTGAACATGAGACAGAGGAGATGGCTGGAATTAATCAAGGATTGTGATTGTACAATTCATTACCATCCGGGAAAAGCAAATAAAGTGGTTGATGCCTTGAGTCGAAAAAGTAATGCTTCATTAGCAATGTTGCATTTGGAACGTGATCCTTTGGTTAAGGATTTGATGAACTTTGGCATAGAAGTTGTTAGTGTAGGATGTTCTTCTGTTTTGTTTTAGGTATCAATGAGATCATCTCTATCAGACAGATTCAAGCAAGCACAGAAGCGAGGCAGTGAGTTGATGAAAAAGGTAGAGCTGGTTCAGAAACATAAGTTGCATGAATTCAACATTGATAATGATTGATTTTTGAGGTTTGGGAAGAGATTATGTGTGCCTTGTGATTCACAGTTGAAGAATGAGTTGTTATGTGAGGCTCATAGTTCCCCGTTTTCAGTTCATCCTAGGAGTACTAAGATGTACAGAGATCTGCGGGAGTATTACTGGTGGGATGGAATGAAAAGAGATATTGCTAATTTTACTGTGAAGTGTCTGACTTGTCTGCAGGTTAAAGCAGAGCGGCAGTTACCGAAAGGGATGCTTCTGCCATTACCAGTGCCAGAGTGGAAATGGGAAAACATATCCATGGACTTTGTTGTGGTATTACCGAGGACATCTCGAGGTAATAATGCAATCTGGGTTATTGTTGATCGCTTGACTAAATCTGCTCATTTCCTTGCAATACGAGTTACTTTTTCCCTAGATCAACATTACCGTTTGTATCTTAAAGAGGTAGTTAGGTTACACGGAGTTCCCCTCTCCATTGTATCTGATCGTGATCCCAGGTTCACTTCTAACTTTTGGAAAGTCCTTTAGAAGTCATTGTGTACTGAATTAAATTTTATTACATCTTTTCATCCTCAATCAGATGGATAGTCAGAATGAACAATTCAGACCATGGAGGATATGCTACGAGCTTGTTCGATGGATTATCAGGGAAGTTGGGACTAGCATCTTTCATTGGTTGAGTTTTCTTATAATAACAGCTTTCATTCCAGTATATAGATGGCACCATTTGAGGCATTATATGGGAAGCGGTGTCGAACTCCAGCATTTTGGGATGAAGTGGGTGAAAGGAAGCTGATGAGACTAGAATTGGTAGAAGAGAAGGTAGAAAAAGTTCAGTTGATTCAGAAGCACATGAGAATAGCTCAGAGCAGGCAGAAGAGTTATGCAGATAACTAGAGGAGGGATCTATCTTTCGAGGTAGGTTATCATGTTTTTCTCAAGGTTTCTCCTTGGAAAAGTGTGAGGAGATTTTTTAAGAAAGGAAAGCTGAGTCAAAGGTTCATTGGACCATATGAAATTCTGGAGAGAGTTGGATCAGTTGCTTACCGAGTGGCTTTACATCCGAGTTTATCTCAGGTGCACAATGTTTTTCACATTTCGATGTTGAGAAAGTATATGCCAGATCCATCTCATGTTTTGAGTCTAGAGGTAGTTCAACTGGAGGAGAACCTATCTTATGAAGAACAACCAGTCCAGATTCTTGACCACAGGGAGCAGGTGTTACGGAATAAGGTGATTCATCAGGTAAAGGTTTTGTGGAAAAACCATGTGATTGAAGGGGCAATGTGGGAATCTGAAAATCCTATGAGGGATAAATACCCCCACTTATTTTGATAAGTGAATAAAATTGCGAGGACGCAATTTCCAAAAGGGGGGAAGGATGTAATATCCCAGGTAATTAAAGAATAATGAATTTTCATATTTATTAATATTTACGAATTAAATATTAATTTTAATTAAAAGGGGTTTCTATTTTCGATAGCATACTCGATACGCAACGATGAGTTTCTTTGAAATCTTACGTTGCACACAAATAATAAAATAATACTATTTTAAATGTTAGTTAACAAGTAGTCGTTTTACTGGCGGGAATGGATAGAAATAACTAAAATATGATTATATATGTTTTTAAATTTTTTTACATTTACCCAATAAAAGATAAAGGCTTAAAATACGGAAAGAGTTCAATTTTACGCATTTATACCCTAATTTTCACTAAGGGTTCAATTATCACCTTTTGACGGTGAACTGTCATTAAATATAGTTTTGATCAATCTTATAAATTATATTGGACCAAAAATAACTATTCTTTAGAATCGGGGAATCAAAATCTACTTTGTGTAAATTTTTGGTATCTTTCCGATAAAGTTCTTTTTTTAATGAATAGTGTAAAATGTTGTATTTTAATTCAAAACCTCTTTTTAATCTAATTTATTTATATGATTAGATTATCTTTTGAATTGTTTTTGAAGTGAAATTAGAAAATATTTTTACCATTAAATCCAATAGTGGTCGTTGGAATTAATTTCACTTTGAAATCTGACTTAAACTAGTGTCAATCTTTTGATACTTATTGCTTCATAAATACACGTTATTTGCTCTGACAGCGGGAATTAATTATTAAATTAATTAATGTGACTTATATGTTTTTAATTTTGTAAAATAGACTACATTTTAGAATTCGTAATATCAAATATAGCTTAGGGTGAATTTTTGTTAATTTTCTGAAAAACATCAATTTTTGATGAATAGTGAAACCACTAAGTGGTACTTATAAAAAACTGATTTTCCGTTTAAATGAAATTTTTCCATCATTGTGTTTTGATTTTCAAAAATCCTACATACATGGTTTTCATTAAGAAGTAAAATGTGGTTCAATGAGATTAAAATAATTTTTTGGTGAATAGTAACTTATTAAGTTTTTAATCGCGATTAGTGGTAATTAGTGTAGTTTAAGGTAAAAATAATGTTTTCATAATATGAGATGAGCTTGATACATGTCCTACCCTCATTGGATGTGTCATGGCCGACCAAGAAAAGGCATGGGTCAACTTGGGGACCCCATGGAGCCACTTTGGTTGGGAAATGTCATAAATAACTTTTTATTTAATGTAAAAGTAAAAATGACACAAACATAATATGTTTTACAAAAACTATTTTTTCATGGGGTTATAAAGATCATATTTTTGATTATAAATAGTCATTGGAAATCTAAAAAGATCTCCTACATCATAGTATTTGTTTTGTAATTTTTAGACTTTAAATAAATAAAATTATTTATGACATAATGATGATGCAGCAATGACTTATTTAACGATTTAAATAAAATGGAAAGATAATGTAATATCTAAACACTAAACATGTCCAAAACCTATTGGATGGAAATATTTCGAAGCCTTATCATCCTATAATCGAGATATATCAATTTGGTACCTTAGAAATTCGAAACATTTTTGAAAATAAAATAATAGTTTCATGATTTCCAAAAGTGCCCCTCCTTTCCTCTTATAAAAGGCCCCCACCTCTACCTCATTTCACACACTCCTCAAGACTTTGGCTCGGCCATACCCTGCCCATTTACTCTATCCACATCCCTCTACTAATACTAGAGGATTCACTTTGGGCAGAGTCATTTCAAAGGAAGCCTTTAGGCTCAAATAAAAAGGAGTTACACTTTTAAAGGTAATTCATTCTCTCTTGTTCATTTGTTTTATTTTGCTTCTCCAACCCCCTAAACTCTTTTTATTTACTTCTTTTGTAACAGAAACAGTATCTTCAATATACTAGGATGTTGTTATAAGATTTATTCTAGCTACACTCTCACACAACTACATCAAATGTTTAGTGAACATAGGGTTTCCGTGGATGGAGAAATTCTGCCTCCCGAAACGATGATTGTTCAATACTCATTTAACACCTTAAAAGGTGGCCATTATGATGTCACTATTTTTATATATGATATATGATATGTTTATTCTTTCCTTAAGATTCTGAATTTTTCATTTATGGCATACCATTATTGTTTCCATTATGGGTAAACACGATATCTTCATTTTAGGAAGTGTGGACTACCGCCCCCTGAATGTGATTTGATTCGTTAGTACCATATGTGGGATGTGTAAAGGATAAAGATAATGATATTATATATGCTATTATACTGGAATTATAATATACTCTTATATCATTATGATTCCATTCTATAAAATACGAAATAGAAATGAACGTAGCGTTCATGCGTACGTACGGCTTACCGTCTCCATGAACGGTGCATTTCATTTCTTACCTCTAAATGATTATGTAATATTATAAATACATGTATATGCGGGATATATATGATATATATGATATCCAAATCAGGAATTTCATTCTGGATATAAATAACCTTTGACCACACGAACAACATGTAATTGTAAGAAGTCCACTTTCGACTTAAGAACCAAATATTGACAAAACAAACATCATTAACTTAAATGGTTACATAATGTTTATAACATGGAAATAAGTGATATAAAAGGAATAATGAACTTTAAAAAGGTTCTTAATCAAGTATAAATTAACTCAAGTTTATTATTCAGGATGTTAAAGAATGATCAAGTCAAGTCGGACCTGAGGTAAGGGACTTCGTCTCAATCTCCTTTCATTGAGGCATATTTCGTTTTATACACAACGTTCTTTTATACGGTGTATAAACCCCTTTTACTTTTACTTTTATACAAAAGGAATATTTTTCTACGAAGCGTTTTAATAAACGACAAAAAGGAATGCTTTTTTTACGTACACGGTGACAACGACCTTTTCCGCCACCGCGAGTATTATTTGGTCTTTGGCTTCCTCAAGAAGCCGTAATGTTTTTAAAATAAAATAAATGCTGTATACTCTTTTATGTATTTTGGTATTGAAAATGGTTTTGATAAAGGATTCTATTATGTCAATATATTTATGATATATTGTGATTGAAATGTGGAAATGTTATCATTCATTTATATTAGTTTTATGTTTTATGATTTTATATTGGTACATTGACATTTTAACGGGTGGTTACGTTATAAACCTTATGACGGGTGGTGCCGTGAATACCAGGACGGGTGGTTACGTTATAACCTCCAATGCATTGGGTATGGAAGTCGGCCGTATGGCTATTCCATTATGTATGAATGGAAGTCGGCCGTATGGCTATTCCATTAAGTGATATGTGTGGAAGTCGACCGTTTGGTTATTCCACTTAAGTATTTTATGTCCCAAGTTATCTTTATATATGTTATGTGTTATTTATATGGGTTTTATGGTAATACTTTGGTTACAAAAAGGTAAGTAATGATACTTTATTCAGTGAAGAGTTTTTACTACTTCATGAAGGTGAAGGTATTACTTTGATTGAGTATACATGGTTTAATTTATTTTGAAAAAACTAACAGTTTTCATTATTTGTGTATCCCTTACTGAGATTTTTATGCTCACCCCATGTTTTTTTGAAATTTTTTTCATAGGACTTAATGTGGAATAAGGTAAATGATGGGATCAAGGGAATGTCATGCTATATATAAAACATGGAACTAGACATGTTTCTTTTAAGAGTTTTTTTTATTTATGGATACTTAGTAAAAGTGACTACTTTGTAATCTTTGGAGATGTAATAGTTATGTTCTAATTCTCTAAAACTATAAACCTGAAAATATCCTCATCGTGAATTATTCATTTAATTAAATATTAAGTAAGGTTTATGTTTTGGGCCTTATACTTAATCCTTGAGGCCCTACTTTGGTTAGAAAGCCAACTTAATTATCCCTTTTGATCAAATCAAATGGAAGAACCCGAAGAAGAGGTAATAATTTCACCACCCTCTTTGAAGTTCATTTCTTCTTCTACTTCAAATTTCTTTGTTATTTCAATTATAAAATAAAAACTCCAGTATCTTTTATATACTGTGATGTTATTATAAATATGGTACAACCATATTCATTATGTTATCCATACTTTGAATGATATGTCACCATATGTGCGTACGTACGGATTACCGTATCCACGTCGTGGTGTAATTTTTATTCAATATATTATTTTTTGGATTGGTATAATAATGATGTGTAATTTACGTAAATAATAAAATAAAATATGATAATTATTATATATATATATACCATGAAATTATATATTATTTTAATATCAAAATAATGATATTGTTGCTCGTGCGTACATACGGATTACCGTCTCCACAAACGCGATGAGATTCATTCCCCATCGTATCCATTCAAGACAAAATATACTTTTATGATGAAAAATAATGTTTAGAGACATGATATCATTCTGGATACTAATAATATACATCCCATCCATAACAAATATGGATCACATAACAAAGAATATAATGGAATACAAATCTGTTAACACTAGAAACGACGATTATACTAAGATATTATTAACAAATCAATGTTAAATGATCATATATGATATCATATTAATGTATATGATTCATTTATAATTCAATAACAATTATTTAACCATTATACAGGAGGATAACCTACCCTCGACCATGGAAAATGTATAATGTATGGGGTTTCTAATCTCACTTTTAATTCCGTGAGATTTCCATTGTTCACCACTTATTTATTACATGTGGTGTGCGTACTGTCCATGATTGTATTCATTGTGTAATATACATATATTTGTGGATATTTACATCATCATTATATGATCCATATTTCATGGGTGTACGTTTTTTACATTACAAAATCGATAAGGGAATTTGAAATTTCAATTTCTACTCATTCGGCTTCGCACATACTTCATTGATTATTTTACTCCAAGATTATGTGTGGAATCACTATTCAATTGATTTTGTCAAAATTTCCACTCCCATTTCTATGGATATACTTTTAATACACATAATCACTCCATTGATAAATTCTCAAGTCATCGATATGAACTTGATAAGAGTAATTTTAACTCAATCTCAATTTATGGTGATAAACATACAATTCATTGGTGTGGTTTTTACAAGAATATGTATGAATGTCCAATGATTGATTTACACTGAATATCCAATCATATTGAGTGTATTTATATTTTTCCCATGTAATTATGTCATTGATTTATCCTTAACATAAGGATAGGGTCTTTATAAGATATTCCATCTCAATTTATATTCTATTGAGACTTCTTTGTTTTTATACACCAAATCACTTTTATATGGTGTATATAATTTACTTTGACATAGTTTATCATTAATCCCTTTATTCTCATGATAATATAACGTTTTTATTACCTCAATTATTTGTATTTAAGTGTCTCTCTTTTGGTTAGGAACTCTAACTAAAATATCATTTTAAATGTTTTAATGATTTATTATTCCAAATATTTCTCATTAATGTCCATGTTTTAAAAATGGTTTTAAAGAATTATTAATATGGACATTAATGATTTAAAATTAAAATTCCATTGTAAATGTTTCAAACTGTTATGGGACACATTGATTCAAAAATCTATTTTTAAATGGATTATTGAAAAATATTTTGACTTTTAAATGTTTTCTAGAAAAAGGGGGATATTTCTCTCAAATAGTTTTGATTATTATTTTCCTCTATGTCAATATCCTTCATTATTATCGATTGTGGTTAATCTATTGCAATACAATATTCCATAAAATATTGAATGTGTTATTTTTGGCAGTGGATGTGCTATTTTTATACCTTTAATGGTTTGTGGATAAATTATTGACATTTCATTTGCTAGTTTTAATACGAATGTTTATGTTATGTTTCAAAATTTTCATATGAGGAATGCATTAGACGTTGTAAGAGACAGGTGGAGCCCACTGTAGCTTCTCGATGCATCGGTAGGTCTCATGAGACAAACTAGTGTCTTGGCACATGTCCTTGACAAAATCTTATGTGTAGTCTTGGCACAAGGCCTTGAATATGTGGTTATGATAGTCTGGATTTATGTATTCCATCATTATGAAATTAGTTATTGATATTGCATATGATTATTTGACTTTTAGAATATCCATGTGAATAAGTAAATGGAATTATTTCATTTTTTTCCATATTATGCTGAAGTTCAAGTTTAAAAGGATTTTGGTTTAGTTATACATTTCCTTAAATGATTATGCTTATTTATGAATGTTTTGATATTTTTTATCCTTAATGATCATCTAAGCTCACCCCTTAAAAGGTTTTATTTTTCCCTGGATGTGAAGTAGTCTATTATGGGTGACTTGATGGAAAAATATAGGAAGCTTGGATATTTCTAATGGAATAATTTAGTGTTATTTTTCTTTTAAATTTTAAATGTTGACATTATGAATGTATCTAGTAGTTCCAAGGCTACTAAACTAATCGGTCTTTCGGGACATGATTTCCTTGTTTCAGCCAATGTTATGTAATAATGCACCGAATCTGGGAAACTGGGTTCGGGGTTTTATAGTTGGAATCAGAGAAAGTTTATTACAAACTTGGAAACTAGATTTAAATAAACTCTTATTAGAGTACATATCCTTAAGATAGACTTTTAGGATTAGTATAGAGGAACTTCCAAAGATTTTGGTATTATAGTGATTTTGTGAGTTTTCCAAGAAATACATCCCTGTCTAGATACAAGCAGGTAGAGGTGGCCCTGGCACAAATGTACCTAGGGGTAAAACCCAAAAACACCGCATTGATCTAGACTTGAACAGGAACTAGTGCACGACAATGGGCCTTACTGCACTCTTGGTTACGACACTCCTGAGGTATATGCTTAGGATAGTTTACATTTTCATTACAAAACGATTTGAAGTATTTTAATATAAGATGATAATTAATTTACTTGGTTAATAATAAGGTGTTTCAAATTGAAAATACGGTGTCATGATATTCTCTAAATGATTTTATGGATACTGTTACTCACAAAATGCTTTCTAGTTTTAGTCAACGGATGGATTCCAAGGAAGTCATAGTAACATTGAGATTGATGTACAAGGTTGGAATGGTGGCGGAAATGAGAAAAAAAATAGACTGTTGTTAGGCATAAAAGATATCATGTTCATGGTAAATCAGTTATCCAAAAATATGATCAGCAACATATATATTAACCAACTCCTGAACTCAACAAAGAAGAGAAATGTGATGAATGATATGAGCTCCAGCAGTGGAGACCATTGGGAAATGAATCATCAATTTCCATCTTGCAGGAAATGTTGAAGGAGACACCCCGGAAAGTGTCTCAATAGAATAAAGAAATGCTTTACGTGAGGGAAAGAAGGACATAAAGTGAAGAATTGCTGAGGAAAAATGAAGAGTACTATGGAATAGAATAAAAATGGTCCCAAGAATCCTTTCACAATAATTTTCCGTAAATATAGGGGACCTGGTCATTACCCATGTGAATGCCCTATTCTATATGATATTTTCTTGGTCAAAAAAGAAGCTATGTGGAAATAAATGGTTGGAGAATGTTTAAATGTTTAAGTGCTCCTTGTTGATGGGATTATATTGGAATAATTTTCTCTTGTATTTGTAACCCTGCAGTTTGTCATGTGATAATGATATTTGAGGTAGAGTTATCTTTTTCTCTTGTGGATATTGTTATAAATAACCATTTGGTTTTATATTATCATTGGGTTTGAGGCAATTACAGGTTATTATTTTTGGGATGAAAAGGAAAGGTATGAGAAAATATTTGTGGTTATATTATGTTAGGGTTATTTTGATTAATTTATCTCATTTTGGTAATGTTATAAAATTTATTATTTGAAAAAGGACAACACACAGACCGTGTGACAACCCGTCACATCGGACAAAGCTGTGGGAATCGAACCCAGAACCAGAGTGAGATTGGGATTTATCGCCTACCACTGGACTGCGTGAAGTCGCTGGTTAGTGTGACTAATTATTTCTAGTAAAATGATTCTATTGACCAATAATAAGTTTATTTGGGACTTTATATCTTATCAAATGAATACACTTAGTATAGGAAAATTATTTGTATTAATTTTAGAAATTATGATTTGTGTTTATTTATCTAAAGAAATATCCTTTTGGGGGATCATCATATCTTGTACTAACCGTTTTGGATTTGATTAATCTCTAAAGACAAGGTAAATATATAGTTTATCATTTGTGGATCATGTGATTCTCTAAAATTTTATTTTATCTCTTTCAGTACGACCAAGTCTTCTTGAATACTCATCATTTAAAAAAACGAGTTAGTGGTAGAAATTTATTAAAGAATGAAACTCTACTTAAAAATTATTTATATCTCTTTATGTTCTTAGTCAATATCATAAATAAATTCCTCATATTTATGTAATATAACTTAAAACAAAAAAATGTTGTCCGTTTATTTTTCCTACTGGGAAACTAATGACGGTTTGCCCAATCACAAGTTTTTTGTTTTTTGGTTAACATTCTCCTGATCAGTTTTTCTATCCCTATCCATAAAAACTTGACACTTATTTTATCTTCCATATCTATTTTTTCCTACATGGAATCCTAGTATGGGATATCTTGGGTGACCTTTGTAAATCTCATTCACCCTTTTAAAGTTATAGTTTTATTGACTTTTTTTTATGTGGGACTTCCTATTATATTTCCATGCCCAATTTTAAAAATTAAGAGGACACAATTTAATGAAGGAGGGAAGAATGTAACACCCCGGGATTTCATAGTACGTTATTTCTTCAAAGTAATTCAATAACTTACACTACATGGAACATCGAGTTCAAGCGCACCACGAATTACCAAACAAGCCATTCAAAAGTGGTTATGAATAGTATTAACAAAATTTTGATCTTTATATGACCGTTATAATTTTAGAATCCATATTATGAGTTTCTTAGACATAATGTAAGGACAAATTCAATTTTTTCAGATAAATGAAGTATTTTTCAAAAAAAATGAAATTTTAACACTTTTTAATGGCAAACCCTTTTCAAATCCAATATTTGAAACTTTTATAAATTATACGTGACAAAATAAACTTCTACTTTAGAATCATGATATAATAATTTTGTTTCAATAATTTGTTTTTGTTTTTCTAATAACATTCATATTTGGGTGAATAGTGAAAAATAATATATTTTAACTGAAAACATCTTTTTAAATAAAAATAATTTATACTATTAAATTATACATTTTAATGGTTAGGAAGTATAGATAGATTATATTTTTACCATTTAATCCAATTCTAGTCATTTTACGTAATTTCACTTTGAGATTGGACATAAACAAGTGTCAATCTTTTGATAGATATTGTTTCTTAAAAATACGCCTTTTGGTTTTAACAACAGGAATTAATTTTAAATTAATAAATGCAACATCTATGTTCTTAATTTTTTAATATAAACTTAAATTTTGAATTCTAAATATCAAAATTAGCTTAGGGTGAATTTTTGATATTTTTCTGAAAACTTTCAATTTATGATGAATAGTGAAAAAACAATGAGTTATTGTTTAAAACCGAATTTTTATTTAAATAATTATTTATTTAATATAAATTTAATTAGGTCAAAATAGATACATAATAACTATATAATTTCAATGTAATTAATTGGAGTCAGTTTATAAAAATTTTAGATATATAAAAATTTTATTTAACTTTTTACTGTCTTTTACCCACCTTCTAGGAGAATTTTCAAATTCGCATAAAACGTAATTTTACAACTTCTGTGAGTTGAATTTCAAAAATCTGATTGACCTGATTATTATCAAGGAGTAAAATGTGGTTCAATAATGAAAAAATAATTTTAGTTGAATAGTAACTTTTTACTTTTATTTACCACGGTTAAAAGTAAATAGGGTAATTAAGGGTAAAATGATATTATTATTACCATAACACATGCCATAATTCAATAGGATATATATAATCCGACCAAAAACAACCTTATAAATAAAATATGAACCTATTTGGTTCTCTTGGATTGGATTATGACATTTATTATTATTTAATTCGAAGAAGAGTTAATAGTGTTAAAATCAATGATTAATAACTAAAACTTTTTTAATATAGGGTTACACATAAGATAAATTCAACTATAAAAATTAATTAGAAAGGAAAAAATATTTCCTACATAATGGTAATTTATTTATATTTTTTAGACAATAAATAATTTAATTTATTAATAACACAATGATGATGCAGTAAATGTCTAATTAATGAAATATTAAAATAATTGATATTATAAATATCCAAATAAATGTAATTTTATGCATTTTATGAATACCAATAATTATATAGGTTAATATTACGTATTATAGTTGGTTAAATGTTTTTTTGATGTAATAATGTTGTTATAAATTTATCAAACACAAAATACCAAATAGTGTCAAAATTGACATAAAACAGTTTTTAAATAAAATATTATATTTGTTTATTGATATTCTATTAATAAAAATATAAGGTTCATCCAAAGGACTTATATAATGATAGGTGTATCATTAATGATCCACTTGTGGTTGTCTTGGAAATATATAGTATGTTTATTAACCATATATTATAAAAATACAAAGAGACATGGAAAATGTCAAACTATTTAACTAAGAGCTAAATTTAAATGTTTAGGTTAATATATTGACCCAAAACTGTCTAAAACCTATTGGTTGAGTGGTTTTAGACCCGTACCCACCTTATAATTTTTTTAGTACTCTTTAAATCCATTAAAAACTGAAAATTATTTTATTATAAAATAATATTTTAAATTTTTCCTAAGGTGACCCTCATCCCTCTTATAAAAAGGCAGTTCCCCTTATCTCAAATTCACACCTTCAAAGCGTTTTGGTTTGGTCCACCCCAGCCCAAATATCTTCTAAACATCCCTAAAATCATCCTAGAGTCCCTAATTGTTTCAGAAAGCCATCTTAAGGACCCCTTTTGATCAAATAAAAAGGAAGAACCCGAAGAAGTGGTAATAATTCCACCACCCTCTTTCAAGTTCTTTTCTTCATCCACTATTTATTTCTTTGTTATTTAAATTTTAAAATAAAAACTCCAGTATCTTCTGTATACTGTGATATTATTATAAATATGGTGCATCCATATTCATTATTCTACCTATCCTTTGAATGACATGTCACCATACGTTCATATGTACGGATTACCGTCTCCACGTCGTGGTGTAATTGTTATTCAATACATTATTATTTGGATGGTTTTAATAATGATGTTTAATTCGTGTAAATAATAAAACATAACATAATTATGATTATTAATATATGATATACCATCCAATTATATATTATTTTAATATCAAATGAATGATATTGTCTCTCGTGCGTACGTAAGGATTACCGTCTCCACGAACACGATGAGATTCATTCCCCATTGTATCCATTCAATACTAAATTTCATTTGATGATTAAAAATAATGTTTAGAGACATGATATCATTCTATATATGAATAAGATACATCTCATACATAACAAATATGGCTCACATAATAATTAATATAAAGGAAAACGAATCTGTTAACACCCAAAATAACGATAATACTAAGATATTATTAACAAATCAATGTTAAGAGATCATATATTATATCATATTAATGTATATGATTGTTGTATAATTTAATAACAATTATTTCACTATTATACTGGAGTTTAACCTACCCTCGACCAAGGAAAAATTACAAAGTAAAAGGTTTTTTATCTCACTTTTAATTCAATGAGATTTCTATTGTTCACCAATTATTTATTACATGTGGTGTGCGTACTGTCCATGATTGTATTCATTGTGTAATATACTTGAATTGGTGGATATTTGCATCATATTTGTGTTATTATTCTTTCTTGGTTTTATGTTTCATATATTACCAAATCAATAAGGGAATTTGAAATTTCAATTTCCATTCATTAGGCTTTACGTGTACTTAATTGATTATTTTACACCAAGATTATGACTAGAATCACTATTCATTTTCATATGTAATAATTTGTAGTCCCCTTTCTATGGATATATTTTTCATAGACATAATCACTCCATTTATAAATTCTCATGTCATCGATATGAACTTGATAAGAGTAATTTTAACTCAATCTCCATTTATGGAGTTAAACATCCAATTCATTTGTGTGGTTTTTAAGAGAATATGTGTGAATGTACTCTGATTGATTGACACTGAATATCCAATCATATTGAGTGAATTTATATTTTTCACACATAATTATGTCGTTGACTTATCCTTAACCTAAGTATATGGTCTTTATAAGAGATTTCATCTCAATTTACATTCTATTGAGACTTCATTGTTGTCATACACCAAATTAGTTTTATATGATGTATATAATTTACTTTGAAATAGTATATCATGAATCCCTTTATTCTCATGATATTATAATGATTTTATTACCTCAATTATTTGTATTCAGGTGTCTCTCTCTTGGTTAGGAACCCTAACTAAAATATCATTCTAAATGTTTTAAATATTTATTATTCTAAATATTTTTCAATAAAGACCAAGTTTTAAAAATGGTTTTAATGATTTATTTATATGGAAATTAATGTTTTAAAATTAAAATTCCATTTTAAAAATTTCAAAGTGGTATAGGACACTTTGATTCAAAAATCTATTTTTAAATGGATTCTTGACAAATAGTGTGACTTCTATATGATTTCAAGAAAAGGGGGATATTTCTCTCAAATAGTTTAGATGATTATTTTCATCTATGTCAATATACATCACTATTCTCGATTGAGGTTGACCTGTTACAATTAAATCTTCCATATTGTATTGAATGAGTTATGTTTGACTGTAGATGTGATATTTTTACACCATTCATGGTTTGTGGATAAAGTATTGAAATTTCGTATGCTAGTTTTAATATACATGTTTATGTTATGTTTCAAACTATTCATATGATGAATTCATTGGACATAGTTAGTGACAGGTGGAGCCCGCTATAGCTCCTCGATGCATCGGTAGGTCTCATGAGACAAACTAGTGTCTTGGCGCAAGGCCTTAACAAAATCTTATTTGTAGTCTTGGAACAAGGCCTTTACTATATGGTTTTGATAGTCTGGCATTATGCATTCCATCATTATGAAAGTGGTTATTGATATTGCATGTGATTATTCGACTAGTAGAATATCCATGTGAATAAGTAAATGACATTATTTCATTTTATTTTTTTTCCATATTATGCCGAAGTTCATGTTTGAAAGGATTTTGTTCTAGTTATACATTTCCTTAAATGTTTATGCTTATTTATGAAATTTTCTTCTATATTGCTATCCTTACTGAGCATCTGAGCTCACCCCTTTATTTGTTTTAATTTTCCCAAGATGTTAAGATGTTTGTTATGAGTGACTTGCGGGAATAATATAGGATGCTTGGATATTTATAATTGAATAATTTAGTGTTGTTTTTCTTTTAAATTTGTAATGTTGACCTTATGAATGTATCTAGTCTTTCCAAGGCTACTAAACTGATCGGTCTTTCGGGTCATGATTTCCTTGTATCATGCCAATCTTATGTAATAAATCACCGACTCTGGATAACTGGGGTCGGGGCGTTACAATATATATTTAGATTCATCCCTAAAATTAGTGATCGAAAAAATTATTACACCATCCATTGAGATGGTAGGCCATATGTAAGCATGAATGTTGTTCATACATTTCAAATGATGAAATAAAAGAACTATAAATAATAACTAAACCATATATAATAATTATTAATTAATACAAATCATATTTATACATCCAATATTTCTTTATCAACATCTACGTAAATATCAAATGAAATAAGGTCCAAATCCCTCTTTTGAGGTTAGAGTCCTCCAATATGCATAAGCAACATTATCATTTTGTAAAAGATATAAAGGTATTTTGGTATATTTGATATAATCATTAAACACAATTAATTATTTCATTAATATTGTATATGAACATAAAATATATCTTAATAAACATACAAATAATATGGTGAGTAGAATTGAATTATTTTACTACGTGATGACCATAATATATACATATGAAAATGTGAATAATTCACTTCCAATTTTATGTGAATATCAGTTGATAATGGGGGTTTCAAAATCATAAAAACATTTAATTAATTACAGATACTAAATTTATTAATTTAGTTTTAATGACCCGAAATTATATTATTGAGATTCCCCTTTTTATGTTCATTTAATATAGTTTATATCACATACAATTAAAAATAAAACATTATAAAAACATTATTAATGAAGCATTAATGAAATTAGATGTATTTCTAGAAACTATGGTATATATACCAAGGAAATATTAACTTGACGTTATGAATAGTAATATGAAACTTATGTATTGTAAATTGAAAAAATTAATAGTAACCTCACCCATGAATGTATAAATAAAATTTATGCTTCACTTAAATGAATGAATTACATAACTATAGATGATTATATGCATGTTAATATTTTAAAAAATTTTAATTATGCTTTTGTATTTTTGAGAGGAATACATATCTAAATAAATATTTATAATATAGATATATATTTAAATGAAAACATATTTTCATAAATTTTATTTATAAATCAATAATTGTTTATGACTTTAGAATAATTTTATTAGACTTTTGCTAATTTTTATTGTGTTATAAAATAAATTATAAACATAAAATCATTATTTTTTGATTAAGTGATGGGTATAATTAAATATTAAATTTATCCTATTTAAAAAAATTGTTAAATGGGCTTAATTTTTTAATTATACACATCAATAAAACCTTAGGTTAAATTTTTGGGATTTTATTAAAAAACACGAATTTTTAGTGAATAATAAATTGTGATAACATACAATAAATGCTAAAGAATGGAATTATTGAGTCATAAATGATTTATGGATGGTATAACACCATAATATTGAAATATCAATAATTTTTTTACAATATTTGGTAATAATTCTCATACTATTCATAGTATTGAGTTAAAATAATATACCAATGAAAACAATATTCAAAAAACACCCCCTCCTCAACTATAAATACAACCCCTCACCACCCCTTCTCCTCATGCATTATAGGATTTTAGACTTATAAAATATCTTCCCAATAATCATAGCAAGTTCCCCCCCCCCATTTCTAGGATCTCATGGTCTCATAAAAAGACCAAAAACATTTCTCTATGTAGGTTCTCAATGGAAATCATTCAAGTGGTAAAAACCTCTTACGTTTTCATTTAATTTCTTCTAATGTTATTTTCTTTTATTATTCTCTTATCACATTCCCTAATAAAAACAAAATTTTATGTCTAGTAGCTTACATATGTTTTAATGTTGTAATTTTATTATAATAATCCAACATCATACCACTTCTCCTCTGTTTTATTATAAAAATGGAAATATCATCTATGATGTTTTGTTCAATCACTTTCAAGGAAGACAAGTCTTCATTCTCCCTTTCCATATTGAAGGCTATTAATTTAAATAATTTTATTGGTGAATCCAATTTAAATTTTCATATGAAAACCCTTTTTATGTTCTCAATGTGACCAATATACATATTAGTTAATTATAATAGAATATCAGTGCGTCTTGATCAAAAACTACCTAAATTAATTTAAACTAATTTCATTAACATGTTATCTAATGATTCATCGTCATATCTAGGAGAAAAAAATAAATAAAACAATATACTCTTTTTTATGTTAAGAAATAACTTAAAATTGAAATTCGAGAAAAATATTCCCATTTTTCATGAATTCCATTACATATAATCAAGAGAACATATCATGAATGTTGAGAAAATTATTTCTCCAGAATGATGTAATTATACACTCTAACTCATCAATAGGGCCATAAATGAACATAATAAAACTATAGTAAATAAAATAAATAAATAAAATGTTCAGAATAAATTAATGAATGGATTTAATTTTATTACCCATGACATATAGGTCAAGTGCAGAACACATTCGGACTTAAGGTAAGGGTTTTCTTCCCAAACCTCCATTTTCACTTAGGTTAAGATTTCTCCCTATATACACAAATTGAATTCTTCATTACTATTTTTAATATTAAAAATAAGGTATATATATCTTAAAAACTTATATCTATATCAATTAATCTTATTTTTATGGTAAAATACCTATTTTATAAGGATTCATTCACTATTATTTTAGATACACAATCCTGATTAAAGGGAACTTCTCAATTTCTTACCCATTTTCTAGTACCATATGTAATCAATTTTTAGACTAAAATATTTTTATTAATTCACTAATATTTTCTTGAAAAACAATATTTATTCATATTTATTTTTATACAATCAATTATGAAAAATATAAATGATTTCTCACAAAAACACTTCTTTTCATAGTAAGGATTCTACGAGTATTGCACACTAACAACCCATATCTCTCTAAAATGATTCTTACCAGATTTAGGCCACTCTAATTTCAACAAATCTGAGATATGCTATCCCATGATTTTAGTTAAGGTAGAAACATGGATTCATTAGAAGATAGTGCATTCAAGTGGTTGTTGTGATTGCAACTGATTTGGCGAACAACATCAATAAAATGTCAGTGGTATCAATTGTTATCCTTCATGTGTATATGTACTAACCATATAACCAAATGTTATGGATCCTAATCATTTGTGTCATGCACGGGTATGTTATTTATGAGTAGTTTTGTGAAATTTGTTTCAGGTGCTTCTCCTCACCTTGTCTCTCCATTTCCCTCATGGAGATAAGCTTTGGCCTTTTAAATATGGCTCATGGGGTTTGATTGAGGGATCTATTATCTACATGTCTATTCATTTTGATCAAGGAATCTATCTTTTGGAAAATGTAAAATGGAATGGTGTACAGTATGTTGGCCCCATATCATAGTATAAATGTGATGAAAACTATATCTCATTTAATGGTTTCTAATGATATTTTAATTTTAACTAACAATGGGAGAATATATTTTCCTAATCTCATAGATATTTTTTCGAACAATGGGCACTTGAGTGGACAGGGGATTAACTCTTTGGAACGTTACTTTTTTTAATTCCAATAGGATTCAGGGAAGGAATTATATGATCATTCAAGATTTACAAGGTTATCCACAAAGGCAGATTTTTGTGATTTATCTGGGCATTCAGATCCCATATGCCTACATTTTAAAACACCACATTGAGGATATCACTATTCTGTGTTTGGGAAGTATTCAGAGCTGGAAAAATAATTTTATATTATTTGGAAAGATGGTGAATTTTGATAACAACATCTTATCCTCCAAACTAATGATTTTCTATTTGTTGATCAATCCTTCCAAAGGGGTAGTAAAGATTATTGAAAAAATAATGATCTCATACTTGTGGGATTCCAATCAAGAGGGACTTAGCCATTGGGCCTCCTTGTCCTGTATGGCCAGACCTAGTTATGGGGTTAGTGTGGGGATTTGTGACTTAAGTGAAGCCATTCGGGGAATACAAGGTCGAATGGATTTGGATTTCAATTATGGTTATTCATTGTGGGAATCATTTTTTAGGGCATGGTATAGTTATAAATGGGAATAATTTTGTGTTCATGGTTTATGTCTCTCGCACCTAGCATAGAGTATGGTCTCTCATCTTGAGGCCCTTTTTGACTTCACCAGGATTATTATCAGTAAAGGGGAAATCAGTTTCTAGAAAGTTAATTGGGCAGCTGGGAGGATGGATTTTCTAGGTTTCCCTCCCCCCAAACATCCATTAATGGAGGCTTTAGCACAAATAAACATCTTGTAGTCAGTTCTTAACTCTGAGATGATTAATATTTTTGAAGGTTTTGTAATGACTAATGAACTAGAAAAATTCTTCTTTACAGGTTTATCATCTGGATGGTTTGTAATTCGGGATTATATGAGACTTGTTCATCTGGAGAGTCCTCATGATGAAGGGCCAACCAATGTTTTGTGCAAGGAGAACCCTTCCAAAATTAATTTTATCATATGGAGTATCTGGAATAAGGATCTTATGAGATTTGTAATTCGGGATTATACGAGACTTGTTCTCATGTTTTCTAAAATTCAATAAAACTTATTTTAAATTAGTTTAAATACTGGAGAAATTAATTTATATTCAATATATAAATGTATTTTATGTTAATACCCATTCATATAAGGAATTAATTGAACATAGTAAGGGATTTATGGGGTGTTCTATATCATTATGCCTCATTAGAAAATTAAACTAGGTTTTTACACATTATCTATGGTGTCTTGTTCGAGGCCATTATAGTATATTTATGATGTATGGATTAATGAATTCCCACATTATGATCCTATGAACTAACAGTCCATGCCATTATTAAAATAGTATAATATGTTGGGTTATTTTTATTATGGAATTATTTGATCAACATTTATTCTTTCAATTTAATGCTCAATAATATGTTTTAATGATACATGTTTTTAGGTATTAACATGGATAATTATTTCTAATTCTTTTACCTTTTCTTGTATTCTTACTATTAATGAGAATTTGAGATCACTCAATCATTTGGATTTATTTTTTCTAGGATTGTGTTGATGTATATTATGAATGATTTTTTGGGATAATATTTGAGTTATGAGAGTTTCTATTGGATTCTCAAGGATATTTTTCATTTCTAGTTTAATGAAAAATATAAGTACATAATATGGCGTCAAAAACTACTAAAATAATTGGTCCTTTCTGATTCGATTCATATATAAATATATATGATAATGTAAGAAAATTATGCCCAATCTCTTGGAAATTGGTGTCAAGTTCATTACAATTTGAATAAGATAAATTTTACTAGAATCCTTTGAAACTTGGTTTTGAACACATTGAGTACAAAAGAGAGCCTTATTATTGAAAATTAATATAAGAATAGAAGATCATCGTAAAAGTTTGGTAAAGTAGAGATTATTTGGTTCTTCCTAGAATTACATATGTGTGAGGATAATACAAGTGGGTAAGATTCTATAATAGATATAAATAAGAGTAAAACTCTGACAAAGTCACCTGGGCCTGACTTTGGGAAACATGGAACATTAAAACAGGTCTTAATTCACACAAGGTTTGACACTCCTACAGGATATTCTAAAGATATGTAACATTTTAATTAGAACCCATTATGAATGATTTAAAATTAATATGACCCCAATGAATCCTTTTTTATGATTGTTATATTATTAATGGATAAAATTTCAATTAATTTTATGTTTTTATTATTTTGAGTTATAAATAATGATTCCCACCAAAATATATTTTAACCAATTTTATAAAATAGTTTCGTGTGTAAGGAATAGAAATTGTATCAATGCATGTATCCAATGTTGCTAATTACCTCATATGAAAGATAATAATATTTTAAGTAGAACTGTGATTATTGCTAAAAATATTACAACTATATTGGGATAAAAGACTAAATTTATGAACAATAACCATACACATATAAATAATCTTAATCCACAATATGTAGGAGAAAATTTATACCACTATTTGAGACAACAACCTCTATCATTCAATGGGTCTACAACCCCATTTTTTGTTGAGTTGGGGATACATTTTGCAAAGAAGATATTTCTCACATTAGGATGTAATAAAAGGAATAAGGTTATTAGAAAATTTTTTCATCTCTCAAGATTTGTTGATCAATGGTGGTCGGTGATTCAGAACACCAAGGTGGAGGATGAAATTTAAAATATTGAATGGAAATTTATTAAGTAAATATTCGTATAAAAATATTTTCCTCGTGAACAACAAAAAAATATGGGTATTAAATTATTGAATCTAATGAAAATGGAGAATGAGTACGTTTCCACGTATGAATCAAACTTTACATGGTTAAAAATTAATGCCTCAGACTACATATTCAATCCAAGGTGCATGATTGATTAAATATTTAATTTTTTAAAACCATTCCTATGAAGGGAATTGGTATTCCTTACATTCACATCATTAAATGATATAGTATCTCATTCTACCAAGATAAAAAAATGTATTCTCTAAGTAATATGTCCTAAATGGAAATAAGAATAAGATTAGGGCTAATGAATACTCAGGAAATGGATATAAAGGGAAGGGGAAGAAGGGAAGAGTTGAATTTTTATCCTATGATAATTGTGGGAAGAATCAACCCAGTACTTTCCTGAATAGTATTGGTTTTTTGTTATAAGTGCACGAAAAAGAAACAAAGCCAGTGATTTCAAGGGAAAAGGGAGAATCTACCAAATTTCAATGATACAATTTCAAATTAATCGAACATTTTGAAAAAAATTGTCTTAAGCATCATGGAGCCATTCCACATAGAAGACTAAAAGAGATAGTCCTTATTTATGTGGTCATAAATAATGAGGTTGAAGTTACATTGATGTGGTGGATGGTATATTAATCATTTACTCAAACATATCCAACGCCTTATTTGATTTTAGATAATTACACTATTTTATATCTCACTGGTTTTTCAATAAAATTAAACATTTCCCTATTAATTTAATAAAGGGTATACTGGTCAAATATCATAAGGAACAAATTGTTGCAACAAATACATGTTGGGTAGTACACTTTATGACACATAGATAGGAATTTGTTTTCGACCTCTTCATCATAACTATGATTTACTTTTCCATAATCCCTATAGGGATTGTAATTCAAATTAAGATGTGAAAAAATATTCAAAAATAAGAAAGCTAAATTTTTTGAGAAAGTTCTCAAATCTGATATCTTTTTAGAAAAGCCCTCATCAAATAACTCATATCTAGACTCATCCATTGTATCTATACTGAATGAAATTTGTGGGAATGGAAAACGTCATATATGTATATGGAAATAAATCTTAATATTCCATATTTACATATTGTGAATGAATACATAGTTGTATTTCTAGGGGATTTAACAGGAAATCATCTAGATAAGGATGTTGAGTTCTTTATTTATTTAATTCAAAGTGATAGTCTTTTATTAATAAAAACATATAGAATGGCCACTGTAGAATTAGTATAAATAATGAAATAAAAGGAGGAATTGAGTAATAAGTGATTTATTCTCCATAGTTTTTCTCTATGTGGATCCCAAGTTATCTCTATAATGAATAAATATGGATCTACAAGGTAGTGAATTGACAATAGATAAATCAATGTTATTAAAATAAAGAACAAGTATCCCCTTCCTCGCATTGATGACTTATTTAATAAAAAACATTGAGATCGATGCTTTTCATTGATTAACCGTTTATCTGAATATAATAAATTGCATGGGGGTAAGAAAGATATTTAAAAGACAATATTTCAAAAAATATATGGACATTATGTTATAGTCATTTAATTTGTACTGACTAATTCAACTACCAATTTAATGGATCTAATGAATATAGTTTTAATGAAATATCATGGAGAATTTATTGTGTTATTTATTTATGAAATATTCGTATAATAAAATATATATGAATACCATGACAATCACATGAGGATTATTATAAAGACTCTTAGAAGAAATGAATTATATGGGATGGTTAGACTGATTGAATTGTGGCATCAATCAATTTCCTTTCGTGGCTATATTTTCTCAAAAAATAGAATCTATGTGGATCATTTAAAGACAAAGGCAATTCAGGACTGGCCTACACCAATGAACATAATTGAGGTATATATTTTCATTTTTTTAGTAGTTTACTATTGGCCTTTCATTTAGAATATCACCCGAATAGCTGAACCATTAACGAATATTACACATAGAGGGGTTACTTTTATATGGACATAAGTATTTGAAAAAATGTTTTAAAGAATTGAAGTGGATATTAGTGAATAATCTGATTTGAATATAACTTTGGGAATTGGTGGATTTAGGATTTATAGTGATGCATCAATCAAATTAATTGGTTTTTTCCTTAATCACAATTATAGAGTTATTTATTATGCATCAATGTAGTTAAAAAATCAAGAACATAACAATCCAACTTAGGATCTTGAATTAGCGGATGTAATCTTTGTTCTGAAAATATGGAGACATTATCTCAATGACGCAAATGTGATATATATATAGATAAAAAAATAGTTGAAAATATATCTTCTTATAGAAAGAACTTAATATGAGATAAAGGTGATGGCTCGAGCTGCTCAAGAATTATTATTGTTCAAAATAGTATAACCTAGAAATGGAGAATAGGGAAGATGATTCATTGAGGAGGAAGGACCATGGATTTTGGATGAAAATATGAATGGATAAGAATCCTTTGAATATAGATCTTGAAAATATGGATATATGAATTATCAAGGAATGTGAAACATCATGACATTTTCAACTAGCCTTCCAAAAATATTTATTAGAATGAATTAAAATATCTTAGTCTAATGATTATAGTATTTTGAAAATATTAATGCATTGAAAGATGGGAAGTTGGATGAAATTATGTGTGATGATGGAATTTTGAAATTTGGGAGGAGGCTATGTTAACCCAATGTACCTAAGCTAATATGGGAGTTATTATATGATTCCCACATCTCAAACTACTCTATACATCCAAACAGAAATTATATGTATAATGATTTTAAGGAATGTTTCTGGTGGGATAATTAAAATAGTAAATTATTAATTATGTATCTTTATGTACAGTTTTTCAACCAATGAAGGTTAAAATAATTTATCATATAGGAGTCAAAAACCAAATTCCTAATAATACATGGTATTAGACTGATATAAATGTGGATTTTGTGCATGTTTCTTCAATATAAGGGATAATTTTCCACTAGATATCCATTCATGAATATATATTAATGATATTGTAAGACCTCACAGAGCACCTATTTCTATTGTGTTTGATCATGATATTTAAATTACAATGAATTTATTGAAAATTATTCAGAAATATTTTGATACTGAACATCATTTGAGTCTTCATATCAATCCACACCTAATGGGATATCTAGAAGTAGTATTCAATCATTATAAGGAAGGTTTAAATCATGGTCACTCGATTTTCAAGGTATGTGGGATCAGTAATTTATATGGGTATAATTTTATTATAAAAATACTATCCATTATAGTTTTTAAATTAATCCATATGCAACATTTTATGGGAAGAGATTTCATACAGTAATATTTTATGACTAAGTTGGTGGAAGGATTCTTATAGGGCCATATCATGTGGAGGAGAAAACAAAAAAGTTAAAGTCTATTCAAAAACATATCAGACTAGCTCAATGTAGGCTAGTGATCTATACTAATAATTGAATGAATGATCTGTACTTTCATGTGGGATATCATACATTCCTAAAACTATCTCTATGGAATGGTTTTATAGGATTTGGAATGAAAGAGAAACAAAGCCACTGGTAAATTGGTCCTTTTATATTTATGGAGATAACTGAAGCTTCATATTATTATTTGAAATGCTACATATCATTTCCAATGTTTCAAATATATTCCACATATCGTTGTTAATGATTACATTCCATAACCAACAGATGTTCTTACTTTTTATGAATTATAATTGGAACCTGATTAATCATACTGGGAAGAACTTATCATGATTATATACACCATAGTACATGTATTGAAGAATCGGGCCACTCGGTTGGTAAAGGTAAATTAGAAAAATCATAAAATTTAAAAGGAGATGTGGGAGCCTAAACGGGTTATAATGATGAACACCCCATATATTTTTATGGGGTGACAATAAGGGAAATTTCTAGAAAGATATTTTTTTAGGATGGGAGCATTTATTGATCCATAATTCAATCAAAGATATTTCGTTTATTTTGTTTATTCTATACATTATAGATCACGTAAAATCCCTATAGTACATAATAAAAATCAAAAATTAATTAATTAATTAAATAAGAGGTATTTCTTAATGATAAGGAGCCTATAAGGGTGAAATATTAAATTGATCTTATGAATAGTAAAATAACCCCTATGAATTGTATATTGGAAAAATAAATAGTAAACTCAAACACTAATTTGTAAATAAATGTTATAAATCTTATAAATGATGGTTTGATATAATAATATATACAATATAAGTAAGTTAATATTTTAAAAAAAATCATTAATTGTTGGTATTTTTTCAAATAATAAATATTTAATCAGAAGTTTATATATATAAAAATTACATGAAGTAATACTTATTTCCATAAAATTTATTCATAAATATATATTTTTATTTTTATTTTATGATAATTTTCATGGGAATTAGTAAATTTTTCAGAGCGTTATAAAATCAGTTATATATTTAAACACATTATTTTTCATTTAAATGATGATTTTTAATTAAAAATAAATTTGATAATTTTTATGTAAATATTTTATTGAAATAGTGCTCATTTTTTAATTATAAACATAAAAAAATAATTAGAGTTCACTTTCTGTATTTCTTAATAAAGCAATAATTTTTAGGTGAATAATAAATATATTATAGTTTACAATAATAGATATATACATGAATTCATTTTACATAGGTGGTGTATGGATGATGTAAGATTATAATCTCAAACTCTCCATAACTTTTTCAAAATATTCTATGATTATTGTCAACATATTAATAGTCGTGAGCCAAAATAATAAATAAATTAATAAAATATTGAAAAAACACCCATATCCTACCCTATAAATACAACCCTCCTCCTAACACATTCCATGAATTGATCCCTGTAAAATTTCATCCCAATAATCTTGTGAAGTTCAAACAAAAATTCAGGAACATATTGTCCCATTAAATGACCAAAAAACATTTATCTAAGGTGACTCTCAACGAGAATAATTGAAGAGATAAACCCCTCTTCCTTTTCTATTTAATTTATTTTCATGTTCTTTTAATTTATTATTCTATCCTCACCACCCACATCCAAATAAAATAATAAATAAAATAAAATAAATATAATTTAATTTTTTTTGTATAATGTAACAATCCATCATGAAGACCCTTATCCACTCCCTTTTATTCTAAAAATGGAAATGTCATCCCTGAGGTGTTTTTTCATCACCTTCAAGGATGAAAAGTATTATGTCACTTCCCCGTTTTCAAGGGTATTCATAAAACAATTTTAATAGTTGAATCCCATTTTAATGTTTATATATCATATCTTTTTAGGTACTAGATGTAACAGATTTACACAATAATAATGATAAAACAAAACAAGTCTGTTGTTATCTAAAACATCTTTAATTAATCAAAATGAATATAATTATCATGTTATCTAATTATTCGTCATCATTTATGAGAGAAAAAATTCATAAAACCAATTAAACATATTTAAGTTCAGTATTAACATATAATTACCATTATGGATAATTATACTGGTTTTTCATGATCTCCATTACTTACAAACAAGTGATCTGACCCTGAAAACCAAGAAAATCAATGCAATCGAATGATGAAATTAAACTCTATAACTCGTCAATAAGGCCATAAATGATATTAATAAAATAATAATAAATAAAATACATATAGAAAACGTTATAAGTAAATTAATTATTGAATTTAATTTCATTATATAGAAAATTTAGGTTGAATGTAGAACACATTTAGACAGAAGTAAGGGATTTCATTCATGTCCTCTATTTTCATTCAGGTTATGCTTTGTCCCTCTACACACCCATGAAATTTTTAATTAATGTTATATTTTTATTATAATTTATGTCTATATATTTATAAATCGGTTATTCATATAAATTAATCTTAATTATATGGTATAATACATGTTATATAGGGCTCGCTTATCGATTCTTTTGGATACACAAACACAATTGAAGGGAACTTCCTGATTTCTTACCCATTTACATGCACCATACAAAGTCAATTTTTATAAACCATTGGGTATATCAATTCACTAATTATGTCATGAAAAAATATATTTTTTTCATTTTTTGCTTCATACATTCAATTATGACAATTAAAAATTATTTTTTCCAAAAGAACTCTACTTTGCAAAGTAAAATGGTTATTTCCCAAAAGAAATAATGATTTTTTATAGTATTTTCAATTAAAAAAATATTTTGAATTTTATTATTTATTGGTATAGATATATTATATTTTAAAAAAACAATAGTTTATTAATTTTTTTATGTTCATTTTTACTATGGATGTGTTATATTGATACACTTCACAATATATCTGAGAATCATTAGTGATTATGTTTACAGATAAGAGAATTTAATTAAATTTCACAAATATATGTTTTTTATGATTATCCCCAATAATTTAAGTGATGAATTAGAATAAGTTTGTTATTGGTGGTTCCATCTACATCCACTGGTTGAATTGGTATGTCTCATTAAACAAATTAGTCTAGTTTTTTATCCATTATGTATGGGATGGTGGCTGATGCCTGGAAAATATGTTTATGATGTTTGACATTATCCATTCAGTAGTTATAAAAAATTAAACTGATATTCTATGTGATTGTTATACAATTATAATATTTGTAGTAAAGATTTATTATGAAATTAATTAGTCATATATTATTCATTTCATTTTTTGAAAAAGATTATGTTTTAATGACATGCATTTGTAGTTATTCACCATGGATTATTATTTACGTTTGTTATAGATTCATCTCTCATTCTTATCCTTACTGATCACATGATCTCACCTTATTATAATTTATTAATTTCACCCAAAATGTAATGATATTTATGATGAATTACATGTCTGGATTATTAAGGAGTTATGATAGTTTCTAAGGGATTTTCTATGTTGTTTTTTCCATTCATATTGTAATGAAAAATTTATGCTTGCATTCAGGATTCCAAAACAAATAAAATAATTGGTCCATTAAGATTTAAGTCTATAATCTATATAAATGTAATAATTTCAAACATCATCTTTGGGAAACTATGGTATAACTCTTTACATTTTTGTTAGTTAATTGATATTGGTTTGATGTAAAAGAAAATTTGAAACAAAATTGATTGATTATGGTTATTACTTCATGAATTGATCTTTTTTGGATATCCCTATAAGGACCCATAGAGTTTTTGGGGGAGAAAAAACTCTAAAACATGGATAAGGAATTTTATTGGATAATTTATTAGGAATTATTTAGGATAGAATGCTCAAAATTTTGTAAGGATGAAAAGGGGGCATTTATAAGGGATTAAGAGGACACACAAGGAACATCCAAAAATACACAAGTATAATAACATAATTTCCAATCCATATATTTTAAAATATATTTAAATTAAAATAAAAATTGTATCGGGTAAAAATAATATATTCCAAGTAAATTTAATCATGTTTCAGATTCATTTTAATCATTTTCATTTTTATCAACCCCTCAATTAAATTTTTTTGTCATTAATCATAGTAATAACTATTTCAATCGCAAATATTGTTTTTAATGATAAAAAAATTTAAAATTTACTCATTATATATACAATGGATGATATGATCAAAAAAATTACCCTTTCTTAGCTGATGAGATGATTTTTATGAATTTTACATTATTTAATTAACAACAATTTAATATAAAACATCATTATGTAAATTTTTGAATAATTCACTTATTTTTAATCTTAGGATGTGATGAAAAATATTTAAATTTTGAATATTAGTTTCAATCATAAGTATTATTAGATAAATATATACAAAATTCAGGGAAAATAATAATTAACTAAAATATTATTTCTTTTAATATTTTTAAATACATTAATTTTATTTCTCAAATAATAGATTAATGATTTTGTTGGTGTTGCTTATGAATTTAATTAATTATTCTATTAATAAAAAATATAAATAAACTACTATGATAAAAAATTGTTTTATCTCAATAATAAATTTTTGTAACTAAAGTATTCCTATTTTTATCTATATAAAATAATTTTTGAGATATTAAAGTTGAAACAATTACATTTGAATTCTTTATTTTAATAATTTAATATAACATTTTTAATCGTTGAAATATGGTACCTAATAACCCTATATTTGAAACATGGATGTAAATAAAATATTTATAATCAACTAGTTGAAGAAATTTGGCTGTCAAAACAAATTTAGCAGTGTATCACAATATTGTACCCATAATTTTCTCATTCTAATCTTACTAATATGACAAAACATTCATATGGATAATAATCATATATATTGAAAACAAACCAATAAAAAAATTTATTATACTAATTTAAAATATTGAATATGTTTTTTCAAAATATAAATAATATAATGGAAATAAATTCATTTTATAATTTTTTGTTTAATATTTGTTTATACTAATTTTTCTAGAAATATACATTTTTGACAATTATACATGACTTATTCTGATCCCATGCGTTGAAAAAATCATATGAAGTATAAGACATTACATTGAATATATTTTAATATAATTTCATCATAAATATAAAAATAAATTATTAAATTAATTTATTATAATAAAAACACATTTCACATAAAAAAAGATTTTTTGGAAATATACAACATTTATATTAAATTAATTTTTTTCATTTTTTTAATAGATTACAAAAAAATATTATAAAAATTTAAACCATATTTTTTATAATTGAGGTAGTCCTATTTATACCCACCAATATAGTGAATATGATATATAAATCTCATTAAAAAAAGATATTATAATTGTATAATGTGGTTTTTTTAATCTCAGTATTATTTATAAATAAATATATCAATGAAAAAACGATTCATTATATATCTATATAGTATAATATTAGTTCATCATAGTATGTTATTGGTTTTAACATTCCAAAATACAAATTCTTTTATCCTAATCCAACTTACACAATATGAATCAAAATAAAAACTCGTCATTTTCAATTTTAATGTTACTCCACTATAAATAATCTATCAGATATCTATACATATTCATAATAATAAGATGGTTAAATAATGATGAACTATAATGATTATCTAAAAAACATTCTTCAATTATGTTATTTTTTAAGCACACAGTATATTATTAGAACTAATCATTACATCAAAATCATTTTTATGCTCAAGAATATTCCTCATCTTTAGTCTTTTGGTCCAATTCTTCCTTATACACCTCATTCATCCAAAAATAGATCAATGATTGAAAATTCATATTATAATGATATGATATTTTACAATTAATCCTAACTTAAATATTTATCTTATGAATATCATGATAAAATATATCAATTATAATCATTATCATGAAAAAATAGTATGTTACATTCGACCAAGTGAATAAAACAAGTTGTTCTCAATATCGTGGTTGTAGTGTATTGAGTAGTTGTCCCAAACCAACATACATACCCTAAAACCCTGTTAACCATGCTGGATCCAACATATCTTTATGTGAAGTAATGATCCCCATGGGTTTGTGACTAGCACATAACATCATACAAGATTTAATAAGGAATTATTTTCCATAAAAAAATAAAAATAAGCAGATATAAATATGAATCACGAAAACCCCAAAGGGAGAATAATACATCGAAATAAGAAGGTATATCAAAACCCTAAATAGTAAATCACTAAAATACCAAATCATTTGAAAGATAAAACTCAAACAACCTAATGTTATCAACACCCAATCCCGATGATCATGAACATCCACCACCTTATTGATGTATACTCCCATTATGTAAAAACAGTAGAAGAATATCTAAAAAACATAATGGGAAGGGTACATTGTGAGATAAACTTTCATTAGTGTCTCACAATTTGTTTTATAATTAGATTCAATAATAAATTGACCAAAACATTATTTTTGTTTCAAAATATGGGACCTCTTAAAATATGGGTTAATATAAATTTTACAAAAAGCAGTTCATATAAATCAACTGGGAATGAGTAAAACATTTTCTCATTCAATGTAAGATGTATAAATATAATTATAAAAACTCATAGAAAATATTCAAATCTGTTGTGAAAATTTATATACAATCTATGAGATCCTTATAATTTCATATTACAGATCACAAAAAATATAAACTCCCACTTAAAGAAAAATTATGATCATATAGTTTGACCTAAGAAAAAATTATAGTAGATTATTTTTTAATTAGTGTTATCCTCATAAATAGTTTTCTAGGGAACGAATATACAAGTAGTAGTTCCACACAATGTAATAATTATCTTTTATCCCATTATATTCAATCAATCAATCAATATTGGTCAGTTCATTTTATTTCATATCGAAAAAATATTTATAATTTAATTTCCCAATTTCTGAATTCAATATAACCAATAAATTTTCAAAACAGTAATGGATGTTTCATCATTTCATTCCCTTTTAAAATAAAATCTACAATTTTTAACAAATATTTTTTAGACATTCACATATGTAAATTCTCATATAAATTTAGAATTTCCATAAATTTTCACAGTACACCCTTATTTCCAATTTCATTAAAATTGGAATTTTTCATCAAAATACATAAAAAATAAATTAAAATTCCAAATCACATCAAATTGGGTTTTAGTAACTCTTTTGAAATTAGTTTAATTTAAATTCATCCATTCAAGTTTATATTTCATTGAATATATCAATGAAACCACCATCCTTTAATCAAGGTATCAGAACTCAATACTCATAATGGGAATTGTGAATGTCCAATGAAGGAAATAATGATATATAAAATTAATCTATAATCAATATTAAAAAAATAAATCTGTAAAACAAATAATGATTTAAAACACTATTTGGAGTAAATTAATTGTGATTGGGAGAGAAAGAACATAAGAAAATTCACTTATTAGAGGGGTATGGAATGAGGTAAGTTGTGATTCGATCCACCTAGGAAGGGATTTGAAGGATCAAAAGGGGATTACTGAGAGTCCCATTGACCTTGTAAATCATGATATGAAGAGTTTGGGTCATGAAAAAGGTAAAAATGGGGATCTAAAATTTTTTAACTAAATTTAATAAAACAAATTAATGTGTGTGTGTTCATCTGGGCTAGGCTATACTTTTTGAAAAAGCATGAACCCCAACTGTGTGCCCCTCAATGATTTTTCATGTTTTATATTTTCCATAGAAATGGTGTATCTGAACATGTCCCAACTATGTAAACCCTCTCTATAGAGGGTTTCAAGGTCTAAACCGGTTGGAGGCACATTTTTTGAATACTATGCACAAACCATGCATAGAATTAATTTTTCCAAACTATATATAATTACACATGAAAATCCCTTAAGATAAAACATAGAAAATTAATTATTAAAAGGGGTGTCTACTATTTCTTAAAAATAGTGACAACATCTTACATCCTCCACATCATAGTAAAATTAAATACTTTGAATGCCCACCAGGAAGTCCCTATATAAAAAATAAAACCCCTTATTATCTCATCAATTAATTTATCTCTAATGTATCAGGAGTATATGAACCTTGCATCCATATAACATTGAATTAATGTATCATCATACCATAATGTACCATTATCTCTGAATTAATAATCCAGGCTAGTTTCACATTCAATGGAAAAATAGGTTCACTATCAAAATCACCCCAGCCGAAAACATATGATCGATGAGAATGATATTTATATAGTTATGATACATAGACCATATTATTTATCAATGTAAAATATAGGGGAAGAGATAAATGATAAGAAAACTTCCCCGCATACTCAATAACCTCAAATGTCCACACAAAATGATTAGGAAGTTTACCTTTCATCTCATGATATCGATGACCCAAATGAGGTGAAACAATCAAGAAGAAAAAATCATTATATTTTAATTCCATCTGTCTACAACAATGACCAGAATAATATTTATATTTTCTCAATTCCATGAATAATCAAATGAATATTAGATAACATCTCTTTAACCATGTGGGGTCCAACCATGAAACTCTAACCGATCTCTCACAAAAATAGTGTTGATTTATAGGGTTACCCAAAAAAGGCCTCAATGTATTCTATTAGTATTTAATATCATTAATATTGTTATAGAAAATTCATCCAACCCCAAAGGGTCATCCAGACCTCAACTATAATAAGGGATACTAGAACAAATCATACACTAAATTGTCGGTATTTCACTCTCTATCTGTATCTGTCTATGTATTGTATGTCATACTCAAACGAACCTAAGGGCCTAGTGTATCCATGAATCCTCTCCAAAATATATTTAATAAATGGATCAATATTAGTGAAAATATTTGATAGAAATCTATGAAAATAAAAAATATCTTTCACATGGAGATTATCGTGATCGTTAAATTTGATTACAGCATGAATTGGTATACATTGATCTGATTTGGATACCCTATTGATAAAAATTGTAACTCATTCTTCACACTCTTGTAACACTAAAACCCCACAAAATATCTTTAGAAATATCATCCCACTTACCAGTATGAACTTCAAATGGATGATTGAATCTTGAAAGTCTCGGGTGCTCTAACTGGACAAAATTTCATGTATAAAAACAATGAACTAAAACAACTATGTACTATCTCATACATAGATACCAGAATCAAATCCATAAATAATAAATCATCATAATGGTTCTTAGGTACACTACACAGTGGGAATTATTTTTTCCCACAATCAATGATTTTATCATTGTAAATGTTAATATTTACTATATTTTGAAAAATATAATAACCTCTATGGAGAATAGGCACTAAAAAATTGTCTCCCAACCATAATGAATGTTCCAAATGACAGGAAATTCATTATCATGTTAATAAACCTGAAGAGTCATCTCGAAATGATGGGAGGTCAACTGAATAGAATACAGAACAACCTCATCCCTTAATTCATATTCTCATATTTGAAACTATGAAAAAATTACATCAAACTACATTATTTTTATTATTCTTTCATGGATAACATTGAATGTTTCTTACTCAAATAATTACTGACGTTATTTCCCCTCTCTTGGGTATCATAGATTCCAAAATCAAAATACTATTTCTATATCACCCAAATCCTCTAACAAATATTAAAATATTTTTAGAGAAATAGAAACTCAATATATTTTATTCATAATACACATTAATGATTTCTTGGAAAATTTAATACTACTAACTTCTCTATGATTACATTAGAGCATGATGTTAATGGTCATTGGGTAGGAAATGTTTCTCATATGGCATATTCTTCTCATAGACATTTGTAATAATGTGTACACCCTATATAATAACACCTCTCAAAATCAATCATGATGCATAATAAAAGACCATATATCACATCCCAGCATCTAAAAGAGTCTATACGAGTACAATAGTCATAAGATGTTTCATATCAACATAATTAATCTAAAATTTATCATCCCAAGATATAGTTACTAATATCTGAGTGAGGAAGGGTCATCGGGGAACCTCAATTGTAGAAATCCATTTCGAACCAGTCGTAATACCCAGTAAAACCCAAGAATCCAGGAATCATGATAACATTACACATTATCTCCCATTTAATAACACCTTTCAACTTCTCAAGAACAACATATATGTATTTTTAACACTATGTTTCCCATTAAAATTACTTCATATATCCATAAATCAAATTTTTTATCATTTCTTGAATATGTTGATATTTCTAAAATTGAAAAACTACTCTCAGAATTTGCACATAATCATCATCAGATATAATGTATTTGAGGATTTTATCCACAATTACAACTGTTAATGCATCATGATACTCAAGGATGTTCATCTTAATCAAATAAATAATTTCCATAGGAATATTGGTCAGGATAAATGAAATTTAAAGGTACTCAAATTGTTCATACATACCTCGAATGAAGGTTTTATTAATATTAGATATTTTATTCTCTAGTTGGGATAACCAGATCGAAGATCAATCATCAATAATCAAAATGCGTCATTTAACTTGTCAAACAGAAAATCCATTCATAGAAATCGAAGCTTGTTCAATTATTTTACTCAATAATGTTTTCAATAATCAACAATGATGCGATGTGTTCCATGATATTTCACAGAAAATATAATAGGCAACCCCATGGTGACATGGTAATAAAAATAATTTTTCTAAATGTACATCTATTGGATTCCTCAACTCTTCTATTTTAGGTGGTTACAAATGGTAAGAAGGTATATATGTTGGTGGAGTATCAGGAACTCAACCAATAGAAAAATCTACCTCCCCAACTCGTGGAAACTGAATACATCAGAAAGAAAAACATACATGATGATAACTAGAGAAGATCATCACTCAAATATAATCAAATAAGTTGAAAAAAAACACTAATATCACATTCCCCAACACTGGATATGTTGTTCAATCTCAACTTAACCTTGATGACCATTCTCATGGAAAGCCATGACAAACCACATCATGCAGTATAATGGGGACATGTTGAAGATAAAAAAATCCATACATTTTTATTAATGGTCCAATCCATCCCAAAAAAATCAATGGGATTAATTTTATGAACAATGACATCCCAAGTATGATCACCCTCTGAATAAGATACGACATAATTAAGTAAATATTGAACAATATCCATCTTCATTCAATGGGGTGTGGTTTTATAATTCATATAAGATAAAAGATCCATATTATGTTTTAAAAGATTCAAAATATGAGTCAAAATGAATGAATTATATGCACCAGTATCATATAAAGAACTCACTTAAGATAAATATATAGTGATGTTTCCTCTCACAATCATTTGACCTGCACATTTTTCCTCTAAAGATTCATCCACTACAAAAATAATCTTCGTTATGATTGAATGTGACTGGAACTCCATATATCCAAAATAATTTAATTTCACTGCATTTCATTTTGGTTTTGATGGGATGGTGTCCTTGGTTGTAGTATATCAATTTTGATATAACCTCTGCAAGTTCCCTGATCATCTTTAGGAACCATGTATTAGTGGTGCCTCATGTAGAACTTTTTTTGAGTCACCAAAATTGCCACATTGAAATCAAGTTTTAGGGTCTCTTATAGGAACTAATATAGCTAAAATCAAACTCCACTATCAAGAACCAACATTGAACACATCAAATTTTATCAATTTTTAATGGAAATCAAAGAAAAACTAATGGGTGAAAACAACTCTCTGGAAAACACAAACATAACACTCGGGTCTAGCTCAATAATCAATGCTCATTATGGAACATCAACAATGGAAGAGAGCCTCATAAAAAATAATGGATATCATAGAATTGTCCAATATAAACACATATTGTCTAAATATTCTCATTTGATGAAATATCTGGCACAATATTCCCAATGCATTAAAATCATTTCACATATTCATTCAAGGTTTTGTCATCCTTCTTGAGCTTAAAATATCCATATCCTTAGACAACACGATTGAATCCGGATGGAACTATTCAGTAAAATTAGCTCAAATTATATACAAACTAATCCCCCGGGTTTCTTCTCTATCACAATCATCTTCTACAATCTTGATCATGGGACATCTTAATTAATGGTGGAATATTTCACCTTAATTGAATTAAGAGTCTCTAAGAACTCAAAAAAAAATCAGAATCTAACTCAAACAATCCTTAGTATGTTTAGGGTCGTTTGAACCATGGAATGTATGTGACATTTAGTAAAGGAAAACCGGAGCCTGACTCCAAAATTCAACCCTCTTAGGTTCCATAGATAGAGACTAAAATGAAAAGGGTGCATGTTCTTTCCCAAACCGTAGATAGTAATCACAATAATCACGTCTAGAATCTTTCCAAGAGTGAATTCTCTAAAAATGTATCATGATAATATTCTATATTGACCATATTAAAACATATTATCAGAGGAATAATGTAAAAAAGCATCCCAAAAAAACAAATAGCTCTTTATATGTTCAGTCAATTCAAAACTCTAACAAGAGAAAATAAGGAAAATAATTCCATCAGATAGATAAAAAAATTTGTATATCTACATATATAATTAAATATTATAGAAATGAGGATAACTAATCCTCAAGATTCCATTCCCAATACAACACGGAGGCTTATGGTTAACTACAATGATATCAATCCTGGAAATCACTAGAAACTGCCTCCTATGACCCAAAAATATTTCAAATGCATACAAACATTAAGGATTGAATCATAACATTCACCATTGATACCTCTTTGTTGTGAATCATCCTGGATACCCGGGTACCCTGATGCCCAATCCCCCGTTTACAAACAAGAAGGGCATTCCCAATCCCTGTGAGTTGTAAAATATCACATGGAATCATATAATCTAAAAGAGGGAATTTATGTTTGATAAAAACAGTGTGAAAAATAGATACAAATTTGTATCCACAAAAATCTAAAGGATAATTATTACCAGAATCAAAAAGTATATATAAAACGCCAAATAGTATATAATAAAAATATCAGAAAGTTGGAATGATAAAACTCAAACATCCAAAAGATATAAAAATTAATATACCAAAGGGTCAAGAACAACCCCTCCACACCTATATGCCTAACCATTAATTAAAGCGAAGAAAAGAAAGTCTAAAAAAATGTAATGGAAAATTTATAGTGTGATCCAAAATCCATGTAGGGTCTTAAAAAGTGTTCCATAATAAGATACCATAATATATAGAGTAATACATGATTTTAATTTAATAATATAGAGAAATTTAAAACAATGTATTAATATAGATTTATATAAAATTATTTATATAAATCGACTTAGCATGAGTAAAATGGTTGCAAATTCAGTGGAATATATATCAAGGTAGTGATAAAAATTCAAATCATAGAGTCCCAACACCCTGTGGTACATATTTCATTAGATTTGGCATCCTTACACTATCATATTATTGATCTCGAAAAATATCCGCTCCAACTTATTGTCAAATTACCCTCATCCACACTAGTTTGAATGAAAATGACAATAAAATTATGGTTCAATTTGTTTCATTATTTTCAAACCCTTTTATAAAATCTAAATCCTAGAATGCATGTCCCTGGAACCTTCTAACTACATAGGCTCTCATTTTACTAAATTATTCAACCAATAAAATTAAATAATATTCAATTCAAATAAAAACCAAATTTAAATAATAATTTCCATGTTTCTAATTTCAATTGGGAAAATAAAATTTCAATCCAAATCATTTATTTTTCTATATTTCATTCCAATTAAAATATTTAAAAAACATGTTTAAAAAATTCAGTTTAAGACATTTCAAAATGTAAATTATCAAATCAATTTAGAAGTTATATCAATTTATAAATTACTTCATACATTCCAATTCCATTATATTTGGGGGGTCTTCCTCCAAAGCCGTAAAAAATCAATTAAAATTAAAATTAACAAAGAATATTGTTTTCCTAAATCAATTGAAATAAATTATATTAAAATCGTGAAGGCCAATGGTTTATTACACTGGAAATATCATTGAGGAAACCTAACTTTCATCATTATTTGAAAACTCAACACCCACATAATTAATTACCAATGAATTATAATAAAAACCTATATATAGAAAATGAATCTTTTTTCATAATAAACAAATTAATATATATCCCAAAAACACCCGATGATCTAAAATCCCTGTAGAATAAATAAAGAGGGAGATAGAGAGAAATAAAAAGGAAAAGATTTACTTACCATAGAGGGATCAAATAAGGTACACCATGTTTATTTTTGAATATAAAGGGGGCTGGATGACCCAAAAGGTGTCCTAGAGTGATTATATGACCTAGAAAATCATAATATGATGAGTTGGGTTCAAAAGGAATGTAAAAAATGGGGTTTAATATTTTGTAAATTAATTTTAAGAAACTAAAATTACCTTGAGCATGGTTAGCATGGTTGGTTTACACTATTAGACAAACCATTTTACACTTTTATTATGGTGAAAAGTTTCTAATATGGGGGTAAATGGTATTAAAACACACACCTCAACTTTATAAACCACCACTTCAATGGGATTCAAGGCTTAAATTGGGTGGGTGCATAGTTTGAGAAAACTGTGCACCAATCATTTACACTGATGAATTTTAAATTTTTTCACATTTGAACAGAAAACAAAAAATGTAAAGATGAAACCAAAGAATGGAAATGAAGGTGGTACTAAGAGTACCTGGAATGAAAAATGGGATGATATATTAGTCTTGAATGTTTATCAATTTCAACTTTCTCATTTAGAATTTTTTTGAGATTCATATTTCATTATTTTATGATTTGTATATATATAACCCCATTCATAATAATGATAATGAATCATTATTTATAATGAAATGATTACCTCTACCATCTCCAAATATTATGTTAGGTAATTTTTTACATTAATTTTACATTGTAATGGTTTATAAAAAATCACAATATTATTATTTTTGATGAATAATCCTTATCCATTCCTTGTTACATTACAATAGATCATGAACCCATCATTAGTATAGGGTAGTTTGGATATAAGTTCATAGAACAACCCTCTTTAAAAATGCTTCAATTTTTTCACAATATTATATCCATTGGATCACGGATCCCATGCACTTCAACATAGTTAATATATTTTATAGAATTGAAAAATATCTCACAATTTTTCAGTAGTGACCATCCCTACTAAGAATAACCAAGATATAATTCATTGTAGTTGGTCATTGATATTCTTCAATAACATCCATAAAAGAAAAATACACTGATATACCCATTCATCAGACTATATATCTATAGAATGAAACATTTTATAACCATAATTATTACTATATGTCTATGGAAAACATATTTTTTTAATAAAGTAATTACATATAATGTTTACATAGTCATTATGATCATACATTAACATAGAATGTATATAAATATCATAAATAATTACTACAAAAAACTAATCAAGGAAATCTATTATGACACTATTCATTAGAGATTTGATTATAGTGTGGTTATTGGTAAGTCTAAACAATAACATCGTAAATTCAAAATGGTAATACCACATATGGAAGTAGGAGTTTGTTATATCCTACATATTAACTATCATTTTATGATACCCAAAACAATGTTTAATTGTGGTAATTTTTAGAACTCCATAGAGTTGATCAGACATCTCATAAAAAGGGATTAATGAATAATTATTCTTGATATTCAATATTTTCTTTTCCTATCAATCAATGGAATGTTTCATGGACCATTATTACTTATTAATTAATATAATAGGTCCACCCCATGGTGATTCACTGAGGTGTATGAATCCATTATCATGATTCCCCTTTTTTTATTCAATTTTGAAATGCAATTGAGTCTATTTGATATAGTGTCTTGGAAATAGGTGCATCACAAGGTTTGGGTTAAATTAAAAATTCATTTTCCTTATTTTGGGTAAGGATATGTATGTCTTTAGAAAATCCATCAGCATATTTTTATATAATCTTTATAAAATCAATTTTGTGTTTCACCATATCCATTTTAGAAAAACATCACTCATAATGACTTAAAACCGCCATAAAATTGATATGAATATCCTTTTAAGTCTATTTTCAACCATACAATAAAAGAAACACATAGTTTGACTCTAAATTTGATATGTGAATTCCCTATTCAATAAATTTAAATGTGATCACTTTACATATATAATATCAATGATCAAAATAACATTAATTCCCACAAAATAATTAATAATGAATTCCTACAAATATTAATATAATATCTAAAATGATATACCTAAATTTGGAGAGATGAATTCTTGTGGATTATTAATAATTATCCGCTCCAGATTGATATAACATAAAACAATCATTATTCTAGCACTATATAAATGTATTTTTTCAATGACTCTGATAATTACCATTTTCCCTACACATAATACATTAAATAATTATTAGATTATTTGGATGATATTATTTTTCCTATCTCAAAGAAAAATTCATTTGACTTAATTTATTTACACTCTTATTTTCCATAAATAAAACATAATCTTGTTACCTTGATACATTTCCTTGGGATCTTCTCCCCACATTCGTGACATTTATTATGCCAAATCCTTTTTCTTCTTTGTAATTTATTAGCAAAACTCCCATGGAGCTCTATTATTCCATTTTCATTCTTATCATGAGACCCATTAAACTTTAGATTTAAAAAAATATATGAATATATATAGTCAAGAATAATAAAATTAATTCACATTCTATCACCCATTTCATTTGGTTAATCATTTATAAAATCAATGTGTTGTCCATCACATTCATTACTTCCATGATTTTGCCTCTTTCCATTGATTAACTATTACCAAAAATGATATTGTTAGTAAAAATCAAAATTAATTAGAGTAAAAAAATATGAATTTAAAAATAAATAGAATAATATAGAAGATTCAGACACCATCCTTCAGTCCATGAAATTATATGTTCATCTCATATAACTATGTATTTTCAATGGTTTTCATAGATTCCCTCCCTGAAACCCTTTTAATGGTTTAAAAGGATAATTATAATTTACCCAAACGTATCCCCTAGGAGTGTCTATCAGCGTATTTAGTCTTCTCCCCTCTCATCATACAGATGTGGTGGTCAAGATAATACAAAAAATCCCATTTTAGGGTTGTTAACCCAATGTTAATATTTGACATAACCACATTCACTTTCAGGTATTCAGACATTGATGTATTTTGAATGAATAATATACTCCATTATTTAACATATGAATGTCAAAATAAACAAAATATGGGCAGGTAAAAAGGGATCTCAACATTGAATTGTGATCCTAATCGATAAAAATAAAATGAAATCATTATTGATAAAAAAATTAACTTTCCTAGGCATTTCATACAAACATATAATACCATTTAGGTTAAAATCCTATATATCCTATAACACTACATCCACCAAAAATATAATGGTTTCAGTTATATAGAGAATATATACATAATAATCTTATCTCATGATACATAAACAAAATATCAAATAATATTTTATGATATTGTAATCTTCTTAGACATACATGATATACTACATTTTTAGTTACATATGGAAATGAATTATAATAAAGGTTTTGTAACACCCTAATATTACTGGAAATATTTTTTAATTAAAAAATTAATAATTTAGATGTTTTTATTTTCATTAAATACATGGACTATATTGAGATACATGATACTCTATTCTTTTCTTGTGTTATATAAAACATCGAGAGTAACATTCATTACACGCAACTCCGAGTATAAAAGAAACAAGACATATTATTGAAATCTTATTATTAAATATGATAGTTTCAACCATGTTGTTAGAATGGTAGTTATTAAAAGTAATAACTAAATCAATAATAAATGGGTTTCCATTTATAGACAATTAATTAATTTCTAACCAAATAATTTTAAATGAAAAATAAAATATTTGTTAAAATAAAAGAAAATATTTCTATTAATTTTTTTATTCTCAGTGATATGTTTTATACCATTAAGTAACCAACTAATATTTTGTTAATGATTTTAGAAAAATTAATAAATTATATATTCAATCATATTCTTGTCATAAATATTATATTTTTTATAGAAATGATATAATAATAAATAAAATTTTATTCTTAGAAATTGTAATTTTTAAGAAATTATTTTCCAACTTATTGCAAACATATATAAAATTCATATTTGAAAATTTTATAAAATGATTTGATAAAAATAAAATAAAAATTTAGAGATCATAATTTCAATATTATCTTGGGGTGAATTTTTTGATTTTTTTTAAATGCTCAATTTTTTGATGAAACCATAAATTTAATGTTTTTTAATTAAAAAATCATTTAATTTTTTAAAAAATTAAATTAGAATTAAAATTTGATTCATAGTAATGTTAATTAAATATAATATCAATTACTATAATTAAAATCATTGAAATCAATTTCATAATGATTTTTCATTTAAAAAAATTTCATTATTTTTAACAATTTCACATTATAAATCCACACTCTCATTAAAAAGTAGGGATTGATTTTAAATTCAATTTTTCATTATTTAATAATATAAATTTTATGAATTTATTATGGATTTGGAATCAGTATAAATTTTAATTCTTAATATGTCAAAGATAAATTTTTACAAAAATGAATTTTCATTTATTCAAAAATAAATATCATTGGTTAAGGTAAAACAGGTTTAAAGGGGAAATAAACTATAATATAATAATAAATATGATGTATAATCTTTTCTGAAAACAATTTTATGACAATATTTTGTCTTTTCCACCAATATGGTTCTGGAAAGGACAAAATGGGACCTTTTTTCCGTACAACAAACATAGTGTAACTTATTTCTTTTGGAAAATATTTTATGTATCCTCTTACCACCTTATAAAAGGATACCCATTTCCTATTTTATTTTCACATTAAATATTCATTGGTTTTATTATTTACATATCCAAATCACTACCAATACCACTCCAATCATCATATGTGGATTTTAGGGAAAACCTAATAGGGGTACCCAAAGAACATGTATTGTTTATCAACGCTTTTTGGTATTTTTTATTCCTACAAATACATAAATTAATTTAATTAGATTAATATTTAATAAAATTATTTTATTTTATATACTGAGATGTTTCTAGGTTATTTAAATAACATACAACCACATCCACTCCTATAAAATGGGTTATGAAATCATTGTTCTTGTGTTTTTCAGACTACTGTCTCACGAACATATGTTCTTTATTTTTCCGTTATCACCACTCCACATTGAATCTAATGATGTTATTAAATTTCAAATAGGATATTTACAAATTTTTTAATGTTATTATGATTCTAGAATTATTATATCACACATACATTTTGACTCTCCATTCTGTGGGAATATGATAACGTTGTTTAAGTGTATGACTAACTACCTCCTCATGAAGTGATGTGATTTATTCAAATATAATATAGAATATATTAATGATTGGTTTATTGAAAAATTGTTATATATTAGATGTAAAAAAATTTCTATATTGTAATAAATTATATACATTTTATTCTTTCAATAAAATAAGTAAATGTGAACAACCATCATGCATATGTATTTCCTTTGATCTCCAAGAAAGGTGTATGTCATTTACAATCACTAAATATAATGAATTACTCTAAATAAATATATAATGGATATATATGAAATTTATATCATATATTAAATAATTTATATTATGAAATAAATGTCCAATTTTACAATATAAAAAACATACCAGTGCAAATATAGATGAAAAACAGATCATTTATTCACTGACTGATAACATTAACATCGAATTTTTAATAAACATATAATATAAGTTCATTACCATTTCATAGATTTTATGTTATATATATATATTAGATTTATAATAAAATTATATTTATTATATGGGATTTTTTAATGAGTATGATGGTGGTAAAGACTTACTGTAAGATATTTTTAGTCTCTTTTATTTCATAGATACATTTGAAAATTGAAAACATGTTTAATTTTTGTGTGGTACATACTTACCATTTGAAATTTTTTGACATGAATACAATTATTTTCATCATAATAAAATTTCAATTTTATTTTATTGTTTATTGGGGTTAAGGATACAATTGATTAATAACGTGTTAAGGGATTTTTTATCTCAATGATCTTTTATTTAGATGTACATTATCTAACACACCTATATTACTTAAGGATATGTATATAAACACATGTATACATGTAATATATTGACATTATTTATACTAATCATATTTTATGTTAAATTTATGTCTTACCTTAGTAGATATTATGATTCAATGTTACCAAAGTTGTTAATATTTTTTTTAACATTCACATAAATTATTGGAAATTTCTATAATGACATATAGAATAAAAAAATATTATGATCAATCTCTCAAGAAACTCATTAATTTTATTTTCCTTAGTATATTGATAATTGTTATAGGTAATAGTAACATTATTCTACTCTCATTTGTTTATGAAATTAGAGAATGTTTTTATGAATATATGACTTCATTTCTATCTTTTTTCATAAATATGATTTCTTCTAAAATCAGGTTTGGTATAAAAGTTTTCAAAAATGTTTTCTTATTTCCCTATGGTTTTTATCAAATTAAATAATTAATATTTTTGAGAATTTTTAAATAAATTAATGGAATATGCTATTCATTTTCCATGTAATCCCCATTTCAACATTTCATAAAATTGAACATAATATTTTTTGACATGTAAGGAATGAACAGTAATAACCTCTTCCATGACTACTCAATGATTTTGATATTAAATGAAAAGTATGAGAATATCCATTCATTTAAAATTATTTCTTTAATTTTTGTTATACGTTTATATTTTAATTAAATTATTTCATTGTTAGAAGAATTTTTATTGACTATTATGTTTTAAAAATAAATTTTCAATGTTTAAAGGATATTTTCATTTAGAATGTTTTAACATATTTATTAAAATAATACAATATATTTTGTCAAGGTTATTTCCAAATATTTTTTTTATTATTTTATATTTAGATTTTCAATTTCCACATAAAATTTATTTTCTATAATAAATTTACCATGTTTAATTTTGATATTATTTTTTATATAAGATAAAATTCTATGAGGAAGCATTTTATTTACTAGGGATTTTATCAAAGGATATCTGTCTAATAATTTCTCTAAATGGTTTATGATTATGGTGAAAATATGTTTATGAAACCAATTTGTCTTCCAAAATTTATAACATGATAAAAAATGTATGAAAAACAATTCTATTTCCATGGGATACATTCTGATTACGTAATGAAATTATTGAGGAATATATTTATCTTCCAAAGTTTACATTGTTATTAAAGGTTTGTGAACCCAATTATAATTTTAAGATTATGATATGATGAATGATTTATAATATTATGGAACACATATGTATGATTTTAATTATATGGTGGTGGTTATGGTATAACCAAGGATGGTGGTAATGTTATAACCAATTATGGTATTTATGTTATAACTATATTTTGGTGAGACCTATATATCACTCTAATTAATCGGGTAAAATTTAATATTATGATTATATGTTAATTAAATAACCTAATTGAGGTTATATCATGAACAATATAATATTTTTCTACAAATTTAAATGGATTTATTACCATTAATGGAGGTGGTAATTTAAATCTAAAACATATTGTCCATGATTCTAGAAAATCTATATATCACGAACAAAGAATCATTTTTTAAAATAAAAATGAGAGGAGAAAGGGTTGATGGTGAATATTTCCATAAAAATGATAAATATATAGTATATATATGGTTTTTTATATTTCATTACTCTTGGATTTGTGGAGGTGGATTGAGTATAAGAAATGAAAAAAACTTGAAGGAAATAAAAGGAAAGGAAAGTCAATTTTCACCTCTTCAATTATCATACTTGAGAACCATATTAAGGCATATATTTTCATCCAATTTGGGAGACCAATGGGTCATTTATGTGGATATGGTGGTTGGGATGAGTATTGGGATAAATGTGACAAGTCTCCTATCCTGTGATATGTGGGGAAAATATGGGGTTGAGCGGTGGTACTTATAGTGGAGAAGGAGGGGGGTTCCATTATCTTCACAATTATTTTATTATTATTCTCATGAAGAAAAATAATATGATTTATTTTTATTAAATATAGTAATTAATTCATGTGAGTTTTATCCATGGTTAATAAACATAGAATATCATCATCCATCACTCATGATTTCAAGTATTTATCATATTTCATAAATTATCGTATTTCACAGTTCATAAAAATTCAATTAATTCCCAAAAAATACTAAATGTATATCCTAACAATTTATTATCATGTACAATTGAAAAATGAACTATTTTTTATTATTTTTTTTCTAAATATGGTTACTTTTATTTTTAATTAATATCATCATTTGCATGGATAATACGGATTTTAATGTTACAAATGATTATGTAATACATTGGAAAATTATATATTGTCTAATTAAATTATCTTCAAAAATATTCCATCAAAATATTAAATATGAATACTATTTATGAAAATAAATTTCAATTTAAATTATTAATCTAATAATAATATGGTAATTACATATTTATGACCTATAAATATACCAACAATTAATTAATAATTTTTTTATATATTTTTATATATAATATCCTGTAATTATATGATATTTTCACCTATAGTTATTTTTATAATTTCATTGGTGAAGATACTATTAATTTTTATGGTTTATTATCCATAAATATTATATTAATATTCATAAGGTAGAAATTTCTATTCCAAGAGGTAAATTTACAATTCACCATAAATTATATTAATCTTATTAGACTCTAAATATCTTACTAATCACGAACCTGTATGTCTATTTTTTGAAATTCAATTCACACAATTGAAAAAATTATCTATAACATATAATCTATAAAGGTCACTTAACAGTATTTAGTTGTTTATTTATGCATGATGGGGCATTATGATTCATTATAAAATATCAGGTTGTATCATTCTCCACCAATAAAATTAATTTTTTCCCATTCAATTCATTATTTTCACTTATACTTCATAATTTAAATGTTGATAATTAAGAAAAAATCTAATATTTTCTTAATTAACTAGAATTTTAAAAGTAAGTACAATCACTAAATTATTTCTGAAAAATAAAAATGTAAAATCTCTAAAGTTTTCTTGATATTTCATCTGTTGCCAATATAGAACCCCTCTACCAACAAATTCAAATTCAGTACTAAAACATGTTATAAATTTTATATTTTATAGGAAATATAAAAATAAACATTGAATTATAAAATCAATAACATTTTGTGGTCTAGGTTTTGTGTTGTTAGATAACACCTAAATTAAATCAGAGTTTAAAAAAATAATTATAAAATAAAAAATTGGATTCATTTTTATTAACACATTAATAGTCTACAGAACTTCTATTGAATCCTCAGAAAAAACATTTCGAAGCATAGGATGAGCACAAAAATATTTTATGTTTTATAATAATAATTAAATTAACTTTTAGTCCATAAATACTTCTATGCATGTGAAATCATTTCCATAAACACATTCTTCTCACCCATAAAGTATCGTATACATGCTGGTGAATAACATGAAATTTCCATAAAATATTGAAAAACATAAATAAACCATATAGGTTACATGGTAAATTAATTACATAATATTTTAACCTCTATGGATACAATAAGATTTTTAACCCTAATTATTTTCTTACAATGTAACCTCCAAGACCACAAAGGAATGTAATCCCCATGGCTACCTTATTGTGTAACCATCGTTGTTATGCTTGGTGTAACCCTACAGACGACCTATAACATAAAAAAACATAATTCATTGGATGATGATATGGTCATATATTTCAACTAAAATAATTCCAATTAACCATAACATAAATAAAAAACATGATCACATTCATAAAATAATTCATTTTGAATTTTATAAAAATAGAAATTTAAATGAGGATTTTTAAACAAGAGTCTCTTATATATAGCATATAAATTATTATATAATGAATTAAAGGAATGGAATATTTATAATCACTATAATTCCACATAATAAATCATGTTATATTAAATATTAATTTCTTAAATAATCATATACTAACAAAAACAATGAAGTATAAGGTTAACCAAGATAATAGAAAATTTGTTATGAATTCTATTACCTTAGGTTCATCTTACTCTAAATGTGTTTAAACCTTCTTTATAATGGTTAAAATAGTGTTTATTAATACTTTAGAAATATGTGGTCATTTTCTATAACACTTTTTAAGATCATTTAAAGACATCATTCCTACCATTTATTATAAATATTTTTTTATTTCCACTGTTTCATGTGTGTTCCTTACTTAGATTCCATGGTTTGTTTCTAATGGATTTTATTCTCAAATTGAAGTGAAACTCTAGATATGGAATTAAAATGTATTAATATGTTTCCCTGGTATTTAATTATTCCATACATTCTTTATTTTTCATATATGAAGAACATTTATTATATTAAACATTAATCTTATTCGTTTAGACCACCAAACTAGAAAAACATGCTACTATAACAGACCTAAAGCCATGGATTTCAAAACCATTGTTATAGCCCACAACTATAGCCCTAGTAATGTGGCCTATAGCCTTAGTTTTGTTAGTCATGGATATATTCCATTTTTCAAAGGCTTATAGCCATGATTTTAAAAACCGTGGATATAGGTCTCCCACCCATGCACAGGAGAAAATATTTCGCCCAAAAAAATGTCGTGAAGAACTATTTCTAGGGTTTTAAGAATATTTTTACTATTCTTAATAATATATATCACATAATATATAAATATATACACACACTCACACATGAAGACCTTGGTGGTGAAGTAGTAATGGTGCTAAAACGTGAAGTGAATGTGCAGGGGTCGAATCCGTCTAGGACCACATTATTTTTAGCTATTGCAACAATTCTAGGGCTATATCCATTGTTAAAACCTTTGAAAGAGGCCACATATTTCCCTGTTTAAAACAGTGGACCTAGGTCAAATGGAATGGTGAGAACAAAGCCACTTTTTTCTGCAGTTAAAACTATGGTCATATATCTGGCCCTACTACCATAGTGATAGCACCCACGTTTGGAGAAAACCATGGTAGTAGCCTAGAACAATAGTTTGGGGAATTATTTCAATGGTTTGGAACCATGGAAAGAACCCATTTTTGTACTTCTGTCTTTGGGGGGGTTATTCGATAATATTGAACTATTTTTGTTATATAATTTAATATTATGAATATATGATAATTAAATAACAAGAAAGAGGTTATATCATTCACCTAAAAATATGTTTCAACAGTTAATTATTTTTCACAAATATTAATGAATATATTAATGGAGTTTGAAAACTTATCATGAATGATGTAGGTAAATCAAAACATCATGATCAATGTTTTCATTAATTGAATAAATTATAGAGTATAAGTATTTTATGATGAATATTTCCATAAACAAGATAAAATTTTAGAATGTATAAGATATTTTGATTTTCTTGACACGTAGATAAGGGGTGTTGGATTGAGTGTATGAAAATAAAAATAATTGGAAAGGAAATAAAAGAAAATGAAAGGGTATTTTTACCTCCTAAATTATCCTCTTTGATAACATCCCAAAGGAATCTAGTTTTGGACATTTGGTTAAACCAGTTGGCATTAGACATGGGGAAGAGGACTGAGAAGAGGATTGGAAGAAATTGAGAGGTTCAATGATTTAGAGGTATGAGGAGAAGAGGACGATAAGAGGTGGTATTTATATTGGAGGAGGCATGGGTTCCATTATTTTATACATTATATGATTATTTTTCTAATTAAAATTTATATTGTTGGTTATTATGAACAAATACAGAAATTCATGAATTTTAATTTGAACAAAGCGTTCTTACCATAGATTAATGTATATTATAACTCAATAATTCTAGCATTTTTCTTATTTTATATATTTTCATATTTCACTATTCACCTAAAATTCTATTATTTTATAAGAAATCTATAAAATTTCCCCAAAATTTTTTCAATATGTATAATTCTGAAATGAAAACCATTTTATGAACATAATTTTTTAAATATGGGTAATTTATTATTTAATTAAAATCAGCATTTAATTGGAAAAACATAACATACAATTATAACTGAATTTGTAACTATTTGAAAAATTACATATATTCCAAAAAAAATCTTATAAATCATAATTAATCAAAACATTATTTAATGATAACATATAATGAAACTAAATTCTCATTTAAATTATTATATTATTCATAAAAGTTTAATAAAATATTTCTGACTTATGAAAATTCCAATACTGAAATAATAAATGTTAATATATTTATTTATAGATACTATGATATAATTATATCATATTATCACTTATAATATGGATAAAATTTATATATACATTCATTAGTGAGGTTACTATTCATTTGGTAGGTTTACTATTCATAAGGTTCATATTACTATTCATACAGGTAACATTATCATTATAAAGAATAAATTTACTATTGACCAAAAATTAACTTGATCTTTTCTGACAGTAAATATCTTACTGATCAAAATGTTGTTTATATGTTTTTCAAAATTCAATTCAAAAAATTGGAAAAAAAAATTAACATGTAGGCAATAAATGTAACAAAATTATATTTAGTTTTTCATTGAAGCATGATGTGTAATTGTGTTTACATTAAAATACTAAGATGGTACACGTCATGCTAAGAGAAACATAACTTTTGTAACACGTGAAGCCACATTTGGAAACTCTAATGGATTTAATGTGAACCATGAATATAATAATTGTGTGAGTTTCATAGAATCTATGCAGTACCAGAAGTACCCATTCACATCTATGTAGTTGGAATCCTAATCTCAAGAGAATAGTTTTAATTATTGTTTATAATATAATTATATCAAATTGGATACTGATCATTAATGTAAAATATGATCTTAGATTCAACCGAAATATTTTAAATTATATGCTAATAAGTATTCCCCTATGTAATCCAATGTTGGAGCTATAATTTTTTTAGTTACTATATATGGACCGTCAATAATTTCTATTTAATTATTTGATATTGTTTCCCAATTGTCAATTATATCTTCTATAATTATTGATTTGAATAATCCCCTATATATTAAAATTCCATATTTTATAAGGGTTTCAAATCCTATGTTTTTTAAGAATATATAGTGTTATCATTTTTCGTCATTAATTATATATAATTATATGTTATGTGAAGACAACAGATGGATTTCCATTCTATGAAATGGATAACCACAATGTAAACATTGTAATAGGAATGTAGATTTAATTTTAATATCATGTCAATTATTGACCATGAATGGTGGGATTCATTCTTTTATATTGAGAATTATTATATGATTTAAGGGGAAGGGGTTCATATATCATAATGAGAGAGAACTTCAATTTATGTTGATTAATAGTTTGTGTGTCAAATATCTACATACCATATCAATTATAATGTTTGTACCCTATATAATTTACATATTTTTCTGGTAAATATTTTTCTTATAGTGTCTATTTGTTATTTGTATTGATTATTGGTAACATAGGAATTATAATTTTTATGGTCTTTTTCCTGGAAACAAATCCTTTTTATTTTATTCAATTTTAATGGATCTAACAAGTCTATAGGAGTTGACTCCCTATCATGAAGGTCTTAACTGAATTAGTTTTGTCATCCAATGGTATCACAACTTCTACCAAATGGTCACTTTTGAATTAAATCTATTTGATGATTTGGACATAGATTGAATATAAATATGTATATATATGTATATTAATATTTGTACGAATTGGACAATATTAATGTTATTTTTGACTTATTTGAATGGAAATTATGGTTTTTACAACAGATATTGTTTTTGGGTATCATAAGATCTTCACGAATGACTTTGATATACCCAAGAATATCATACCAATAAATTATAGTACTATTAATAACCATATTTTTAAACTTTGTCTCACTAATAGTTCTATTATATTTATGGAACATATAAATTATACCTTCTTAATATTCCAATACTATTTTTCTTGGATAATGTAGATACCATTTTGGATTATTAAAAATATAATGTGTATAATTACTGTCACATGAGAATTCCTTAGGGAATTTCACAAGACTGTCACTTTTATAAAAATATATATATATATATATATATATATAATAGCCTAGAACATGCACTCCCAGATCCAGTTTTGAAATCATAAATATTACATTTATTAATTTGATGATGATAATAAGGACAAAATTATTTTCATCCAAATCATATAACATCAATAAGAAAATAAATAACAACTACAATGAAGATGACCTTTTTATTTATAGTTTTAGTGAATTATGAGTAACTCATAAAAAATTTAACTTCACTTTCAATTTTTTTTTCACCCATTTAACCTCTATTTTTTTATTACATATTATGTCATCATCATATTCCATATAAAATAAATATTAATCTTAATTTATTAAACATAAATTTTTATAATATAGGGAAATAAAACATATGAATGGTGTTATAAAATCCATAGTAAGGGTCAAAAGTATCAATTGAATTTCTTAATTTATCCTAAAAACTCCATAATGGAATGAAAACATAATCAGAGAGTCTTATATAATAAAAAAATAACTCATACCCATTAAAATATGGATCATAAAATTTGGAAACAAGGAAAAAGAAATGATTCATCAAAAACAATAATCATATAACATATGATATCAATCTCAAGTATTATAAAAATTTTACACCATAGAAAGAAAAGATAAAACATATTGTTACAATGGGATATATTATTATATAAAACATAAAGAACCATTGTCTAACCATTAAACAACCCTTATGAATTGGAATAATAAGAAACATGACTTCCAATATAATTATCCTAGGAATATAATCATTACCCAATGCATTGGAGTGCTATCTGGGCACACCAATCGTATGAACTATAATTATCTCAACCTATAATATATTTTCCCACTCATTATTTATAATTTCCAGGAACCAAATAATGAACAAATAAAAAACAGAATCAATTTCGTCATAACTCATTTAAATAAACATTATTCTTTTTATAACGTTGTTAAACTATGTAATTAATCATGTTCTATAATAATCTCTATGAAAACGGTTAATATATCAAAAAGAAAGGAGTTATGTAAAAATCAATTGGAAACATTATTGAAACATGTAAAATAAATGTATTTAAATAAAATATCATTTAAACACAATTAATCTATTGAAATAGATGGAAAATATAACAATCATATTGAATCATGATTTACTCATGGAAAAGAAACTGGTTTCTTAAAAATATCTAGGAAACATGGTTAACCCATTGAAAATAAATTGGTTTCCCCAAACTATCTACAAAACATGCTTACCTAATGAAAAATAAATGGGTTACATTCCAATATATTTGAAAATTTTTGTCCTATGGAATAAAAAATATTTCCATAAAAAAATTCCTTTAAATAAATATTTTATATCCTCAGAAAGAATGACGATGTCATCAAAACTAAATATCCCCAATAAACTAAAAGATACAACAAGGGTTGTTGATATTGATAAATTAAAATACCATTAAAATTTAATTAAAATAACTTTTTGTGAAATCATCTATCTGACATTGAAGAAAACATTTTAGAACAATTTTGAAATCATGTTTATGAAACATTGTTCTAAAGATAGAACATAATTGACTAAAGAGAGAAACAATGTCAGATATCTATAAAAATTGTTTCTCAAGTATTATAATTAAAAATGAGTTAAAAATTAGGGAAATTACATGAATATTTCGTTAATAAAAATTAATAATAGTATTATTTAGAATTAAAATGTTTCAACATCAATGACTAAATCATCCACATTACTGATAAACAATGTGATTGTAACAAAAGACTCTTACAAATTTGTTAACATTGAACTGAAATCCCTAGGAAAGAATTACAATGAAGGGAAAAAATAATGTGATGAAAAATATGGTTATTCTTGATATATTATGTAAAATATGTATTATACACACCTTATAAAATAATATAGGGGTATAACATAACAAATGTATCAAGGAATGAAAATTATGACCAAAATACATCACTGCTTTGGTAACATTGAATACATAAACCTAGGAAAGTGAATTATTCAATTGGGTATTTAAATAACCCTATGTATATTTATATGATAATATAATAAATTCATGCTATGGATATATTCCATGCAATAAAAACAATTGTGAAATATGGAATATATGTCACAAAAATAAAATGGGGTTGAGAAAAACCCTTACCTCATGTTTGATTCATCACCTTTTCTCTTTATCTTCTTGAAATATAAACATAAATTAATTTTTACATTATTGATAACCACTATCCTATTTATTATTATTTTTATTTCACTTATTATCTTATTATATAAAATGACATAATTAATGAGTTTTATGTCGTATGTTATGCCCACATTCGTCTTCTCTGTCAAAAAAGACATGGGTTGGTCGACTATGGAAAAAGGGTTAATTATATAATAATTCCTGAAATAAAAATCATGAAATAATTATAATAATTATAAATTGAATATTATTTTTAAAACAATTATGATTTTTTTCTAAAAAATCAACTATTGTTATGATCATGGAGAAGGTAGTTTGTACGTACACATGGAAACATTACCATTTTTCCAATGATCATTATGAAACGAAGGTAAATAAAATTCCTCTTTAAGTAATGATAATTATATCATAATTTCTATATTATTTAATTATATATATATATATATAATTATTTTGATGTGGTGATTCTAAAAGATAAATTGTGTCACTCTATGGATGCGGTAGTCTACCCATCAATGTTCGACATTATCAAATTTTTAGTGTGTAATGTGGTAAGAATAAAATTTTATGATACATATATACAAAAAGATATATTTTTTTATAAATAAATAATTATTTCGATTATATTGTATGTATTCATTATTTTCACCCTTATTACATTCCATGTAACATGTTAGTGAAAGGTGCTTCGCATCACATCGTGAGGTTGTATAATGTAGTACACACGAACGACATTATCCTACCCCCTAGAAAATGGAATGTAAATACAATTTATACAATATATTTACTCAATGGGTATAATTATGTTATAAATATCATTAATATCAGGTATAAACTATATTTTCATCATTATTCCCATCCGTGAGTGATGGTAAAGGAAAAATGATTCATCTCATTTTGGGAGGCGGTAGTCTGCCAAACACACAAAAGATGAATTCATAACCCATTTGATAGAAGTTTTTTTGGGTGTATATAATATCGCTAATACAAAAAAATATCATTATATTTATTATTCTGATGTTATTATATAATCCTTGTATAAAAATAATTGAAGTGTTGGATAATGAAAATAAATTGAAATGCTTGTTGGAGAACATTACACCTTCTTGGGGAATATCATTTTATGTTCCACATAATGTATTCCATGGATGAATATTTCCCCAAAGTAAAACTTCTTGGATTGAAGGTGAAATGAGAAAATTTATTTCTAAGGATATCGGCTGAACAATTCAGTTGTGATGATGTAATGAGAGGAGGGGTTGTGGTGGCCTTTTATAGGTCAGATAAAGGACACGCTATTTATTTTTCAAAAGAACATTACGTGAACCCCTGTTTTTACGAATAATGATTCTCTAAGAAAATAATCTTGATAAAACAAGTTATAAGATAGAAATATTTTCACAGAGTGGTTTTTTCCTATTTTAGGTATTCTAGGCAATTTATTTAAAATTCCACACCCATTGTAAACTCATTTTTTACATTAATCACTATGATTAATTTTAATTGTTTTCACAAATCACATTGACATAAAAGTAATTTTACCTTATTTGAAATCCTAAATATTACTTATTATTAATATTTAATACATTTTTTCAAAATATATTAAAAAAAATGGATTAAATTAATTAAATATTTATCTCACCATCGCATTGAGGCAATAGGGTTTTAAAGACAATATTATTTTATTAAAATAAAATTATATATTAATTATATGAATTATAATAATTATAATATGAAAAATAGATAATATTTCAAGATATATATTATATAATTTTAATTTAAAATAATCCCCACATGGGAAAATGAAAATTAAATAATAATAATATACATTATGCGTTTTAAAATAGTTTTTAGAGAACCATGTCTTTAAACCCAAAAATAAATATCTACTAAAATGAAAAATATAATTGATTAAAATTAATTATGTTTCTTAAATATAACTACATAACAATAATTTTACATTATATAATTTGCAAATCATTTTTATATAATTATATTTCTAAAATTTAATAATGAAATTCCTTTTAAACAAATCGGTATTTTTTACTATTCACATGAAAAGCTATATTTTAAGAAGAATCCAAAAAAATTAACCCAAATTAAATTTTCATATTATAATGAACAATTTGTGTAAAAAATAATATAATATTTATAAAATTATTAAAAATTAATTTAAAAATAAGTGCAGAATAAATAAATTAAAGAACTACTTTTTTTGAAAAAAAACTACATTAATAAGCCAAAAATTTATTTTATTTTTTTCTCCTCTCTAGAAAAAATATGATAAATTTTAAATAATAGATTGAATATATGCTATAAAAATTCTATTACTATTAATAATTTTTTTTATTTGTTTAATTTATTGGAAAAAAAGAAATTTGTATTCATTAATATTGTTCTTCAAAAAATGTCCTTTTATTTTCATATGGTGTTTATTTTAATTCATAATGAATTACTCCCCAAAGAATTAATAATATTTACACATGTTAAAAATATTTTCATAATTATGTTATTCATTTTCATACTATCTGTTATAATGTCTATGTCATAATAGTAATATATATAATGAGTTGCCAATGTTTGGTGTGGCGTATTGAATATGTTGTCAAACAAACTAATCCTAGGGATACATATAGGACATGAAAAACAAGTATTTTTGTGTAAAACAACCTAAATACGTTGTTTTATGTACTTTTCACTATTAAATATAATTTTCATTTTTTAAAATCTTGGGATATTATATCCGCCCCCACATTAAAAAAATTTCTAGAAATTTGAACTTTTTCTTGTTATTCAACATATGGAAATTTAAAAATACTAATTTCGTAAACCGAAATTTTAAATATGGTTAATAAAAAATAATCAAAATAAGAATGAAAAATATTCACATAGGTTTTGTGGAATAACACATAACTAGGTTTCCGAATAGGGTATCATATGTGGGAATGTAAGAAAAGTATAAATAATTATATAGAGTGAATGTGGTCCTTGATAATATAAAACTGAACGATCAATGGAATGATAAGGAAATATAAACCATATATCACTAATGATAAAAAAACCACCATTTCCTCAGAATGGATGTAACAAGGATAATAATTTTGGTTCATTATCATCTTTCTTATAGTTGATGAATTCTCTTACCATGTAGACTACGATAATTTGGAACATATCATTAATAATGATTTTAAATTCAACATTTTGTAAAACTCCAACCCAATTAAATACTTTTGTCAAGATGATGTGTATTTAGGATGAAATATTAATTCTTGAGTCACTAAAATAAAATTTTAAAGACCACATAACCATAAAATGTTTAAAATTATTTTCATCCTATATTTAAATATTAACCAAAACAAAAATAGTTTGAACATTTTTAAATAATTATATAATTGAATAAACCTCTAAATGACACATTTGTATTCACAATTAATTAATAATACCCATTTTTAAAACCAAAACATTGCATAATTTAATATCATTAATATTCATAAAAAATTTTCTAAATATGTTCCAACCCCAAGGATTAAAATGATTTAATAATATATTATTCAAAGATAAATCAAAGAATATTCCATAAATATGTACCCATATGTTTTTCCAATAAATACAATCATTATTTTGAAATTGTTCATACTACCCATGAAATAATGTAGTCTAGTGGTAGGCGCTACACTATTATCTCCATTTAGCCATGGTCTCATGCCCCTAGCTTTCTAGAAGTAATGGTTTGTCACCGAACATAAGAGTTGCGCATTTTTAGGAGATATAATACTCATATAAATAAAAAAAATTATGTTTATACTAATAATTATATATACATCAACCCAATGTATCATTTATATAAATTTCACTAACAACCTTAAAATTATTACCACAAGAAACATCCCAATATGGTGTTTATAAAATTGAACATATAATTCTCTTTATTCTTATATTCTTATGATTGTAACTGTACCATCTAAGACAGAATAACATGAATTAATATTAATCTCAAATTATATTTAATCACTTCCATTGTTAACAACTATAATAGTTCATATACAGCACTCCTAAATTTGTTATTGAAATAAAAAACTTACATTTCTATATTTTATGCTGATAATTGTTACATAATTTTTTCAATGTAAACATTACAAAATAAAATGTAATCCTAGGATCCCCTAAAATTTCTTTGACCTGTATAGCATATGGATTTATGGAATTCTGATAAAATCAAGCTCATACAATTCACAAGACTTTAAATGAGAATTGTTTTCATTCAACCCTACTTTATATAGTTCATAGTATTACAACATAATCATCCATATAAAATCCAATTATATATAAAATTATTTCAAAATAATTATTGATAACCTATAAAAAGGGAATATAAAAATATATATCTCAAATTCCCTTAAAGGTTAAACATTATCAATTTAATATCATCAATGAGTATAATAATTTCACAAGGGTATAACGACCTAATCAGAGTGCTTGATCAAATCATAAATGATCACTTAACCATAAATAGTAGGATTATTAAATATGAAAAAATGGAAACATGATGATTAATAATAACCAATAATCATGAACCAAGTGATATTTATCTCAATCATGAGAAAACTATAATTCATTGGAAGCATTGATAAATCATATTGGTATCTAGGGAAATTTTCTCATAGAATCTGTACAGAACCGTTAAAAAACCAATAAAAATAATAAAATATTTAATATCCATCATAAAGAATTCAAATTTAATTCCAAAAAATAGTCATTATTGAATGCATTGGAGACGTGTCTGGACTCACCCCTATTATATTCTATAACGTTATCACATAGCGTCATCTTGGTTCAAACATACTATATAATATCCAAGAACATAATAATGAATAAATAAAATGTATAATTTAAATCATCAAGACTCTTTGAAAACCCAATTATTCAATTGATAACATGAATAACAAGTGGAATGAAATGGTTTCCAAAATAATCTCTTAGAAACATTATTAAACAGTGGAAAAAATGGGTTCCATAACAATCTCTATAAAATGAATAACCTATGAAAATGATATAGGTTCAAAAAAATAATAATTGAAACATGATGAACATATGGAAAAAATGGGTTCCATAAAAATTTCATTGAACCAGGATTAATTTGTGGAAGTGAAGTGGGTTCCATTAAAATCTCTTTAAAATAAGGTTAATACATAAAAAATAAAATGTATTCATTAAAATTTAATTGAATCATGTTTACGCAATATAAAATAAATGGGTTTCAAGAAAAATATTTGAAACATCATTATCACATGGAATTAAATGGGTTCCATAACAATGTCATTTATGAAAACATTATCCTTGTAGAGAATGAATGAATATGTTATCAATACAAAGAATCCTGAGTTGAGGATAAGTAAAAAAATATTTTCCAAATTTGATAAATGGAAATAAAATTAAAATATAATTAATTTTATTCTAGTGGAATATACAATTCCATATTTGAAAATAAGAAACTTTTTGAAAAAATTTTGAAAACATTTTTTGAAAACATGGTTCTAGAAGAAAAAAAATTCTTAACCGAGGAGATAAAAAGTAAAAATTTCCTAATTACATTTTCTCACATAATATAATAACCAAATAGTAGAAAAATATTACTATAATAATAAAATATCATAACTAAATAGATTACAATATCATTGATTAAAATTATGAGATTACAATAAAATAAACAGAATAATACAGAATCCTGATAAATGAAGAGATTGTAACAAAAGACTCTTACCACTTTGGTGACATTCAATCCAAATCCCTATAACATTAAATGAAACATATAATAGTAGAATAAAAAATTTGAATTCATTATATAATATTTAAAAGTGGTAATATATTTATAGGTCCATGTCCATAAACATTACATAATCTTGAGATAAGTCAATAAATCAACATTAATTTTCATTGAGGATATGTTCAGTTTTATAGCTTTAGAGAATTAATTCATAACTCATAAATAAAAACTCAAATACAAGTATATAGTTATACTAACTATATATATCTTTAATAAAACTAAAAATCATTAAAAACAAACTTGGTGTCATTTCATGTTTTAACAACATACGTTTTCCTTGATCCCATTCATTATTATATTCTTCTTTATGTCCTATAAAAAAACATTTCAAAACATGGGATGAGAATAAAAAGCTCTGTAATGGATACACAAAGAAGGCAAACTATTAGTCTTTTAAAACATGAAAATCATGAAAATATTATAATAATATAATAATTTTAACCTTTATGATGTAGAAATAACACCTTACTGAATATAATCTCATTTATTAACCTTTTTTTAACCAAAGGATTACCACAAAAGAATTGAAATCAAAATATAGCATATAAAGGTAACTTGGGACATAAATATACATAAATGGAATAACCATACATTCTCCTTCAACAGAAATCACTAAATGGAATTTCCATATCATTGAATTCCACAACGAATTCATTGGAGATTATAACATAACCACATGTCCTTGGTTTATCACGGATCCACCCATCTTTAGTTCAAAACGTAACCACCGATCATTTGATAATCATGTAACCACCCATCAAATTTCCATGTACCATTATATAATCATAAAATATAAAATATTTCCAATATCATCATTTCACAAATATAATTTCATTTTCAATCACAAGAAATCAATTCATGATATTGAAATATTCAATCCATTCCAAAAACCATTTAAAACATTTAATAAACAGACTTTTGAGTCATAGTTCCCCATAACAATTAGAATATTTTAAAATAAATTTTCATTTTAAAACATTCCTGATTATATAAATATATTATTAAAAACTATTGTGAAAACATGGTCAGGAAATTGAATATTTTTAAAAAATAAATTATTAAGGCATTTTTAATAATGTTTTAGTTAAAGAGTCCCTGCCACGTGAAAAAAAAAATTAATAAAAAAAATTAAAGAATAACCTAAAGACATTAAATATCAGGAAAATACACTAATTAAATATATAACTGGTCAAAAAGGATTTATATAAACCTTATATAATAATAAAGTGGCATAACATCAACAAATGCCTTAATGAATTGAGATTAAGATGGAATCCCTTACAAAAATAGTATCATTTTATTAAAGATAAATGAATAAAATAATTTTGTGTAAAATATATAAATACACAGAATATAAGTGGATATTAAATGTAAAACAATAAAATTTCATTCACACATATTATTGGAAAAACAAAACCATTAAAATTGATATTTAACTCAATTAATTGAAATTGAGTTAAGATTTCTCTTACATTGAGTTCGACTCATCATGTACGATTGATATGTTCTTAAATAGTAACCTCCGGTTAATTTATTTCTACATGATATACTTTTTCAAGTATATTATCCCTTATATATCAATTATTACCCTGATATAAAAATTACAAAATTATTTAAATTCATATTTTTCATTTTGTCGATATTAGTTACTTGAGTAGAAAATGATCTTGTATATATGTAAATTATCCATGTAGTCAAAGTTATATCATCAATAGAATGATATTAATGATTTAAATATCATATATATTCATTATATATTTATTTATTATGTAAATTATAATTGGATATAAGAAATGAAATGCATCGTTCAAGGAGACGGTAGGTTGTACATATGCATGAACGCTACTTTTATTTCTTAGTCATATTGAAGGAATAAAAACTAATATTTAAATATGTATATTATAAATAAATTATAATCTATATGTTACATATTTTCATCAACTCCATCCTTTATACGTTCTATGTATGGTATGAACGATTCATGTGATATTGAGGGGGCGGTAGTCCGCATTTCCCCAAATAAAATAATCATATTTAAAAATTATATAAAGAATAAATGTATGTTGTAAATAAAAATTATAGATTCATGGAGACAATATAGATATAATATATATCATATATAAATATATTTCCATTATAATGGCCAACATGAGAGGTGGTAGAGGAAATTAAACAATCATTATCTCGTAAGGCAGTAGTTCACTGTACATTGAAACAGTATGTTAAGATCCATTAAAAGGAGGTGTTTGTATGTGTTGTTAAAATGATTCTCATAAAAACATAGTAGTATATTGATGAAACCATTTTTTTTATGTAGTAATATTAAAAGAATAGAATTGGGAGTGCATAAGGAAAATAATGGGATGGGGCTTCAGAGAAGATGATACCTCTAAATCGGGTAACTTCTTTTGATATGATCCAAAACGCATTCTCGAATTTCCTTATTCCAAAGTTAAGGATTATAAGTAGTAGGGAGGGATTATTTTAGGTTATTTGTGTCGAATAATGATTATACAATCGAATTGAGTGGATTCAGTAAGTGGATAGAGGTGGTGGCCTTTTTTAATATGGAGGAGGGGAACTTTAAGAATGTCTTGAAATACTATTTTATTAAAAATTCATCTTATAAATATAATTGTTACAAACTAATTTTTTCAAAAATATAATATGATTTTGGGTCGAAATAATCTCCACCAATATTTTTTGGACAAGTTTATGTCACAAAATAACCTTATCTTTTAGCATTAACCCTTAGTTAAAAACATAGACCCATGCCTTATCTTCTTGTATTTTAATGATACATAGTTACTATATTTACTATAAAATTTCAAGAGAACCACATGTGGATAATTATTTTCATTTTTAACAATATATGTAATTCATTTGGCCTAATATTATATTTTTAGGACTGTGATATCATTTTATAAATTAATACTTGTTTTAAAAACAATTTTTTGTCAATTTTGACACTATTTAGTAATTGATTCTTGATAAAGTACAAAAATGGTATTCCATCCAAAAAGGAACTAAATTTAATTTTATATATCATAATAATCCATGAAATTCATGTATGTGATCAAAACTTACAAATTATAATTATTTGTATATTAATAATATCATTTATTTTAGTCATTCATTATTAAGGTAATCACTAATTCATCATGGTGTAATAAATACAGTTATTTAATTAATGTATAAAGATTATAAATAAAATGCCATGATTTTTTGATTATTTTTATCTTTATAATGACTATTTATATCATTTTTATAATTTACATAATCCAAATTAAAATAGTTTTAGTTAGAAGATACATGCTAATGTTGTACTTCGCTTTTCTTTTCATTAAAATTTATCAAAGGTCACTATCACACGCCTGAAATTTACCAAAGGATACAAAAGGTTGGAAATTTCACATCTTATTGGATTAGCAAACATTTTAAGGTTGTTTTATTTTTTTATAAAACTACTTTTTAACCTTATTTACCAAATTTACACTTCAACCATAGTAAATACAAATAATTAATGATATTACAATTTAAAATGTTAAAAATAAACTTTACCTATTAAAACAACATGGAACTCCAGATTCCAAATATGGAATAAATTTATACAAATTCAAATCATATAATTTTAAATTTTAATTTAAAATTAATTCCCACTGTAAAAACCAGATTGTGGGTTTTTAAGAAGTAAAAACATACAAAATATTTACATTTGATTCTGTACAATTTCAACATGAAATTACATACAATGACCAAAATTTGATTAAATGATTATACAATTATACAATTAACCATTAAAGAAAATTAAAATGAAAATATATCTATATAAATATATTAGATGAAATGACAGTTTTGAATTAAATTATATTATTTTTCAATATTCATAAAAATATAAATTTCATCAGAAAAATACCAAAATTTCAACCGAGGTAAAAATTAATGTCCAGATTCTAAATAATAATATTATTTTGTCAAATATATCATACAATAGTGATTTTTTTTCTACACACATTTTTCCATCAAAATGACGTAAAAAAACATTTTAAAATTATTACAGTATTTTATGATTAAAAATGGATCCACTCTCACTTTAATTATATAAAACACATTGGAAAAATGCTAAGATATTTAAAAAATATTTAAATACATAATATATTAAATTCTATTCATTCCAGCCAATAAAATGAAAATATTTTAATTACCATTTATAATAATAATATTTTTATTTTATTATTTCTCAGTATAACTCAGTGTTGTATGCAATGTATGATTTTGGAAATGCATGTCATTGTGTGTTGAGTTTTCTATCAGAAAAAGTGTCCCCATTATTTTAAAATTAATATTTAATTCCTAAATATTAATAGATAAGAAAAATTAATATTCTATAAGTTACTTGGATGTTACATCACTCCCCAAAATTAGGAAATTGCGTCCTCACAATTTTAAAATGTGGCTCAGAAACATCATTGAAAATCCCACATTGAAAAAAGAGTAAATTGAACAATCACTTTAAAAGAAATAAATAATAATAATAAGGGAATTAGAGATAACACATACTATAATTCCATGTAGGAAAAGATATATATGGAAAAGATACTAAAAATCTTGTTCTAATGGGAAGTGATAGAATCATTATTAGGAGAATGTTAGCATCCAGAAAACCACAAACATGTGATGGGTTTAATGGTCATTGATTTCACAGTAATAGAAGTAAATGGAAAACACTTTTGTTTTAATATCCATTTCACAATATTTCGTAATTATTTTACTACATGTATTAATAACATAATGAAATATACTTACATTCCATGTAGAATTTCATCATTTAATATGTTTCTACCACAAACTCATACATTCCCTAAAAAAAGAGTATTTTATATGACTTGTTCACACCTGATGTTCTAGAATAAACTTCTATAAAATCAATGAATCCAGAAAAATATGAACCACATATTTTCCTTTCCTTTATACCTTAACCAAAACAATAATGTTTAGTTCAATATTAGATAATCTCGTGAAACGAATAATCTTCTTCAAAACAAAATACCTCTCTTAATCTCCAAAATTCTATAAAGACGATTCAAAAACAATTGTACATATAATTCCTCAAAATGAATAATCTCAAATAATAATGAAACCAAAAAATTTAGAATGATTTGATCACATAGTCATCCACGATAAATATTAACATTTATCAACAAATATAATCGACTACTCTTAAAGTATCATACTTAAAGGTAATTTACCTAATCACATATTCTCCATGATAGTTTAATAATTCCCATAAATATAAAAAAAATTCATAAGTACATGATAGAAAAACAAATTCTTACAAAATAAATTTCAACCATTTCTATTCAAATTAAATCCCATAGAATTATATTTTCCTTTCGTATATAGTGTTCTCAAAAGAGTGAACATCTTACAATGTGAAATTTATCAGTTAATAACCAAATCAACTTACTATACTAAGTGTATCCATTTGATAAAACATAAGTTCGCAAGATAGTATTCTTCATGATACATAAAAGTATTTAACTAAAAATAGAATAAGTTATACTATTCAGGGACTTCACATAGTCCAGTGGTAGGTGATAAATCATAGTCACACTTTCATTGTGGGTTTGATTCCCATAGCTTTTCCCGGAATGATTGGTTGTTACACGGTCTGTGTGTTTTCCTTTTTTAAAAACATTATAATTATAATAACATTAAAAATGATATAAAATCCTAAAAATAATAATAGCATGTTTTATCTTGAAATTTAATTTTATTCCCTACAATTTTCACCCCAAAAACTAATAACCCAAAATTTCCCTGAAGGTGAATATCTCCAAAAATACCATTAACCCCCATGAAATTTCATAAAATAATCCTAAAATAGGTTTTTATGAAATTGAACTAATAATATAACTTAAAATTATAAATATGTGATGATATCCCAAACCCTTAAGAAATCATCATAATCTCCAAATTTGTATAAACCTGCATATGATACAAAATATAGGTTCACATCCTTAAACATTACATAATAATGAGATAAGAAGCAAATTTGACTTTAATTTACATTGAAGGTATTTATAGATTTACATATTTAGATAATTATGTCATAACTCATACATAACATCACAAATACAAGTAGATACTTATAATCTCTATCCATTTTTTTCGTAAAACAAAAAACCCATCAAAAAGAATCATGGTATCATTTCATGTTTTAACAATAGAATGTTTCTTTGATCCAATCCTTAACACTATTCCTCATTATGTCCTTTGAAAAAATTCCAAAGCTTGTGATGAGCATAAAATGGACAGTATGGGATGCACAAATAAGGAAAAGTTTTAATTATATAAATCTTTTAAAACATTAATACTTAATCATAGTGTAACACTTTTCTCTTAAAAGATATAGCATAAACGCATCATTGAATATATGATCATTGCTTATCCTTTTTGTAACAAATAAAATACCATAATCCCATTGAAATAACCATATATAATATAAATCTAACTTGTGACATAAATAAAATAAAATGTAACAAACATATAGTCACCTTCAACATATATCACTAAATGGGATATTTATACAGCACACTTCCATTCCCATGGATTTTGAGGTTATTACATGACCACCTATCCTTCGTATATCATAGAACCATCCATATTTGGTTTATCACATTACCAAACATCATTTTTTATCACGTAACCAAAAATAAAATGTCCAAATACCAAGATATAATAATAGCCCATAAAATATTTAAAATATCAACTTTTCACTAGAAACACTTCATTTTAAATCATAAGAAATCATTTCAAGATATCATAATAATCAATCTATTTCAGAAAAAAATTAATAACATTTAATAAAATGAATTTTTAATTAAAGTGTCCCATACCACATTGAAAAAATTGAAGTAAATATTCATTTTAAAACATTCATGTACATAAAAATAAATTTCTACAAACCATTTTGAAAACATGTCCATGAAGTAAAAGTTATTAGATCAGTAAATTGTTAAATCATTTAAAACAATATTTTAGTTAAATAGACCCTTCCTACGTGAGAATCAATTGAATAAAAATAAATAAGGAATAACATAAAAACATTAAAAGTCATTATAATATACTAATTCAAGATATAATGTTCCAAAAAAAATTATATACACCTTATAGGATTATAAAGGTTTGTAACATCATGATATGTCTCAATGAAAATATAATGTGATGAAATCCCTTACAATGATCATATAAAAATATTAAGGATAAATCAGTGATATAATTATCAGTAAAAATATAAATATAACCAATATAAGTGGATATAATGTGTAAAACAATTATATTTCATTCACTCTTATTAATGGAAACAAAATACAAATGAAATGGATATTTAACTCAATGAATTGATATTGAGTTTTGATTTCCCTTACACTGTGCTTGAATCGGCACGTACAATTGTAATATTCCTGAACAATAACCTTAAGATAATTTATACATTCAGGAGGACTGTTTTCATTTTTATTATTACTTTTATATAACTGATGAAGATCACATTTTGATATATTTTATACTGTAAATAATTTATTATAATCCCACTATAGTGTTATTTTATGGGTAATTTTCATGTTTTTAGGCTTTAGTGATAATTTGAGCATAAATACAAAAATGGAATAATTCTTCAATTTTGAAAGATTGTTATCACATGGGTATTTTTGTAATGTCTCATACAATATATGTCCAAATTTTATGATTTAAATTTTTTTAGAACCCTGATTTTATTTCCCCCAACTTTATCATTAAAATGGAATGCAGATTCAATCATTTGGAGGCCTAAAAATCATCTAAATGGGAAAAATTTCTGAGCGGACATCGTGGACCCCAACTCCATAACAGAAACCCAATTTAGTCAACACACCTTCAAATTAGGTGATTCCAATTGGAGATTCACAAGGACTCAATGGAGTATTCACAAAAAATCTTTCATGGAGTTTGGAATCCATTATGGCGGACATTGAATGACATATGTGTGAAGGAACCTTCCTAGAAACTGTGTCCATAAAACGAAACTGTCAATAATAAATTCATAACTCATTCCAGGAGAGTCCAATGAAGCTAAAATTGTGAGGTCAGACTGAGAGGACATTTTGGAACAACATTTGTGAAGAAACCTATTAAAAATTTGGTATCTTAATTTCACTTCAACGCAGATAAGTTCAGATTAAATGTTTTAAGTGTGAATTCTTCACCTCCCCTCCCTATAAATATGTATCCTCGCCCCTTCTCAAAGCATTGACACTTCTTTGTGACCATTTTCCATTGTAATTTTATTATTCCTTTTTAATATATTTTTTTCTCTTATTCATATCATTTTCATTTTATTATCTTTTGTTTTCCACCTTGTCTTTCCTCGCTGTGATATCTTATACTCATAATCATAAGTAACTAACCCGAGGAACTTCCCGGGGGATCAATCCCGTGATGAACCCAATTCATTGTACATTCATGTTAATTGTTTCATATTTTATTAGAGTTATGTCAAGGGGGATCTTAGTGGGTAAGTCCCCTTAATTTCTCCAACTTCCACCTGAGACTTAACATTCTTTTCTATAATATTTTTCCTCAATTGAGGAGGTGGATGTGTGGTCTCTCGGTGATCGTTGAGAGCATTGTATATTCACAACCACATATAGAAGAGGATATTCTCACATACAATGGAGTGTGTTTATTAATTAAATTTGAAACTAATAATGAGGTGATGATGGTTCAATCTGGGTGATTATCTCTGGAATATCTCCTTTCTTTCTGACATCATTTTGTTTACATTCATTCTATCTACATTGTGCATTGTATATTTACTTTTCGTTATCATGAATAATAAATTCTCAAAGATCAATTTCTTTTAGTTCTATTTCATAAATAAAAAACATAGAAAAAAAGTTAATTAAATGTATTGATTGATTGACCACAAAATCTCTTCAATAGAATGACCTTGGTCAGTCCATATGCTTCATTTAGTTATAAATTTTTTTGAGAGCACAGATGACAACACTTCATCAAATTGGAACCATTTCCAGGGATCCAAGTGGTTTTCATTCACTATTTTTATTCACATATTGTAAATAATTTTTTCTTAATTAAAAATACAACAAAATCATAAATTAAAAAACATTAAAAAATTCATTGTTCATGATGTCTTCCAATTCAAATTATTAATAATGGACTGAAAATTCTCATGTGACGGAAAATGTTTGCAATTATCATGATGATTAGTTTCAAAGGATTGGTGATAATTTTCAATATTGGAGAGTCTAATAAAATTTATTTTCTGAATATGTAATCATAGCCCATGAGAAATCCAAACTCAAGATGGAAGCTGAACTAGAATGAGTGGTAGAAGAGATTTCACCAATAATTATTTATATTAATGAAGCTGAGGAGGTTGAGAAAGAACATAGAAAGGAATTAATCACATCATATCACACTCAACCATTACTAGAGGTAATCCCTAGAATGAGTGGTAGAAGAGATTTCACCAATAATTATTTATATTAAAGAAGCTGAGGAGGGTGACAAAGAACTTCGAAAGGAATTAATCACATCATCTCACACTCAACCATTACTAGAGGTAATCCCTAAAGTACACATTCCAACTGATCCATTGATGGGAGATCATCATTTTTTGGAAGATTCTAGGAATAACATTGTTGAAGATAACATGAAACATGATCTTCCCATAGTTGATAAGGAAACATTAGAACCTTTCTACCTATCACTTTCTTTGTAAATAATAAAGATGATGCAATTACTAAGATTGAGTTTCCAATGGAAATTCTTAAAGAGATCAATTACCAAGCCCAATTACATTAAAGGGATGACTTCTTTATTAATTCCTTATGTTTTAATCTTAATCAAGCTAAATTGTTTTCTAACTTCTCTTTCATTGAAATTTCAGATACATCACAAATGGAGAAAAATGTGGAAGTTAAAAATGAGACTACACAGGTGGTGGTGTTTGAAGTGGAAGAGCTAGAGAAGGTGGTGGTGCGACCACCTCCTCAACAAAAAATTTCATACCATATGATGGAAGGCACCATAGAAGTTAATAGAGAGCACCCTTATCTTATAATCCCTCCCACTCTAAAACATAATTTCTCTCTTTAATATTTTTTTGGGGATGGGATCTATCTTATCTTATTTGGTGTTCTCTAATTTCATTGTTTACTCATGAACATCGGGAAAATTCACATGTGGTGGTTCATCTCAATGAAACCTCACCCACCTTCTGATTAGGGATAATCCAGTGAAATTTCCTGACTTGGGGTAATAAAAAACTAGCATCTTCTTGGGGGTCTAAACCAAGCATTATCTCTTTTATTTTCCCGTTATCATTATTTTAATTTATATTTCTTATGTATTTTCATTACTTTCTTGTAGAGTTAATATTGTAGATTCAGGGAGATTAACTCAAGGAATCCACTTCAAAAATAATTATAGGTTGTATCTTTTCATCCCTTGGCTTTTCTACATTTATATTTTTGTTTTGTTGAGTTGAAATTTTGGGGAAATAAAATTTAAGTGTGGGGGAGTGTCAACATTCATAGTTTTTCTTTAGTGATTTTAGTTTTAGTTTCTTTATATTTAGTATTACTGAGCTTCAATGAATATTATTATCACTTTTCACACATCAATTGATTTTAAAAGAGTGGAAATGATTTTTGAAATAATTAATCATAAATAATTATTGATTGGAAAACTTTTTTCTTAAATTGGATTGTCAATCATTTTTATAAGTTTGTCTAATTTTTGAAATCCATGTCGTTGATAAACTGACTCAATATATTTTTCCAATCTAGTTAGGTATTCTAATCCACTATTATATATTCTTCTTAATACCCACAACTTCTTGATGGAAACATGAGTTTTGTGTGAGAAATAGAATTTTTTAATATTCTCTATTGAAGAATTGGATTTCATAGAATGTAATTGAAATGATTGATTCATCTCTTGGGATAGCCAAATTTTATCTTGAGACCCACCTTTATAATTATTCTTTATAAGCCCTTAGATTCCATGAATTGACATATAGTTTTAAGCCACATTACAATACAATTTTTCATTACCTACCCACACTTTTAGTGTTTTTTCATAGTTATTTCATGTTTGAGTGTGGGGGAAGGTCCTTTTGTGTGCATTTATTGGGATGTTTATCATTTATGGGTGCTGTGAGGTGTGTGTTAATACTTTGGGTAGTGGATTATATGATAATTGGGCTTGTGTAGTAATTTCATTGTGCTTTATTTGTTTTAACAATTTCTCCTTAGAAAATGAAATAAATTGATATAAGCTTGAATTATTCACTGTAAATTCATTTATGACTCATGTCGCTCTCAAAAATCAAGGGAATAAATTTTCATTAATTCATTGTATTCAATTTTCAGCTCATCCTCAATGAAAAAGAAAAAGAAAATAAAGAAAATAATGTTGTCCCTTTCATGTGATTTGAAAAAAAGGGGGAAAACAAAGATGATATCATTCATTATAATCAATAATTAGATCATATACCATGTAATAAAGGGTTTGGTGTTGTTTTTAAAATTTTCAAGTAGGATTGAGAGAGTAATTTTCTTTGTTTCACTTGAATTAATCATGCATTGTACTTAAAAGTCTAACCTCCTCTTTTTGGCCTGAAGCATTATTTCAATAATTTTCCCACTAAACCTAAGCCACATAACCATTAGAAACATTAATTACATCATTCATGATTTAATTCATTTTCATGTTTCACGCTATGGTGAAATGAGAATTTTCACACGCCAATGGTGATACATACGCTTTCCAAGTTTGAGAATAACTCTAGATTCAATTTCCCTTGAGTGAAAAGTGACATAAAATTCAATGTGAGGTTGGTTGTAATTGTGAAATGGATTTCTTTTGGATATTAAAAAAAATTAATGATTGAAATGAAATGAGATAGAATTGTTTTTCATAGATGAAACATGATATAATTCTATTTTGGATAAGATCATTGATATTTTATCAATTTTCATTATTGTGTGAATTTTGATTTGGATTTAAGAATATTGCCCAGGAGTGCAATGTTTAAGAGTGGGGGAGTGATGAAGATCACATTTTCATATATTTTATACTATAAATAATTGATTATAATCCCACCATAGTGTTATTGTTTGGGTAATTGTTACATTTTTAGGTTTTAGTTATAATTTGAGCTTAAATTTAAAAATGGCACAATTCGTCAATTTTAACAGATTTTTATCACATGGGTATTTTTGTAATTGTTCATAATATATATGTATAAATTTTTTTATTTAAATTTTTTTAGAGCCCTTATTTTATTTTCCAATACTTTTTCGTTATGACGAAATTTTGATTCGACCATTTGGAGGCCCGAAAAAAATAATTTAATTTGCGAAATTCTCTAGGTGTACAGTTTGGACCCCACCTCCATAACGGAAACCCAATTCAGTCTAAACATATCCAAATTAGGTGATTCCACTTGGCGATGCACGAGGACTCAATGGAGCATTCACATAAAAAATTCAGGGCTTTTGAAATCCATTATGGTGGACATTGAATGACATATTTTTCAAGGAACCTTCCTGAAAGCTGCATCCATAAAAAGAAACTGTCAATAATATATTCATTAATCATTCTAGGTGAGTCCAATGAAGATTTAAATGTTGTGGTCGGATGGAGGAGACATTATGCAACCACATTTATGAAGACACCTATTACAAATTTGGATATTTAGTGGTACGTCCACGAAAAAACATGTGGCTTAAATGTTTTGAGTGTGAATTCTTCACCTCCTCTGCCTATAAATATGAATCATCACCCCTTCTCAGTGAATTTACACTTCTTTGTGGCCATTTTACATTTTTTTTAGTTTCATTCTTTTATAATAGTATTATTAAATTTTAATATATTTGTTTCTCTTCATCATCTCATTCACATATTTTTTATCTTTTGTTTTCCCAACCGTCCTTCTCCACTGTGATCTCTTATACTCATGATCTGGAGTAAGTAACCCAAGGAACTTCCAGGGGGATCAATCCAGTGTTAAACCCAATTCATTTCACATCCATGTTAACTATTTCTTATTTTATTATAGTTAGGTTAAGTGGGACCTTAGTGGGTAAGTCTCCTTTGTGTCTCCATTAGCCACCTGAGACTTAACATTCTCTTCTATAATATTTTCCTTCGATTGAGGAGGTGGATATGTGGTCTTTCGATGATCGTTGAGAGCATTGTATATTCACAACCACATATAGAATAAGATATTCACACATATGATGGAGTGTGATTATAAATAAAATTTGAATCTAATAATGAGATGATGAAGGTTCAATATGGGTGATTCTCTTGGGAATATCTCCTTTCATTATGACATCATTTTTTTTGCATTCATTCGATCTACATTATGCATTAAATATTTAATTTTCATTATCTTGAATAATCATTTCTCAAATATCAATTAACTTTATTTTTATTTCATAAATAAAAAAATATCAAAAAAGTGAATTAGATGTCATGATTGATTGACTACAAAAGCTCCTCAAGAGAACGAACTTGGTCAGCCCATATGATGTATTCAGTTATAAATATTTTTGATAGCACACATGAAAATTCTTCATCAATAACATATTAAAAAATTATAAAAATTTTAAAATTATTTATGTTCATATTGGTCATTTTGTCAACATTTGTACTTTTGTTGAAAATGGACTTGTTTGATGTAAATTGTCCATGTTTGTCCATCATCTCCAGAATTATATTCATGATATAAATAACATATATATCCATTATATATATATATATTATTATGTTTATAATATTTCAATATTATAAATGAAATTCACTATTCAGGGAGCCGGTATTTCATATGTACGCATAAATGCTACTTTCATTTCATTGTCTTATTAATGGAATAAAAATTAAATTATACAAGTGAATATTATAATACCAGTATAATATATATGTTATATATGTAACATTAGTTAATTAACTCTATCTTTTATTCTTTCCATGTTTGGAATGAATGATTCATATCACTTTGAGGGGGTGGTAGTCCGTACTTCCTCAAATGAAAATATAATATTTACACATTATTGAAATCAAAAAGGAAAGTTATAAATAAAACTTAAAAAATCATTGAGTAAATATTAATATAATATATATCGTATATGAATTTATCTCCAATAAAATTTCCTCCTTGATAGGTGGTAAGAAAAAATTGAACAATCGTTGTTTCGTGAGGCTGTTATTTTCCATACACAAAAACTGTATGTTCACATCTATTAAATAGAGTTGTGTGTAAGTGTAATGAAAATAATTATCATAAATAAATAATATTATATTTATAATACTTGTTTTTTATGTAATCATATAATTAGAAGAGCCTAGGGGGTTGAGAAGAAAAATAAAGGGAAGGAACTTGAGGGAAGATGTTACCACTATATTGGGTATCTTCTTTTGATTTCAGCTAAATGGTTTTCTTGAATTGACGTAATCCCAATGTAAGGAATCGTGGTTGAAGGGTCAGATTTTGGGAGATTATTAAAGTATACTTTGAAAGATACTAGGGGAATTAGTGGTGTGAGTATGTGGGTTGAGGTGGTGTCCTTTTATAAGTTATATGAGGGGATTGTTATTAAACATTTCAAATATAATTTTATTATAAATTTATTTTCAAATTATAATAGTCCCATGATAATTTATTTCAAATATAAAATTATATTGGGTCTATATACTCTTAAAAAATATTTTTGAAAAATTTATGACTCAAAATTAACATTATTGTTTCTCTTCAACCCTTAGATAAAAATAGTAACTCTTACCTTGTCATCTTGTAATTTATTAATATATGGTTAAAATTGTTACAATAAAACTTCAACCAAACCAAAATTTAATCCTTCTTGAAATTTTTAACATTATATATGCTATTTGGATGAATCATATATTTTCAATACTACTATATAATTTAATAAAATATTACATGTTTTAAAAACTCATATTTGTTAATTTTGAAACTATTTTGTAATTTATTTTTGTTAAAGTGATTAAAAAATGATTCCATTTAACAAAGAAATTAACTCAAAGATAATACGAAATAATAATCTAAAAAAATTTTGTACGGAAATTTTTTCTAAATTATATTTACTTTTTTATTTGTAATATCATTTATTTGAATAATTAATTAATAAGGTAATAACTACATCATCAATGTGTAATAAATCAAATTATTTATATTAAATATAAAAATTATAAATAAAATAACATTATTTAGTGAATATTTTTCTAATAATAATTACTATTTATATTTGAAGATATCATTTATATAAACCAAATTATAATTGTTTTATTTAGGAGATACATGTTTATGTTATACTTCCCTTTTCTATAAATTATAAATTGTAAAAGGAACCTATCACACCCATATAGATCAATGAGGTCCTAAAATCCACCAAAGGATTCTCATGGTTGGTAATATCTAATCCAACATGATTAGGACCCTTTTTAGAGAATTTTTAGATTATAATAATATTATTTTTTACCCTTATTAACCTAATTTGTATTTTAAAAATTGTCAATAAAAATAATTACTAAATTTACTATTCATAATGGCCAAAAAATAAACGTTACATACTTAAAAAATTTAGACCTTATGATTAAAAATATGAAATCAAAGTAGCATACATGCGTACGTAGGTCATTCTTCATGAACAGTGCATATAATTTTCTATATCCATATGTTAAAGAATATTATGAATACATATATAATGAATATATATCATATTTAAATTAATTTTTACCTTTTTGATATTATGAATCCATGATCTAATTTATAGGAACAAAAAATAAAAATTCAATACTAACTTGAGAAACTATGTAATTAGCCCACAAAATTGTGAAAATAATAAATGATAAAAACATGTTAGTAATAATATATTATGAAAATATCATATATGATATAATAAATATTAATATGGTTCTATTAAAATTTATTGATAGGTTTAAAACATTTATATAGTAGGTTAAGGGTTGTTCACCAAAAATAAAAATGTTAGGAAATAGATTTTCATCTCACATTTTACATCTTTGAGATAAATTCCATATTCACCATTTAAATTTTTTTTGTGGTGTATCTACTTACCCATTTCTTCTGTATATTAATAATTAATTTATCTTAATGTAATAAAGTTTTGTCCTTTTTGGGCATTATTATTCAAATATTTCATTGCTGTATGGGACACATTGGAATGTTAAAGTATTATTCCCCTCAAATTTATTTTAAATGATTATATGTAAAATATCACAACATTTTGATATTTTTAACATTTTCTTAAAAAATAACATTAATTCTGTTCTATTAGTTTCTTATATTTTTTGTAAATACTCCTAATTTTTCATTTAATGTCAGGATTCATTCATTCTTCATGAAATTTTGAGTTTCAATTTGAATTATTTTGTTTAAGGGAATTTGGATTAATAGTTAACAAGTGGAAAATAATTTCATATACCTGATTGTTTTTCTTGGGTTATATTACTTCATCGTTGTCATTAATATTCTAATATTACATGTGTAATCTATTTTTATATCTGTTAATATATTTATAATTTTTTATATTAGTTTAAATTTTTAACAAATAATAAATTTTATGATTACTTATCACATTATTATTATAGTCTTTTTAAAGGTTTACATCACACTCTCATTTTTTTAATTGTTTATTCATGAACATAATTCAAAGGAACATATTGAATAATTATTTATTAAACACCATAATTTTAATATCCTCATGATATTAATGTTATTTTCCAAGTAGTAGTACCAATATTCCCCTATTTGGAACATAAATTGTTTTATAAAATCATTTTACAAAAATACACATTTCATTTTCCCTTTAGTCTTAGAACCTTCCTTCTTCAAAAAACTCTATTTTCCAAAAAAAATTGAAAATTATTTTTAAACACTCTAATATGTTTTATTAAATTCATTTTTAATTTTTTTGAATTTTACTAATTATTTTAGAGGAATGATCATGTTTCCTACCGAACATGTTATTTGTCTAATTATTTTTACCATATAAATGTATTTTCTCTTTACCACGTAGGATATATATAGATTTAACCATATTAATTTCATTAAACCTTATTTATCATGACTAAAATTTGATTTTAAAATTAATTTGTTTTAAAAAGTTAATTATTTAAAAAAAAGTCAACCAAAATGTTATTCAAATGTTTTTTCAAAACAAGTGTATTTTTTCCATAAAATTATTTTTTAATTGTCCTTTTATAGTAGTCCTATTTATAAATGATCAAAACCCTTTATTTTTACTCCACATGGGATATGTTTTATTGATATCATCGTTTTTCCCCCATTTTATTATTTTCAATTGATTTGTTGAAGGATAATATTAACATTCACTTTTTTGAAAAATTCAATTTACTATGATCATTCGACAATGAATTTCTCTGAAAATATCCATATAATTTTTCATGAATATGATTATTTTTTGAGATGTTGTCCATTTTTCTTTCATTGTTTTCTTTTATATTTAAATGATTATTTGTGGAAATATTGATAAATTATTATCTTTTATTTAATATAGAAATTTGATAAGTAATATTATTTATTGATTAAATTTATTATTCATGACATGGAATTCTTTGTACATGAAATGGTGGGGTGATCTTGGAATTTTTATACATCCCCTTGATGAATCTATAGATTATCATTAGAAAAATAAGTTTCTCAAATTAAAAATTTATCTACTTGTATTTCTGAATGTCTAGACAATTGATATTGATAATAGATGTTCTTATTTACTCAAGACATGATGTCCAACAAATAAGCATGAACATCATTTTGATTTAGTTATTGTTTAACCATGAATTTTTGTGGCGACATATTTATAGAAGAATTTCATTCTCATTTAAATGATAAAATGTTATGAGTTTTCTATTTCTAAAATTAATATATTGATTTTTGTCACACATAGTTATTTGAATGCAACATGTTGTCAGTTAATTACATTTCCACTTTCTTTACTCCCACCTTGTTAGTGTAAAGATTACATGGCATAGGTTATAGTTTATTCAACTTTACAAATAGATTATTCTCATTAATTATTTATTTATTTCTATGTATTGTATTGTTATTGGGCATTTGAGTACTTTTTTTATTATGTTTCCTTTCCCGAAGATTCCCCAAAGAGTGCCAAAAATGATATGGAAAGATACACTTGATCAAATAAAGTTAGTATCCTCTAGGATTAATAATATTTCTGTAATTAGTGTATTTATTTATACTACATGACTCAAGTATGTATCTATTTTACCATAACTACTATACTAATTGGTCATTTGATATCCGATTTATAGGCATCACATTCCAACATAATGGTAGTAGACACCCACTCCACACATTCTAGGGTTGGTTCATTACTGTTGGTATCAAAGATAGTATTGTAGCAACTATGGGTACTATATTTTGGAAAAAATAATTTATAGAACATTTAAATATAGTAAAATTTGAGGATAAGTATAGAAAAAAATATGATAATTTTGTTAAGGTTTGTATTGTGTGGTTTTTCAATAAATGCAACACTGTCATGATACTAAAAGTGGATGTGGTTCTGCCATAGATATACAACGGAGAAAAAACTATCACATGGTGTGCCAGGCCTAACTCAGTGTAACTTGAAACATGAAAATGGGCCTTACTACAGACCTAGAATGAAAAAAATGAGGGATATGTTTACAATAATTCAAATTTTCATGCCAAACCATTATGAAGGATTTGATTATACAATGACAATGAATGACCTTGAATAAACCATAGACATAAAATAGACCTATATTGAAATTAATCCAATAGAGTATTTTTTTATTATGGTTTTATTGAAAACAATACTCTATATAACTATTAAATTTCAATTATTTCCATAATAATAATTTGTTACATTATATTAATATTGTTTTAGAATAGGAAAACATGTATATTGGGTGATAACCAATAATGTCTGACAGGTGCACCTTCATTGTCTTGACATTAGGGTTTTCTCTAAGAAAGGGTTTTATTACATAATATATGATAGGATATGGTATATGAATGTGGATAATATGTATGAAGAAAATGGAACTTCATTAAAATGAATTTTATTATTTTTAGGTTATGTAATCATTCTATACTGATGGAGAAAAATATCAAGATGAAAGGCATCTGGATAGACACCTAATTTTGGTGTTATAAAACACCAAGACATGAATTGACTGGGCCCTTATTATTTATATGTAATTGGTAATGGGGATTCTATGATTACATTGGAGCTTTCAAGGGTATAAAATGGGAATGGTATTCCATCACATATTTCTTGGATACCTTGTTCGAGGTGTTGGACTGCAATTGTATGGAGGCTATGGCAAGGAGCATGGTCCTAGTTACGACATGTTGGGTCTTATGGGTTCATGGAATAATTCAATGATAGGGGATGGTCTACGTTTGAGTTTTTATTCAGTATTATGTCATGATTATTATTATTGAGTTGGGAGGCCTTCTATCTTACAGGTATAATGAGAACTCTCTAAGGATTCTCTTACAAAATATGTTTCCCAACTCATTAGGAGATTAATAGAGGTTTAAAGGTATGGGTATGATAGAGCCCTTTTCATTTTGGATTGATGTTAAATTTTTATATGTCATGTGTCTTCAATAACATGGATGGTATATGAATTTTCCATCATGATGGTGTTTTAGTCAATCTGGGTTTTTGTGCCTTTTTAAGGGACCTACATCTCACTTAGAGATATAGCAAGGGATTTCTTGAGTGGTCATCTACTAAAAAGATTATAAAACATCTCTATCCAATAAGTGGAATCGTATTATAATGTCATTATTGGAATGATGTATGGACAATCTTTTCTCTCTATGGGATATTCATTACATAATTATTGTTCTTCTTTCCTTATTTATTCATTAAAATATATATTATTCATGTCAAAAAGGAAATATTTCTTGAACACCTATGTAATATATGTTAAGGGTTTCACACCAACCGATATCGTATGGAGTATTATGGTTAAAATATCCATATTTTTAGTTAATTAATATTACAAATTAATATTAATGATAAACTTGTAATGTAATTTTTTTAATTGGAGATTAATTTCATAACCATATTTGAATTAAAAAATACACAAAAAAATAATAAGGCTTTTCACTCTTTTATAGGCTTTATGGTTCATTAAATGTTTATTTGGGTGCTTTGGGGATCAAAGTAATTTTTTGATACCAATTGGGTAAATTAAATGATGAAATTGAATTTGTTAAATGAAGATCAACAATATTGAAATTTTCATATGGAATTAAAACATATCATGTAAAAAAATTTACTTATATTCCTAGGTAGTAATGGAAATTCACAACATGTGGAAATGTATATTAAAAAATTGTTTTCATAATAGGTTAATTATTAAGGAACTGATGGTATTATAAGTCATCATAGATTTAGAGATTTGAGACCATAAACTTTACATTGACCATTCACATATTTTGATTGATTACCTCAATCACTTCTAATTAATATTTTCTCAATTCATCCAAGTATGTATATATCCTTTCACTAGTGGTCTCTTACTTATTGGGCAAGTTATATGATATTCCATGTGGCATTATTACATCCCATTTTTACTTTTCTAGAATATCTCTTAGGTACCATTCTAATGATGAGGTATTTCAAACATAGGAAATATCAAAAAATCAATCACCTATATCATGTTTAAATTTTGAGGACAAAATTTAATAATTTTTTAAATATTGTAACACACAAAAAATATAAATTAGGAACACTTTATTCAATTGTGTATTTTTCATGAAAAATAAAGCATGTAAGGGAATATAATATCCCATGAATTTATAATATATTTACTATTTTGACTAAATTTAATATATATTATATCATTCAATGGACGTTAAACAAATTTAGTGAAAATCACATGAAACAATGAGTTTCTTCAATTATGTCATTTCATATAGACCGAGTTTTTTCAAACAATAATACATTATTAAAAAATTATAATTTATTATAATAATATATAACTCATCCATTAAATTAGTGGTTTTGAATATTATTGAATAACTTATGTAAATATGTTTTCACACTATATATAAAATTAATTCATCTGTAACTAAATCATTACACATGAATATAACAACTAATTGTATATAAAGGCAATGCTTAAGAAATAATTTTTATACTCAAAAAGTTGTTTCAGCCTCATAAATTAAATTAATTAAATTTAGTGAGTGAAATTAATGTAATATATATAATATATATTAATTAATATATATTTACATTCATACAATACATTTATAATCATAATATAAGAATAAATCCAATATTATATATAAAAACCTATATTTTAATTAAGGCACATTTACCCCCTTTTAATGGGGAACATATTTTAAATTCATTTTTTGGTAATTTGATAAATACTATATGTTAAAATAGACATAATATTTTAAATAAGAACATAGTATGTAGGCTTGGGAGAGTTGTCTGTATTTTTCTATGACGATTCCTTTTTTAATTAATAGTTACAAATACTGAATTTCATCTCAATATTTCTTTTTTTTGTAAAATTTTTGTAATGATAAATTATATTTTTAATTACTTGAATATCATAATTAGATACACTGTAAATTGTTTAATAAAATTTATTTCCTAGGAATAAATTTCTGTTTGAAATTGGATATAAAAACATAGCAATCTTTTGATCATTTTTACGTTAAAAAACATGCATTGTCATCCCATATAAGGGATTAATTTTGAATTAAATTCTTCCTTTTATGTAATTGAAATTTTAAAAAATTGATTCAATATTTTAAAAAATAATAATTTAATATTATTATATTATAAAAATATTAGTGAAAATGATTAAAATTAATTTCTACAATTAAGTGAAAAAATTAACTAAACTCGAGACTAAACCATAGACATAAAAGAAAAAATGACAAATAAAATTGTCCAAATTACATTACATGAAAAATATTTTGGCCCTATAGTCCCATTTATAAACATTGGGACACTATTTGAGCTTCATTACATTTTAAATACATGGGTTTAATTCCATTTCCAAAATATTATAGTAGTGTTGTTCCTTCTCAACTATAAAAAATCACTCACACCTCCTTCTAACTCACACCTATAATAAAAAATTTGATCAAAATTGTTATGGAAAAATATATACTACTCATTCCACTCATCATCATAGAAAAATATAATTGGGAATAAATCAATACAATGAATTGTTATGGTTCAATCGAATAGGAGTTACCAGATGAAAAGCTAACATCATTCCTCAAGCTCTTTTTTTTATTTTCATTCCCCACCCCTAAACACTAAGTAGTACATGCTTATATATTAATAAAAATATTATATATATATATAATTAATTTTTCTAGAAACAATTACACACATTTCAATATAATGGTTAATTAACATACTATTTCTGTGGACAGTGAACTACTACCTCATTAAATGGCATCATTCATTTCTTCTTTTACACATTTCATGGATGGGAATTATGATAGAAAAATTATTTATATATGATAATTAATATATTTATAATATATGTATACTTCTGTAATAATCTTATAATTCACACTATTATATATTCTATTTTTTTGTAATAATGATGAAATCGTTTGGGGATGTGTGGACTACCACCCACTCAAATTGATGTGATTTGTTGACACTATAAATGGAACATATAATTCATGGTTTCAATAATAATATGTGACATATATAACAAATATATGTTACTATAATTATAATATACATATATATAATTTACTTTTTATTCATTTAATATAGAAAATACATGAATGTATTGTTAATGTGTATCTTGGCCTATCAACTCCATGAATAGTTCAATTAATTTCCTATCTCTAAATGATTGGGACATTAATAAATACATATATAAGGGATATATATGAAAATTTAATCATATTTTACATTCTTTATATGATAAAATAATTATACAATTTACTGGAACAACAAATGACATGTCAAAACATACACGAGAATCATGGAAATCAACAATCTAAAATAGTGAAAATAATAAATGTTAATAACAAAAAGTTAATAATATATGACATGAAGATTTTAAATGATATCATAAATATAAATTTGGATTTAATATAAGTTATTGACTTTTTTAAAATGCTTAAACATGAGTCAAATGATGTTCACCCAAAATATAAATCCAACGTAATGTATTTCCATCTCAATTTTTACATCCATGAGGTAAAAGTAATTTTTAACTCTTATTTATTTTTTGATGTGTACCTACATCCCATGTTAGATATATTATATCATGAATTCATCTACCTTCAAGTTATTTAGTTTTTTTCCATTTTGGTATTACTATTAAAATGATATAAAGTGTTGTAGGACACTTCAAAATGTTTAAATATTATCATCATCATGAACATTTATAATGAAGGTCCCTACAATATCACTTTATTTTTTCATTGTCAAATTTATATTGAAATAATAAATTTATTATTGTGTACTTAATTTATTATATATTGTGTAAATACTTTTAATTTTTCATTAAATTTAATAATTCATTCATTATTCATGATATATTTTTTCAATTTGAATTATTTCATCTAAAGGGATTAGAGTTAATAAATTCCAAGTGGAAATAAATTTCATAGCCCAATTTATTTTAATTTAGTTTTATAACATCCACATTTCATTGATATTATATTATTATGTGTGTAATAACACATACTATCTATTTTTTATATCCAATTTCTATATAGTTTATCTTTTCTCACATATAGTCTATTTATTGATTTAATCCTACATAACCTTTAAAGTATTTTCATGTGTTTATATCAAAAAATCAATTTTTTCAGGATTACATATACATAAATTTTAATAAGTTTAAATTATTGGATAATGTTTTTATAAAAATATTTCATTTAATTCAATACACGGTTTTCATTAGCTTTTTTAAGTATTAATACCATTTATCACTCTTTCATATGTGAAATCTCTGAGATTGTTTTTACGAAAACCCAACTTCATTCACACTTTACCCAAAGAACCTATTTTATTCCTAAAACCCTATTTTCTAAAAATGATTTCATAATATAATTTTTACCACTCCAAAATTATTTTTTAAATACACCTTTACCATTTTTTTGTTTCACAATTATTTCAAAAGAATATTCTTGTTTCTTTCTAAAGAAGGAATTTAATAACTCTTTTTCACAATGATAAAGTAATTTTACTTTTACAACGTACAATATTTACATATTTATCGAATATCATTTACTTTAATTTTCATTGGAATGTTTAAAAGGATACATATAAATGAATCTTTTTTCAAAAAATTATTTTCAAATAAAAGGGTTTTAAAAATTCTTTTGAATTAACAACGATATTTTCCTAATGAACGTTTTTGAATAATTATTTTATTATATTTCTATTGATAAGTGATAATGGCCCTTTATTTTTACTCCGATTTATATTTTTTGAATATATACCATTTACATTCCTTCTCTCGGTTGTTTATGATTTATTCACAAAAGGATTGCATTAAAATTTAATTCCTTGATTAATTTTAGTCTCCAATAAATGTTCAATTTATTAAAATCTTTTTACATTAAATTCCCCTAAATAGTGATATTATTTATCATGGATATGATTATTTATGAAACATTATACCATTTTTCATGGGATCATTAATTTGTAATTTATATGGTTATTTGGGGTTGTATTGATAAATCAATATCATTAATTCAATACATATATTCAAAATGGAATATTATTTATTGATTAAATATATTAATATATATGAGGAATTATTTTGATATGAAATTACGGGTGGTCCCATACTTTATATAGAACCTTGATTCCTCAACAGTTTACCATGATTAAAATAATTGTCACATATTAAATGTGTTTCCACATATATTATTTTTAATTCTCTAGGGGATGGATCACTATATTAGAGGTTTTCATGTGCCTGATATATGACGTCAAAAAATAATTCATTGCATTAATTTTGATTCAATTATTATTCATCATGGATATTTTGTGTCGACATATATATGGATTCATTTCATTCATAATTCATTGATTAAATAAAATTTTTTTTTCAGTTTTTTATCTTTCCATATAGATTTTTTCATATTTAGTTATTTTTATGGAATGATTTTTATTTATTTTCCATTCCATATTGTTTACTCACTCATACTCATTTTATTGATTAAATCACATGTTTTTTCTTTCATTTACCATTCTATATTGATTATTCTCATATAATAATTCTTTACTCTTCAATACTTTACCCTTACTGAGTATTTGATCTCACCCCTATTATTTTTCCTTTCCCCTGGATTCCTAGAAGAGTACTAAAAAAGATATTGAATGATAAACTAGATCGAATAATGTTAATTTACTCAAGAAAAAAAATATTTTCCAATAATTTTATTAATTTTTATTAGACAACACCATTACATAACTTTTATCACATGACTACTAAACTATTCACTCCTTTGGTACCTGATTTACATGTATCTTATGTCAATATAATAGTAGTCGACACTAGATAAGGTCATACAGAGGTCCTATCTCTATAATAATTTTTGAAGTCCAAATCAGGTGTAGGACATTCCCTAATCAACCTTAGCATATATGTTTTCATGTTCAGACAAATCATATGTTATAAGAAGAACATTCACCTCCTATTTCAAGGGATAATACATCCAAATAAAAAAATTTATCTCCTAATAAACCAATAAGAGAGAATTCTCGTGTTGGTATGTTCTGACCAGTGGACTAGAAGTATGATGTTTTTAAATAGTAGAACATGGTGTGAGCCATGTTATCCATCATATACTCTATAACTCTATCTAAAGACCTCTAGAATGTACTCTTATAGACCTCCTTAATCCCATATTAATTTGAAGTTGATGTTATTACAGCCAAGGAATGTCTTTTGGAGAATGATCCTAAAAAATTCCATATGGTCATCTCTTTCATAGAACATGATGTGGATGCCATAATAAAATGATATTTCTGACACTTTTAATTATCTATCAAGTTGAATTACATTAATACCCAATGATACTTTATATATAATGGCGATGGAGTCAACATCATTCTGTTTTGGACACTTTATCAACAATGTTTCAATTAATCTTAACTTCCCCCTCAACATTTGTGTTGTAGGGTTATGAAAAAATGATACAATTCTACTGTCGAAATGATTCTCAAGGATCCATTGAGGGATCTCATTTCTGAAATGGAATTTCGGGATGTTTGGCAGGATATAACCTTCAAAGGTCTACTCGTATGGTCATTGCTGCAACAAAAAGAGTCTATCCCTTCATCCTAACCCCATTTACTCAAATATTATATTAATTGAAAAATAGGTAAATAACATTTTCACAATTAACCATTCAAATACTTTGAGTCATAGTAAATTGATACATAGATTCTACTATAATAAGTGTAAATTATCCATGACTAATAATGTCACTCGAATCAAATCCCAAAATGGTTTGGAGATAATTCCAGATATACTTATCTTCCTGATTAGTGAAGAGTATGTGCTTCCCTTCAACAAAGATGAAAGGATGGGTCTAAATTGGAGAAAATTTACATTGAATTTCATGATGTTATTTGTGACAACTAAACCTATTAGTATTTGAGATTAAGAGATCACTATGAGTATTAATGAAATCCTAAATGGAAAAGTCTCCATTAAATCCCCTAATCATTAAAAAATCCATACTTTATTAATAAGTCTAGAATATTTTTCCAAGAAAGTTGAAGAAAAAAACAAGATTTCTTTAATTCCCTTATATATGTATTAAAGTTCCCAAAAGACCTCGTGGCAAAAATCGAGCTAGAAATGGATTCATTTTCATCTAAATGTATAAATATCAATTCCTACCCATTCTCCAAGAAACATGACTCATCACCTAATTACCATGAAGATGAAAAAGAGGTAAATAATTATGAAGATGATGAGGATGATGACCTCATGGATTCTCCTCCTGAAATTTATGTAGGTCTCCCCACCACTATAGACAAACTCATAGAAATAAACCTAGGTATAGAGGATGTTCCATGACCAACATTAATTATTACATCACATACTAATGAAGTGAAAGAGGTATATACATCCTTCCAAAAACTAAACCATAATTTTTTCCACCTAGAATTGCACAAATATTATAGGACATTATCTACATGTGGCCACCCATCACATGGGCCTTCCATAAGACCATAAGGGATATAATCATGCATCCATTCGTAAAATCACAAATCATGCCTCCAATATTGAGTCTAAAGAGTATAACATCATTAAGGGAGAATTTATGCAGGTGGTAAAATATATGAATTCACTCTCCAACTTCATCCCAGAAATGAAGAAAAATTTGAAAATTATATTATGTATCAACTATAAATACCTCAACTGCCACTATCCCGAAAATTAATTCTTGAGTGAAATCAGAAAACTATTCCATGATATGATGACTCGTTATAAAGACCCCATTTTCATGGATTCATATTTAGGGTAAAAACATATTTGGATGGCCCTAGAAGATGGGGAATCACAAAAATATATGGTTGTATACACTAGTTCCACATACAAATGTTCCATGAATCTCATCATCAAATAATTTTTTTAGATATTATTTAAACTATATAGTGACGATATAATTTTTAAATCTCAAAAACATTCTTAACCCCTGTATGAAATAGTGGTTGTCTTCAAAAGTTTAAGATAACATATTCAGAATTTTAATCCCTTAAATATTCTTCCAGTAAAACCATAGGAATGTATCACGTGATCATAGTACACCATTGAAGCATCATCTTTGATCATAAGAAAAAATTACATCCTTAATATTTCACCTCCTTGAAACTTTTCATTCTTGATAGGACCTCAACGAAACTGGGACTATATATATAACTTCATTCAAACCCATATAGGGATGTGGTTTCCGTCCACCAAACTAATGATGTATGGGGTGTAATATAAATGGATTATTGATTGTCAATGAGAATTTGACATCCACTAAAAATACCACTTTATTTAAATAATATTATTTCCACAAGATGAGTATAATATAGACATTATATATGAGATCTCCCTATAGTTACCACTAGGATTATTACATGCACAAAATGATGATTATAGGAATGAAGAAACTCTTTATATTATCAGTCAAACCATGGTCTAATCTAAGACTCATTACTAAGATATCGAGAAGAGATACCTAGGATTAATATTCTATATTAAAAAAATTGAGGAACTACTTAAAACACCATATGTTCCAATATGCCTCTTTCAATTACCCGCTAAAAATAAATAACTAACCATCCTTTTGGACATGATATCTAGAATGTTAGGTAGTTATTTTCAACATTTCTATCTTGAATGTTTTCTACAAAAAGATGTGAAAGGACCTAACAAGAATTATTTTTAGAAAGACAACCCATATGTATAAAAAACATTATTAAATATGGAATTTCCATTTAAGGAGAAATTATATATTCAAAACTACCCCAAAAATTGAAAAGTGTATGTTCACAGTGCACCCTAGATCCCAATGTGGAGGAAAATCAAAGACCCTAATCTATAAAAATTCAGGTTAGGGATCTTTCTAATCACTTTACGAAAATAAATATTTCTTTACTCTTTACTATTATCCAAATCGTGTACCTATATTTTGGACAAATATTGGGCCATCATTTCATGCTTCGAACTAGAACTAAAAATAATAGTTGGCCACATGGAGATAAATAGAGAATCATAGTAGGTAATCAATCATATCAACTAAGACTATGATATGATAAAATAACATCTAATTACCTTGTTTAACATTGTGGAGGGGGTTTTGGATTTTTTACCCTCAAATAAAACATTAAATAACATCATACGATCACATATTGAATTGGTAGATGAGTTACAAAATGAATTTATTTCACTTGAAGATCCGAAATGGGAAAAAATAGTCATCAGAATTGTGCATTTCCAAATGGTATCACCTTTTTTCATGTAAAAATTTAAAGAGATTGATGAATTTAGATCTATCCTCTAACCATATGGTTCTACCACAAGGTCAATGACTCTAATCATGGGATTCATCTTAGATAGTGTACTCCAACTAGATAGATATTATAGAGGGAAAATATGGTGGTGTGTTTCAAACATTACACCTTATGATCAACCAAATAACTAAAAAATCCTCTATAAATTCTGTTTGATTGATTCTTGAAGAATCATATTTTTAGGGAATAAACCACTAATATCAAGAAATAAGAACACTCTTGAGCTTGTAGTTTCCACAAGTTAGGGTACAAGATGCCTCAATAAATAAGAATACTCATTTACTAATGGCCCACTCCGAATTAGGATTTAAAATAATTCCCCATGAAGTGTCATTCCTCCAAACTACATTCCAAATTCATCAATAGATCCCAAAAGATTCACTATACAACCAAATACTCCTGGAAAATTTCCATATGAGGAATGGAAGTTGAAGGTCTATTACCCCCATCTACAAACAAGTAGATCAAATAAATATTAATGTCTACTGATTTCTTCTCCAATTGGTATGATGTAATACCACTCAAATAATTAAGAGGAAAAAGTTATTTTTGGATTCATGAAACCCAACATGATTACTATATTTGGTGTCACTCATACAATAAAGATTCACAAAGGATCCTATATACATTATACTAAGGAGGAAAATATATTTCATTAATACAATATCAAATCCAATCATTCATCATGCTATTATACAGTGGATAGTGTATTTATATTATTTTTCAACAAAATGATGTAAAACATACTATAGAAGATGGTTGATACATAAAAAATGTCTTGTCCTCAAAATAATTTTCATGCCTTTGGTTTTACCAGACTATAAACCATACTACCATATGAGGGACCCAATACATTATCATATAATAAATAGAGGTTGTCATAATCATCTAGGTTGAAATGAAATCACTGATTATTTCCATTTATGAATGGTTGTCCACAAATAGAGAATCCCAAAAATGGATAAATTAGAGCTACTTGAGTAAAATATATTTCAAACCATGCATCAGTTGAAGTATTATAAAAATTGGACTATGAGAGATTTTAATAAGATGGCCCCCATTTGTTAATTCCACAATGAATAATTTGTATTAGTCCATTGGACTCCATTGATACTAAGAACGAATCCCCCAATGCCTGAACCAATGTTAGAGGGACCTTACTCAATACTCAATGTCCACACCAATGGATCCTTTTCCATGATATCAATGGATGGAGAGCTCATTATGTCCCCAACCAAGGCTTGTTTCTTGAAGAAATATATCATTAAATACAATGGTATATATCTTAACATAATGAAATTAAACTAAGTTTTTGGTCTTTGTCTCACTACATTTGATGGATTGACACACATCCTAACGTCATGACATTATAATACACAATACTACTATGTCCTAGCTATAAAACACTATACAAAATTGAAAATTATCATGGCCGCATAATATTAATCATCGTGGTTCCCATCCTGGATAAATGACACATTATAGTGAAACATTTTCATTAGTGTGTGAGTGGATCACAATCTTCGATGATATTATATTAGGAAAACATTATCAATAACTATGTGTTTCTTGATTCTTATTATAATATACATAGTTACACACTTACCTCTCATCCCTAGTCTAGCTACAACCCACCTACTCCAAATATATGATTCAAACCATTATAGTGATCCTTTCAAGAATTATGTGTGGATTGATTCCTATTATTGTAGGATACATAGTGATGAACATATTTAAATTATTGTTCCAAGATGAAATATTTTCCCTCTATCATGTTGGGGAATCTTCATACTCAATACATGATATTAAAGTACTTGGAATAGAAGAACTATTTATGACTTGATTCTTGATCCAATAGGACACAAACTGGCACACATGCCTTATCCCACAGTCCATCTGCAATATTCTTTTCCACATCAAGTGACCCGTCTCCATACAACAAGATGTTAAAATGAACATCCAATATTCTACATGCATGAAGATGAACTAAATGATAATTTAAAAATTACATATGGAATTATTCTTATATTTATGAGATACATATTGAGGCAAGGATATCCAATCTCAGATCCAACCACAAAAAAAATACACTTTTCCCTGTGTCTGAATTATATTTTCATAGGGAACCTTTCCAAAACTTTTTGTTGCTTGGTTCACATTTTGATGATATATATAGTCACTCCTCCACTATATTTCGTGGGAACAACCATCATTTTTGAAAATACAAAATTCCACCTTTCCCCATGTAAAAACATGGATGATTTGGGGAATAATATTTTGAAGAACTATATGTTACTTTGATATCATTTTAATGAGGTACATAATGACACGGAGATCTCTAATCCTGGGTCAAACCCAAACAAAGAAACAAAATCCTACTTTTCCAATGTTAAAATCAGAAATTCATAGAGCATATTTATAGAACTTTATATGGCATTATTGTCATCTTAATGAACTACAGAATGACACTTGGATCAAACCTCCTAGAAAAATCACCACAAAATCAAAATACACATGTCAATAATTTACATGAATTTTTGAGGTGTAGTTGGAGAAGACATTTCAAATAAATGATTCTCACATCAAGAATAGCTCACATGGGATTAAGAGTTTTGGTAAAATATTTCCACACATAGGTGAGGAATATAAATGATCATCAAGGTAATCAAGGTCGTTGTAATAAGACATTAAATGGAACACCAGATATCCACATTGTAAGATAATAAACTGCACAATTTTCTTTAAGAGCTGTGTGTTTATTTATTCTCATTACATTGAGTTATGTAGTGAAATTTAGAATAACAAAAATAGACCTAGTCACAATAAAATATTTGAAATTCTTTTACCCTCATATGTATGAGTCAAATATACATTATAAGATATAATATGGGGTCTCATCCCATTCATGAACCCATATTCAGAAAACCAGTCTTTTCTTTGGACATGAACTCAATCTGTAGAGGGAATATTATTTACTACCATGTGTGGAACAATTATTTCTTTGATAAGGTATATATTGATTCTTGAGACTTATACCCTTTTCCAACTTTTTTATTTTTTTGGTTTTCATAGAGTCAACTTTATTTTTACCATATGATATTAAATTGCTTGGCTAATGTCCTCGCCACATAAATTTCAGTTTTCTAGTGCCTCTAGTACTATATAATGCTTGATTCTCATTAAAGTCAGATACATAGGGATGTATATGACTCATGTACTTGTACCAACCACATGGTTAATAAAAATACCCCCAATTCCACATAAAAACAATGTCCTATGTAGAAGCTTTTAGTTTGGGTCCCCACATTTGGGTGTCTACAATAGAAACAAACTTGTAACCCTCCTATAAATGAGTAAAATATATGAAAATGGTTCTAATATCCATGGAAAATATTATTATAAATACTTAATTTGTTCTTAAAAATAACCATTCAACATATTTGAATCATAATATTTTAATCATTTGAATCATCATAATCTTTGACCATTTTTAATTGACCAAATGTATGAAATCTATGGACTCCTTTGTCGGACCATATTGTAGCACACCTAATGGGATATGAATTATGTGACTTAAAAAATGTTGTTTTCAGTCAAAGGATGTAAATATTATAAAATACAGTAACATACCCATATTTTATTTACATAATGATTCCAAAAAATTGGTTTTTTAACTATTAGTATTGTATCCTTCAAGAGAAGCCTCCTCTTACATCATAGGATATGAAGACATTATCTTGGAACCTATTATATGAATTGGTTTTTCGGCATCCCTCACATATATGTGACATATCCATTCTATTGAAATATGAACAACCGAGACCATGTTCTATAATTTACATCCTCATGTATAATGTATGCTATAATGACCTTGGTTCGGTAAGCAAGATATCACTTATCTTCTCCATAATTATATAGTCATAGTTATATGGCCTATACATATTGCAACCATATTTCCCATTCTTGGTATAGTTATGTGTCGGTAACCTATTCCCATGACTATTTTGTTAAATTAACATGATATTTTCCTTATTTATTCTTTTTCATTACTTCCCCCAAAATAGGACATTGTGTTCAAGGAAATCCAAACTGCCATTTGCATCATTTGTCCATTGGAAATTGAATGCCAGAATTCCTAAGAACTATTTTCCTGATTATGGTGTAACACAGCCCAGTTAGACTTGAATAAGTTTTCTATGAAATAATAGGTCTTGTTATCAAAAATATTTGACCATTTTATTATGATGTAACACGAACCAGTTGTCTTTTTATAAATAATTCCACTAAATAGGATTGTCAACAATATTTACATCATTTCATGATTACCTCCTATATCTCCAAAATATAATTTCCCCATTCCTCTATTTGTATTTAGATATCCTTAGATTATATATTAAAACAATAATCCCCTCATACATGAAATTAAAAAGGCATTCCTAAATAGGTTACCATGATAGGGGATAAGTATTAAATGTTTTCAAAGAAAAAAACCTTAAATTGTAACTCACGTTATGTCATTGTTGTCCAAAATTAATCTATATTTCACAATGTCCTTGTCGTATGAAAAAAAATTCAAAACATAATGTTCTTTCTATAGGAAATTAAAAAAATTAACATAATTTCATAGTCACAATATATTATATGGTAAAACAATGTCTTCCCCATAAGGCATTAAATTACACAGTCAACATAATTTCCCCAAAAAAAATAAATAATATGATGCTTAAAAAAAATTCAAAAACATGAATTCCCTCTGAACTCATTTATTTAACAAAATATACCCTTATTCACACATGATAAATTCTTCATGGAGTAATTTCTAATTCATGTACAATGATATTAAAGATGATTTATTCATTCTCAAACATCTTACCATGAAAAATATACCCATCATAGTCTTTAGGAATATGAATCTCTATAATTATCATTTTGACATCTGTAATTGAATTACATAATACCTGATAAGTCCTTTTTCGAACTATGTTGTAACACGCTCTAGTCTCCTATGTCTAATGCCACCCAAAAACAGTTTTGTTATCCAATGAATTCCACTATTTTACTATGTTGTAACATGCCTCAGTTTTATTTTTATGTAAAAGCCTAAAAAGTGGGTTTTTCAACTGTTGGTAATGTATTCTATAAGTGATACTACCTCTATTCCAAAATATCATGTTTTTTATTTCAGGACAATAAAATAATGGAAAAATCCCCCTATAGGGTATTTTAGTAATTTCAGAATATTTTTGGCCAACAAGCATTGTTGGAACATCAATTAAATGAATATGGTCAATTTTTTTGGACCTAAAACACCAAGATCCATTGTCCAAATTTCAAGATATTAATCATCCGAAAAAATGAGATTTAGAACTCGTCATGATGAAAATCACAATAGAAAACTTGGATAAAATTTAAGTCTCACCTATATAGACATTAAGTCCATTTGGTTTAGGTAAAAATCAAGAAATAAAATTAAATTGGCACAGTTATTGTTAGGATAAAAATGATGAAAGGTAAGTTTATGAAAATTTTATTTCTCTCCAGCTATGTCTTACTGAAATTAGACTTCCATAAAAATTATTATGATAACACAAAATATGAAAAAAAAATTAGTGTTTTCCATATGACCATAACATGTGTAAAACTATGTATTCTATTCCCTAATGTTTAAGGAAAAATTAGAGCTTCTTCCCATCTCTATCATTGTGGTTGCGACTAGATAACACAGTGAAATATTTCTAGGAAAATTTTATTTATTTTAGTATTTTTATAGCATTGGGATAATAGTTATTAAGACATATATGATTAGAAATAAAATTCGTTTAATTTATGAGATAAACAAATCAGAAGAGAAGCCATAAGATGGAGTATCTCCATTACACAATACAAATGATTTTAATCATAACTATTCATTTTTTTGAAAAGTCTCCCCAGCCTTGTTAGTAGCTCGTCTAATCCTAGACAACTGATCATCATCAGTCTCCATCATTTAATAATAGTCCATATGGTGTAGTGGAAATATATGTAGACCCTTCAGTTTGGGATCATTTTAGATAATTTTGAATTTGTACATGCTATCATTGTGAGGCATCTAGTTCATACTGAAGGTGTGATATTGGAATGGTCAACTTAGCAATACAATTTGGAAATTACACTGACATCTTAGCACGATTTCCCATCACTATGGGTAACTCAACTTCACGGTCATCTGTATTAACATGTTGGTTCACCATTATATGATTCTATTAATTCTAATGTTCATGCTCCATGTTTGGAATTATCTCTCTTATAGGTGCATGATTCATTTAGTAATTAAATATGTGGTATCATTTCATAACAAATATGAATATATTCCAGTACAATCACTAAGGATTGTCGTAAAAAATTCCACGAAATTATCATCATGATATCATGTTAGGATACACAATATGTAATACGATTGGAATTCTATATCTCCTAATCTAATTTAGATCCACATTCATATGGAGAAGTGTATTATAAGTTAATTATACTCAATGAGGCACCCTACACTGCTCACTTATGGATAGTAAAAGCTTTTATTTCATGTATTTATTTCAATGTCATGGTTGCTTCTCACTCATTTCTAGAAATATAATTTGATTGACCCAAGACCCAAAATATTCGGATAAGGAACTAGTACAAAACCCCATTCTGATGACTTGAGCCCCGAAAAATCATCCTTAGTTATATTTGTAGGTTCAGCATCAGTCATTATAGTGTCCTTTGGTGCATGATATGAACCAAAATTTTATAAGTTATAAATGTCATCAATTATCATATGATACAATATGATGTGCCTTTTATTTGAAATGAATCATACCTCTATATACATTAGCATGATTTGTGAAACGAGCAGATAATGTATCATTAAACCTCATTATTTCTTCTATTGAGGGGGCCAACTGACCAGCATGAAACTCTTCATGGCCTAGAGAATCCTCTACAGTTCATGGATGGTTGTTTACAAGCCCCTTAAGATATGAATATGATAGTTATTCTATAACCAAATTTTCTTTGACATTTATAATGCATACAGTCAAGATTAATGATAATATGGAGACATAACCTCACTGAATAGGATCTTAGAAAAGTGCATTATAATCCAAAAGTAAATATTTTTTGATGGAGGATGGTTTGAACCAACATTATCAAAGACAGGTATTGAAGGGGAATGTATATTTTCTCCAAAATTCTCAAACTCCATTTTCTGTAGGAGTAGGGATAACGCTCCCAGTATGGAATAAGATACATCATTTTTAGAAGGGTCTCATTCATGCGATATTTCGATAATGGATTCTCATTTGATTTCAACCATTCACACTGAAAATAAAGGTGAAAATCCCCATAGAATCAATTTTATGTTTAATGTATAATAAAAGAATAAAAATAAGAGAAAAGTAAATGATAACTTTCTACATTGGTTTTGACAAAGAAAATTAATTACTCGGAATATGGGTGGTTGACACCTCCAACATCACCTTGTATCCACATGTCCTCCTCACATCCAATGATAGGGATTTGTGTGTTAGTTTTATAAATAATAATCTCTGGTGTTTAGATATAATTCACTACTTATTTGTATTATCCTCAGTGTAAATATTGGATGGGGCCTGAGTATCTCCTATTTAAATAATCTGTATACCAGCACAAGGAAGTGACCATAATAATTCAGACTTGGAAGTCATTTCCTGTCTAAATTGGACTACCACTTGTATAAAACATTCATATTTCATAAAAAAAATTCATGAGGATGATTCAAAAAACATTAGTTTTATGAGATTCCCAACTAGCTTTGTAATAGATAATTGACAAGAAAATAGAGCCTAGATCACTTCTTAATGTTGGTGACATGACCACCTAGGCTCAACATCAGTTGGTGTAGCCCTTTAAAATATCATTAACAGACTATAAAATGCATATGAACTTTTGGGAGAGATCAAGACCTCATCATCTATATCATCCTAAAGAGACCAAGATCCTTTTTGTGGAGGTAAAGCTTTTCTACCTCACCACCCATGCCTGAAAGTTTTCACATGCCCAACTCAAGGAAAAACATCTACAAACACTCGCTTGGAATATGATGTCATCTAAGAATAAGCCTAAAAAATAGGTATACACAATAGATGCATCATCTATAAGATAGATTATTATCGTTTGAGTTGTCACCTTCTCTGTATGAATCCACATCAATCTGGCTACCATTGGGTGCTTTTATGGTCATTCATGTACCAGAAGAGATGCATATTTTATTGAAGGGGGTTGATTTGGCATGAAAACCTATCTAGAGCACAGTACGTGAATATAATTTCATCTTTGATATGGGTTTCATTTATTAAATATCTAATATAGCTCATGTACACTTTTATATCAATGCCAGATTTCAAATGTGTTATAAATATCTATGAAATTGGGTCTCCAAAAGAAATCAAATTAAACTCCTTGAACAGGATTACCCAATTCAATGTCTCAATGGGAATTAGGGATTTGGGAAGGATACTAGAAATTTCATAATTTGTTTTCAAAAAAATGGAAACGGGGAATCTCAACCCTATAAATAAGGAATATGACTTAAACATGGAATGAAAACATCCCCATATTACTTTTAAGGGACCTACAATTAATAATAGGGCCTTTCGAACATGAATATGAAGCATGAATCATTTAATCATCTCTTTTATTTGCATTTCCATCCATAAATCCTTCTTCTATACCATCATGGACACCATGAAAAATGTACCTGGCCTCAGACCACCATTGATGTGATGGACAAGTAAGAGGTAAATTCTTAGACACATGGAAAAAAATCCTACATGATATGTCTACATAGGTATGTTGTACATGGGTTTATAACCCTATTTTTTTACTCCACCTTTTCCATGATTGGCTAAAACATAATAATGGAACCCTACTTCACATTAATGGGGCAACCCGTCAGATTCTTGCAAGTGGGGACATCCCCCTTTGGATCTAGGAAAGAACTTTCCCATTATTCAGTATGAATATACCACCTTGGGTGGGGGTGTTCCTTCTTGATGTCATCAGATATATTCAACCACACAACCCTTGAATTTTCATCGATATAGTGTCATCCCACATCTCTCTTAGTTGGACAATCTCATTATACATATTTCCATGTATCAGAGCCCCATATACCTTTGGGACATACCCCTAGATGATACAAATTTCGTCAAAAATCAGGTCGAATGATATCATTTGTTGTCTCCATTTTCATGGAAGGTCATGGATGATTTTATTGTTCTTTTTTACATATTTCAATGATAACATTATGGCTTTATTGATTCCCACTACTTTCAACTTAACAATGAAGTCATCAATAGTTTGTCACTCCTAGTACACCCACACCCACTCAGGCTTGACACCCCCTCTCAGGAGAAGACATTAGTCTCCCTTCCAAACCCTATATTGTGCATCATATAATCTTAGAAGATGTATAGGTCAATGTGATACTTTGATTCAGGAATGTGAGGATTCAAATATGGAGTACAATGGCTATGATTTTTGAAAAAAGACGTTAATGATATGTCATAATTAATATATGAACCTGTTCTAGACATTTTATCATTAGTGATGTTCTTGTAGTCTTCAATCCAAGAAAGAGGATTATATTTAAATGAACTTGGAACAAATATCTCTTATAGATGATAGTGGCCAAAAATAATAATATAACCACTCGTAGGGTACTCACAGTGATGCTTTGTCAGATGACCCACTAGATCTCAAAGAGTAGTTTGGAATACGTCATAATTGAAATTCCATACAATATTTCCCATATACTTAATGTGATTTATAGACTTTTTATCATAAAATAGAAACTTAAATGTGTCCATTGAATGAATAATAGATAAGAAATATTATTGTTATAAAAAATAATTCATTTTGAATAATTTTAGATATTTGGAGTGTTAGTAATGGAAGGAGCACATACAATGTTCTCATGAATGTGACCTTATACAGGGTGCCATGAAAATGAACTTATCTAGGTTCATCTCATAAGAGGACATGTTTAGATCACTCTCCAAGATAAACATGTTGCAAATGGGGGGCGTATTCCTTACCTGCATGACTGGTTCTTCAGCCATGAAGATTATGCGGAATGCCTTTGTTGAATAGTAGTGTTGTGAGACTTGGGATACCAAATCATGATGACTGTACATTTATTCAACCACCCTATTTATAGACATAGGGGCCTACATGCATTTCCAACAACTATGCCCCACCTACATGACCAAACCAAGTAGAAAACATACGTGGGAGACCTGTAAGGATGACCTTTGTGATCCAGCATCCATTTTCATCCATTTAACTTAGGATCAAACCATCTTTTTCAATCTGTTCTAATCTGAGGTGATTTTGTTGAAACTTAATTTTGTAACATGGATGAAAATATGATAAATAAAAATAGAATTAATAAATGAAAATATGTGAAGTGAGGAAATCCTTGAATCACAACTCAACCATAGGACCTCTGTGTAGGTCCCATAGAACAAACGTCGATGTATAGTGTACTTGTGCAAGATCATGTGTGGTGATCATGTGTATCTGCTTATGTGATAGACTTGAGAATTAGTATGTTTATCGATCCTTCACATCATCTTAATTGATATTATTTCATGATTTTGACGGTTTAACCACGTTTCTATAGTTTTTTAATAAATATGACTATGTGGATCATCATTAGTATGGAGAAGAATTTCTAAAGAACTCCAGATTATCTTATAGCCTAGTCCATCACCCATGCCCTCCAAAACCATCCATGTTTCCCTCCAAATTCTAATGAATTATAAATTATTAGGGTGGGGTTGGGGTAGTCGATCCAATGTCCCTCCATGGTAAAAAATGAATAACTCATATTTGAGGAAGCTTTTCCCTCATTGTTCGTGAACACTAGCATGAGGTTGCCATACATAACAAGGGAAAATCATGAGACACTTTTCAGAAAACCTATTTAGAACCTAGAAACATTGTTCAAAGTCAATCCTGAGTGTAGTTTCATGTGTTCTCCATCACCCAATGTACATTAATCTTGCAAAACCCTACCTTTGAACATTAACTTTTAACTCATGGAGGTATACATAAACAATGTACTTATATGAATTATTGGCATACCCTATGTGAGAGACCCTTAGATCAACCTATCCCATACCTAGTATGACTACATTACATGACACCGTCAAAGTAACTAATTGTATGTCATTTCATCATTTGTGTCCATTGAATTAGAGGGAAAAAATTTAAACCCCCATCAATGACCTTGGACATGAAAGACCATGAAAAAAGGAACACCATAATTTATAACAGTTGGGGGTTCATTCAATGGGTCATAGGTTTCCCCCATTTGTTCTACCTTATGGTTTGGGTCTATGGGGTGGAAGTGAGTATACATTCCATCAGTCATTAGCACCATGACCCTTGGGTTTTTGTTTGTAAACTACTAGTATCATGTTCTTGGGTTAATACCATGCCATTCCCAGGTCATTTCAAATAACCCTAGCCTCTTTATCTAGGTGGTGAGGGTGAGGGTAACACGATCCTTCCCATCGATAGGTAATGAGGTCCTTCCCCAAAACCAATTTTATGGTATCCACATAGAGTATTCCCCAATGAAATTTTTATGATCTCTTCTGCTTCATTCCATCCTCCTTTTTGCATACACTTAGTAAAAAATTAAAAGTGGGTTTCTCAAAGATATATATCTATCACTTTGGCCAAAATAAATAATGACGGGAAGAAATATCAACCTCATCCTGATTTCAATCCCTATCCCATTGGGAGTTTCTATCACCCATCTATAGAATGATCAATTATTGTAGTTCCTTGGATCTATATGTTCCTCTTGGTTTCCAAACTAATCGTGATTCACATTGGATTATAGGTTATTGGGGATCATTGAATCCAAATGATCCTAAAAATTTAGGGAATTTTCATTAGTATTAACCCCAACCAAACTCAATCAGGGGGATCCTACTCAGTATGAGCCCAAACCATGACACAATGTAATCACCAAATGGCATCCTTCTAATTATAAGCCCATACCAATCATGGGAGTCCACCATTGGAGTAATCCCCATAAAATCATAATCATTATGAAATCATACTATAGAGTAGGCCCCAACCATAATATAATCATGGAAATTTGTATCAGGATTAAGCCACAAATACAATCTTCTAAAATTGAAATATATCCCCATTAGATAAACGCATGGGGAACCCATAGGCACAAGACCTCACAACTGAATTATGTGGTCTTTGATTCCATTACAAATGGTATATGTATGATGCCTCCATCTGGTCAAAACCCAGTGCCCCAAATCAACCATATTCACTCTGGGACACATTCCCAGTATGGTATTATTCATACTAGGAATCCTTATTTCTTCCATTTTACTCAGGGGTCTTTAGTATAAGTCCAAACAATGAATTAACTAGGCACCATCCTCTTAGATGTCCTCACTAAATGAAATTAAACTATATAGTTTAGTCTTAATCATACTATATTAAAATTTATAATGTTTTGAGTTATGTGGCACCAAACGACATGGGTTTTGATTCATTTCTCCATGATATGATTAAATTCCATTAACTGGTCAAATCCTGACATCAAAAAGACCCAAATCTCTATAGTTGATGATTCTCATGAGAGCTCCTCACTATGTGGATGTAAACCGGCTTCATCATAAAACCAAAAAAATAATATATAAATAGAACATATGAGGATACCATTAATGGTAATTTTCTGATACATATAGATATCTCCAAATATGAAGATCCTTATAAAAATGATTATATGTTCGTTACAAGGTAATAATTGATGGATAATTAAAGGCTGACCACTGAAATATGTTCAAATAAATATAGAATTCATGATGATATCCTAAATATGTAATATTGTCCAAGAGTATGGAATAATTCCCCAAAAAGTGTGTGATGAGCCTCACCTACCATCCTCTCAACCAATGTTAGTTCTTATGAATTGTTTGTATAACCTCCCAAAAAGTATATTGATTTTGTATGAAGGTACCTATTCCCTTTCAATATAGTTCCATTGGGTGATTTTGGATCAAAAAAATCCATTGGAAACTGCTAAAAAATTGTGAGATTAATTTGAATGATTAACAAGAATTAAGCTCCAAAAAAATCAATCATAGTGTAAAAAAGTTAATGTAATGAAACAATTTTATATTATCCGTATGTATATAATTATGTTATAAATATCGAAAATTAAATGAATATATATTATTTTCACAATTATTCTCAACCATGATTGGTGGTATTGGAAATATTATAGACAATGATTCATGATATGGAGGTTTATCCTACACATGAATGATGATTTATGAACCTATTTGATTTATGTGTGTGGGGGTGTAGGTCATGACATTATGATAAAAAAATATTATTATACTATGGATATTTTTTTTATTATATATAGATGGTATAAAAATAATATAATTTTGTAGAGAAAGAAATAAAATAGTAATGCCTCTTGGAGGAAATGACCTCTTCTTTGTGTATCTCATTTTGGTTTCCACCAAAAGAATTTTATTGGATTGATGTCTACTAATTGTATGGATTCTAGGTTGATAAGAGGTAAGTGGATAAGTGATTAGGGTGGAAATTTTTAGAACAGTTTTTTTTAAAATGTTAATAGAAAAGGAGAGGTGGTGTCCTTTTATAAGTGGTGGAGAGGACAAACATGGTGTTGTTCAAACGATGTTTGGTGAAATGGTGTTTTTACCTATGAAAAAGATACAATAATTCATAAAACACGATTATATAAGGTAAAAGTTCTAAATACAAACATATAAGGAGTTATATACATTTTAATGGTCGTTTGGACCCTTAAGTTTAATGTTTACTCACATAGTAAATTCATTTTTACCTTAATCACTATGATTACTATTAATTATTATCACTAAGAACTCTGTAGAAAATTTAATTTGACCTAATTGAAAATTATAAATTTTAATAATTTCAAATTTTGAATCCATTTTTCCATGTATAATTAATTTATGTTGAAAAAAATTATTTTAATATTAGTCTCACAATTGAGGTGAGGAAACAAGTTTTTCAGATGTGTATTTGTTTTAGAAAAATATGATTTTATGTTTTCTATATGACTAATAATAAATCATATCTGAAAAAAATACTATTAAATGATTTATATTTTGTAAAATTCATTTAAAACAATCCCTATTATTTATTGTCTATTTTATTAAAATGGATCAACGATAACAATTTCAAAATAGTTTTGAAAAAGACACATCTTTAAACGAGAAAACATTCTTATATTAAAAACCAATATAAAAAATATAAAAAATTAACTATGTAGATTAAATATAAATAAATAGAACTTATATTAATTTAAAATTTTTTAAAACGTACATATACTTGTACATTACTTAATTTTTTAAAAAATGGTTTGTTTACAAAAAAAATGGTATTTTTCACTATTCACCAAAAAATTTAATCTTTTTTGAAAAATCCAGAAATATCACATTATATAAATTTGGATATTATGATTAAAAATTGTACATTTATTTTAAAAATTAATAATTATTAAAGTTTCCAAAATTAGTTTTAAAATAATTGTTCCATAAAAAGAAGTCAAAACTGCCTTTAAAAAAATTCAATTTTATGGGTAAAATTTGATTTATTTTTATATCATAACTAAAATATATAAATTAATAATGTTTAATATTATATTAAATATTATATATATTTCATTAATATTAAAAAATAAAATTTAGTTTTTGTAATTTAGTTTTATAAAGTACACTTTTGCACGTTAAAATGTTTTTTCAGAAAGTGATTTATCTTAATTTTAAATGAGGTTTTATTTCCATTTCTAATTAATTTGACACCAAATAATTCAATATACATACTTGTGCAAACCATATTCTCATAATTTAATAAATCTTGTTCTTATTCAGCATTCCAATGGCTATTTCATAATTGTAAATTATATCAGGTGACATTTAAGATTGTTTTTTATAATGATTACGTTATCAAACATAAAACTCTTTAGGTTGTGTGTAATATAGGATAAAATAGAAGTTATATGTAATGAACGATTAATATACTGATTTAGTTCATTACTCTATCTAATATTATTTTCTTTTTTAAAAATTTGAGGGTGTTACTGTAATACCCCAAGATTTTATAAGAAATCTTCTTTTTAATAACATTGAAGTCTTTTATTGTATGCTACACCAAGATTAGCTTGTGATATATGTAACACCGTATTAGCTTTCAGTATACACAACAATATACTTTGCATGTGTTTCACAAAAATTCAAGTATATTTGATTGTATTCATCTCACAAAACAATGAGTGTTTATTTTTTTCAATGTATAAATGAACTATGTTTGGATAATTATATACACTAAGCAAAAAAGAAGATTTCACTACATGCAACACTAACTTGTCTTGTGTTACACGCAAGAGAGCAATTTCTCGATTGCTTGTGTTGTACCCAATACCGAGCTTCACTAAACAATGATATATTAAAATAATATTATAATGAACAAGATGTTATGAAATGTATTAACTGTGTGTTGAATTTTATAAAATTATCATCCATATTACACATTTTCTGGAACATGGGGAGAGAACAACATATATTTTTCAGGTAAAATATGTATTTTTCAAAAAAAACAACTTTATTGCCATTTGATGGTGCACCAATTTTATGTCTAGTTTTTTGCATGTTTATAATTTTAATTTGATAAAATAAACTAATTATTTTTAATTAGGACATAAAAATTTACATTGGATAAATTTTGCCTACATTTCTGATAACTTTCATATTTTGATGAATAGTAAAAATACACTAAATTGTACATGGAAACCATTTTTCAGTAAGATAATTTATTTGGATAAATTATAATATTGAATGGTTTAAACTGATAAATAGAATACATATTTACCATTTAAAATAATTTATGCCATTATCATTAATTTTACCTAGATTTAATAGGTAAAAACATTTCAATCTTTTTCAATGTTTTTAACAAAAAACCCTTTTTTCAAGAACGAGATTAATTTTAAATTAATTACTGCAACTATTGTGTCTTGAATTTGAAAAAATGGATTCCATATTTGGAATTAGTAGGTCCAAATTATGTTAATAGGCATATTTTTGGGGCATTATGAATAGTAACTATGGTAAATTTTATCTGGTAATTTAGGGTAAACAATTATTATAAAATTACCCCAACACTTGCCTTAGTATAATTGGATGATTATATTTTGTCCTAAGATATTCTTGGGTAGAAATGCTATCTATTTGATCCAACATGGATGAGATTGAGATGTTAAATTTTTTTTGTTTAAATGAATGTGAAATATATCTCACTCAAACTTTAATAATTAAATTATTTTTAATATAAGGTTCTACAGAATAAAAATTTTATTGTAAATACTAATTTGAAAGATAAAATGTTTTTATTTATCATGGTAATTTATTTTTAATATTTATGAAATATATAATTACCTTAATATCTTAAACATTAATGATGCAGAAATTATTTATTTTGTTAAAAATTAATAATATAGTATTTATTAAAATAATAATACCAATAAAATTCCAAAACACTTGACCCAACCTTATTTTTCAATTATATCTAAATTATATGAATCCAAGACCTTACTTGTGCACCATTTGGAGCCTTATAAAATATATTGTAACACTTATATTATTCTATTTCAAATAATGTCAAAGTTTCCACCATCATAATTTAATAAATATATCATTTTAAATGTTGGGATTTTTAGATGATAATTTCATCTAAAAGTATTATTATGAAATATATTAGATTTATCTTTATCATAGTATTTTATTTTTATTTTTTAGGAAAAAAATAATTATATTAAATAATTATACAATAATGTTGTAGAAATTATTTTATTAAGAAAAATATCAAATAAATGGTTTTAAAAATATTACAATAAATATTATATGAACGTAATAATATACTATAATAATTTTATATATGAATATTAAATATTAGAAATATATTAAATAATTTTTCTGAATATATCTTCTATGTGGATTTTATTTAAATTCATATAATAAATAATGTCAAAATTGACACTATTGATATTTTATAAAAATAACATATAATAAATTTCTTTTTAAATCACAAAAGTATTTAAAAATTAAAAATTCAAGATTACATGGCCGAAAATGTCATAAATTATCCATTTATGGGAAATTCACAAAAAATATTTAAGTATTTATAACCATTTAAAATTTATAATATTATTACCACAAATAAAATTAAATAGATTAAATAAGGATAAATCAAAATGATATGGTTCAAAATATAATTAAAACCAGTCTAAATTTTATTAGATTAAGACATTACAAACCTATCTCATCTAATTGTTGAATTTGAGTCATTTGGGAGGTTTTTATATAGGGTTTTCATTTATTATCAATTAATATTTTTGAGGTTTCCAAAAGTTCCCCTCAACTCTAATATAAAATGGACCCTCTCCCTCTTCTCTTTACTGCATTTTCAACTTTAAAAATTGGCCATGCCCTACCCATTTTCCTTCTCAACTTCCCTAGGAACGTACTAGAGGTCTTAGTCTTCTTCAAATACCATATTTCGTTCCCTAATATGAGTTTTAGAAGAGGCATGTCGAAGAAGAGGAGGTTCAGATACGTATAAAGCATATCGGACCTATGGTGAGGGAAAATCATGTAATCTCATTTTTATCTGATATTATTTATACTTCAGTATTCACTGGGGAATATATATCATACATGTCCATTTCTCTTAAATATGTAAAATTATTTCTATCCTACTACAATTTTTTAAATACAATTTTCCCATCAATGAATTTTTATTAAAATATATGAAAGGAATCTAATGTTGTTTCCAGTACGAGATAATTTTTGACTTTCCATACAAAGTTTGAGAAGAATGTTTTTATCTTATATGTCATAATCATATTATTATGATTTTCTAGAGAATTACATACATGAACTATCCTTTACATGTATTCTAGTTTATTTTCAATTGACTTCTTTTTTAAAAAAAAATTCATGACATATTGACAAAAGAAAATGATTTCGATGAAGAAATGATATTTTCCTCAAGAACTAAGTTTAAGTGTTTTATCAAAATTATTTTCCATCACTGGTGATATATGGTTATGTACATATATCTATTATTATCTTTATTTGATTATGTTATGATTGAATTATTTTTATGATGTCCTTTTATCTTATATGGATTATGTTATGATGGCTTGATGTTTAAGAAACCAATTTTATTACAAGGGTTATGCTGTGATGTATGATTTATGATTTTGTGGAAAACATAAGAATGGTTTCATTATAAGATTGGTGGGACCTATAACTTTTTGCAATGCATTCGGTAATGATTTATATCTCCTGAGATAAACATGGCTGGAACAACGTGCAAATCTGGTTCTGTAAAACAAGGCTAGAATGACAAGTAAACCAAGTTCTGTAATGGACATCGTCCACTCTGATGGTATTAGATGAATTGACTTGCCTGCTATGGAAATAATAATATGTTCTTCTTAGTTTTCCATAATTAAATGTTTTATTCCAATTCTATTCATTCATTGTCAATGTTCTTTTATGATCCATGCCTTAAGAACTGCCAAGTTTTATGTCACTGCATAAGATTTTGGTGATTAAATTTTATGTTCATGCTTTTACGTTCAAATGTTTATGGATTGTTTTATGTTCTCCTTATTTACCCTCACTGATCATTTGAACTCACCCTTATATTTTTTATGTTTTCCTTACCCTAGTATATAAATAAAGGTTTTAGGTAAGAGAAATAATGGAATGAGCTTTATGGGAGATGTTAAAGATATTTCACCAGGATTAGAAGATTATGTTCTGAGTTTCCAAAGACATTAAACTATTCGGGACTTTTGGTGTATTTTTTTGTTATGTATTAATTATTCCACAAAAGTAATGTAATTTTTATGTACGTCAATCTTGGGTCTCTACAGTTGTTATTAGAGGAATGGTTTAGTTCACTTCTAGAAACTGGGATGTAAAAATGTTAGTGAGATCCCTAGAGATATTTTTAAGGTATGTCTTGGGATGTCTCTAAGGATAAGTATAAGTATAGGTTACAATCCTAGTATTATGATAATGATCATGAATAACGTCGGATTAAAACCTTAGATTTTTGTGATTGAAAGCACTCCCCCTTGATTATGTTGTTTTCCTAGTATGATTTTTCCCTCTCACGCAATTTGTTTTTGGTTCTAAATAATTGCTGGAACCCAAATGATCTCTGTTAATGATCAATGCACTACGAAATTCAATGATTTTCCTCCATAACAACCAAATGTTATGGGATATGGAGTTCAAAATATTATTTCTTTACTTAAACAATCAATGAATCATTCAAGACTTTCTAATGAGAAAAGAAGGGAACACTGTTCTATTGAGTTCTTCATGAGGCAATGTCCACCTTCTTTCAGTGGGTCTTCTATTACACTTATTTCTGAACAATGGATAAATACCATTGAAAATAAATTTTCCATAATTCTTTATTCAAAACATGAAAAATTCATTATGGTCATTAACCAATTAGAAGGTGATGCAGCCCAGTGGTGGACTCTAATAAAAAATAAAAGGCCCCAATATGAAATTGAATCCTTGGAATGGGATGAGTTCATGAACATATTTTTCATTAAGTACATTACTTGTATTCTTTTAAAGAAGATGAAAAAAGAGTTTCATGAGATTAATCAAAATAATGATGAATCTGTAGGTACATATGAGTCAAAATTTACAAGACATTCAAGGTATGCTTCTGGCTTTATCATCCATCCTAAATGTAAAGTTGATCGATTTTATCAGTGGCTAAAAATTAATTCTTTGAAGGGAATTATCTATAAGGTACTTTGGTAGCTATGATGAGATTTTTCATTGTGATATCAAGGTATAACTGGATGTTGTAGTAACATAACCATCTAATGGATTTTACAAGAAACGAAAGATGGAGATCATGGAAAATTCTAAAAACCATGGTGAAAGGAAGATAAATGATTTGTTCTGATCCTAGTGTGGAAAGAATCATGGTGGAGATTGTCATAAAGGGACTTGAAAATGTTTCAAGTGTGTAAAAGAACGTCATTGAGCTGCTAAGTGCCGAAATAATGGAAAAAAGGCAAATAATGAGGTGAATAGAGAAAAGATAATAGAGAACACACCACCAACACTTTAATGCTACAAGTGCATGGAAATGGGGTTTTATTCTAACCAATGCCCTAATTCAAGGGTTAATGATGATCTACATCAATAACCTCTTAAAGAAATGGACAAAGGGAAGTCAAATGCAATCACTTTTGGTGATATTGAGTATGACAACAAAATAATGGAAATGATTAAGTGTTTAGGTAACGAGAATCCAGAATAGGGTTGTGGAATCTCATTTATAGTATCGTGGAATATTGGAATATACATGTATTGGTTTTTTGTGGTTTCTAATAATTATATGGTACCATTAACAATAAAAAATTATTGAAATGCCATTGGGAAGCATATGATATGTGCATAATGATTGGATAAAGGGAAAATAATATGATTTATAGTATTAATGAGCTCATGACGGATAAAAGGACAATGTGATATCATGGTTTGAGTATATAGAATTTTTTGGTATTTTTTAAATGTGGAATGAATTAACATTGGATAGCATTCATATTTTCACTATGATTCTATGGTAATTAATGTTTCAAGAGAAGTCCTGATTAAGTTATTCACATGTTTGGAATGTGACCAAGAAGATATATCTTACGATATATGGGGGTAAATGCTGGAATTCACATTCTTGGTATATGACCTTTCTAGTAATTATTTTCATTATACTTTGATATTGGATAACAGTATTTTGTATAATCCTAATGATTGGAATGGATTACGTCGGACATCAGATAGTATTTTTTAAGGCTAGAACATTTTTTGATTTTATTTTTGGAATTTTATAGTGTGGTTTTAGAAAAAGGACAACCTGCAAGACCGGTGACAACCATTTATGTGAGACAAGGCTGTGGGAATCGAAACCATAGCTGATGTGAGACAAACCTACATCACCTACCACTTGCCTATAGGAAGTCTCAGGCTAGTAGAAATTAGTTATATTATATTAAGCGGTATGATAGAAGATTTATAATTTCCATTTTTAGAACCATATACGATTAACCTCACCAAAGATGGTATTATTTATATTTAATATCTTCTGTTATCATTTTTGTGATAGAGACAGATGGAATGACCCGTAATTCTATCACATGATCTTCTACCACATCAAGAATGAAAAGGTCAAATTCATTTCTTTAAATACAATAGGAAGTGGGAATTTTTTAGGGAATGACCAATGATGATATTACACTAAAATCAATTAAGTATTTCTACATATGAAAAAATTCATCAACTTTAGGGAAATGGTCTTGAAAACAAAAAATTTTTTCCTAGTAACCTCATATCCGATGAATTAGATGGTACCTTAGATCATCACAAGTTTATTTCATTGTGATTGTTGGATTTTTCATAGCCATGTTCTCTACCACTCTTCATCAGAACATGGTGGTTAGATTTCACTTCCATATCCATCTTTTCAATTCCCACCTATATTATTCTAAGTGTAATCCCAGTGATGATTTACATTTGGTATTTTTCATGTTTCTAATGTTCCTTTTTAAAAGTATGTTTTAGTATTTCTTTTTACGATGTGGGTTTCTATGAATGAATCTTTCAAGTAGTAAACTATTTATAACCCTACAATTTTCGAAGGCGAAATTCATTTTAAGGGGGGTAGAATGTAATACCCCAAGATTTTATTAGATATATTCTTTTTTATATCTTTGATGTCTTCTATTGTATGCTACACCAAGATTATCTCGTGCTATACGCAACATCGTATTATCTTGTAATATAAGAAATGATATACTTGGCTTGTGTTGCACACAATTTCACGTTCTTCTGATTGAATTTATATCTCAAAACAATGACTATATATTTTGTTTAATGTATAAATAAATTATCTTTGGATAATGTTATACACAAAACCGAAGAAATATTGCACTACAGAGAACACTGACTTGGCTTGTGTTACACGCAAGAGCTGCTTTTCTCAAGAGCTTGCGTTGTACGTAATACTGAGTATCACTAAACAATGAAATATTATTATAATATTATAATGAAAAAGACATTATGAATAGTATTGAACGCATTTAAATTTTTTTAACATTATTATATATATTACACATTTTCTAGAACATGGTATGAGAACAATATAAATTTTTCTGATAAAATAAGTATTTTTCAAAAAATGATTCTTTTCCATCTTTTGATGGAGAAACCATTTTAAATAAATTTTTTTGACCCATTTATAAGTTTAATTTGAAAAAATAAACTAATTCTTTTGAATCAGGATATAATAATTTACATTTGATAAAATTTTCATACTTTTCTAATAACATTAATATTTTGATAAATAGTAAAAATACAAGAAATTTTACATAAAACAACTTCTTCATCAAGATAATTTATATGGTTAAATAATAATATTGAATGATTTTAAATTATAAACAGAATATGTTATTTCCATTTAATATAATATATGTCATTATCATTAATTTTACATTGAATTCATAGGTAAAAACATTTCTATCTTTTGCAATGTTTTAAACAAAAACACGTTCTTTCGATAATGGGATTAATTTTAAATTAATTACTGTAACTTATGTGTCATTAATTTGGAGAAATGGATTCCATATTGGGAATCAGTGGGTCCAAATAATGTTAAAAGGATATTTTTTATTTTTTGGGCCTTATGAATAGTAACTACGGTAAATTTTATAAGGTAATTATAGGTAAAGATAATATTATAAAATTAATTTAACACTTGACTTAATATAATTGGATGATTATATTTCATCCTAAAATATATTTGGGTAAAAATAGTAACTATTGGAACCCACTTGGTTGAGATTGAGAAATTTATTTTATTTTATTTAAAAGAAAGTGAAATATGACTCACTCAAACTATAATAAATAAAATATTTTTAATATAATGTTATACAGAATATAAATTTGATTATAAATACTCATCTAAAAGATAAAATGTTTTTATTGGTCATGGTAATTTATTTTTACTTTTTATGATATATATAATTACCTTAAGAGCTTATACATTAATGATGCATAAATTATTTATTTATTGAAAAATTAATAATATAGTTTTAATTAAAATAATAATACCCATAAAAGGCCCAAACACTTGACCATACCTTATTTTTTGAGTATATATATATTATAAGAATCCAATTGTCATCTTGAAGACCCTTTGGAGCCTTATAAAGTATATTTCGACACATATATTATTTTATTTTAAATGATTTCAAAGTTGTCACCGTCATAATTTAATAAATATATAATTTTAAATCATAGGTTTTTTAGAGTTTGATTTCAAATAAAAGTATTATTATGAAATATATTAGATTTATCTTCATCATAGTATTTTATTTTTTATTTTTATGTAAAAAATATGTATATTAAAATATTATACAAAAACATTTTAGTAATTATTTTATTAAGTGAAATATCAAATAAATGGCATTAAAAATAATAATATAAATATTATATGAACATATTTATGGGATCCATGAATTTTATAGAATAATATAACATATTAGGAATCTATTAAATATTTTTTTCCAAATATATATTCTGTTTGGATTTTAATTAAATTCAAATAAATGAATAGTGTCAAAATTGACACTATTGATATTTTATAAAAATAACATATTATTAATATGATTAAAAATTCCAAAAATATTTAAAAATTACAAATTGAAAATTAAATGGTCTAAATTTCATAATTTATCCAGTAATAGAAAATTAAAAACACATATTTAAGTATTGATAACCAATTAAAATTTATAATATTAATTCCACAAATAAAATTTAGTAGATTAAATAAGCATAAAACAAAATGATCAGGTTTAAAATATAATCAAAACATGTCTAAATTTTATTTTTTTAGAATATTAAAACTTTATCCCATATCACATTAAATGTTGAGTGGTTTTTTAGGTATTTATGTGGGGTTTTATTTTATTATGAATTAATAATTTTGAGGTTTCCAAAAGTGCCCCTCTCCTCTCTTATAAAAGGGCACCTCCTCCCTCTTCTCTTCACACTATTTTGATCTTTCAAAATCAGTCAATCCATACCCATTTCCAATCAAAACTTCTATAGAAACATACTAGAGGTCATAGTCTTCTTCATCGACTAACTTTAGTTCCCTAAGAGGAGGTTTAAGAGAGGCATGTCAAAGAAGAGGATGTTCAGATACGTACAAAACATATCTGACCTAAGGTAATGGAAACTCTTGCAATCACATTTTTATCTGAGATTGTTTATTATTCAGTATTTAATTGGTAATATATGTCATCAACTTCCATATTTCCTTAATATGTAAAATTATTTCTATCATTATACAATTGTATAAATCCAATTTTAACCATTGTTGAATTTTTATTAAAAGATATGAAAGAATCTTTTGTCGTTTTCTGTGCGAGATACTGTTTGACATTCCAAAAAAAGTACAAGATGAATGTTTGTTTAACTGAAAATACATGAATACATTTCTAGGCCTTCTTAGAGAATTATTTACATGAATAATCCTTTTCATGTTTTCAAGTTTATTTTAAATAAAATCTATTATATTAAAATTTCATGACATATTGAGAAAAGAAAATGATTTCGAAGAAGAAATGATATTTACCTCAATAACGAAGTTAAAGTGTTTTCTTTAAGTTATTTTCAATCTAAGATGAAATACAGTTATGTTTCTATCAATATTATTACCTTTATTATATTATGTTTTGATGGAATTATATTTATGAAGTCCTTTTATCTTATATGGATTATGTTATGATGGCATGATGTTTAAGAAACCTATTTTGATAAATGGGTAATTCTATGATGTATGATTTATGATTTTGTGGAACACATTAAAATGCATTCATTATAATATTTATGGGATATATTTCTCCATAAAATTCTTTAGATAATGATTTATATCACATGAGACAATCATGGCTGGAATGAGAAGTAAATTTGGTTCAGTAATACAGGGCTGGAATGACAAGTAAACCCAGTTTAGTAATGTAATTCATCCATTATGATGGTCTTGGTAGATATTCATGGATACTATAGAAATAAAAATATGTTCTTATTAGTTTTCCTTAATTATATGTTTTATTCCGATGCTATTCTCTCATGGTTAATGTACTTTTATGATCCATGCCTTACGTACTGCCTTGTTTTAGATCATTTCTCAAGATATTGATGTTTAAATTTTATGTTCTGGTTTTTACATTCAAATGTTTATGGATTGTTTTATGTTCTCTATGTTTACCCTTATTGATCGTTCGAGCTCACCCTTTCTATTTTTATGTTTTCCTTTCCCAAGGATATAATGAATGGTTTTAGGTATGAAACAAAAGGAGAAGATCATTATGGGAGATTTTAAAGATCTTTCACCATGATTAGAAGATTATGTCCTAAGTTTCCAAACTCTATAAACTATTATGTCCCTTGGGTGTCTGTTTTGGTTATGTATTAATTATTCTGGAAAAGTAATGTAATATCCACGTACATCAATCGTGGGTTACTATAGTTACCATATAATTCATAATTTGGAATCCAATAAGTGTTAATAGTGACACATGTGCATCTAAATAAGGCATTTTACTCAACTAATAAATTGTTATCCAAATTTATTATTTATAAGTGTGAATTTTTTTTAAAATATATTAATCATATATGAATTATTTTGATAACACTAGGATACAAAAAAATATTTCTCAATGATTTCCCCACAAATTAATAATGTTATTTAGATGAAAGTAAAATTTTTATTGGCATATGATTATTAAGAATCATTTGAAAATTAACTAATGAAATTGATATCATCTCCAAGTATAACAATACATGATCTTGTTGAAGGGAACAATATCTATTGTGATGTGTTTGGAAATGTATTCGGTGGTGTATTTAAAAAAAATATACATGTTGTAGTGTATGTACCCATCCAATTAAATCATTATGTGGAAAACAACCCACTCATGGCCTTGAATAAATATTGTTCCTGTGGGGATGGAAATATTGGAAGAAACATATTTTTGTTGAGAGTTTTTTAGTTTATACTAACAATAACGTTATGAGAAATATATATATTCAACAAATTATTTCAACTGTAGATATATATGATCATTAAAATATCTGAAAATAAATTATATCTATTTAACAATGAAATTAGATAGTAGTTAGGGATTCTCTAGAAGAATGTTAAATTTAATAGATTTTAAGGAGTCTTGGGATAAATAGAACATGATAATAATTTTTTTGGAAATATATTTGGATATGAATATGAAAAATAATATGGAGTTATTTTCTATTAAAGAAAATATTCATTCCATTTACTAATTCATTTATCAACATAATGTCATATATTTCATAATTATTTTAAGTCATGATAATCAAAAGTAGTGGGGGATACCACCTATGATTGGTACCATTCCATGGATTTTATAACTTTATTTTTTAATCACTTTGTATTTTAGTAATCAACAAGAATGGTAGTGATGCAGTCCTTTAATCCATCTCATGGGGAAGTGATTAAATAAAATACTCAAATTTACTTTGAAATGAAATGATTATGTCAATAGACTTGGATAAGAAGGGATATGATGGAATATATTCCTTAGTGAATCATTTATAATTTATTTATTGTTGATATCTAGAAATACTCTGGTTTACTTCAACAATTATATATTCCAACATTCTAATAGAAATTAATATTACCAAATTTCATTATCGGGTTTACTTATACAACTCCAGAAATAAATTATTTCTTGGTAATTATTGATAAAATGACTAAATATACAAATTTTATTCTATGAAAGGATAACTTGACATGAGAGGATATCATGTAATTTAGGAGTAATAAATTATAATGTTTAGTTGTGGGACTATAGTGCTCATATCTAACAAATATTCAAACATAATATCAGAATTTTTTATGAACATTTAATAGGGTTCAGTAAAAAAAGTGATTCATGACATAACGTGTCATATTCTTGTAAATGGTAGAACATATATCAAAGTAAAACTAATACATGATATTATATATGTATTTTTAAGGTATTTTTTGGCTAATAGGATCCAAAAGTATCATATTTTTAGTTTCTTTAAAATAATATCATACTATTTCTAGTAAATACTTCTACAGTCGAAGTATTATACGATCAAACATTCAAATGTCCACTAAATTTTGATGACAATAGTGAATCATCTTTATTTGGATGATATATTGTGTTATAGATAATTAAAAATATTTATATATCATTATTTAATGTTATATGAGATACCTCATAGATTCTAAAACACTTATCGTTATCATTATCATTAACTAATATTGTTCTTAGAAACTGGTTGATTTTTTATGGTTTCACCTATACTGGGAAATAAATTACTATGAATCAAAGTTATGGTGACTATTTAGTATTTTAGGACTTTTATAATTGTTTAATGATTTATAATTACCATATATCATTGGAGTTATATCATCAAAAAATTTGAATTCATACTTTATTAATCATTTCCCTTAAAAATATATTAATTCCTCTAATTTTATTAATATTCGAGATTTAGTGTTAGAGTATAATTTTGTAGTTATTTATAAAAAATTATAGAATCTCATTTTAGAGAATAATGTTTTATGAGGGATATTTATTTATGTAGTTTTCCCTTATAGGGATGAACAATATTGATTCTATAAGACATGGGAGTGGGAGTCACAAATGATGGATCGAATGAATGGAATAATCATAGATTAATAGTTCATTAATATACTATCTGTGGAACAATGTCGTATGGTGTGCATATATGTGAAACACAAGAGGCCACATTTCAGAATACATTATGTTATTAATTTTTTGTAATTTTTATTTTAATATCCATAGTTAAAACATGAAATATTTAATGAAATTCATAGGTTTTATAGTTTGGGAGCACTATTACTCTAAGTATATATATAAACCATGTGTGTAATATTATTGATTCTAATATACATGAATACCTATATTAATATTTTGGAATGCCTTTTTGAAAAAACAAGAATTTCATTTGAAATTTAAATATCATTATTTAAATAATTAGGATTGAGAAATCTAATCTAATTTTCATCCCAATTTATTTTTGAGCACTCTAATAGTTCATCCCCATTGACTCCACTAGGTTATCTTCCTTAATATTAATTTACCTATTTTTCTTCATTAAATGGATATGACCTATTAATTCTTTTCATTCCTTTTATCATTACCTAATCTTCCCTCAACACTTTTTCTCCCAATCATCCACTTTTATGGTCATGATGATCCACCATTTTATCCATAATCATTTTCTATATAGGAGTTTCATATGATTGTGATTCCAAAAACAATATTAATACATCAATTAATTTTTAATGAAGAGTGAAATTGATGTAATGTGGGTTTAAAATTTTAAATAAAGTGGTTTTGTTTTGCAATCTTTATAAACAAAAAAATGATTTTTTTGAAATTTTGTTTTCAATGATATACAACAGTTTATATGATAAGTATGATAAAATATTGAGGGTTTTATTAATTTTTTCCAATGAATTATAAATATAATATTGAATATATTTTCTTAAATTATTGAATATATTTTAATTAATATTCTTTATTTATATTGAATTTAAAAATTCCAATTATTATTTATCCATTAAAAATAAAAATTGGTTTCCTAGAATTATATTTATTATTTATAATGGATAATAGAAATAATTTCATGTTGGATTTTAATATATAAAGAGGTTTTTGGATTGTTTTATGTACTTATTATATAGATCACCCCTTTTATGTTATTATTCTTTTTTACTAATAATTAGACATAATATTGATTTTCATTCTGAATCATGATGTTTAATTGAAATATAATTGTTATATATATGTTTATGAAAATTTAAAATATCATTTATATTAGTAAAAGATCTATTGAATATGTGGAAGACTAAATTGGGGAACTATTACCATGTATACCCACTCTGTTACATTGTGTAGTTCCTATAATTTCCACAAGATTAAATTATGAACTATCTTGGATATAATATTTTATTACCATTATCTCTCTTTTTCCAATTGGATAATGTAACTATATAATATTATGCACTAGAAAGTGTCATCACCATTAGTTTGGGATTCTACCATACATAATATCTTATACAAATATGTTTTTTGAGATTAAAAATAAGGATAAAAAATTTTCCCCTAGTTAAACCATAGGTTGTCAGCCACGATGTATTTAGTTTAACAAAAATTTATAATTTTTCCCATTTATTTTTCAGTGGTGTCTTCAAATATGGATATAGATATAGATTGAATTCCAAGCTACAGGTTCTTTAAAATTTAAATATTGTAAAATTAAGTTTGTATTTAAATATATAATATAATAGATTATTTTATTGTGATTGTAAATAGAGAATGTGAATAAATATGACTAGGAATTTTATCTCCCACCCTATATAATCATTTCATATGAATTTATACATGGTCTTATCTAGTTCATAAATGGAAAAACCTATATTAGGTTGATGATCCTTAGTATATTTTAGTTTTAGATTAGTGGAGGTTAAATGTATGACATATTTTAATATCAAATGGATTTGTATAGTATATAGTAATTATTTTTATTTTCTACAGGTTTACTGTGGGTTTTTTGAGTAATTTGATTTATCAGATAGACGATGATATTATTTATAAATATTTTGATATGTTTTTTTAGATATTTTATAGATGGACATATATATATAAATATGAATCTAAATTTTTATCGATTATTATTATGTTGATGTTATTATTTTTATAGACATTGACTTTTTGTTATATGTTTTAAAATTTTCAATTATTCATTTACATTAACAACTATTTATTTCATTTAAATAGAATCCAATTCTTTATGAAAACCTAGTTATATTTTCAATTGAAACCACATTTTTTGTTCTTTTGAATAAACTATTCATAATTAGGAATGGAAAATACCAAGAACATGTGTGATGACCATAGGAACTGAGAAAATTCATTGATATTTTTATTAGATTTGTTTCGGTGGTGGGATAGGAACCCATGTTAGTTTTTAAAATAATTTCAACTCTATACCCTTAAAAATATAGACAAATTCCATTCCTTATAAAATTCGAATTAGATTTCCTTTTTATCCATTATTCACTAGTTAGCACTATACATAATGGTCTATTCCATGAGAAAAAAACATATATAGTAATAAATTATTGTATTCAATTAATAGTTATATTTTCAAGGTGTGAATAACACCAATTTAGTTCATTATGAATATATTATTATACTCAATTCCACAGTAAGTTATTTACAAGATAACTATATTCTTCTTTTGAATGGTAATTTAAGTTAATATATTTACCCCGTTATACATTAATCATATTTATTATTCATCAACAATCAAAATAGGGATATCCATTCAAAATAATTTATCATCATGCTACCATAAAAGTATAATATTTATAATAATGATGAAAATGATCTTGAATCAACAAAAAATAATGTTCCTCAAAGTTTGTCTAAAATTTGTAAATCATGCCCACAAGAGGTATGAAATATATATATATATAGCCCACTCATAATCTAGGGTCCATAAAATGTTCCACCCCTTATAGGATGTAATATATAGAATATCTACTAGACACCATCGTATGAGGTGATTAATGTCTCTTGAATAAAGAAAGGAATCACCACATTTATAGTGATGTATTTCAAATAATCAATCTGTAATAAAATTTTCAATATATACCATATCCAAATCATAAATAAACATTAAAATTGAGGAAATCATTTATATCTTGTTATTTTTCCTTAATCACTCATAGTATACCTAATAAAAATTGGATTAATGAATCATATTACACTTATAAAATATTAGTTCAGATCACACATCATAACACATTTACGTAATAAAAGATTAGAATTTATTATAAACTCATAATTGAGTAAAATATTTATATATTTATAAGTTATTTGAATTGTTTCACTCACCATATTAGAAAGAATATACAAGATTTTTAATTAACATTTTGGAACAATATCTATAATCCCATACCATTTCCATCCATGTAGCTCTTATAATTTATCCATCAAATTTTGTGAAAAATAGTTCATTAACTAGAATAGTTGAGAATTCATAAAATTACAGTTTATCACTACAATTATAAAATTTTATTTTATTCAATATTCTCACAATATATGTGAATAAATAATAATTTAAATTCCCCAAACCATTTTTTATATTACGTTTTCCTTAAAAAATATATCTATTAGAAGAAAATATATTTTCCTCTTATTTAAACTTAATTCCTTAGGTGTATGAATTTTATGTTATTCTATATGAATATAAAATGAATATTTATTTTTTACATTATTGTATAATATTATATAATTAATTTAAAATAGTATTACATTCACATGGAATACGTATATATATAATAAATGTGATTACTATAAGTGGATAATGACCACATTTATGTTTAAAGATAGTAGACGTGATATATTCTTCCACATTACCACATGAGAATTTTATATTCATGATTATAACTATAAATGAATTGAAAAATATATATATTTTATATAAATTCTCATAATTATAAAAAAAAATGAATTATTTTTTAACATTAATGTAATGTTACAGGTATTTATGAAAAAACATAATTTTATTTTTTATGATTATTTTAAATGAGGAATCATTATGTATTAATCGTAAAAGTTAAATTTTAGTTGTTCGATATATATATAAGAATTTTGTTAAAGTGATTAGGGTTATAATGTATTTAATGTAATGTTTGTTTAATTTTATTGGATAGTCAAATAATGTGAACATGATATGTGATTGATACATTATAACTATTAATAATGGTAGTATAAATTTATTAAATGATATTGTGAAATTTATATACAATGGGAGAAGATATGGAATAATTTAGACAAATTATTTAATATGTGGATCATTTACATGAACATGGGAAGTATTTGGCATCACTACATTTTTTCCTTTTCTATTCCCTAGTCAAGAATGAATAATGGTAGCTTGAGTTAAAACATTAGTTGGATAAGCTCATGCTCATGGGGATAAAAATGATATACATGTTGTATGAATCACCATTTAAAAATTCCATAATTTCACATTTCACCCATAGGTTATACACAATGTCCAAGAGGGGTTCTTTTAGTTATATTTATTTTATTTTATTTTATTTATTTATTTTTTCAATTAATAATATTTCCTCAAATAAACTATTTTTTTAATATTGATCATAAATATAAAATTCTAAATAAATTAAACAATAATAATTTATTTATCATATGTTTACAGTAAATAATTGGTATCAATTAATTAATTTAGTTATTATAAGAAAATATTGAATTATTCATGGTCAAAGAAATATGTTTTATATAAATAAATGTTTCCATTACTCTAAATTATATTTTGCTAATTAAATGTAAAATTTATAATAATTGGACATTGATTTTTATTAATTTATATAAATATGGAGGTAAATATATTTATTATAGTTAGGTTAATTGATTATTAAAAAAATAATCTTCCATGTAAAAACTTAAATTTCATCAATAAAGGGTATGTATAGTTATACATTTATAATCATACATAATGTAATAAAAATAATTATACTATATCATGTAAATTAACTAAATATAGAATTCATTACATGTATTAATTATTGAAAAATGATTTATCATATTACATTAATAATGTAAATTTATTAGTGTAAGATCACTGATTATAATTTATAAATGGTTTATCCATACACTCATAGATATGAAAATTTAATGCCCGGTTTTTTACCATAATATTCTCAACTCCTCCTAAAAAACACTATAATTATATCAATACCTTCTACATAAGAAGAACTCCTAAGGATGATAACACAATGAATTTTTTTAATGGAATATTTTAATCACTATAATTACTATATCCTTCTTCAAAATCATATCTGATTATCTTTTTTTTAAGCCACTTATAGAGACACATTAGACAATTTAATATATAATAATTTTAATTAATATATTTTTTTAATGTAGTAATTAAAATATGTTTATATTAAATTATAATCATTGTTTCATTGAAGTATGTTAGTGTTTGGGACATTTAAAAAGGTTATATAAATGTTGTTAATCTATTCTCTATGTTTCAATTATCAGGTTTGATCTAAAAATGAAAACTAGACATTTATGGTATAACATAAACTTATGAAATTATTACGACTCTAGAATTTTAACAAAAGATGAATAGTCATTATAATGAAACTCTTTATATCCATGTCATGTATAATATAAAAATTTAATATTATATTTTTGGGAAAAATAGCCCTTGTATATTCCATATTTAAATGCCCTATTTGTTTAAATCATTACATTCCTTTCTTTTCTTTAATATCATATCTCCTTCAAGAAATTTTCTCGTCATTATATTTCAGTGGTTGATTATATCATATATAAAATATAATAACCATCCTAAATGAACTCAATTATGGATATAATTTTAAATTTAATTCCATGTAACTACCCATTGTATATTATGTACTTTATAATTATTGAAAATAAAAATAAATATTTACCTTCATTTTTTTTTAATTCATGACCCTCCTCTCAATGATTTGTTTTATGTATCATTGTTATATTACCATATTTTTTAAATTTAAAATTTATACAAATAAAACTTCTCCAACAATTTTAAATACATTCATTTCCATTTAATTATATCCATTCGATTTTTTATACAAAATTATTATTGTAATTTTCTTTTATCCAGCCACACTCTGTGAGATTCACAATAACCAATTTTCTTAATATTTTTTATAAATATTACCAATATGTACCCATAATGATTCTCAATTTCTATTTATTTAAATATAATTTTTTTACTATTATCCTCTATTTTATTATTATTTAATTTTTTATAATTTCTATACATAATGTTCCTAGACCATTCCCATATCATGAACCCTCTCTTTCAAATCCACATCATGTTACCACTGATAATGTATATGTATTTTGAGTATTATAATAACTTTTTATTTAATTTAATAAAATTATCTATTTTCATTATATTCTATTATTCATATTTCATTGATGTTTGATCTATAATTAATTTTATAAATTGAATTTTTTAATGTTTCATAAAAATTCCATATCATTCGGATCACTATTTATTTCCAAATAGATTATTTTTATCACATTTTTTAATAATAATATATTATAAATATAATATAATTTCTATTTATAAATTATTATATAATGTGATTTATTAAAAAAATATTTATCACTTATTTTTAATAATTTCAAAAGTGCATAATAAATAATGAATTGTTTTCATAAATCATTTATAATTAATTTTCATTATTCAAAAGATTTTTCGTCATTTAAAATAATTATTTATTATCTAATATTTAATGTTTCCTTTATTTATTCACTCAAATTATACCAATATTATAATGTTTTCAACATTGAAATATTATTTTAATTAATTATCCATATTTCTCTATTTTTTGAAGTGGAAATTAATTCTCTTTCAGTGGATTGTTCCATAAATACGGTAAACAATTATTAAAATTAACTATGAATAATGATAACAACTAAAAAAATTTATTCTTCCATTAATTCTCTATAATTTTATTATTTCATTATATTTTAACCAACTAGATAACCAAAAAGTTCAATTTAATATGGAAAAGTATTGACTTGGTATTATATCACATCGTTCACTATGGTATGAATACCAAATAATTCATTACTCAGATCGAATGGTGTTCACCATGACATGATCAATACATTATTTGATCATTATTATACCTTATGAAGTTATTTATATAACCCATTTTATTTTCATCAGTTAATAAATATGCCATTTTAATGGATGTGTGATTTCCTTCATGTAGTAAACATATATATTGATGTATCAGTTTTCAATGGGGTTATCTAGAATTATATAGACTGCATATTTGTTTTGAAAAGAAAGATACCTTTTGAGACCAATTGTATGATACACAGTATGAGGTCCTAGTCAACTACGTTTTATTACAAATTTTATCCATAAAAATATACATATAATATGAATTATTATTCATATATGTTATTTTTGGGAATATTTATACATATGAAAATATTCTCATTTTATCCTTATATTTAATGGAATCGGATTCTTCCTGAATCACAATTTTAATATCATGACTATTAAAAGAGTTAGGTAATTTTTTGTAATTTTTATTGTTTGGATGTATTTATGCTTATTATAATTGAATTCTATGTAACTATTGGACATTTGGATTTTAATTTGATCATTAAAAAAGTGTATAATTTATCATTATGTATTTGATAAACCTTATAAAAAATGGATTGAACACTTGGTATTACCTTTTCTATGGAGGATCCCCTTTAATGTGGTTATTAACTATGGAATTACATTTCCTAGTCATATGTAACTAGGGATAACAAAAATTCATCTCCCTAGTGGACCATCACATAACCCAGTTTCTGTAAAAGTGTATATTATTTATTGTACCATCAATTTGAAATGGACCTTTTTCACTAGGTATACATGAGAGTCACATATAGATATCTAAAATTCATTTAATAAAAAAATTTATTGTATAAGAGGTAGTGGAATATACAAAATATTCATTTCTTATTTTATGTGAGAGTATTCCATCCATGATTAGGTTAATATATAAAAACATAATAATACCATTTATTATACATAAATGAATTATTTTTCCACACATAATATTATTTTATTTTATTTATATTAAAATTTTAAAATTTATCTTACCATCTACTATTGACATTTTACACCATATAAAAGTAATTTAAAATATATAAAATGAAATAATTTACAAGTACATCCGATAATGTATAATGCCATTTAGAATTAAATTTTAAAATATCAACACCCTAAATATTTTATATTGAAATGAAAAATATAACCATTTAAATACACTATGGGTGATGCTAATTTTGTATCTATTTAAATACTAAAAATTTATTATAATTAAAAAAACTTTTGATAAACTAAAATTGAAGTAAAATACATTGATTTATAAATAAATGAATCTATTTAATAAGAAACAAATTTTATTCATGCATATAATATTTTAAAATAGGAATAAATTTTCCTTATCTTATTTCTAAAAACACTTGGTTTTATTTTATTAGTATCGAAGATAGTATCTACCTCGATGGTTTGTAAGAAATTTTTCATGTGTTTTTTCATTAGAATAAGTCCTCCCATTATTACATTTTTTCACAATAATATTTGATGAACATAGATGCATCCATATATTTTTTAAAACCTTTCGACAGGTCTCAGTAATTAACATTGATTTATAACAAATTTTAAAAGAATATTAATTATTCAAAGATATTTTTTATTGTGATTTTTTTTCATTTTTTATTCTTCATTGTCTCATAGTACATCTGCACCAGGTAAAAGAAAGATATACATCTATTGTATTATATGTTAATGTAATTTTTTCATTATTTAGTTACCAAAGGATAAATGGTATATATTAGTTTTAAAAATATAATTATCTCAAAACTAAGAGTTAGAAGAGATGACTATACAATTTAATTGTGAATATTTTATCTTGTTTATGACTATTTTTAATTTCATGATAGTGTGATTTTCTTTTATGGTAATCACATTATGTCTTCCAACATGTTTATGCATTTAAAATTAAATACACATATTAATGAATGATTGGTAAGATATATTAACTATGTACTTAGTTTTTTAATAATTGATAAACTGGTTAAATAAGCAATTATTATGATGATAATTTTATTATATTATTTGTATCATCATAAGGTTCTATTATTATAAATTTTCTGTTTCTGAAATATGATCACCACTGAATCATAGTAATTATGATGATAAAGAATATATATTTCTATAAAATTAAAATATGAATTTCAATTATTCTATACCTTTTGGGTTTCTAGTATCTATTATTGATTGAAGAAAAAAATTATAGTTATAATTTAATTCAAATTAATCATTCATATTTCCATTAATTAATTACATATATCTAAATGTTTTTTGAAATATAAATGAAACCATTTATAGTTTTATATCCTAGTTAACATGCATTAGATCTAATATTATTTTTTGGTGGTGGATTATTGCGGACGATGATGATAATTTTGGGGAAGTTAATAGAGAAGATATTTTTTATTGACTCAAATGGATATTCATGTTTGGATTATTTATAAATATTTCATGATAACTTTTTTTCATTCTACATGACATTTTTCAATCCTTTATTGATAATAATTTTTCAATATATAGGAATAGAGTTATTACACCCAAAGTAATGAAATAATGATTTCTTGAAAACATAATTAAATGAGGATGGTTTACAGATTAGTAATGTTTATTATGATATTATATAAAGGAATAATTTGTGAATTCATACATAGGAGTGGAAACATGTAATGAATATAATCCATTAGATTATAAAGATAATAAATTAGTAAATATTAATATAATTGAGGGATTAATAGTTATTAATTAATAATTAACCCTTTATGTCTAAGTGATCATCTTCAAAGGCCATAGAGATATAATATGGGTTTTCATTTGGCTTATTCCCATATTTAGCCTTTGGTACCATTTTTCTAACACATTAGTTTTAATGGAAACAAATTCAAGAATACACCCCAACCCATCCCTATAATTCAAACATATATTATATATAGGCATATATAGGTTATTATGTATTATAGTTATAAGTCATATATTTATATAGGATGTAATGGATATATATTATGTCATACAATTGTATGCTTATTTTAGAAACATAAGGATATATAATAAATATGTATTATATGTGTACATAGTCATGGGATGTATTGATTTAACATATAGCGTATATATGAAAATGGATCTTATGTATCATGGGATTATTATTTGATGGTATGAATCTATATATATGTTGTTTTTATTATATTTCAACAGATATGTAATAAGTCTTATGGAGAGAATAATAGTAGTAAAATATATATCAGTGGGTTTCCGCGAGACTTCTTTCTCTGGAAAATGGTAGTGGGGTATCCATATTATATGTATGATATTTATTATGATTCCAATAACTATGGATTATTAAGTGAGTGAAACTTAGTGATGTTTTGAATATTTTTTTGCCTAAGTTAGGGGAAGTGTTGATTTCTCTATTTATTTTTTGTATCTTTAGTTCAAAACATACACTTTATCACAAGATGTATCATAAAGAATACACTATGTATACTTATATGCTCACCCACACACACACACACACATATATATATATAGGACTGCATAATGTATTTTTTGATTGAGTTAGATATTAATAGATCATGGTTGTTCATGTTTTGTGAGTAGATATTACTACTTCATACAACCGTTTTATGGTATACGTTTTTCGTTAGGTTTCCACTGATTGTATGACTCATGGAAGTATTATTGTAATATCCCTACATTTTATGGAAGTGATTACTTTATTTAATTTTGTTTAATCTTCTATTTTATATATATATATTTTGTTCTTGGGTTTATGAGAAGTCGTGGGGGTAACTGAGGGGTTCGGGACACAAAAGGATTGTAAAATAGGTCAAACAATATGAAGTCCATGGTTGTTTCATGGTTGGTGTCAACTGTGCACCTGGCCTAAGAAACCATGTAGCCTGGAGGCACTTTTGGGGAGAGGCTAGTGCACATTTACCAGAAGGTTTTATATACATTGTGGGTTAATGTACAAAACAATGTGTCATGGCCCCTCTTATGAAATGGGAGCATCATGTCTGACCCACATGTTTTAAAACTATACAGCCAACCCATCCATCAATTAAAAATTCGAACTTTTTTCCATTAGGAATAAATTCTATTTGGAAGCTATTTTTCACCCTATTAGACCACAATTGCATGGGTGATGAATCATACCACCAAATTCTTTCAATACGTTATTCTAAATAAGTATGTACACATTTACCAACCATGATTTACTTAATTATTTTTTTGAATATTTAAAAGGTAACATTTCAAAGAAACATTTTTCTAAAGTGGTTTTCAAATAAAAGGTTTTTAAAAATGTTTCTAAAATAACATGGATATTTTCCTAAAGATTGTTTTTGAATGATCTTTTTAGAGTATTTTTATTAATCAATGATAATGGCCCTTTTTTACTCCAATTATGATTTTATGAATATATACCATCCACATTCCATCCCATTGTAGTTTATGATTTATTCATCCAAGGATTTTATTAATAATAAATTCCTTTATTAGATTTAGTCTCCTTTAGATATTCAATTTCCTATGATAATTTGACATTGAATTTCCATTAAATAGCGATACAAGTTTTCATGGATGTGATTTTTGATGAAACATTATAGCCTTTTTCATGCGATCATTAATATAAAATTCATTTGATTACTTAGGGAAGTATTGATATATCATTATCCATAATTCAATACATATATTTGACAAGGAATATTATTTGTTTATTAAATATATTAATATATATGAGGAATTATTTTGATATGAAATTACAGGTTGGACCATACTATATATAGCACCTTGATTCCTTGACAGGTTATCATGATAAAAATAATTTTAATAAATTAAATGGGTTTCTCCAAATATATTTTAATTTTCTGGGGGATAGATCGTGATATTAGAGGTTTCCATCTTCTTGAGATATGACTTCAAAATAATTAAGCATTCCCTTCATTTTGATTCAATTATTATTTATCACTGAGATTTTTTCTCGGAATATCTGTGGATGAATTTCATTCCCAGTTGATTAATTAAATTGAATGTTTTTTTAGTTTCTTAGATTTCCATATAAATTTTTCCTCATTCAGTTATTTGAATGAAATTTTTTAAGTTATTTATCATTCTATATTTTTTACTCACTCATAATTAGTTTATTAATTAAATCACATGTGTTATCATTTTTTTACCTTTCTATATGGATTATTCAAAGAGATTAATTATTTATTCTACAATACATTAACCATAAACATTTTTTGAGCTAACCTATATTATAATTCCATTCCCCTAGATTTCATGGAGTGTATTAAGAATGATATGAAAGGATAAACTATATTGAATAATGTTATTATCCTCAAGAAAAAAAATATTATATAATCCGTATATTAATTTGTAAAAAAACACCACTATTCAACAATTTAAGCTTGACCAGTAAACTATCCATCCCTTTGGTATGTGATTAACTTGTATATTATATCAATGTAATGTTAGCAGACACTCCCTTCAGTCTTACTGGGGTCATGTCTCTATAATCATTATTGAAGATCAGATTTAGGTTAGGTCATTCCCTTATCAATCTCAGCATAAAGGTTTACCAGGTTGTCCTAATTTAATGAGAGGAGAAACTTCATCTCCTATTTCAAGGTATGATTCATCCAAATCAAGTAATTTATCTCTTAATAAACCTACAAGAGATCATTCTCAGGTTGGTATGTTTATACATTTGGACTAGAAGAATTATGTTTTCAAATAGTTGTCTTGTGTATCAGTCATGTTATCTATCCTAGACACTATAACACTTTCAAAAGACCAACAGAAATAACTCATAGAGGCCTCTTGAATCCAATATAAATTAGAACTTGAGGTTTCTAAATCCAAAAAATATATTGCAGAGAATGATCCAATAGAATACCCGATGATCATCTCATTTACAGAATAAGATGTGGATGCCATCATAAAAGGAAATTTCTGAACCTTTTAATTATATTTCATGATGAACTACAATGATATCCAATGATCCTTTATATTAAATGACCCAAGATTCAACCACATTCCGATTCGGACACTTTGTAATATAAGTTTCAATTAATATCGCATTTCCCCTACTACATTTACATTACAGGGTTATGAAATGACTGAGATAATTCCATTTTATAAATGAATCTCAAGGCTCCATTGATGTATCTCATGTCTGAATCATAATTCATTATTGTTTGGTAGGATAAAAGCTTCATGGTTCTACTGGGAAGGTCTTGGATAAATCCGAAAGATTTCCCCCCTTCATCATAATCCCATTTCTTCAAATATTATATAAATGGTAAAATAGGAAAATAACATTGTCACAATTCCCCATTAAAATACTTTGATTCATAGTTAATTGATATATAGATTATACCATAGTGAGTGGAAATTATCCATGAATAATAATGTCACTTGAATCGGTTCCCCAAATGGTATATAGATAAATCTTGATATATATATCATCCATATTACGGAAGATAATTTGATTCACATAAAACATTTAAAGTGAAGGGTCTGAATTTGAGAAAAAATATTGGGAATTTCAAGATGTCAATGGTGACGAAAAATAATAGCAGCACTGTAGATTTTTTGAAAACTATGAGTATTAGTAAAATCCCAACTAGAAATATCAACATTGAAAAAAATACCAAAAGGATAAAATATTTTCCCACGAAAATTGAATAAAAACAGATGCTTTCTCTGATGAACCCATATCCCCATTAGAGTTCCAAAAGGGACATACACTAGAAATCAAGCCAGAAATGGATTCTTTGTCGTCTAGATGTTTGTATATAAATTCCCTCCGAAACTCAAAGAAACATGATCCGTCGCCTAATTCCTAAGAAGCGGATGAAGTGGTAAATAATTATAAAGATGAATTGGATGAAGACCTCATGGATTCACCTACTGAAATTTATGATAGGTTCCCCACCAATAAGGACAATCTCGGAGAAATAATCCTTGGTGTCAATGATGATCCCTGAACCAATTTGATTATTACAGAACATACTTATGAAGTGAAAGATGTATATACATACTTCTTAAAAAAACAATAATGTGTTAACCTAGAATTACAAAAATATTCTAGGCCTTGATCTAGAGGTGGTTACCCATCACTTTGGCCTTACGTAGGACAATCAGGGATACAATCATGTATCCAGTTGGACAAACATAACTCATGCCTCCAACATTGAGGCTAAAGAGTATAACATAATCAAGAACTAATTTATACATGTGGTAAAATATATTATATCACTATCCAATTTCATCCCAATAAAGAATAAAAATATGAAAATTAGAGTATACATCAACTTTAGATATATCTACTGGAACTATACCATATATTACTTCTTACTTACAATAAAAAAACTATTACATGATATGACGACTCGTTATCAGTACATATCCTTCAAGGATGGCTATTCAGGGTAAAACCATTTTTGGATGGCCCTATAAGATAGATAATCGACAAAATATGCAGTTCCCCATGGATTTTTTTGTGATCTGTTAATTCCCTTTGTCTTACATAAAACTTGTTCCACATACCAATGTTCCCTGAATGTCATCATCAATCCATGTTTTGGGATATTTATTGAATTCTACAATGAAGATATATTAGTTATATATAAAAAACATTACGAACACCTATATGAATTAGTATTTGTCTTTAAAATTTTATGATAGAATATCCATAATTTTAATTCCATAATTTTTCTTCCAGGGTAAGCTCAGGAATGTATCATGTGTTCGTTGTACACCATTGCAACATCATAGTTGATCTGGAGAAAAAAAAATCAATCCTTCAAATTTGAACTTCTTGAAACCTTTCATTCTCGATAGAACATCACAGAACATGAAATATATCAATAAAATCATTAAAACCCTTGTAGGGAAGTGTTTTCCCTCCACCAAACATGTGATGTATGGGGTATAAATAAATGTATTACTGATTGTCAAGAAGAATTTGACATCCCCTAGAAATACCTCTTGATTTGAAAAATATTAATGCCACATGTTGAGGTAAATAAAGTCATTTTATATGAGACCAATCTTGAGTCATCATTGGTTGCCTTACATGCACAAATGGATGATTACAGTAATGAAACAATTATTTATAATCTCATTAAAACAATGGTCTATGATAAGACTTGTTACATATATGTCAAGAATATATGCTTAGGATTAATATTCACTGTTTAGAAAATTGAGGAACTAACTATAAAACCACATGATTCAATATGTCTCTTTCTATAAACAACTAAAAATAAATCCTCAACCATCCTGTGTTGACCAGATATCTTGAATGTTAGTTAGTTATTATACCCCATTTCGATATCGAATTATTTCCCTTGAAAGTATTGAAAGGATCTAACATGAAATATTTTCATACAGAACTCCCATATGTTGAAAAAAACATTTTTGAATACTGAATTCCTAGGTGATGAGGTATTTTTTATTCAAAACTACCCCCAAAAATGCAATGTGTATTTTGACAGTTCACCCAGGAGCCCAATTGGGAGAAAACTTGAAGACATTAATCTCTAAAAATCCAGGTTAGGGATATATCTAATCTCTTTATGTAATGAAATATTTCCTCACTCCTTCCAATTATTCAAATCTTGTCCTAACAATGAGGTGCAATGTTAGGCCTTTATTTCATTCTTCGAAATGGAACTCCAAATACCATTAGACGACCTAGAGTTAAATGGAGAATCATAGTTATTAATAAAACATATCAAATGAGACTATGCTATTAAAAAATAAGTGCTAATTAAATTTTTAAAAGATATGGAGGGACTTATTGATTATTTCCCCTCAAATAAAATACTAAGTAACTTCATATGACCACAGATTGAATAAGTAGATGTGTTAGAAAATTTCACTCTATATTTGGTTGATTCAAACTGGGAAAAAATTGTCATCACAATTGTGCATTGAAGAATGGTATCACCTTTTATTCATGTCAAAAATGAAGAGACTAAATTAGTTAGTCCAATCACCAAACTATATGGTACAACCACTAGGTTGATGACTCAAATCATGAGCAACCTACAAGATTTCATACTTCAACTAGATTGAGATGGTAGAGGGAAAATAGGTTGGTGTGTATCTATCTTTACACATTATGATGGCCCAAATCAACAAAAACACTTCTATAAACAGTCTTATATGGATTCCTTTTGAGTCATATTTATGGAAAATAGACCACCACAGTCATGAATTAAGTAAACTCAGTAGCATGCAGTTCCAAAAACATAGGATTGAAGATGTCTCATCAAATAAGAAGGCTCATTTACCAATGGCCCACTCTAACATAAGAATATAAATAATTCACCAATATGTTTCATTCCTGCATAATGCATGCCGAATTCGCCAATAATCCTTCAATTTTTTACTATTCATCAAAATACACATGGAAATTTTTCATATTTGGAATGGAAGTTGTGGGTCAATAACCCCCATCAACAAAAAAGTTGTTCACATACTTCTTAACTGCTACTGATTTCTTCTCCAAATGGGATGAGGAAATACCCATCAAATAATTTAGGGGAAAAATAATTGTTGGCTTCATGAAATCCAATATAATTACTATATTTGTTATCACTAAATCTATAATGATGCACAAAGGCTCCTAAATCTATTATACTGAGGTGGAAAAGCTATATCGGAAATAGATTATCAAATCCAACAATTCATCTTGCTATCATACAATGGCTAATGGATTGACATTATCATACAACAAGACGATGTAAGACATACTATAGATGATGATGGATAAAGATAAAAAATCTTGTCCTCAAAATCTCTTGCATTCCTTTGGGATTACCAGACATTAAACAGTACTACCACATGAGGGGCCCCGTATATTTTCATATATTGAATAGAGGTTGTCTATTCCATTGATGTTGAAATGAAATCAATCATTATTTCCATCTATGAATTTCTATCCACAAATGAGACATCCAAAAAATCACTAAATTATAGAAACATGAGTAGGAAAGATTTTATTCCTTGCATCATATGGCATTTTGTCAAAATTGGACAGTGTGAGATTTTAACAAGATGGCCCACCACCGTTAATTCCACCAAGAATAATTTGTATTAGTCCTTAAGACTCAAATGATACTATGAATGAATACCCCAATGTATGAACCAATGTTGATGGGACCTTATTCAATACACAAGTTCCAATCCAATAGAACGTATTCCTTGATATCAAATAATGGAGAGCTCATTATGACCCCAAAAATTGCATGGTTATAGAATAAATATTTCATTAAATTCCATGGTAACCATATCACATGAATGAAATTAAACTGATTAGTTGGTATTTGTCACACTACATTAAATGACATGAAACACATCCTAATGTCATGTTGTTATACTACAAAAAACTATTATGTCAATTTTTGAAAACACTATACAAAATAGCATATTTACTTGACTTCATAATGTTAAACTTCATAGTTCCCATCCTAGATTCATGACATATAATAGTGAACCATTTTCATTAGTGGTTGAGAGGATCACAATATTTGATGATATTAAAATAGAACAACTTTACCAATAACAATGTGTTTCTTAATTCTCATTCTAAAGAGATATGTAGTGACATCCATACCTCTCATCACAAGTCTGACTACAACCCCCCTACTCCATATATATGAATCAAACCTGTATAGGGGAACATTCAAGAACAACGTGTGGATTTATTCCTATTATATTATGATACATTGTGATTCCCATATTCCAATTCTTTGGCCAAGATGAAGTATTTTCCCTACTTCACATTGTGTTATATTCTTCCTCAAAACAAGATATTAATCTACATGGAATTATAGAACAATGTATGGCTTGATTCCAGATCCAACATTACACGTACTTGCACCCATGCCTTATCCCTTGGACCATCTGCAATATTCTTTTCCACATCAGGTGACCCATGTCCTTACCTCATGATGTTAAAATGAATGGCCAATATCCTACATGCATGAACATGAACTAAATGATCATTTCAAAAATTACATGTGGAGTTATTTTTCATATTTATGAGATGCTTAATGAGGCCAGGATATCCAATATTAGATCCAACCACAACAATAAAAACTCCCCTTTTCCCTGTGAACAAATCATACTTTAATACAAAAACATATCCAGATCTTTTTTTGCATGGATTCTCCTTCCGATGAAATTTATAGTGACACGTAGACTATATAACTTGGGAAAACCCATCATTCTAATAAATATCAATGAAACCTTTCCCCCTATAAATACATTGTCTATTTTGGGAATAAAAATTTCAATAACTATATACGATATTATTATCATTCTAATGAGGTACATAGTGACACCTGGATCTCAAATCCTAGGTCCATCAAAAACAATGAAACAAAATCTACCTTTTTCAATGTACAAATGATATACTCACAGTGAAAATTTCATGAACTATATATAGAGGCATTCTCATCTTAATGCACTACATATAAAAAATTTGATCATGCCCCCTAGAAATGGAACCAAAAAATCTAAATACACAATTCATTAATTCACATGAATTTTCGAGGTGTGGTTGAAGAAGACATTTCCTCTCCATGATTCTCACATCAATAATAGCCCACATGGGATTAAGAGTTTTGGTAAAATATTTCCCAACATAGGTAAGGAATATCAACGATCATCTGGGTAATCATTTTCATGTTAATAAGACATTAAATGGAACACCCAATATCCTCATTGTATGATATTATACTATACGATTTTCATCAAGAGTTGTGTGTTTCTCAATTCTCATTACATTGTGTATGTAGTGACATTACGAAGTTCAATACTATTCCTAGTCATAGAAAAATATGGTAAATTCCCCAAAACTCATATGTAAATGTCAAATCAACATTATAGGATTCAATATGCTATCTCACCACTTGCTTGGACACATATTCAAAAAACCATAATTTTCGCTAACCATAAATTAAATCTGTAAGGGAAATATTATTTACAATTATGTGTGGAAAATATATTCCTTACACAATGTATATACTGATTCTTGGGTCCTATAACCTTGGCCATATTGTGTAATTTTTTGGTTTTTCATGGATATTCGACCTCGTTCTTACTATATATTGTTAAATTACATGGATAATATCCTTACCACATAAATTTAAGTTATATGGTGCCTCAAATATTATACAAGGCTTGACTCTCAATAAAAAGAGATATATAGTGATATATAGGACTCATTTCCTTGTCCCATATACATGGTAAATAAAAATACCCCCTCTGTCACACACAAAAATGGCCAATGCAGAATACTTTAATTAGGGTCCCCACATTTGGTGCCTACAATGGAAACAAAGATGTCCCCCTCTCATTAATGAATAAAATCAAGTAAAATGGTTCTAATATCCATTGAAAATATAATTATAAATACATAAATTTTTCTATAACAAATCCATTCCATATATTAGAATCATAATATTTTAATCATTTTAATCATTTTAACCTCTCACCATCTTTTAGTGATAGAATGTCTGATACCAGAGGACACATTTGCCTGGCCATCATGTAGGACACCCTATTGGATATAAATAATGTAACTAAAATTTGGATTCTCTAACTAAGGATGAAAATATTTGAAAATGAAATAACACCACATTTTTTATTTACATTATGATTCCAACAAAATGGGTTTTTTGACTAGAAGTAACTACTCCCTTCGTGGAAGCGTCCTCTTTCCTTATATGATTTGAACACATTATATTGGATCCCATGATATGTGTTAGTTTTTTGTCATCCCACACATATATGTACCATATCCATTCTCTTGAACTATGAACCCCCAAGACAATGGTCTATAATTTCATTACTCATGTATGAAGTCTTCCAGAACAGCCTTGGTTCGGTAAGCCAGATATCACCTACAGTTTCTATAATTCTATAGTCCTAGTTGTATGGCCTATAACTATTGGAACCATATTTCCCATGCTTGGGGTAGTCATGCATTGGGAAACTATTTCCCAAATTATTTTTTAAATTTCCTTTTATAATTTCCTTCTGTTTTTTGGTTCATTCTATCCCAAAAATTGGACTTTGTTTTCATGAAAATCAAAATAGCCATTATCATCATTTGGACATTTGAAATAGATTTTCAGAATTCTTAAGAACTCTTTTTCTTGATTATGGTGTAACCCAGCCCAGTTGGATTTGAATAAGTTTCCCATAAAATATTCGGACCAATTATCCAAATGATTTAACTTTTTTATTATGAGGTAACACAAACATGTAGTAATTGAATAAAGAATCCTTCTAAATGGGTTAATCAACCAGAATAAACTTCATCTTCAAGAGATATCTCATATATCTCCATAATCCAATATCACCATTGATTTATTTGTATCTAGAGATTCCATGATTATAGATTAAAACAATCACCACCTCATACCTGAATGTTACAGGACATTCTTGAATGGATTACAATGAATGGGGATAATTATTAATCTTCTAGTCAAAGATAAATACCATAAATTATAAATCCCCAAGAGTTCATTTTTGTAAAAAATTAAAATACATTGCACAAAGTCCTTGTTATGTGAAATAAAATTTCAGAATATAATGTTTTTTTACAATTAATAGAATATCATAATTTCATAGTCAAAATATGTTAAATGGTAAAACAATGTCCTCTCCATATGACATTAATCTTCAAAATCAATATACTATTTACACAAAATTAAATTAGATTATACATTAAAAATAAAGCTGAATTCCCCATGAAAATGTTGATTTAACAAAATATACCCTTCTTAACACATTATAAATTAATCTTGGAGAAATTTCTCATTCATGGAAAATGCTATTAATGATGTTGTATTCATTCTCAATCAACCCCCTTTGTGAAAATTACCCATCGTAGTCTTTCGAAATATGAATCTCCATAAAATTACTTTAGAATTTTTTAATTGAATTTCATAATTCTTGATAACTCCTTTTCCTAACAATTATGTAACATGCTATAGTTTCCTATGCCTAATGCCACCCAATAATAGGTTTCTCACCAATAGAATTACACTATTTTTCTATGTAGTAACACACCTCAGTTTGATTTTTATGAAATTGCCCAAAAAGTGGGGTTTTCAACTGGTGGTAACTTATTCTATCAGATATACACCATCTATTATAAAATATCTAGTTTTTGATTCTAGAACAAAACTAATCATAGAACCAAAACTTCTATAGTGTATTTATAAAATATTAGAGCACTTTGGTCCAAAAATCATTGTTGGTACATCATTTCAAATAACATGACCAATTTTTTTGGTCCTAAAACACCAATCCCATTAATCTGATTTTCAAGACATTAAACTACCCAAAAAAAGAGATGCAAAACTCACTATGATGAAAAATAACATTAGAAACCTTGGATAAAATTTTAGTGTCTCCTTAATTGTCATGATATCCATTTGGTTTAGGTAAAAAATATATATATATAAATAAATAGGCACAAATATTGTTAGGAAAATAATGATGAAAGGGGCGTCTATGAAACATTTATTCATCTCCCGCTATGTCTTACTAAAATTGGACTTCTATATAAATGATGATGATAACACAAAATATGAATTCTTTTTAGGGTTTTCCATTTGACCATAATAAGGGTAAAAATATGTATTCTATTCCCCATGGCTTAGGAAAAAAGAGATTCTCCCCATCCCTATCACAATGGTTACGTCTAGTTAATGCAATGAAGTATCTCTTTGATAATAATCATTAATTTTTTATTTTGATTAAATTGGGAAAATACGTATTAAGACATATATGACAAAATATAAACATCATTACATTTATGGGACAATGAAATTCTGAGGAGAATCCATATGGAGTATCTCCATTACACAATACAGATGATGGTAAACATAAAAATTCCTTTGTTGAACAGTCTCCCTAGCCTTTTTAGTAACCTATCTAAACCCATCCAACTGATCATATTCAGTATCCTCATCCATGAATAGTTCATAGAATATAGTCTCAATATATGTTCACCATTCAGTTTGGGATCCATCAAGATAATTTTGAATTTGTATAAACTATCATTGGAAGGCATCAAGTTCTTACTAATGGTGTGATATTTTAATTGTCATATCATCAATCTATTTTTGAAATTACACTAAATTCTTAGCATGGTTTTCCTTCTTTGGGGGTAATACAACTTCACAATCATCTGTACTAATAAGTTGGTTCACCATAACAAGATTCTATTAATCCTCATGTTCATGCTTCCAGTTTTTAATTATCTCTTTTATTGCTGCATGATTCTTGTTCTAATCAAATGTATTGTATCTATGTATACCTAACATGAATAGATTTCAATCAAATCATAATTGCTTGAATTAAAAAATTTATTGGAAATTATCATCATGATATCATGATTTGATGCATGACGTGTAATACAAAGGGAATTATGCATCTCCAAATCTAATCCAGAGCTACTTTCATAGGGAGAAGTGTATTCTCAGATAAGTACACATAATGAGGAACCCTACACCACTCACTTTGGAATAGTAATATCTTTTCATCTGGAATTGGATTCATTAGCATGGATAATGCTCACTCATTTCTAGAAATAGATTTTTATGGAACTGTACATAGATAATACACACCATTATCCTACAAAGGATGAAAATGGAAGAAACATGGGATGATCAATTTATATTTTGACACTTAGAGAATAGTTAGTGGATTGTATTGATTCCAACCTAGTTTCCCTATCATCAGTAGTTTCTATCAGAACCTCTTCATGAGGGACATCTCTTGGGTTTTCTTAGATATCAGAAAATGAGGTTGAGGAAGTATCATTATTTCTATATCCACATTACCGGGTCCCCCTCAGCATTGATAGAGGAATTGACATTTATACATTGTTCAAACACTATCTTCACAACAAATTCTATCTATAGAGCTTCACAATTCAACAAGTCATGAACAAAAAATCATGGATGAATATTTTTTTTTATAAAAAATAAAGACTCAAGTCAATTAAAATCTATTTTATATTTATCAAACTATTCAAAATTAGAGAAATAATTAATATGTTCTGTCATTTCTGAAAATTTCATGTCTTTGTTTCTCATGGAATGTATTAATGTTAAAAACCCCATGGTAATATCATATACAAGGAAACCCAAAATATTTGGACTAGGACATATTAAAGAACCCCCTTCTGATGACCTGAGACCCCAAACATCATCTATTATGACAACTATAGGGTCATCATCTGTCATCCTAGTTCTTGTCAGTTCATGAGATGAATGAAAATTTTAAAAGGAATAAATGCCATCATTTCTGATATAATGCAATATGATGTTAATTTTTCATTAAATGAATCATACCTATATCTACAATATCAAGAGTAGTTATAAGAGTAGATAATTTATCATCAAACCTCATCATTCCTTCAATCATGGGAGCCAACAGACTATCATGAATATATTATTTGTCCAGAGAGTCATCTGTTGTTCACGGAGGGTTGTTACAAGCCCCTTAAGAGAGGAATATGATATATATTCTAAAACCAAAATTTTCTTTGACAATTATTATGGATAAAGTTAATATTAATGATAATATGGAGACTTTTGATCACTGAAGAGGTTCTTAGACAAGGATTTTATAATCCAAAATTCATTATTTTTTTATAGAGGAGGGTTTGAACCTACTTTCTCAAAGGCAAGTATTGGGTGGAATGTATAGTTCTCCTAGATTATCAAACTTCATTGTCCATAGGACCTGGGATAAAACAACCCATTTGGAATATGATTCATTATTTTTTATTGGGGTGACATTCGTGACATAACTCGATAATGGATTCTCGGCTGATTTCCACCATTCCCATTGAAAATAAAGGTGAACATACTCTAAGAAACATTTTATTGGTTAAGGTAGAAGAAAATAATAAAAATGGGATAAAAATAAGGAGAACATAAATCATTGGGATTGATATAATAAATCAATTATTCAGAATATGGTTGTTCAACCCCTCCAGAAGTATTGTGTTTCATCATATCCTCCTTGTTTCTCATGATAGTGATTTCTATGTTTGTTTAATAAATATAAATCTCTAGATTTCAGATATATATCACCACTTATGGGGATTATCCGATTAAAAAAGTTCTGGTGGGGCATGAGCATCTCTTATTTATGGAATTTTTATCCTAGTACAAGGAAGTGAACATATGACTTCAGCCTCATAAGTCATGTCCTGTCTAAATTGGAATACCACTAGTATCAATCATTTAGAGGTCGTCAAAAATTTTCATGATGATTATTCAAAAAACATTAGTTTTATTATATTCCCAACTATTTCTATCATAGATAATGGACTTGAAACAGAGATAGGATCTCTTTTTTATGTTGGTGACATGGCCACCCAGGCTCAACATCAATTTGTGTATCCAATTAAACGATAATAGAAAGACTATACTACACATATGAACATTTGGTAGTGCTTAAGACCTTTTAAACTATATCATCCTAATGAGATGAAGAGGAGTTATGGGGAGGTGGTTCATTTCTACCTCACCTACCATGCCTAAATTTAGTCACATGCCCAATGATGACAGCTTTTCTACCGGGGACTCGGTGGTGGAGGTACCTGATTACCAGCTCCCTAGTCCAAGGAGGATCAAGAGTAAGATGGGCATCTAGAAAGAGAGGAATGACTATTCTCACCTACCTCTACCAATGGAGACCCTATCCGTGAAGAAGATGAAGGCAAAGCAATTATTCAATGATTCTTAGTCAATCTCCAAAGATGTATTTCAAAAGTAGGAGTTAGCGTCTAATCATATACCTGCACTGTTTATGGAATTGTTTATGAGTTCGGAAGAGGTAATTGATAAAACTATTCAGATAATTAATTCTCCTGATGAAAAAGCTGAAAGAATGATGGCAAGGCCCCTAGAGGGGTGACTCTCAATGAGGAACAGGGCATGTGGTTTGATAAGCAAGATCTCCTCTTAATAAGGGGGTTCAACAAAAAGAAAATCAGCATCGAGGAGTACATTCAATCATGGGAGAAGCTGGCGGCGAGGTTTGAAGATCTTCTGATGGCGGAGCCAGACACTCTAGTAAGCTCTCTTTCGTGGAAACTATTTAGGGATATTGATAAGCTGAATTTGTATTTTAATGGCATGGTTATCTCCTTTTGGGTGTGATATTTGGTTTCTCACATTTTCCATAAAATAGTTGGGTAATAAAAAATTTCATTTTGAGTGAGTGAGATAGATTCATTTTTTGATTATAGTGTATTTGGTGTGAAAAATTATATAGAGCCTAGAACATTCATATAATTTCATCATTAATATGGGTCGCCTTTATAAAATATATAATGTAACTCTTGTACACATTTATATCATCTCAACCCTTCACATGAGCAGAAATGTTATAAGAAGGTTGGTTTTTTTATTAGATGAATTTAAACTCCTTGAATTGGTTTACCCACTTCAAGGTCTCACTGGGCTTCAGGGATATTAGAGGAATATTATAAATGGCCTAATATTTGTTTCAAAAAATGGCCCCTTGGAATTTGAACCCCATTCAATAAAGAATAGGATTTGAAGTGGGAATTAATCCATCCCCATATATATTTAATGGACCTACAATTATGAATGTGGCCTTCCTAACATTAATATAATGAAGGAATCAATGAATCATCACTATGATGGGGATTTCCTACCATAAATCCTTCTTCTCTACTATCTTGGACACCACGAAAAACGTACTCGGCATCATTCCACCATTGGATTCACGGACATGTAGAAGATAAATGCGTATACCCATGGACAAAAATCCATCAAGATGTGTAATTGTAGGTAGGTTGGACTTAGGCTTATACACCCACTGGTTTTACTCCCACTTTTCCAAATTTTTTCAGAACATACTAGGAGATCCCCAATTCACATTCATGGGACAACCCGTATGATTCCTTCATTTTATGACTTCTCCCTTTGGCTCTAGGAAAAAACTCAACCTTTATTTGGGCTGGTTTTAATCCCAAGGGTGGTTGTGTTCCATCTTGATGTCATAAAATATATTCCACAACACAAATCTAGAATTTTCATCCATTTAGTGTTATCCCACATCTCTCATTGTGGGGAAAACTCATTATATATATGTCCAAGGTTCAAAGATGCAGATTCCTTTGGGACATCCCCCTAGCTGATGCCAATTTTTCATAAAACAAGGGGAATGATATAATTTGTGGTATCTATCTTGATGGATAGTCATTGATGAATTCAGAGTTCTTTTTTACATATTTCTAAAAAACATTATTTCTTTATAGATGCCCACTACTTTCAACTCGTCAATGATTTCATCAATAGTCTGTCACACCCATTACACCCACAAACACTCAGGACTAACACCCTATCTTGGGTGAAGATCTTTGTATCCCATAACACCCATATATTGGTCATATTATAATCATAGAAGAATGATGGGTAAAGTGATACATAGATTCAGGCATGTGAGGCCTCAAATCTGGAGTACATTGGCTATGATTATAGACAAAAGACATTGATGATGTACCATCATTAATATATAAACCCATTATAGAAATTTTATCATTGGTTGTGTTCCTATAGTCATCCAAATAGGATAAAGGAGTATAATTCATTGAATTTGGTATGAATATCTCCTTCAGAAGACGGTGTCAAAAAAGAAGAATATAGAAACTCTCAGGGTACTCACAATGATGCTCCATCAGATGCCCCACCAGATTAGGTAGAGTAGTTTGGAATACATTATAATTGACATTACATTCAACTTTTAACATATCCATAATGTGATTTATAGATTTTTCATTAAAAATAGAGTCTTACATGTATCCATTGAATAAATAATGATGCATATATATTTTTTAGAATCAATACATCATTTCGAATAATTATAGATATTTGGAAAGTTAGTAATAGAAGGAGCTCGTATAATATTCTCAGGAATGTGACCCTGTGTAGGATTCCCATGAAACTAAACTCCTCTTGGTCCATCTTCTAAGAGCCCTTCTGTAGATCACTCACCCACATAAACATTTTTCACATGAGGGTTCATTCCTTGACTTCATGATTGGTTCTTCAGCCCAGAAGATTTTGCGGAGGCCTTTGTGGAACAGTTGTGCTACAAGACCAGGGATACGAAGTCATGATGATCATACATTAAACCAACCTCTCTATTTATAGACACAGGGGTCTACATTCATGGCCTACTTGTCTTCCCCTCCTACATGACCGAACCAAGAAGACAACCTATGCGGGAGACCTATACGTATGACCATTGTGATCCGGTATCCATTTTCATCTCTATAACACAGGGTCCAACCACCATCTTTCGATCAGTACCAATTAGGGGGTATTATTGATGAGACTTCATTTTGTATCATGTATACAAATATGTTAAATTAAAATAGAATGAATAGAAAAAATAAGTTTAGTGATGAAATCCATGAATCACTGCTCAAACTAAGGACCTCTATGTAGGTCCCACAGAACAATTTTGATATATACGGTACTAGCAGATGATCATGCATGACAGCCCTGTACATCTGCCTCTGTGACGGACCTTCACATTAGTAGATTTAGCGAACATTCATGTCATCCTGATTGATATAATTTCATGATTATACCCGTTGATCTAGGATTCTAAATTTTATGATAAATAGGACAGTGTGAATCGTCATTTGTATGGTGAAGAATTTATGAAGAACTCAAGATTTTTTTCTGGCCTAGTCCATCACCTAGGCCCTCTAAAACCATCCTAGTATCCCTAAAAAACATAATGAATGGAAAATTATGTAGGTAGGGGTAGTGGTAAAATTGTCTCACCATGCTCTAAAAAACATAACTTGTATGTGGGGAATCCATTCCCTCATTGTTGGTGGAAAAAACGCACGTGGTCTCCATACATAATAAGGGTCAATCATGAAACTTTTTGGAAAACCAATGGAGACCCTTGAGGAATTTTAGAATGAATATTCTGAGTGTTGTTTCATGGGTTCTCCATCACCCAATGTACCTTAATGTCAAAAAATCATTCCTTTTAGAATCACATTCAACTCATGGAGGCATACATATACATAGAAATCCTAAGATGTATGGGCATACCCTTTGTAAAATCCCTTGGATCACCCTACCCTATACCCAGTATGATCAACATTTCATACCCACATCAAAGTAACAAATGGAATACCCATTTTTCCTATCGATCAATTAAATATGAGGGAACAAATTTAAACCTCCATAAATTCCCTTGGACATGAAAAACCATGAAAATAGTAACACCATTAATTATTGAATTAGGGGTGTATTCCATTGGTCCTAGGATTCTCCCATTTTTTATACCTTATGGTTAGGGTCCATGGGGGGCATGTGAGTATAAAATCCCTTAGTCATTAGAACCTTAATCCTAGGTTAAATTTCTGTGAACAACCAGTATCACATACTAGAGTTTATACCATATCCTTATATACTCATATCAAAAACCCATAGCCTATTCATCTGGGTGGTGATAGTGAGGGTCACAGAATCCTTTCTCATTGATAGGTAATGAGTTCATTCCCTATAACTAGTTTTATGGTATCTGCATGGATTATTCACCCTATCGTTTTTTATTGGATCCCTTCTATTTCATTCCATCCTCCTTTTCCATAAAATTCTGTAAAAAAGAGGAGGTGGCTGTCTCAAAGCTCTTTATCTCTCACTTTGGCCACACGGTTCAATGATGGGATGGAATAGAAACTAGAGCCTGATTTCATTCCCAACCCCATTTTGAGTTTTTCTAATCCATATATGGAAATATAAATTACTGTGATTGCTTCAATCTATAAGTTCTTTTTGGTTTCCACCCTAATTAGGATTCTCATGGGATTATATTTTATTAGTGATCGTGGAATCAATACAATCCAAAAAATTACTGGAACACACCTATAGAATAACCCCAAACAAACTCATTTCTGGGGAGCCTACTTAGTATGAGCCCCAACCATGTCTCAATGAAATCACTAAATGGGATCATTCCAATTGTAATCTCATGCCAGTCATGGGAGTCTACCATTGGGGCAATTTCCAACTAATCATAATCATTAAGGAATCATCCCATAGAGTAGGACAAACCATAAGCAAATCATGGAAATATATCTCATGAGTAAGCCAATAATACAATCATTGAAAAATGAAATATATCCCCATTAGATAAACTCTTAGGGAACCCATAGGTAGAATTCCTCGCAACTGAATTATGTGGTCTTCGATTCCCATCTAGATGGGGTATGTAGGAATCCTCCTTCATTTCAAAACAAAACACCCCAAATCAATTGTATTCATGCTGGGTCACATTCCCATTATAATATTATTCATACTAGGAATATGTATCCCATCCAAGATCCTATGTTCACTTCAGTATATGTCCCACATTAATAATTAACTAGGAACTATCCTACTAGATAGCCTTACCGAATGAAATTAAACTACGTAGTACAGCCCTTACCTCATTACATTACAATGTTTTATGTTCCATGTTATGTGCCACCATACTACATGGGTTATGATTTATTTTAAATTGATATATTGGAATTCTATTCATGGGTCATATCGTGATATCAAATACCCCTATCTCCATATATGAGGATACCTAGAGAGCACCACACTATATGGATGGAAACCAACAACATCATAAAAAAAACAAACAATCCCTAAATAGTATATAAGAGGATACCCTTAATGGTAGACTTCAGATACATATTGATATATTTATTATTGAAGAACTTCATAAACAAACAGATAATTCTATGTTCTGTACATGGTAATTAATGATTGATAATTAAATGGTGACCCCTGACATATGTTTAAATTAATTATGTTTTCAGGATAATATCATAAATATATAATAGTTCCCCATAGTAGGGAATAATTCCCCCCAAATGCATGTGATGGGCCCCACCTCCCATCTTCTAGACCAATGTTAGTTCTTAAGAATTGTTATTAAAACATTGAAAAAGTAACATTAATTATGAAATAAGGTCCCTATGATAGCCTGAATATAGATCCATTGGGTGATTTTGGTTTCTAGAAAAAAACATTGGAAACTATTCAAAAATAGTGAGCCTAATTTGAATGATTATCAAGAATTCATCTACCTACATTTAATCATTGAATGACAAATTTAAAGTAATGAAACAATTATATATTAACAAGAATGTTATAATTATTTTATAGTTATTATAAAGTGAATGTATAACTATTATGTACATAATTATTCCTAGCCATGATGGGTGGTAATGGAAAAATGAATGACAAGGATTCATGATGCAGTGGTTTATCGTAAACATGAATGAGGATTTATTAACCCATTTTATCTATGTGAGTGGGGGTTTTGGTAATAAAATTATCATAAAAAATGTTATTAAATTTGGGATAGTATTTTTATTGTATATGCTTGGTATAAGAATAATTTATTTTTTAGGAAAAATAAATAAAATAGTAATGCTTGTTGGATAACATTACCACTTCTTCGTGTATCTCATTTTGGTTTCCCCCAACGGAATTCCTTGGTTGGATGTCTACATAATGTATGGATTGTAGGATGATAAGTGGTAAGTGTATAAGTGATTTGGGTGGCAATTTGATGAGCCGACTATTTTTTAATATGTTAACAGATATGGAGATGTGGTGTCCTTTTCTAAGTGGTGGAGAGGACAGACATGGTATTTTTCTAAACAATGTTAATGAAACTTTATTTTTACCTATAAAAAGGGTACAATAATTAATAAAAAAATTATATAACGGATAAGTTATAAATATGGCCATATAATGGGTTATAGAAATTTTAATAGTCATTGGGACCCTTACAATTAATGTTTACTCACTCAGTAAATTCATTTTTTACATTAATCATTGTGATTAATATTTATTGTTATCACTAATTACATTGTTGAAAAATTAATTTGACAAAATTTAACATTATAATTTAAACTAATTCCAAATTTTGAATCCATTTTTCTATGTTAAATTAATATTGTGGTGAATTTTAATTTTATATTAATTCTGAAGTTGAGGTGAGGCATCAAGATCTTAAGATGTGTATTTGTTTAGAAAAAGACTATTTTATATTTTCTATATGACAAATAATAATAAACATGTAAAAATAAAATAATATTAAATCATATATATCCAATAATCTTCATTTAAAACAATAAACATTATTTATTATTTATTTAATTAAAGAGGATCAAATTTTTGAAATTCAAAACCTTTTTAAGAATGACATGCCTTTAAATGAGAAAACAAACTTTTACTAAAAAGCTATATAAATAATATTAAAAATTAATTATGTAGATAAAATTTAAGTAATTAATACATTTAACAAATTAAAAAATACAAAAACATATTGTTATATTTACATTACATAATTTATTAATAGAAATGAATTTTTTACAAAAAATACTATTTTTAAATAATCACTGAAAAATCATTATTTTTTTTGAAATATCTGAAAATATAACATAATATAAATTTCGATATTATTATTAAAAAAATATCATTTATTTAACTAAACAATATTTATTGAAGAGTCAAAATTTAGTTTAAAAATAAGTGTTCCATAAAAAGGAGACAAAACTGCTTTTAAAAAATGTAATTTCATATATAAAATTAGATTTATTTTTATATCATAAATAGAAAACAAGGATGAATAATGTTTAATATTATATTTAATATTATATAAATTTAAATATATTATTAATATAATGTATGATGATTTATTTTTCTGAATTCATTTTTATAAAATACACTTATACGCATTAAAATAGTTTTTTCAGAAAATGCTAAATTTTTATATAAAAATTATTTTATTCCAATTTATAATTAATTTGGCACAAAGTAATTAAATATATATTCATGTGAAACCATACTCTCATTATTATGTAAATATTTCTCTTAATCGGCATTCCAATAGCTATGTTATAATGGTAATTTCGATCAGGGGACATTTAAGATTGTTTTTGTGTAATGAGTATGCTATCGATTATAATCTCTTTGGGTTTTGTGTAATATAATATAAAATTTAGGCACATGAGTGTTACGAATCCTCAAAAAATGAACAAATAAAATTGATATCATCTCCAAATTTAATTCAATAGGATCTTGTATAAAGTAACACGATCTATTAAGACGTGTTAATAAGGGTATAGGGTGGTGTATTTAAGAAAAAAACCATGTAGTATTGTATTGACCATTATAATTAAAACCATATGAGGAAAAACCCCATACATGTCCTATAATCTATATTGTTCATGAAAGGTTTGATATATTGGAAGAAACATATTTTATTTGAGTTGGTTTCAGTTTATACTAACCATAAAATTCTTAGAAATATATATATTCATCAAATTATTTCCACCATTGATAGATGTTATCTCAAAATTTTCTTCAAAAACATTGTATATATTGAAATAAAAAGGTAGTGAGTAGTAAGATATTAATTAGAATAATGTTTCATTTAAATAATTTAAGGAGTCATGGGATGAATATAACATGATAATAATGTTTATGGAAATAAATCTACATATGAATATGAAAAATAATATGGAATCATTTTATTTTGATTAAATTATTTTTTCCATTTAAAAATTTATTTTTCAAGATAAGGTCATATATTTCATAATTCCTTTATGTCATGATAATCTAGAGTGGTTGGAGATAGAACCTATGGTTGTTCCTATTCCATTGATTATAATACATTTTTTTCAATCGCTTTGTGTTTATGTTATCACCATGATTGGTAGTGATGCAGCCCATTCAACCATCCTAGGGGAAGTGATTAAATACACTAATAAAATTTATTATGACATGAAATGATAATAATAGTGGCCTTTTATAACGAGGGATATCATGGACTATATTACATAGTGCAAAATTTATCATTAATTTACATTTGATATCTAGAAATCATCAGGTTTAATTCAACCATTATATATTCCAGCATTCAAATGGAATGTAGTAACATTGAATTTCATTATCGGGATTACTTATAAAACTCTTGAAAAGAATTATATCTAGGTATTTATTGATAATATGACCAAAACTACCCATTGTATTCTAAGAATATATAACATTATAGTAAAGGATATCGTGTAATTAAATTGAAATAAATTATAATATTTCATTGTGGAACTATTGTGATCATATATAATAGATAAAAAACATCAAATACTAATTTTTTAGGAACCGTTAATTGGTTTGGATAAGAAATGTGATTCATAACATTACATGTCTTATTCACATAAATGGTATAAAATATCTAGAAATAAAAGTAATATATGATGAGTTCTATGTTTTGGTGCAGTATTTTTTCAGATAATATGATTCTAAACTATTATTTTTTGAGGATTTGTATAAAAATATCTTACAATTTCCAGAAAATTCTGATCTATTTGAAATATTATATGATCTGACATTCCAATGTTCTCTAAATTTTAATAGGAATAGTGAATCATACTTATTTTGATGATATATTTTTTAGAGATAATAAAAAAAATTACTTATCATGTTTAAAAGTTATAGAAGATACCTTAAAGCTTCTAAAAGTCTTATGGTTATAATTACCATTAACTATTATAGTTATAAAAAACTGTTTGATTTTAATGGTTTCACTATAATGGGAAATAAATTAATATTAATAAAAGGTAAGATGATTGATTAATATTTTTGAAAATTTCTTTTTGTTTAATGATTTTTAATTACCCTATACCATTTTAGTTAGATATTAAAAAATCAATCATAATTAATTAATCATCTCTGAATTTTTTTTTTTAAATTCCTCCTATTTATTTTATATTGGAGAATTAGTTTTGGATCCCAATTTATTAGTGGTTGATAAACATGTATAGACTCTTATATGAGAGAATAATGTTTTATCAGCGATATGGATTTATATATATTTCCACTTAGGGATGAATGGGGTTTATTCAATATAACTTGTGAGTGAGAGTCACAAATAATGGATCAAATGAATGGAATAATGATACATCAACAATTCACTAAAAAACAATCTTTGTTATAATTTTGTATGGTGTGTAGATTTGTGAAATCCCTGATGCCACATTTCATAATAAATTATGTTCTTAATTTTTTTATTACTTTTATTTTAACAGAAATAGTGAAAACAAGAAATATTTTAGGATATCCAAATGTTTCATAGTTAGGGTTCCCTATTACTCTATGTATGTATATAAACATTGTGTGTCATTTTTTTGATTCTAATATATACGAATATTAAGATTCATATTTGTAGATGTATTGGTGGAAAAACATGGATTTCATTTGAAATTTATATTTCATTATTTAATTAATTATGATTAAGAAATCTAATCGATTTTCATTCATATTTATTCAGAGCACTCTAATAGTTCATATCCATTGAATCCAAATGGTTATCTTCCATCATATTCATTTCCATATTTTTCTTCATTAATTGAATATGACATATTCATTCATTTCCTTTCTATTGTTATTCCCTATTCTTCTGTCAAAATTTTTTCTCCAAATCTTCCCCTTTTATGGACCTCACAATCCATCATTTTATCTTTAATCCATTTCTATGTAGGGTTTTTATATGATTGGGATTCCAAAAACAATGTAAAGAGATCATATAATTTTTAATGGTATAGTGACATTGATATAATGTGGGTTTACCAATTTTAATAAAGTGGTTTTATTTTACACACTTTATTTACAAAAAATGGTTTTTATATTTGAAATTATTTTTTCAGTGATATTAAATTGATTATATGATATGTATGATAAAATTTTGATGGTTTTATTAATTGCTTCCAATTAATCATAAATAAAATAGTGAATAAATTTTCTAAAAATTATTGAATATATTTTATTTAAAATTATTTATTTATATTACTTATAAAAAATACCAATTATTATTTATACATTAATAATCGAAATTGGTTTCCTAGAATGATATTTTTTATTTATAATGAATAATTAAAAATAATTTCATGATGGATTTTAATGGATAAAGAAGTATGTGGAATGTTTTCTGTACTTATTACCTAGATCACCCCGTTTATATTATTGTTATTTTTATTAATAATTAGAAATATACTTGATTTTCACATAGAAGGATGATAGTTAATTGAAATATAATTTTTACATATATTGTTTAGAATTTTTCAAATAAAATTCTTTTAGTCAATCTTCGAGTGAATATATGGATGACTTATAGGGAAACTATTAAAATGTATACCCACTAAGTGATATTATTTAGTCCCTATATTAAATTAAAAACTATCATTTATATATTATTTTATTATCATTATATCTCCTTTTCCAGTTGGATCTTGTAACTATATTTGATTATGCACTGGATTGTGACATCAACATTAGTTTCAGATTCTACTATATATGATTTATTTTACAAAGATGTTTTTTGAGATTCAAAATAAGGATAAAAATTTTCCCCATATGAACAATAGGTAGAAACCTACAATGTGTGATGTATTAAAAAGATTATTATGATTTTCCATTCATTTTTCAGTGCTTTTTTCTAATATTCATTTGTATATATTGAATTACATGATACGTGTTCTTTAAAATATAAATATTATAAAACTAATTTTATATTTATTTATATAATATAATTGATTATTTTATTATGACTGTAAATAAAAAATTTGGATGAATTAACCTTGTAATTTTATATCCCATCCTATTTGAACATTTTATATGTATGTATACTTGGTCATATCTAGTTAATAAAATGGAAAACCCCACTATTAGGTAGAAAATCATTAGAATATTTTAATTCTAGATTCTAGGAGGTGTAAATGTATGATAAATTTAAATATCAAATAGATATGGGTAGTGTGTTATTATTATTTTTATGTTCTATAGGATTATTGTAATTATTTTAGGTAGTTTTATTTATTAGCTATACAACACTTTTATTTATAAATTTTTGGATATATATTTTTTAATTTCGATGGATATATGTATATATATATATATATCTAAATGTTTACCGATTGTTATTAATTTTATGTTATTATTTTGGTAAATAATAATTTTTTGTTTTAGGCATTTACATTTTAAATTATTATTTTACTTTAAAAAAAATTCATGTGTAAAGATTCTAATTCTCTTTGAAGACCTTGTTATATTTTCAATTGAAACCACATTTATTTTTTATTTTTTCATTTGGATAAATCATTCTTAATTAGGTATGGAAAATACCAAGAACATGTTTTCATACCAAAGGAATAGAAAAAATGAATTGGGATTTTTAATGTTTTTTATTCAATTAGAGCATAAGAACCCATGTCAGTTTTTAAAATAATATCAACACTATATCATAATGAATTATAAAAAAATCAATTCCAACTGAAATTAGCATAATATTATCCTTTTATCCATTAATCACAAGTTACCATAATATAGTGGTTTTTTGAATGTGAAAAATATATGGTGATAAATTATTGAATTCAATTCCAAGTTACACTTTCTATGTTTCAATAACAACAATTCAGTTCATTATGAAGATATTGTGGGAGTAAATTTCAATATAAGTTATTTACAATGTAACTAGATTTTTCCCATGAATTCTTATTTGTATTAATATAGTTAATCCATTAGACCGTAATCATTTGTATTCATTGACAATGATATAAATTGGGATATCCATTTACAATATTTATCATCATTTTACAATAAACAATAATATTGATAAAAAATGTTAAAAATTATCTTGAATCAACTATGAAATAATGATCATCAAAGTGTGCCGGATTTTTATAAATCTTCATCACAATAAGTGTGAAATATATATATGTCCCACTAAAACACCATGGTCCATCCAATGGTCCACTCCTTATAGGATATAATATATAGAATCTCTCTTAGACACTATCATTTGATGTGAATAATGACTCCTAAATAAATAAAGGCAACACCACATATATAGTTATGTATTTCAAATAATCATCTGTAATATAATTTTCAATATGGACCATATCCATGTGATAAATCAACCTTAAAATTGAGGAAATCAATTATATCTTGTGAGTTTTGATGAATTACCAATATATAAATAATAAAAATCGGATTAATGATTCATATTAAACATATAAAATAATATTTTAGATCAAACATCATAAAACCATTATGTAATTAAAGATTTGATTTTATTGTTAAGTCCTAATGGAATAAAATATTTATATATTTATAAGTGCTATGAATTTCTTCACTCACCATATTGAATAGAATATATAATATCATTAATTTTTATTTATGACAAATATCATTAATGAATTACCATTTCTATCCATTAAGTTTTTATAATTTATCCATCATATTTTGTGAAAAAAAATTCATTAACAAGAACTGTTTAGAATTCATAAAATTATAGTTTATCACTACCATCATAAATTTTAATATTATTCATTCTTCCCACAATATATGTCAATATATCATCATGTGAATACAAAATACGATTTTTTTATTTTTCTAAAATTATATATCCATCAAAAGAAAATATGTTTTCCTCTTATATAAACATAATTATTCAAATGTAGGAATTTCATGTTATTCTATCTGAATATAAAAAGAATATTTATATATTACATTAAATTATTATTTTATATAATTTATTTAATATAGTGATGTATTAATTAAAAATATATATAAATGTAATTAATGTGAATACTTTAAGAGGATAATTAGCATATGTATGTTTAAATATAGTAGTATTTTTCTATTCTCCCACACGATCTCATGTGAGAATTAAATTTTTTATTATAACAATAAACGAATTCAAAAACTATATATATTTTATATAAATTTTGAAAAATATCAGACTGAATAATATGATTTATTTTAATACTTTAATGTAATGTTTTAGGTTTGTGTGAAAAAATATAACATTATTTTTTTTAATTGATAAGAGCAATCATTAGGTTTTAATATTCGAAGGTAAAATTTATTTTTTTCATATATATATAAGAATTTGGTTAATATGATTAATGTGATAAGTTATTTACTATAATATTTTTTTAATTTATTTTATAGTCAAATAATATGAACATGAAATGTGATAGATACAATATAACTATTAATATGGGGAGTATAAATTTATGAAATGATATTATGAAATTTTTATACTATGGGAGAAGATATGTAATAATGTAGTCAAATTATATATTATGTTTCTCATTTACATGAAGAGAATTAATAATTTCATCTTGAGGTAAAACATCAGTAGGATAAGCTCAATCTCATGGGTATGAAAATAAGATCCATGTTTTATGAATCACCATTAGAAAATTTCACTATTTCCCTTTTCACTCAAAAGATATACACAATGTCCCTAAGGGGGTCTTTTTGAAATATTTATGATATTATAATTATTTATTAATTAATTTGATTACTAATAGTTCCTCAATGAAACATTTGATTAATATTGATTATAAATATTAAATTTTAAATAAATTACTTAATAATCACTTAGTTTATCATATATTTATAGTCAAAAATTGTTATTTATTAAATAAATAAATAGTTATAATAAAAAATAAATAATTATTCATTGAAAAATAAATATGTTTTATTTAAATAAATGTTTCCATTACTCTGAATTGTATTTTTCAAGTTAAAAGTGAATTTTTTAATAATTTCCCATCGAATTTTAATTAATTAATTTAAATAGGAAGGAAAATATATTTAATATAGTTAAGTCAAATGATTAATAATAAAATAATATTTCATGTAAAAAAGTAAATTTCATCAATAAAGGGTATGTATAGGTATACATTTATAATCATAAATAAATAAATAAAATATCCTCATAACTTTTCATTTAAATTAAGTAATGATATAATTCATTACATGTATTAATTACTTACAAATTATTTATCACATTACGTTAAAAATGGAAATTTAGTAGTGAAAGACCAATAATTCAAATGTATAAAAGGTGTCTATATACACTCATATATTGATAAATATGATGTAGAGATTTTTACATTAATATTCTTAAATCCCAAGTGAATACACTATAATTATATCAATACCTTCTACATAAGAAAAAACCAAAAGGATTATAACCCAATGAATTTTATTAAGGGAATATTTTAATATTCATTATAAATATCATCTTCTCCAAAATCTAATCCCATTATCATTTTCCTAACCAACATCTTGAGACTCATTAAACTCTTTAATAAATAATAACTATAATTAATATATTTATTTAATATATTTATTAAAATATTGTTATCTGATATTATATTCATTGTTTCATTGTAGCATTATCGAGTTTGGTTCATTTTTAAAAAAATTATTTGAATACTATTAATCTATTATCAATGATAATATTATTTGGTTTAATCAAAATATGAAAACAAAACATTTATTATATAACATGAACTTATATAATTTTAATGGGTCATGCATTTTAACAAAAGATGAATATTAATTATAATATAACTCTTTATATCTATTAAATGTGTTTTATAAAATTTTAGTATTATATTTTTTTGAAAAATAATCCATGTAATATCACTTATTTTAATGGCCTTAATGATTAAATCATTACATTCTCTTTTTTCTTTAATATTATATATCTTTCATGGAATTTTCTAGTCCATATATTTTTGTGGATGAGAAATTCATATATTAAATAAAATAAACAAGCCAAATGAATGCAATTATGGATATAAGGTTAAATTTTATTCCATGTAAATATCCCTTTTATATTATGTAAACTCTAATATTTATAAATTAAAAAAATATTCATTTTCCCTTTTTAAAATACAAGATCTTCCAGTCAATGATTTATTTTATTTATCTTCATTCTATAAAAATATTTTTTAAATAAATTTAAATATATTAAAAAAATAATTTCCAAAAATTCTTAATTCTTTAATGTCATTTTAAAAATATCAATTTAATTTTTTATTATTTTTTGATGCAATATTTTTAATGTAGAATTATTTTAACCATCCATACTCTTTTAGATTCACAATAACTATTTTTCCTATTACTTTTTTATGAATATTGGTATTATGTACCGATAATAATTTTCAATTTATATTTATTGAAATATAATATTGTAACTATTATCCTCTATTTTATTCTTAATTTATAATCATTTGAATTTTTATAAATAACATTCTCTTCCCATTCTTTTAATATAAACTCTCTCTTTCCAATCTAAATCCTTATACAACTATTAAAACATATGTATTTTGAGTATTCTAATATATATTTATTTAATTTAATTCAATTATGTATTTTCAGTATATATTATTATTATTATTCCATTGATGTTTGATATATAATGAATTTGATAAAGTCAGTTCTTTTAATGTTTCATAAAATTCTATATCAATCAGATCATGATTTATTTCAAATTACATTATTTCTATCACATTTTTTAATAATATTTTATTATAAAAAATACATTTCTTATTTATATATTATTATTTTATGTGATTTAATAAAATATACTTATTACTTATTTTTAATAATTTTTACAGAGCATAATAAATAATGAATTTTTTTAAAATCTTTTATAATTTCTCATCATTCTTCAATGGATTTTTCATCATTTAAAATAATTATTTATTATCTAATTTTTAATGTTTCCTTTTTTATTGACTTTCATTGTATCAATATTATATTTTTTTACTACATTGAAATTAGCTTCTAATTAATTATCCAAATTTCTATATATATTTTTCTATGGATGAAATGAAATCATTATTAGAATATTGTTACTTCAATACGATAAACAATAATGAACAATAAATATACATAATGATAATAACTAAAAAATATATTCTATAGTTAATACTATTTAATTTTAGCATTTTATTATATTTTAACAAACTAGATAACAAGAAAGTTCAATTTAATATGGAAAATTACTGACTTCGTGTTATACCCCTTCATTCACTATGGTGTAAATACCAAATAATTCATTATTTAGATCGAAGGGTGTACAAAATGATATTATGAATACATTATTTGATCATTATTATACCTTATGAAATTATAAATATAAACCATTTAATTTTCATTGGTTAATTAATATGCCATTTTAATGGAGGTATGATTTTCTTCATATAGTACACATATATTTAGATGTATCAGTTTTTAATGGGGTTACTTAGAATTATATAGGCAGCATGTGTATTTCAAAAAGAAAGATACCTATTGAGATGACATGTATGATACATTGTATGATGTCCTAGCCAATTACGTTATATTACATATTTTTTCGTAACATTATTAATGTATTAGAAATTATTGTTTTCATATGTTATTATTTAGAATTGTTCTGCATATGAAAAAATTGTTCTTCAATGTCTATATTTAATGGAAATAGAATCATCCTGATCATCATTTTTAATATCATAACTATTAAGAGAGTTATGTAGTTTTTTTGTAATTTTTGTGGTTTGGATGTATTTATATTTATTATAATTGATTATTATGTAACTATTAGACATTTGGGTTTAAATTTGATCAATAAAAAATAGTATAACTAACCAATCTGTATTGGAAAACCCTTGTGGAGAAAACGGATTGACCCCTAGGTATTTCCTTTTCCTTGGAGGCTCCCCTTTAATGCGGTTAAAAACTATGAAATTACATTGTGTATTTCTATGTAGCTAGGGATGATGAAAATTTGTCTCCATAGTGGACCATCACAAAACCCATTTTCTATAAAAATTTATTTTATTTATTGCACATTCAATTTGAAATGGGCCATATTTATTATTTAGATTTCCAATTTTGTTATAAATTAGTGTTAATAGATATTATGTGAGAGTCACATATCGATATCTAAAATGCATTTACTAGAAAATTGTTTTGTGTATAAGGAAGTGGAATATAAAAAAATTCATTTCTTCTATTATGTGAGAGTATTACCTCAATATTTAGGTTAATATATAAATAAATAATAATTATATTTACTATACATAAAAGAATTATTTTTCCTTTCATAATAGTTATCTATTTTATTTGTATTACAATTTCACAATTTATATTCCCATCCATTTATTCAATAGACTGCATATAAAAGTAAATTTAAATATATAAAATAGAATATTTTACATAGTCATTTGATAATGTATAATAAGATTTAGAATTCCAATGTAAATCCTAAAAGGTTTAAATATTTTATTTTGAAATGTAAAATATAACCCTTTAAATCCACTATGGGTGATGGTTATTTTGTATCTATTTAAATCCAAAATATTTTTGATAATTATATATTTTTTTGATAAATTAATATTTATTTAGAATATATTGATTTTTAAATAATTTAATATATGTATGATGAAATGAATTAAGTTCATGAATATAATATTTAAAATTTATAATTAATTTTCCTTATCTATTTTTAATCAAACTTAGTGGTAAATTATTAGTATCAAAGATAATATCTCCCCAGATGGTCTACATGAAGTTTTTATGTGTTTTTTAAATTTAAATGATTCCTCCCACTATTACAATTTTTTCACATGAATTTTGGATGATCATAGATAAATACATAGAGTTATAAAATCCATTAAACCCATATCAACCCTTATCATTGATTTATAACCTATATTAATAGAATATGAATGTATCAAAAATACTTTTATATTGTGAAAATATTTTTATTCATTTTTTTGGCCATCATTGTCTCATAATACATCTACACTAGGTAAAAGATACATATACTTCTCTTGCATTATATTTTAATGTAATTTTATCAATATTTAGTTTCCAACAGATAAATGTTTTAGAAAAATTATAAAAATATAATTAACTCGAAACTAAGAGTTATAAAAGATTAATATATTATTTAGAGGTGAATATTTTATCCTCTTTTGAATGTTTTTAATTTCATGATAGTGTGATTTACTTGTGTGATAATCAAATTACGTCTTCCCACATCATGATACATTTAAAAATAAATACACATATTAGAAAAGGGTTGGTAAGATATATTAACAAAGTGTTTAGTTTTTTATAATTAAAAAAACTTTTCAATTAAGAAATTATTATAATGATAGTTTTATTTAATTATTTAGAACTAAATAGAGATATATTGTTGTATATTTTATGTTTTTGAATTATGATCATGAATGAATCATAATAATTATGATTATAAAGAATGTATATATCTATATAATTAATATAATAGGTTTAATTATTCAATACCTATTTGGTTTTTAGTGTTCATTAATTATTCATGCAATATAAATTTCTATAGTTTTAAATTAATTCAGATATATCATTCTTACTTCCATTAATTAATTATATATATCTAAATTTATTTAAAACATTAATGAATCCAATTATAGTTGGATATTGTAGTGAAGTTGATTTAGATCAAATATTATTTTTTATTGTTGGATTTTGTTGTGGACGATGATGATTTTGTGGATGTTAACAGAGAATATATTGGTTTGTTGACTCAAATGGAGATTCATGTTTGGTTTAGTTATAATTATATCATGATTACTTTTTTACATTCAATATGATATTTTTCAATCCTCCATTGATAATAATATTTCAATATATTGAAATAGATTTATAATGACAAAAATAATGAAATAATGATTTTATGAAAACATAATTAAATGAGGATGGGTTATAAATTAGTACTATTGATTATGATATTATATAAATAAACCAATTGTAAATGCATATATAGGAGTGTGAACATTTATTTAATGTAATCCATTAGATTATAAAGTCAATAAATTATTATATATTGAATATTATTAAGGGATGAATAGTTATTAATTAATATTTTCCCTTTGTGATGGATTGATTATCTTCAATGGACATAGAAATAAAATATGTGTTTTCATGTGAATTATACCCATATTCAGCCTTTGGTACCACCTGTTTTCTAACACATTAGTTGTAATGGTTAAAAAATATATGAATGCACCCCCGACCTCACTCTATCATTCGACCATATATTGTATATAGACATATCTTAGATATTGTGTATTATAGTTAAATTATATTTCTTCATGTAGGATGTAATGGATCTCTATTATGACATACATGTATATGTAGGTTTTAGAAACATAAGGTTATATAATATACATGTATTATATGTGTACATAGTCATGGGTTGTGATGATTTAACCTATAGTGTATATTAGAAAATAGATATGATGTATCATGGGATTCTTATTTGATGTGACTAATATATATATATTTGTGTGTGGTTTTTATTATATTTCAACCGTTCTATTGTAAGACTTATGTAGTGAATAATGGAAATAAAATATAAACAGGTGAGATTATGTGAGACTTCTTCCTTGGGAATACGGTAGTGGGGAACCCATATTAGATATATGGTATTCATTATGTTTCCTACATCTATGGTTTATTATGTGAGTGACACGTAGTGATGTTATGAATAATGTTTACATAAATTAAGGGAATGGTGGATTAATTTATTTATATGTTCAATATTTATTTCGGATCTTACACTTTTTCACAAGATGTATCATATATAATAAACTATGTATACTTATATACCCACCCATATATATATATATTTATTTAGGACTAAATGATGTATTTGTTGATTGAGTTGAATGTTATGTGATCATGGTTGTTTGTGTGTTGTTAGTGGATATTACAACTTCACACACACTTTTTGTGGTATACATTTTTTCTATGTTTCTACATTTTGTATGACTCATACATAAATTATTTTAAGATCCCTTCATTTCATGGAAGGGATTCCTTGTTTAAATTTTGCTTAAACCTATTTTTTTATAATTATTTTTTTCTTGGGTTGATTATAATTTGTATGGGTTACCTAGAGGTTTGGGACACAAAAAGAGGGGAAAATATTCCCAACAATATGAATATCATATTTGGTGCATGGTTGGCATAAACTATGCACCAAGCCAAGGAAACCATACAGCATGTGGACACTTTTGGTAAGAGGATAATTCACAGTTTCCACATGGTTTTACAGACTTTGTGGGTTCTCTTATGAAACTATGTGGAATGGCCCCTCTTGAAGAAAAGGGAGATTCATGTTTTTCATTAAATCATTAAAACCATGCAGCCAAACCATTCATCTAGTAAAAATGGTAAATTATTGTTTTTCCATCACGAATAAATTTTGTTCTCTAGATATTTTCCACCCTATTAGACCCCTATAGCATTGGTGATGAACTAGACCCTCTAAGACATCAAATAGGTGATTCTACTTTGGTTATTATGTGTTTAGAGCGATTTTGGTGTGATTCAAATATCAAGTGACTATATCCTTCTACTTTTCACTATTTTCAAGATTAGGGATTATAAAACCATTCCACTCTTTATGAATTCCTTAAACCATCACTTTTATAGTAGTTTTTATATTGTGAATTTATAGGGTGTTTTTGTTAAAATCAAGGGATGTGGATGGAATATTAATTATCTTAGAGAATGAGGTAGGAGGTATTTTACTTTTCTCTCACACACTAGATGTTTTTCATGGTTATGTGTTTTTTCCAATGTGTTCCCCAATTTTATCCTAATATCCTTGGTCTCAGAAAGTGATTCTGACTTTAAATTGAGGTGTGAAACACATAGCAGAACTTTTTAGGTTTTTTAATAATATGATATTGACCCTAGGGCTACCCATGAGGTCTGTCAAACTGTGGAAATGATAAAATACTTCTGTAAATGTTGAGATAAGAGAAATGTGAGAGCAATGGGTTGTAAATTATAATCTTTTATGTTGTCCTGTTTTAAAATGTAAAATGGATTGATTGTTTCCTAAAATTTTTGATGTTCCATGAGGTATATTTAATTTTTTTAAAAAGAAATATGTTTTTGGGGTTTGACCCGTCATTTGTTTTCAATCAAGAAATTGACGTTTTAGTGTGAGGAATGTTTTTGAAATGAGGTGTTGACTTCAAATGATTTTAAAAGTTTTTTTATAAATTAATCTTCAATGATGATTTCAAATGGGGGTATGGACTCTGTCTTGCGAAAATAATTTATGAATGTTTGAATTGTTGAAAATTAAAATGAATTCCATGTGGCATTTTTTTCTATCATTTTAATGACTCATAATTTAAAATTTTTGTTTCAATGGATTTCAAAATGAGTAATTTGAATTGTATTTATTTCTATAATATTTTTTAAAAGGGTGGATTAGCCCATTTTAATTGATGGGATACAATGGTTTTTGTGATAGAAAACATAATAATTATGTTGGAATTTTAAAATGATTATGAGTTAAATTGTGAATGTTCATAGTGGATGATATAGCATAAGGTGATGTCTGGAATGATTCGAAAAATGGTGAAATAGAATAAAGTGCATGTGTCAACATAAATGTGGGATAACTATATTAATACGTACATGGGATAATTCAAGTGAATTGATAGATATACTAAATAGGCAAATTTATGGAAATGAAAATGGGATAAATGGGTTATGCCGTGTAAATGTAAAATTTGTTAACTGGTTACGGCATGAAGATAGATTAGGTGTCAAATGAGATGTGAATTTAAATGGATTTTGAATTGATATTGTATGGATGTCATGTGGGTAATTTGGTATATGAATATATAAAATGTTCACATGGAATAGTACTGTGGGTATTGGATGAGGTTCTATGACCATAGGATGAGATCGACTGAGGGTCTAAACACCACATCACAATTCACGTGTTAGGGAAGGGGAAAAATATCTTTTCCCCTAATGGTTTCATTCCACCAAGACCAAAGATTTTAGGTGAGGAAAACTGTTTTTTTATGTGTTTATCCCTAGTGAGATTGTGATTTTACTTATCAACTTATTCATGGTTATTGATCAGCCTCTTCCACCATGTAAATGATGTTAATGCCTAACCTATAGAACATGTGATGAAGATGGATCTAGTAATGAAGAAAGTATAAGTGATGAAATTAAAATAATTATGAAAATGGATTATTTGAATATTTTAGCTAATGGGTATTCGAGAAGTCATAATTATTTATATTCATTGTGATTAAAAATGTGTTTACCCCCTTCTTCATATCTATAGACCCTACTATAACCTAAGATAATTTTTTGGGATGATTGAATCTAAAAAAGCCCAGGTATAAATTTTTTATTAGATAATTAAATAAATGTAACCCATGTATCCATGATTATTTGATTCAATTTTTTATCTAAAAACAATATTCTACAGACTGTTTATTTCTGTAGATATCATTGGTGGTGTCCTACTGAGTTTTACTAACCCCATTATAGGGCCTCCATGGAACGTGGGTGAAATAGAAAATGCTAATTGTTTTAGGGACAGGATCAGGTAAAGGACCTGATGTTTCATTCTTTCACGAGCTATTTGGCTGGAGTATGGAATGTCCATAGAGGGATGGGACTCGAATCTGTTTTTGTGTTCTTTTATTGGTTTTAGATTTGGAAAATTTTGTAAATGTCTGCATGGAAAGTAGATTATTAATATTATTTCATTAGGAAGTTATACATGGTGGTTTTCTGGTAGTGTCACATGTTATCTATGTATATATTTACTCTTGTTATTATATCTATTGATATTATTTCTTGATTTGTCTTACTCTAAAAATTGGTATAGTCTCCCCAATGTTCATCCAGAGACTCGTACTACTATTCAGTGTCCTCTTGAATATGGGTAGGTGTTCCTGAGGTCATGTGATGACTCGGCTCGGGGCACCAGATAGTGACCACTAGGATGTGGATGTTAAAAAAATTTATTAGAGCAAGGCTTTTCTCATTATTTTTTATGGAAATATATATATGAGACTATGATCTTTTTGGTTCCTTGTAATGATCTCAATTTTGGGTTACTATAACCCTATCTACGTGAGATTATATATGATCCTAGGGATGAAAATGGATGTTTGGTTTTGTGTTTTTACTATTAATTGGAAGTGCTACCTCAATTTGTGTACCTAGATGTGTTGTTGTAATTTTTTTTATCTCTTAGATCGGCATGGTAAGAGAGTGTGTATGAGTTATGTATCATGGTAGGTACATATTATAGACATATTATCTGTATGTTTCATGTGATTGATAGTACATTGGATGTCACATGATGGTATTTAATGTTTCTTTTGGTAAATGTTTTTGGGATTTTTTTGAAATGTTTTTATAAATTTTTTTTATTGAAATGTGAACTAGGATAAATCCTGGATTTTTGAAATATTTGGTTAATAAAAATGGTTAAAAAATATTAATTCTTAGGATTTTGAAAATATAAAATTTTTAAAAATGAAACCTTTGGTATTAATTCATAATATTTAATTTTGATTGGATATGAAACATGATTTAACTAGTAGGGATATTGAAAATGGGTACCATTAGTGTTGTAAATGTAATTTTTTTAATGGTGGCTAGGGTGGAGAATGTCCCCTAGTGGAGACATTATTTTTGGGTCATGAGGGATTGATAGGATCTATTGTATGGTAAAAGTGATGTACATGTTGTTCCCTCAATATGATTGTCACCATGTTTTATGGATTTTTAATGTGTATGTGGTAACTATTATGGGTTTTATCGTGAATATTGGGTTTTGGAACCAACGGTGGGTATTTGGATATTGGTTTCGATGTATATGATTGGGTATTCTTTGGGTGATGCCTACACTAAGTGTTCACTTTAACTCATTGTAAAAAAATATGTTTTAGAGTGGGGGAAGATGATTCATCAAGGTTAGTGGGTTTGTTGAGGATGGATGTGTATGGATTAGTGAGAGAGATCTAGTGACATTTTATTGACACGACTCCTGTTTAGGGAGCTAGTAACATTTGATCTTCAATGACAGACCATTGAAGAGGTCATGTAAGTTATCAGTTGTTTTTGGTGTGTATGACACATGAATAATTTTTTTAATTTTTAAATGTCAGGCATATTGTGTTTTATTGGGCGTATGTGGAAAAAGGATATGTTTTAAGGTTAATACATATGGAATTTTGACTTCAACGGTCATTTGAGTCGACAATTTTGGGAAATCAAGGGTAGAATCAAAGAGATATTGGCCAGTATTGAAGGTTCTTTATGATGAAAAGCATGAATTGGTGATTTAGAGGCGGAATAAATTCAGGTATGGTGTCATCGATTATGGTAAAAGTGTATATTTAAGTTTATTTTCAAACATGGAAGTTTTTTGAGTTTTTTTTATTGTTGGTTTTCAGGAGAGGCCATGTTTTTGGAGCCATGCCATGTGGGAATCATAGTGGGGAATGCAGAAATTTATGTTGAGCTTTTCCATTCCATGCATGTGTAACCAAGGAATGGGAGGATGCTTTTGGTAGGGATGTGACAATCATTATGGTGGCAGTCACACATTTAGGATTTCTTTTATTGAGTGTGGTAGGTTGTATGGGAATATTGAAAAGGCATCGAGTAAATTGAGGATAATGGAATGGGAGGCATGATAAGATAATTGTGTAGGCTTTGGGCATAGCTCTAGTGATGTGTCATCCATATAATCTATACTGAGGTTCATTTTGGTTTTAGGATACTATGAGATTATTTTTTGTATAGGAGGTATAGATATGGGAACGTGTTTTAAAGGAATGTTCTACATTGGGATTGATGATTAGGAATCTTAGGATAATTTATCGTCATTATTCGATGTGATGATAGTGGGATATGTGGGTTATACTGAAAGAATTAGGGTTGTGGTCCATCATTGTAAAGACCCGGAAATTTCAAGGAAATTTTTTTTTTCTTAATTTCTTTGGGATTTTACAAGAACACAGTTTCTGACAGCACCTGATTTCGAGGCCCGGTGTGCCCGGAATCAATTTCTGAAGTTTAGCTCGGGTACGTTCAGTGAACGAACGAGCAGGATTTCCTAACTTTTGAACCGTTGCTCAGAATCGAAATCTGAGGGCACCGATGAAACCACAACGCTGGTAATTGCATAGAAATATCTTTTCCAGAGTAGCGTTTGCTTGGGTGTGGTTTTTAAAATAATGGGTTAAGTAATGAATAAAAATAAAATTCGTGCAACCAATTTTATTTTTATTTCTAAGTAGTTAAAAACTAAGCTTGGTGGTTGGAGTGGGACCCACAATATCCTACTCCACTAGGTGGGATATTAGTGGGGTGGGGCCCACACGAGCCCCACCTAATCAGCTTCCTCAAACCCCCCATTTAATTGGTAACTCACCCGCACCCCCCTTAAATGAGAAGTCAACTCATTAATTGATTAACTTATTCAATGTAATTAATTCGGGAATTCATTTCGAATTTCAAATTTAAAGTTGTCTTGTGTGTGTTAATTAAATAAGACAAGGTCTTATTTCTTTAAGGATTCTTTTCATTGTGCGAGAAGGATTGAAGAGTAATTGCTCAGTTCTGGAATCCTCATCTTCCTCCTTGAAGAACGTGAAGAACGCACCGTCACTGACGAAGAACGCCGGCCTCCAATGAAGAATGCCGAATCCTCGTAGATCGACGACGTGACGTCGTCTACCGCGACACCGACAATTCACTTCTCTGCGACGCCGTCTTCCATGACACCGTCTTCCGCAACGTCGTCTTTCGCGATGCCATTGTTCCGCGACGATCCTCGTTCGATGACTTTTTCTAGGTAGGGGTTATTTATTTTTTCGTGAATTCTTTTCTGTTCATCAACTTCTATTTGGGCCGCCTGTTATCGTAATAATGGGTGGAGGTCGGACCGCACGAACACGGCCGACCCTCCTCCCCCTTCGATGTTTATTTTGTTGCGGCTCGAATGAAGGTGGCGTGGTGCAACGACACCGCGCGGAATCCGGAAGGAACACGGCGAAGAAGCGCGGCACCATTGCGCCATGCCATTGAGGCCGAACGAAACCGTGGTCGGAGTTGGGGCCGCAGAGGCAATTCGAAGACTCTGCAGTTTGTTAATTGACGTGCGGATCGATGAGCGATGATGGAACAGGCCGCAATGGGGATTTGATGATTCCGTAGTGAAGTATGGGACCCGAGATGAACACTGGAAAAGACGGAGGGTGAAACGGACCACCGGAGCACCTCCGGTGGTCCGTGAAAAGTGGTGGCGGCGCGCCACACTGGCGCGGCGGCACCGGCGACCGGCGACGGCGGCGCGCCACCGGAGGAGACCTCCATGGCTAAGCCTTGGAGGACCAGAACGGCTAAGCCATTCCGGGTTTAGGGGGGAGGCGTGGCTTAATTTCCATGCCGTTATGGTAAACCAGGGGGAAAATCACCCCCCCCCCCCCCTCTTCTCTTCGCTAGCCACGAGGGCGTCACGCCAGTGCCAGGCCAACCGGCCGCCCAGGCCACGCCGGGCCGCGCCGGCTAGGCCGGGCCGCGCCGGTTGGGCCTGGCCGCGCCCACCGGACCAAGCCGATCCCTATTGTTCCGGTCCCGGACCTGGTTCGGGTCGCCCGGTTCGGGCCGACCCAGGGGGGTATCGGGTCGGGTCGGACCTGGCCCAAACCCACTATTCTCAGGTAGTTTCGTTCAAACGATCATAACATGGGCTACGGATCTCCGATCGTCACACTGTCAGTTGTGATGCGATCCTTGGATCGATATGGTCGTTTCAGTATATTATACTCAAGGTTTTGGTGAAATTTGGGTATGGACGGGTTGGTTCAATCCCGAAACCAACCGGGCCCTCGGAGCAGAAACGCTTATAACTTGAGCTTCGAACGTCCGATTAACGTGCCGTAAACTTTGTTGGATTCCTATTGACGAGACAGAACTTTTGTCATACTTCTCCTAAGGTTTGGACACAGTTGGATAGTGGCCGGGTTGGATTGAACCCGAAATCCAACCGGGCCCCTGGAACGGAAAAGCTGATAACTTTTAGACCAGACGTCCGTTTGACGAACCGTCAGCGGCGTTGGTGATCACATTGAGAAACGGTCCCTATGAGTATACCCTATGAGAGTTCGGGGTACAGTTGAGATATGGTCGGGTTTGTTCGCACATGAAACCAACCGGGCCCCTAGGACGAAAAGGCTAGTAACTAACAAATCAGGCGTCTGATTTACGCGTCGTCTGATGTGTTGAGACCCCTGTGACGAGGCGGTCCCTTGTGATACTTCTTAGTGGAACTTTGTGATACCTTGAGTATCGACCTGTAGCTCATGGAGCGGACCCTCCCGGTGACGAGCAAGCAGATAGTAGAGACCTAGTAGCTGGCTGAGACATGACGACTGCTGATCGATCGACTCGATGTGATTCGGATAGCCCAGTGGGGAGCACTTGGTTGTAGCGGCAGACCCACGGTGGAGGAGCACTTGGTTGTAGTGGAAGACCCGTGGTACTCGACAGAAGGAGTACCTCTGTAGGCTATGAGGGGGAGCGCTTGGTTGTAGCGGCAGACCCATGGTGGGAAGTGCTTGGTTGTAGTAGCAGGCCCACAGTACTCGATAGGTGGAGTACTTCAGCAGTCCTAGGTTAGTGGGAAGTGCTTGGTTGTAGCGGCAGGCCCACTGTACTCGACAGAGGAGGAGTTCTCCAGCAGTTGTGGTTTCGTCGTCATTAATAAAATCCTGGTTTGAGCTGAGTCTTGACTTTCAGTCATTATCTTCGATGTGATTGACTTGCTTTCCTGTGAGGACTGGGTTGTACTTGGGCTCGTGAGTTGGAGCTGAACTGGATTTGATGACTTAGGTATATGAATGGGCATATAACAAATTAGTGTTGGATGATACTTCGTCATTGTATCGTTTCTTTGTGGTTTATCCTTGTTGGATTTTAGTGAGACCTTGAGGGTCTCGGGGTCCCTACTGTGTATCGTATACACACCCCTACACAGGTCATGCCCGCACCTCGTTGTGTTGGATGTAGATGATGGACATCACTGATCATGATCGAGGCTTGTAGAGATGGATGGTACTGGAGGTGGACTTCATGACGAGACGGTACCCGGAGGTGGACTTCACTACGAGATAGTACCCAAAGGTGGACTCCACGATGAGACGGTACCCGGAGGTGGACAACACGACGATACGGTACCTGGAGGAGACGGAAGGACGTGGAGTGACGAGGAGGATATATGTACCTACCCTTCAGGTGGGAAGCCGGAGGACGATCTAGGAGCTTCTTGTCACTTTCCACATGTTTTTTCTTTTTCCTTGTACTTTACAGTAGGGCTTGTATTTCTGGCCCCTTTACTTTCAGTACTACTTTTTTTTCAGTTTTACTTAGTGTTTAATTCCGCATGTACTCTGGTTGAGTGTGTTTTTGTTTTATAAAGGCAATTCCTTCGCAGCAATCAATATTTACGCCTTTGGTGCTTGTCGCCAGCCCATGGTCTATGGAAGGCGGGCTTGGGGTAGTCACGGAACGGGCCCCGAGGATGGGTCGTGACAAATTGGTATCAAAGGAGTTGGTTCTACCACAGAACTTATAACTCTGTTATTTTTTTCTGTGAAGCAATAGTGTTAAGGGTACCGAGTGTGGTTTTCAGTTCAGGGAGTCCAGTGTTGGTTCGGGCAGCCAACGTATCCATACACCAGGACCCTAACAACTGATTTTCGACTTTGTGCATGAAAACACTGATTGCGTGTGTGTTTCCAAAAGTTTTTAAAAGTCAGCTCAAACCATGTCATATCACAAGGTATTAATCGTTTGCCCGTGTCACATTTTTTTCTTTCAGGATGCCTCCCTGTGGACGACCAGCTAGAGCCCCGAGAGTGGTACATACTGACAGCCCGCCGAGCGACGAGGCCTCAGTACAGGGCCCTATCCCAGGTGAGGCACCAGCGGAGGCACCAGTGGTACCACCACCCGTTGGGCGACCGATGCCACCAGCCCCAGCAGCAGAGAGTGCACGTCTCTTGAGCGCACTGCATGAGTTCCAGCGCCAGAGGCCACCCAGGTTCAGGGGAGATACAGAACCGTAGGCGGCTGAGGATTGGCTGGAGGCTGTGGTGAGAGTCTTTAGGCTTGTGGGGACACCAGCAGACTTCATGGTGATCCTTGCTTCCATCCTTCTTCAGGCAGCAGTAGGCAGATGGTGGAGCCTGATGCTCCAGGTGCATGACGATGCATCAATTTTGTGGGAAGACTTCGAGAGCCTGTTCCGGGAAGAGTTTTTACCAGCCACCCTTCGAGCAGTGTGGATCCAGGAGCTACTTCATCTGTAGCAGGCCAGCATGTGTGTAGCTCAGTACTCAGCGAGGTTCACAGACCTCTCGCGCTACTCTACATACATGGAACGGGACCCATTCGTCAGGGCCCGAACCTTCGAGCGGGGGCTCAGGAAAGATATTAGAGCTTCTGTTGTTTCTCACGGAATTCCGACGTAGACAGGGGTGTTGGAGCGAGCCCTCCTAGTGGAGAGTTTCCTTGCCGAGCAATCTCCAGCAGGAGAACCCTCTACTAGTCGACATGCATCGGAGCCTTCTGCGGCAGGTAGTAGAGAGTTGACGCAGAGGTCCAAAAGGACCAGACCCACCAGTGACTGACTGCATGACTCGGGTTCATTTGTGCGGGGAAACCAGGGTGGATTCAGAGCCAGTCGTGCCAAGAGTGGGTAGTGTTACTCCTGCGACAGGCTTGGTCACATGGCACGTGACTGTCCGACCTGCCGTACAGATGATCAGGAGATAGATGAAGAACCCCTTAGACAGAGGCAAAGGTTTGATCAAGGTGGACCGTAAGGAATAGAAGACCGAGGCAGAGGAGCTGGCCGTGCAGTTGGAGGTGGACGACGCTTTGAGGTGTTGCCACCACCACCACCAGGAGGTCCACCCCGACTGCAGGGAACATGTGGACATGGGAGAGCTCAACTTTAGGCAACCGAAGCATACAACTACAAAACTCCGGAAGCTGGAGGAAAAGAGCAGGACTACTTCCAAGAATGGAACCTTTGATCATGGTGCTTCTAGTTTCCTTGTTGTTTATTGTGGTTGTTGTGTGTCTTTTTACTTGAGCTACAGTAATAAAAGACACTTTTCCTTGTGAATTTTTCTTCCTTTCTTTTTGTGTACTAAGAGGTTCCGGTTTAAACTGTTGACTTGACCCTCACTTTCGAGATTCCTACTGGAGGAGACCCAGTGACCACACACTGATGCAGAAAGTTTGACTCAACCCTTGGAGGCGAGAGTAACGGTTGGATCTCTTGGTATTAGTGTCGAGGCCTTACGATGTCATCTATGGCATGGATTTGTACCATTCATGACAGGATTGATTGTTTTAGGTAATGAACGTGGTTCATCAAGGGGATGAGACCGGATTTCTCTTATCGGAAAAGAAGAAATCTTAGCAGCTCTTGTGGGACCAGAGATTGTCTAGGCCACGAGAAAGAAGGTGAAGATAATCCAGGAGCAGATGAAGACTACACAGAGCAGGAAGAAATCATATGTTGATAGGAGACAGGACGACTGGAATTTGAGGATGGCGACCACATTTTCTTACAGGTCTCACCTCGATGAGGTCTATGGAGATGTGGCTGAGGCGACAAGTAATCTTCGAGGTTCAGCGGACCTTTTCAGGTCCTCATTAGGGTAGGTGAGGTGGCTAACCGTTTGACCCATCCACCTCAGTTGCACCAGGTGCACGATGACTTCCACGTATCTCAGCTGGGGTGATACGTGCTTGACCGGATGCATATCATCGACCATGGGGAGCTAGACATTGGAAATGGGGTGACTTTTGTGGGGTTCCTGTAGAGGTTGAGGATCGACAGGAGCGGGACCTACGAGGATGGTCGATTCCCCTTGTGTGCTTTCGTTGGCAGCGCGGAAACCTCCAGGAGAGCACATGGGAGTGGAAGGCTCAGATGCGTGCTCAGTACCACTTTTATATCCCTAGTTTGTGTTAAATCTTTATGAGGATGTAAATCCCTAAGGTGGGAGTAATGTAAAGACCTGAAAATTTCAAGGGAATTTTTTTTCTTAATTTCATTGGGATTTTACAAGAATGCAGTTTCTGACGGTACCTGATTCTGAGGCCGGTGTGCCCGGAATCAATTTCTGAAGTTTATCTCGGGTACGTTCAGTGAACGAACAAGCAGGATTTCCTAACATTTGAACCGGCACTCGGAATTGAAATATGAGGGCACCGATGAAATCGCAGCGTTGGTAATTGCTTAGGAACACCTTTTCTGGAGTTGCATTTTCTCAGGTGTGGTTTTTAAAATAATGGGTTAAGTAATGAATAAAAATAAAATTTGTGCAACCAATTTTATTTTTATTTCTAAATAGTTAAAACCTAAGCTTCGTGTTTGGAGTGGGACCCACAATATCCTACTCCACTAGGTAGGATATTAGTGGGGTGGGGCCCACACGAGCCCCACCTAATCAACTTCCTCAAACCCCCATTTAATTTTTAACTCACCCGCACCACCTTAAATGAAAATTCATCTCATTAATTGATTAACTTATTCAATGTAATTAATTTGGGAATTCATTTTGAATTTCAAATTTAAAGTTGGCTTGTGTGTGTTAATTAAATAAGACAAGGTCTTATTTCTTTAAGGATTCTTTTCGTTGTGTGAGAAGGATTGGAGAGGAATTGCTCAGTCATGGAATCCTCATCTTCCTCCTTGAAGAAAGCGAAGAACGCACCGTCGCTGACGAAGAATGCCGGCCTCCGACGAAGAACGCTGAATCCTCAGAGATCGATGATGCGATGCCGTGTACCATGACACTGATGATTCTCTTCTCTGCAAAACCATCTTTCGTGACGTCGTCTTCCGCAACGTCGCCTTCTGTGACATCGTTGTTCCACGACGATCCTCATTCGACGACTTCTTCCAGGTAGGGGTTATTTATTTGTTCATGAATTATTTCCCATTCATCGACTTCTATTTGGGCCGCCTGTTATCGTAATAATGGTAGGAGGTCAGACCGCACGAACACGGCCGACCCTCCTCCCCCTTCGATGTTGTTTTTGTTGCGGCTCGAACGAAGGTGGCGCGGTGCAATGGAACCGTGTGGAATCAGGAAGGAACACGGTGAAGAAGCGCGGCGCTGTTGCGTCGCGCCGTTGAGGACGAACGAAACCGTGGTTGGAGTCGGGGCCGCAGAGGTGATTTGAAGACTCCGTAGTTTGTTTATTGACGTGCAGATCGACGGGCGATGACGGAACAGGCCGCAATGGTGATTTGATGATTCCGCAGTGAAGTAGGGGAACTGAGATGACCACTAGCGAAGATGGTGGGTGAAACAGACCACCGGAGTGCGTCTGGTGGTCCACGGAAAGCAGCGGCAGCGTGCCCCACCAGCGACTGGCGACAGCTGCGCACCGCTGGAGGAGACCGCCGCAGCTTAATTTCCACGGCGTTACAGTCAACCGGGGGGGGAAACACCCCCCCCCCCCCCCCCCCCCCCCCCGCGCTCTTCGCTGGTCGCGCGGGTGCCGTGCCAGCGCCAGGCCAACCGGCTGGCTGAGCCAGGCCGCACCCTAATGGTCCGTACCCAGACCCGGATCAGGTCGACCCAGTTCGGGCTGACCCAGGGTGGGGTATCGGACCGGGTCGGACCGGGCCCGAACCCCCAATTCTCGGGCAGTTTCGTTCAAACTCCCATAACATGGGATACAGACCTACAATTGACGCACCGTCAGTTGTGATGCGATCCTTGGATCGAGGCGGTCATTTGGGTATATTAAACTCAAGGTTTAGGAGAACTTTGGGTATGGCCGGGTTGGTTCGAACCCGAAACCAACAGGGCCCTCGGAGCAGAAACGCTTATAACTTGAGCTCCGGACGTCCAATTGATGTGCCGTCGACTTTGTTGGATTTCTCTTGATGAGATAGAACTTTTGGAATACTTTGTTTGAGGTTTGGACACAGTTGGATAGTGGCTGGGTTGGATTGAACCCGAAATCCAACTGAGCCCCTAGAACGGAAAAGCTGATAACATTCAGACCGGGCGTCCGTTTGATGAACCGTCAGCGACGTTGGTTATCATGTTGAAAAACGGTCCCTATTAGTATACCCTATTAGAGTTCAGGGTATAGTTGAGATACAGTCAGGTTGGTTCGTACACGAAACCAACCGGGCCCCCGGGACGAAACGGCTAATAACTCACAAACCGGGCGTCCGATTGGCGCGCCGTCTGATGCGTTGAGACCCCTGTGACGAGGCGGTCCCTTGTGATACTTCTTCATGGGACTTTTTGATACCTGGAGTATCGACCTGTATCTCGTGGAGTGGACCCTCCCGGTGACGAGCGAGCAGAGAGTAGAGACCTAGTAGCTGGCTGAGACTTAACGACTGCTGATCGATCGACTCGATGTGATTCGGATAGCCCAGTGGGGAGCGCTTGGTTGTAGTGGCAGACCCACGGCGGATGAGCTCTTGGTTGTAGTGGTAGACCCACGGCAGATGAGCCCTTGGTTGTAGCGGCAGACCCTCGGTACTCAACAGAAGGAGTACCTATGTCGGCTATGAGGGGGAGCCCTTGGTTGTAGCGGCAGACCCATGGTGGGAAGCGCTTGGTTGTAGCAGCAGGCCCACAGTACTCGATAGGTGGATTACTTCAGTAGTCCTAGGTTAGTGGGAAGCACTTGGTTATAGCGGTAGGCCCACTGTACTCGACAGAGGAGGAGTTCTCCAGTAGCTGTGGTTTCGTCGTCATGAATAAAATCCTGGTTTGAGCTAAGTCTTGACTTTTAATCATTATCTTCGATGTGATTGACTTGAATTCTTGTGTGGACTGGGTTGTACTTGGGCTCATGAGTTGGAGCTGAACTGGATTTGATGACTTAGGTGTATGAATGGGCATATACCTAAGTAGTATTGGATGATAATTTGTGATTGTATCTTTTCTTTTTGGTTTATCCTTGTTGGATTTTAGTGAGACCTTGCGGGTCTTGGGGTCCCTACTGAGTATCGTATACTCACCCCTACACGGGCTATGCTTTCACCTCGTTGTGTTGGATGTAGACGACGGACATCATTGGTCATGATCGAGGCTTGTAGAGCAGGATGGTACCTGGAGGTGGACTTCACGACGAGACGGTACCCAGAGGTGGACTACATGACGAGACGGTACCCGGAGGAGATGGATGGATGTGGAGTGCCGAGGAGGACATCTGTACATACCCTTCAGGTGGGAAGTCGGAGGACGATCTAGGAGCTGCTTGTCACTTTCCAGCTATTTTGTCTTTTTCCTTGTACTTTACAGTAGGGCTTGTATTTCTAGCCCCTTTACTTTCAACACTACTTTTGTTTTCAGTTTTACTTAGTGTTTACTTCCGCTTGTACTCTAGTTGAGTGTGTTTTTGTTTTATTAAGGCAATTCCTTCCTAGTTATTGAGATTTACGCCTTTGGTGCTAGTCGCCAGCCCCTGGCCTATGGATGGTGGTCTTGGGGTAGTCAAGACACGGGCCCTGAGGACGGGTCGTGACAATCATGGTGGTCAATGGGTTCTGTGTAATCCCCCAAGGCCATTCTCAAATGACACTATAGGGGTAAAAACAATGGTGCAAAGCGAATTAGTGGGTTTTTAATGTTTGTTGTAGGGTCATGATGTGATCTCTAGTTTTTATTAGAAGTCTCTTTTTATTTTATGGTGGTGTAATGTGGATGAGGTATTGGTCGATAGGGAAATCTTAAAGATTGTGGCAGGTTTAGGTGTTCCAATTATGGGAGGGGACATAAGTGATGGGTTGTTTGTGGTGATGATCATCCAATACATTTCATTATTCCTTTCACTAGTGACAATCATGTCCAATATCGTGACATCATCCCCAGTGTTCGAAGAGGACTCTGGATTTACACCTAGACACTTGATAATTTTATTGATATATTTTTTCTACCATTTAGATTTTTCTAGTGGGGTGGAATGTTTAGAGTTATGTGGTGGGGAGTACACCATTAACTAGTTGTGAGTGATGTCCTTGGGATGTACCATATGTCATAAAGTGTCATGTGTGTAATTCTTGGAAGTGGGGAATGGGTAGCGGGTAGCATTGGTTTTGTTGTTTTGGGAAATGCTATATAGTTATGTAAAAGTATTGATACCCATAATGTGATGGAAGCGGGATCTATGGTGGATGAAATAACTTGAAGAAGATGGTGAGAACAATATTCAAGAGTGGGGAGTGATATGTAAGTCATGGATGGATATAGTGGTCTAAGGAGTGCTTTGTGATGGAAATGAGACAACAATGAGATGTTTTGAGGGAACAATTGGCTTCCTCAGTAGAGTCCATGTGGGAAACGGTTTTAAATGTAGATTGAGTTGAGTGATGAATTCTAACTTCAACTATAATTATAGGTGATATGTTTTTTTCATAAGAGACACATTTGTGAGTGCTATAGAGCTGAATATGGTTCAAGGAGAAGCATATTCTATGGTGTTTATGCTTCAGTGAAGGTTGATAATGGACTCTGTTGGGTGTGTGTAGTTTCTGGGGTATTCCATAAGAGAAAAGGATAAATTACCTTGTAGGGGACAACATCCTAGTATTGAAGTTGAATTTGCAGTGAGTGAGACTGTCTGGAAGGTCTAAATCGGTGGGTAAAAAGGTATTGAATGCAGATTGGGGTAATCCTCCTTTAGTTAATGTTGAGATAATATATTCCCCCTTTTATATGAAATGGATTAATGGAAGAATGATTATTCCATGGTAGAGATAGTGATGATAGTGGTATGATTACTGTAGGTGACCACGACGATATGTTTGGGTTCCAGTTTTTGGTAGATTTACCATGGATGTTGGGGTAGCAGTGAGTTGGAAAATATGTCTTGTATGTTGTAAAAGTCGAATTGGGGTTCTATTGATCTTATCTTTTTGATGGAGGTTCCCAAAACTATGTAGTGTGTGTGGAGATATAAATAATATGGTATTTTACACCATTGCAGGAAGGTGTTTTCTCTTGATATGAGCAATAGTTTAAGTTGGATGGGAAGTGGAAGTAGCCATCTCGTGGGGTAGTGACAGTGATGGCTATTGGACCAGGTTGGGATAGTAGAGTGCCTTGAGAGGAAGGATATTATTGCATGTACTTAGAAGGTTAGGAAATATGGTGAGTCCATTGGGCCTCAAGTTGTGGAATAGCGTTGGTCGAGGAGTGTGGTTTAAATCTATGTATCCCATCAGTGACACTGAGTTTGGTTTACAATTATAATTTTAGTAATCAGTTGTGACGATGCCATATTTCGGTCAATGAAATGTGGAGAGGATCAGAAAAAGGTTGTTCCATTTGGATATTGCAGGGTAATGAATGCCTTGTTAGTATCCTTTTGTGTTTTAGTCAAGTGATATTACCCATCATTGTCCCTTTTTTCAATGATGGTAATGATATGGTAATGTTTGTTTCATTTTTAGGGGCTTCATCTCATAGATGAAAAGTATAATAGATAATGATTCCTCAGAGTAGAACTATTTCAGTGATCTAAGTGTAGTGATCGTATGATCATTTTAGGGATAATGTATTGGAAACAAATGTTTTTTGGTGGGATTCAAGAACTAACCATTGGTATTAGAGGATATATAAGGTTTGGATGTATGACTTGAGGATGATCCACTATATGTTGGGGAGGTTATATGATCCCAACCTTTGGTGTAATTCGTTCATTATTAAAATTTACATTAATACTCTTTTTTATGGCTAATAAATGGTTTATCGGGTGTATGAGAGGATTTGGGGATATCCTTGGAGTTTAGGAAACAAATGGAGGGTAAAATATCCAAAATAGTGTAAATCAGATGATTGGATCATTGTAAGAGAAAACATTGCACCAGTCCCAAGAAAACTATGCAACTTGGAGACACTTTCATGATGATTCTATCTCACAAATACCATAAAGTTCTCCAAATCATGTGTGTGCTCCCAGGAAACAATGTAACATAGCCCATCATGGATAAAGGGAGCTTCACGTTTGGTGCACAGTATAGAAAACCATGCATACAAACCATGCAGCCTTTGAAAAGTGGAATATTTAATTTTTTCCCTCTAGAATCTATTTCTTTCTCCCACTATTTTAACACTATTTGACCCCCTACACCGTTAGTGATGAACCAAACCATCCAATACATCCAATAGGTGAATATTCTATCACTATTAGCCATTTGAAGTGCCATTTTCTAAGAATCGATGATCAGGGATAGTCTAACTTTTCTAGTAGTTCATTTTTCTGGATAAGGGCTTTTAGAATTTCTCATCTCCTTCAAAAACACAAAAACATTCATTTTTTTTTTGAATTTTTTATGATGTGGTTTTAAAGGTTGTCTTTGTTTTATTCGAGTCATTTTAATGGGATATAAATCATATCTGAGCATGAGGTGGGTGGTATTTAATATTTTTCCCAATAGCATGATGTTTGATATGTGTATACAGTTTTACCAATGTGTTTCTATATTGTGTTTCCTTATATACGGTTACATAAATTGATTTCGATAATGGATTGAGGTGAAAATCACTTCTTGGACCCCATCGGGTTTGTTGATGACGTGAGACCAAAACCTATGTCTACCCATGAGTTTTTTATAACCCTTGTAATGTTAAAATATATTATGAAACATTTAGATAAATGAAATGTTATAGAGATTGTTTCTAAATTATAATCAGGTATGTGGGACTTTTTTACAAGGGAAATTGGCTTGATTGTTTCATTAAATTTGTGATGTTCCCACATGTCATTTGAAATTTTTTATAAAAAATTTTTTTTGGATTGAACGACCATGGGTTTCAAAGAACAAAATTTATGTTTGAATGTGAGGATGTTTTTATAAGTATTTGTTGACCTCAAATGATTTTTAAATGGGATTTATTAATAAATTTCAAATGAATATTTGGAATGTGGGTCTCGAGACATTCTTGAGATCAGGATTAATGATTGTTGGAATGGTTGAAAATTAAAATTAAATCCTTGAGGAATGTTATAGTTTTCAAAAGATAAGACTCGTTTCATAAAGTGATGTTTTAAATTATTTCAAATTAGTAATTTTAAATTTATTGAATTCTATGATGTTGTTAAAAATGGTTTATTGGACCATAGTCATTGAAGGGGTGTGATTTTCTATGATATAGAAACCATTACAGTTGTGTTCATAGTTGACCTTATTGTGAGTGAATTATATAGTGATTGTTCATAATTGAAGATGTAGTATGATGGGATGTTTGGAATGATGTAAAAAAATGATAAGTGAAATAAATTGAAGGTGCCAAAAGGCATGTTTGTTAATTATTGAAATGAATATATGTGATAGTGATTGTGAATTGATGAATATGCTAAATGGGAAAATGAATGAAAAAAGTTAAATTGGTTAAAGGGGATATGATATGATATTGTAAGACATGTTAATGTCCTATGACATAAATATGGTTAATGTGTTAATTGATATTTGAATTAAAAAGAACTTTGATTTAAATTCATATTGTTTTCATATAGATTTTGTGGTGAAAGAATATAAAGAATAATCACATGGCATAGTATTTTGGGGTATTGACTGATGTTCTACACTAATGGGTCATGTTAAACTGAGGCTCAAAACTCAACCCCTTAATTCATAGTTTAGGGAAGGAGATAGAACTATATTCCCTTAATAGTTTTATTCATTCTGGACCAAGTCATTATTTTAGGAAAATGGGTTGGTTCTGATGTGTTTATCCCTAGTGAGATCGATACATCACATATCCCCTTTCATGGTAATATTTTTGGCCTTTCCCACAGTATAAATTACACAAAGTCTTATCCCATGGAACATGTGATAAATATAGATCTATTAATGAAGATATCATAAGTTATGAAATTAAAATAATGATGAAAATGCATTGAGTGAATATTTTAGATAATTGATATGTGATGAGTTATGATTAGTTAAATCCATCATTATTAAAAATGTGTGTAAAACAATTGTGTTGGACTATACCCCAGAGTGACCTGAGTTATTTTTTTGGTTAATTACCTCTAAAACCCCAAATGGATAAATTGGAAGTCAGATTATTACTTAAATATTTTTCTTATTTCAATATTTACTTGGTTCACTTGTGTATATACATACACTGTTATAGATACTAGGTATTTTTGTATACCCTATTCATCATGGCCTATTGAGTTATACACACACCCTTCTTGGGCTACCATGGATCCTGGGTACAAGATCATATTCAATATTTTAGGTATAGTAATAGGATAAAGATGAAATTTTTTATTTATGCATGGTAGGCCTTTTTCTATCATGGATTTTTAAGATCGGGTTGGTACTTGGTACCTAGTTCTGATTCTTTTGTTTGGTCTAGTATTTGGGACATTTCCTATTAGTCTCCCTATTATTTAATTTATTTTAAGTGTCTCATGTTATTTATATACTAATTTACACTAGTTATTATGTTTGTGGATATTACTTTCTGATGTGTCTTACTAAGAAAAGATAGTATAGTCCCACCAACGTTCCTCCAAAGTCATGTGTTGCTGGTTGGTAGCCTCTGAATTACAGTGAGGTGGGCTTGAGGTCATACGATGACCAATTTCAGGGCCTCAGATAGTGGACATTGAGATGGGGATGTTATAATTATTATATGGTAAATTATATTTATTTATATCGAGTTGATTTGTAGTTTTTATATAGCATTGTAATTTGAGTGTAACTACTATTTTATGAGTTAACTTTATACCTTAGGTGTTGGTCAATTACCCAAGGTCTATTAAATTGTGGATTTGGGGGCCAGCATGGTTGAAATATTAATTATAGTTATAATCATATTAAAAAATGGGATACATTCTAATACATGTGACTTTAGGTCCCCCTATGATTTGATGTCGTGAAAAAAAAGATTATTTACTGTAATATGTAATGTCATGGTACTTGTGGGGTGAAGTCCTTGATAGAGAGCATGTATATTGATTTTTTCTACATATGATCCAATATTGTAATTACGGGTCTTTAGGATAATGTTTAATTAATTAATAATAATAATCCCACATTACAATATTAATGTGTTCAATTAATTTTCAATTATGTAGGTAGGGAGAAAAATTTATGTAAATTATAGAATAATTCTAGATAATATTAGTATGATTATCTTAATGATCAAAACATATTATTTCTCAATGATGGTGACTTTTTAGGGAAGAAAAATTTTTTATATTAGCTTCATGACCTATACATGTATGAGAGATATAATTCCAATATTTAAAATGTATCGTGGTTTTAGCATATCGTGATTTTCTTTGGGAATAAAAATTCTATGAAATAGAATGTCTTTACATTATTAATCCATTATACATTTAAAAATACCATTAATTATGTTAATAATAAATAAACAATGTTACAATCAAAGAGATGGTAGGTAGTACATACGCATGAGTAACGTTTCCTTTTTTCATTGATTATCATGAAAATAAAGATATTATAATTTTACATTTACAGAATAATACTTATATTTTTAACATAAAATAATCATATAATTTACTTATATATATCATACAAGTGAGGTTGTGAATAAAATCGTTTTGCATCGCTTCATATAGGTGATAGTTCACATACACACACGAATGATGTTATCATTTTTATGTGAATGGAAACTAACAAATTAATTGAAATATTATTTTAATAGAATGATAAATATTTCAGTAAAACCATATAGAAACATAAATTCCATCACTATGACCAATATTGGTAGAGGAAAAAGAATAATGAACAATATTTGTTCGCAAGGAGGTAGTCCTCCATACAAATGAAGAAAATATTCATTTGAAAATTGATAAAAATGGAGACATATTTATGTGATTATAATTACATATTAACATCTAAGAATATTCATTATACATTAGTTATTATCTCATCATTGTTGGAGGAGATTTGAAGGAAGTTGAAGAAGAGGTAAAACTGAAACACTTACATGAAACCAATATATCTTCATCAGTTCATTACCATTAAAGAACAAATTAACATCTCTAAGGGGGTGTTCTACCTAAACTAGTTATGCAATAATATGAGGACGGATTATAAAAATATTTTTTGGGAGATAATGCCCCAACCAAATTTTTTTGGCAGTGTGTGTAATAAAGAGGAATGGGTTCCCATTTAATGGATAGGGGAGGGAAACTCTAGGAAATATGAAAAAATTTAAATTAACATAACTTTATTTTAAATTAAAAATGGTCCCAAACTGATTTATTTAATATATATGATGTTTTTTGTCTAATACCTATCATCCATTAAAATTCAATATGTTTTTAATATTTTTTATCCTTATCTTTTCTATTTAACCCCTTTAAGATCGTCCTTTTTATTGAGTAATTTACACATTGACGGTTAAAATAATTACCAAAATTAGGGAAAAAACATTAAAGTGTTATTGATAATATTTTTAGACATATATAAAAATTTTGGATGAATATTATATTTTATAAATTTATGTCTTTTAATTACCTATTTGTGTACTAAAATATTAATTATGTCAGTTTTGACACTCTTCATTACATGAATTTATTAAAATAGAATAAAAACATTATTACTTATTAAAAACTATATTAAATAAACTATAAAATTTCATATTAAAATATAAAATTCATTTATTTCATCAAATATTTCAAATAATATTTATTTTAGTATTATTAATATTATTTATTACATTCTTTCTTTAATAAATCTATTAATCATCATCATTATGTTATAATTGAATTATATTATTTAATTGCTGAAAATTATAAATAAATACCCATGATATTGGTAATAGTTTATCTTTCTATGGACTATTAATAGTCGAAATTTTTACTTATATAATTGCATATTTAAATTGTTTTAGTAAGAAGATACATATTTATGACATATTTACCCATACAATAAATTAATAGCTATAAATGCCATTATCACACCTAAGTGGATTCCAAAGGTCAAAATTTAATCTCATCGATATACATGATTTTTAATAACTCATCCAATATGATTTTGACACATTATATTTTAATTATAATTTTAATTTAACCTTTAATTACCATATTTAAATGTTTACCGTGGTAAATAAAATACTAAAATTACTATTTAGAGAATTTTATTTGGATCCTATTGGATGAAAATTATCAGACCTATTGAAACCATGTAATTAAATTTTTCAAAATTCAATTCACTAATGTTTCAAAATTATGTTTAATGTTACTCCCGCAGACATGGCTAGAAGGCTGGTGAAAGGGACCTTATAAAATTTCCATTAATTTTTAATATATGATTTAAAAAAAAATCAAATGATATAAATTGGATTTATACATTTTCTATTTCTATTTTATGAAATAAAAAATCAGTTTAAAGTGTAATATTTATTTATATGAAACATTATTTTTTAACTATAATGGAGTATTTTTCACTATTCACGAATACAGAAACATCATAGAAAAAATAAACAAAATTCAATGAAATTAAATTTTGATGTCTCTGATACAAATAATAATTTTATTCTTTCATGTATGACTTATAATAGTTTCCAAAATTACTTTTAAAAACGGTTCTCCATCATAAGGACATAAAAATACCTTTTAAAAATGTTAGAGTATAATATGCTTAAAATTTGATTTTTTCAATTTTTAATATTCAAATTTATTGGATGAATGTAATAAAATTCATTAAACATGATACATTTAGTTCTATTAATTCCCACCGATAAAAAGGAAAATATTTAACTACAAATTTAAATAATATTATTAATAATATATTATTTTTCCCTATTACTATTTCTTGTATACAATGTATGATTTTAGAGAAACCTATTGTTCTGTGTTGAGTACGCAATCAGAACTAACATCTCTATAGAGGTAAAGAAACTATCTAATTCATAAATATTAATATATATGAAAATTTATTACTCTATAATTACATGTTATGTCATATCCATCTCTCATTTAAGAGATTTTATCCAAGTAATTTTTAATTTGGGCTCGGTAACTATGGTTTCATGTTTCAAAATAACTTCATTGAATTCCCACATCAGAAAATAGTAAATAAGAAATTCTACTTTAAAATAAATATTATAAATTACAAAGTATGCCTAAGATAACTCATATTATGTTTCCATGTAGGAATAAATAGTCATATATGAAAAAAATAACTCTCAAATATTAATATAGAGTGATAGAGAACATAATCATTGGAAAGATATCGCTCACCAAACTCTAAATATGTGATGGGTAAAAAGAACATTGGGAAAAGTAAATTGATAATGTTTTTGTTTTAAGATCCTTTACATTGAGTTGAAGTAATCATTTACATCCTAGACAAAGAATAATATGAAACACAAATACTTGATGTATTTGTGTTTTGTAAGTAGAATTTCATCCTCATAATATTCCCAGAATTATGATGCACTGAGAATAACCTTATGCATACATGTTCACATAATCCATAAAGGATATCAATATCTTAACACTAAGGTAAAAAATAAATGGCATACTTCCACATTAAAAAAAATTATTACATATTCATAACTCCACAAAACAACTCCTATAAAGCTCATTAATAACTTATTTTCACATCACATTAAACCTTAAAAGGTTTGACTAAAACCATTAACTTATTGTTATCCTTTGAAAAATATCTAGATATCATGAGTTTGCATCACTTCTTGATATGTCTCAACATCAACTTTATTATTAGAAAAATATTTTCATGAAACATTTTGTTTCCAATCATAATGATTCCATCCATATGAAATTAACCATGGACACAAATTTTCATAACGTCCCAACTCATTGTAGCTAAAACATATTACTATATACTGGTTATCTATTATCTCATTGTTCGGCTAATCATGACCTTTTTTTTGCAGTCTCAAACCTTGTGACCAAGCATACCAAACCAAAAACACTTTTTAGATCCTGACATACATTCCCCAAAATTTATTTTACCCCACATGGAAAAAGTATTATACATACATATATAAATTTGAGTTGGATACATCTCCCTTTCATGCCAACATGATAGTTTCATTACCATATCATATCGTATCACGTAAGTGTTAGAAAACTCTATTTCAACATTATCAGTATAATAAACTACCTTTTCATAACTTTTAAATTCTTTGGAGGCCATAGATCTTCAATGAACTGGTTTCAATCCTAATTAAAATCAATTAATATTACTCATAATGTATCAAATAAAATCTAAAACATAAATGGCATGCCAGGTGATTTTCACTTCGTATGATGAAATAGAATCATCATCAATTTTCATTAATTACAAAATCAATTTCTCTATCCAGTGCCGAAAAAATATAGGGAAATATTTCTATAGGAAAATATCCTAAATTTCTTCCCATTACATAGTATCAAGGTAATTTTCTCTCTATTATTCATATATAAGGACCACTATAGATTATCTTCACCTTCAATGTGATTCATGACAAGAGTTTCCATTAGAAATTATAAACATCCCACGACTTCAAATATATTCTTGGAGGTATTGATACACTCTTCAACTACAACTGGGTTAGATGATCCCCATAATTATATGGATTATTACCCCATAAAAGTTTCCACTACTGACATATTCATCTGTGTTTGAACTTGATGATCTCAAGCATGGGTACCGCCACCATTTATATCTTGTGTCTATTTCACAATCACTATAAAAAAATATCCATTCTTAATCCAAACACCTCAAGATGTTGATTTGAAAACGTGTTTTCCTCTTGATTCCTTCCCATTAAATATTTTATATTTCTAAAGGAAATCAATTAAACAAATCCTCTAACGTTATTTAAACTGATATAAGGCCCCAGACATAAATATTAAATAATCATGAGTTTGGTAGATAATTAACATAGAGTATCTTTTTGAGTATATATATTTAGATAATTGGGCCATAACAATTATATAACAAAACCATATAAATACATTGGGTACACTTATAACAGTATTCATGTCTTTCATAACACCAAACTTTTAAAAATAAACATGGTTTCTTTTCATTTTTTATAATCATAACTTTTCTTTCATTCCATACTTTATCTATTTTCCATTAAATCATACGAAAACATTTAAAAACATGGTATGAACACTAAAAAATCATTAAGGGTTATAAAAAGAAATAAACCCATTAGTCTAGTTAAAACATGGTAACCCATTTATATTTTTTTCTGTTAATGAAACAAATAATTTTCCCCAGAATAAAACTTCTAAATATTTCTCAAATAAAATATCTAAAACTAATAGAAATCAATTAAAACTACATTAGGTGACCTATATCATCATATACATTAAACTCATTTAAAATGATTTCTATTGGAATTACCATTTGGCCAACTTCTAAAATTATTATTACATAATAAATTAGAGATCTATAATGGGGATCACCCTTTGTATAAGCTATATTGGGCTCACTCATTAGATATATTTGGTATCATCCTATAATATTATCTATAACAGGATCACCTATGAGCTATAATTGCGATCAATATTTCATATATTCTTTGTTTTTTCCACCCATTACATGTAATGCACATGTTCGATTTCACTAATAAAACAAGATCATCAAAAAACAATTTTAAAAACATAATCTAATACCATATGAAAACCATTTTTGTATAAAAATACCATTGAAATTTTTTGTGAACATTTTTAATGAGATGATTTCTAAAAAAGGGAATAAGTTATTTCTTTTCTGTTTAAAAACATTATGTTTTATAGAGGAATCCATGTATCAAATAACAGTTACAGCAATAGTGAAGTTGTTATCACAATATATGTTAAATAGAACATTCCTTTTGTCCTTATTCAAAGAAAGTAAAATGGTTCATATAAAACAATTCATTTTAAAAAAATTGAATTAATTAAAATTCAAAGGGTGTGATCATACACCATATAATATCTAGTGGTGTATAATATCAAAATATGCTTCAATAAAATGTGATTGAGAAAAAATCTCATACCTAGAGTTTGAATCTTTTCATGCATTCTTTATCATCACGAATAATAAACATAGTTTAATTTATTCAATTGTGAGGACCTTTTTCATGTTCAATGTTTATTTTATATATCATAGTATCATGTTATAAAAATTAAGTAATTATTTAAGATAATATGAGATGATTGGTTGATATTTGGTACATGAGACGAAAATGAACATGGTACGATGTCAATAGCCCATGTGGCCATAAGTCCATCATCTCAAAAATAATATTGATGACATAAGGACCACTTTTATACATCCATTATAAATTTTAATCAAACCATTAGTTATGGTAATGAAAAATGAACAATGTTATAAACATTGAGACAATAGGTCCAACATAGGCATTAGTAACATTTCCATTTTCCATTGATCATTGGGGGAATAAGGTTATTATCATTTTATAGTTCATTAATAATCCTTATATTATAAAAATAATAATAATCATTTAAATATATTTATATATATCATACATGTTATGTGGTGAATAAAAATTATTCATATCGCTTTGTGGAGGTGATAGATCACATGTACACACGAATGATGTTATCATTATTATGTTCATGGAAAGTAAGTAAAATATTGATATATTATTATCTAATAATAGTATATTTGTCATAAAAATAATATTAAATAATTAATACTATCATTATGACTAGTATTGGGAGATATTAATGAAAATGACCTATATTGATTCGTGAGGCTGTAGTCTGATGTACACATGAATGAAATGATCATTTCTGATTTGATTAAATTAGAGATATATTTTGGTGATTATATTAACATTACAACATCTCATTATACTAATGAAACTAGTGTAATTATCTCATCATGGTTGAAGGATATTTGACATTTGTGGAAGAAGAAGAAAAAAATAGATACACGTAAAAGAAAATTATACCCTTTCTTCCATTGATCACATTTAAAGAACATCTTAACTCCTCTAAGGCGCGTGTTATAACAAAAAACATGTTTCAAGAATGTGGGTAGGTATTCATGAATTATTTACTAGAAGATCATGGTGGAACCAATATGTTTTTGAAGTGAGAGTAATATATAGTAATGGATTCCCTTTAATAGGAGAGGGTATTGATACTCTTGGAATTTTTAAATGTGTCAAATTAATATAAATTCATTTTCTATTCTAAATGGTCCCAAACTAACTTATTTTTAATATATGATGATTTTCGATTTGTTAAAAATAGTCATGGTAATATTTAACTAGTGTTAAATATTTTTTAATCCTTCTCTTTTTTGTTTTATCCCAATTTATGTCTTACATTTTACAGAGTAATTTACACATTAATGGTTAAAATAAAAAAAACTTGAAAATCCGCCAATTAATGTGTAATGAATTAAATTTTTGACATATCTATACTTTTATTTCTAAATATTTTATTTTTATAATTTTTATATTATTTAAATAAATTTTTTATAATTTTAAATATGAATTATGTCATTCCTGAAACTATTCATTACATGAATTTTTAAAAATATCCTAAAAAAATTATTCCATATAAAAACAATTTTAAATCAATCCTAAGAAGTCAAATTCATCCATAAAAATCTCATATGGAATCAAATTTTTAAAATTATATTCAGTTTAATATTTTTAATGTCCTTTTTTTGATTCCTTCTTTAATAAATCTATTATAGAATCATCATTGTGTCTTGGTAAATTTAAATATTTAATTCCTAAATATTATAAATAAACTACCATTATGTAGGTAATGTTTGAATATTTATAACTAATTTTCATAGTCAAAATTATTAATCATATCACCCCATATTAAAATTATTTTAGTAAGAAGAGTCATAATTGTGAAATATTTTCCATTACCTTTAATTAGAAGTTATAAATGACAAAATCACACCCATGTTGCTTGAAAGGATCCAAATTTATACCCATGGATGGTCATGGTATATAATATGTATCCCAATATGATTAGGAAAAATTTTAGGGTAATTATAATATTAATTTTACATTTAATTACCCATTTTACCTTTCTATCCTGGTAAAAAAATACTAAAGTTACATTCACAAAAATTTATTTTAATCATATTGAGCCAAATTTTCTATAATAATTTAAACCATGTATGTCTATTTTCCAATATTCAATTCATATATGTTGAAAAATTATGTTTAATGTCAGTCTCGTATATGTAACTAGACGGCGGGTAAAAGTGACGTTCAAAAATGCCAATAAATTTTTATATTTCATTTCATAAATTATTTCATTGATCTATATTATATTAATAAATGTACTGTTGATCTATTATGACATTAAAAATCAGTTTAATTAATAATAATAATCTTAATGAAAATTAAGTTTTTTGTTATAATGTTGAATTTTCAATATTCATTAAAAATGAAAATATTCCCAAAAATACCAAAAACTCAATAAAAGTAAATTTAGATGTCCTAATTCCAAGGAAATAGTTTTTTTTCCAAAATAAAATATAAAAGTGTCAAACACTAAATATAAAAAGGGATATCCATCAAAAGTTGGTAAAACTACCTTTCAAAAATATTAGAATATTTTATGTCTAGAATTTGATTTATTCACATTTTAAGTCTCTAAAATTTATTGGATGAATGTAAATACATTCACTTAACATAATACAGTCAATATATTCATTTTAACAAATGAAATCTCTATACTATACCTATCACTTAAAATAATATTATTAATAATCTATTATTTTTTTGTACAACTCATTCTTTTGTGAAGTGTAAGATTTATGAGAATCCCATTGTAGAGTGTCTAGTGAGGTATCTATCATAACATCTCTTTTAGGGTAAACCAGCTATTTTATTCACAAATACTAATAGATATTAAAAATTATTATTATATATTTACATATGAAATAATAATTAAGAATTATATTTTCTCATTACACAATATATTTTTGATATATAGAATTTTTTATTCGTTCATTCAAGGCCCCTACATGTCAAGGGGTTCATGATAGCTTCAATAACCTCTTCAGATTTCCCAAATTTATATACAATGATGTGAGCATATTGAAGATGAAGACAATATTCTTCTCCTATATTTATAATATTTTTTTGTAATATATTTTTTTCATATAGATAAAATTTATATATAAGAAAAAAAATATTTTTTATTACAATTTCATTCAACATGATTGTAATATATATTATAAATACCAATAAATTTTTCAGTATTTGGTAGAAATTTTTTTAATTTTACCTAATTTTTTACCCTCTATCATTTTTTGAACAACTCTATTAATATATGAAATATAATATAAAATATTGGGCACTATGGATTTATACATCAAAGAGTGATTGTTAGAACATAAATAAAATTTTATGCTCCTTAATTTATAGAATAGCTAATTATAGGTTGATGCACTGGAAACTGGGTGACTTTTAGAGGAGCATTCTGTAATCTATATGATTTGATAAACCCTCAACATTTATTTATGCATAGAGTTAGGTAATTTTTGTATAATTTTTGGTATTTCATTATTTTTCTCCACACAAGTTTTCCATATTGTTTCCCACTCTTTAAATAATGTTTAAAATTTTCTAGAACCAACTATCATTTTTTATTACTATTTCTATATGATTTTTAAAAGAACAGATTCTATATATACTTTTCATTATAGGAATAGTAATTTATTATATTATATCATTCATTGTGACATTATTTTAATGAAAATCTTTTTCCAATGTTAAAATAATAATAATTCTAGGAATCCTAAAATCAAAGTCAACCTCCAGTATGATACCTAATGACTCCATGTATACATCGGTTGTCCATATGTTCTCTATATCTTGTATCACAATTATTAACTTCAGTTCCATAATCACCCTCTAGTAGTATTTTATGTATCTTAGTTCACTTAGTTTCAACTTGTTTATAAATGGATATTTTCTTTTGCATGTCTAATTGTTTCAAATTTTGTAGTGGAGAAAAAACATGTGAAATTCATGGAATGAAAACTCGTTTGGATTGGTAAGATTAAAATGTTCTTGTGTTTCTAATCTAATTTTTATTTTAATAATTTATATGTACATTGTGTTTTTAATTTTTTGAGTTAGTATCTACAATTTCATCATTATTTTATATTACTTATTAAACATTTTCAGGAATGAATATCATATTTTATGGGATTATGGAATTATTTATTCCATTCCATCACATTCATTGTAAAAAATTATTTTGTGAAATTCCATAGTCGTGAAATGTTTTTATTTATTTTTGTCATCCTATTTACCTTAAGACTCAAACTTCTGAACATGTAAGTGATAAATGGATATTTTTTTAACTATACTATAAATATCACGTGTTAGTATAATATTTTGAATTCACAATTATAATTTTATATATGTGAATAGAGAATTTAGTATCCTTTATATTGGTTTTCATTCACGGTTATCATTATATATTCTGTTTCTATATTCTATATTCACTGCTATTAGACAACTAACAAATACAATCATTAATCAAAATGTTTACTTTTAGCATCATATAATCAAATATATATATAGTATGTTCTATAAATAAATAGATATATTTTTATTATTTTATATTAATTATATCATTTATTTGTAGAAAATTATAAAGTGTATTTTTTCCCATCAATTGATTTATTGATGTATACTTATTAATAATAGTTCTATTATTAATATTTTAAAAAAAACTATTCATATATGATGATATGTTTGATGTATGATTTATGGATACATGTTAGATTTATTATTTATTAATAAACTATTCATTATAGAGCTTACCCTACATGGACATGATTAACTACTTAATTCATTATGGTTTCATTTGCATGATTTAAATTTGAATAGCATTCATGACTTCATTATAAGCCATGAGGACAGATCTGTGTATAAGAAGTTACTCCCAATTCACATCATCATTCATGATAACAATATCCCTATTAGACTTCTTAATTTAGTACAAGACAATAAAAAACAATATTTTCATATCCATCACATTTGTTAAGGATATTTATTAATTTAACTTCTTCTCATCCTTCCAAACAAGAATGAATAAAATTATTTATAACCTTTTAGTCATTTTTTTAAAGGAATTTATATTGTTTCCATCATAATATATATATATTATATCTAGATATATATACTAAATATATAATTTTATATTCATAAATTTACATTTTTATAAATATACATAGATATTTTGTGAGTAATGATATAACTTTAAACAAAATTTTAGAATAAATTCTAAAATGTTAATATCATATTTATTTAAACATACCACATTCTCTCCAAAAATTATTTTTAGGATATATGCTTTATTATCATTCAGACAATTCTCTATTTATATATTCTCTATGATCAACCCAAATTATTTTTTTACATTATTTTCTTTTTCTTAACATTATCTACGCGTAATATATGTACTTTATAAAATATTTAGCATAAAAAATTAATTTCAGAGACATTTAGAAAATTAATTCAATCAATAAAGATTTTATACATGTTTATAAGTCCACATTAAACCTATAGGAGACAGTTCATGTTTATAGGATCGTAAAAATTAGTTCATTGAATATGAATAAAAATTAAAACTAAGAATTTGACAGATGAACCAAAATTCAAAAACAGTGTTCAACAATTTATTTGTGGCCTGATTTTTTATGTGTTATTTATTGTATAAGATTATGATTCTTTCTATTAATGTATCAAATCTCTTTAAAGTTATTATAATATCAAAATTGTGATCTTGTGTTTTTGAATTTGGAATTAAATGATAATAAATTTGAAATGTAATTTTTTTTTCTAGTATATAATATTTAATAAAAATATAAAATGATATTTTTATTAAAACAATAATGCCTGCTATAATAACATAATTTATATTTAAATTTTTACTCTTGGAAACAAATATTGAACATAATACTAAAAAAATAACAATGAACTTAGCACAAGAAAATAAATGGTCTAAAATAATAATGTATTCTTCCATAAGGTCCCTCAAGAGACTTTTCTTTTTGAGTATAACAATAGATGGAATATGAGATAATAAGGATCTTATATAAATATTGCAGAGGAACCAATGGAATATAATAAATGAATTTTAAAAAAGAATGAAATGTTAGATATTTGAATAGAAATAGGGAATTTGACAAATTTATTGCCTTTTAGAATATATTTCGACTTGATATATGTAGTTATTTGGCATAAAATTTTGTTGGGTATATTGATAAACATTGGATATATGTTATTAATGGGATATATTATGTTATTTAAAGGCTGGTTCATCATGTGTTTCTTCAGAGGAATAATTTTTATTAAATACCATGAAAATAGTGATTATTATAAGATCTATGTTATTCGAATATTATCCAATGACTACAACCATTAAATATGTCACTATTAAAAATTATAAGGTTGTATTATGGGACTATATAATTTTTGGATTGATGTTATGAATATTTAATTAACAAGTTGAAAAAAATGTAATTTCTTAACACGTATGATTGATAAATTTATCATGTTAATAAAATGTAATTTGTCAGGCATGATGCCCAATATGTCATAGGATGATGATAATGAATACATTACCAACACAATATGGGGGAAAATACTCTTACTTTTGAAATATATTTGAACATATAAATAATCTAAAAAACATAATATTCAATGTAATTACATTTAACTATAAAATGCTCATCATTAAATAAAAGGATAAAAAATTATATAAAATAATTAACTAATACCCAAAAAACAATAATATAATAACATAGCGACTGACCATTTAGTCAATAAGGTATGGGCCAAAACAAAAGATATATGAATTGATGGAAAAAAACCATTTAACCAAAGTTCCTCCAGGAACATGTATAAAATACAATTTTAACTACTTTTAAAATATCTATAGTACAACCAATTACAATATATATATATATATATATATATATATATATTATGTGTCTCTATGAACTAGAGTGACCGTGTTGGGTGAAATCGCTAAATCGTAATAGGGCACAGTCGATGATTTTCTTATTATATATTATAATATGAATTTTATATATAAAAATAAATAAATATATTATAATATAATGTAAGAGACAATGTCTGGTAATTGAGTATTCGATGACATATATAATTTTTAATAGAGGTGGAGGTCATTTGCATTAGTTTATGTTTTTATTTGTATTCAGTATTGTGTTGGATGATTCATGAAGTTGAGAAAAATTTATTTTTCAGTCTATTTGGACATCATGAGCCTAGGTTTTTATGTAATGAATATATATAATGATTTATTCATTAATTGGAAATGCATCTTGAGGTTATCACATGATCCAAAACAAGCATAGAATGTTCAAATACCGACAAAAAGTTCTATCCTCATCACATGACTAGGAGAATGTAGCTCTATTATTTATAGTTTATTATCCAAAATCATATCGTCCATCAATCCAAATCCATGTGATTAGAAATCAAGTATCTATATCTATGTTACGTGATCACATATACCAATAATGGGATGAATCATGTGATACCTCTTGGGTATCCTTTTATGAAAATGGATTTTTTGCATGTTCCATTGGTATTTTTGTTCATGAAAAATGGGATTCCCCATTTCTAAATTTGATCATCCTACTACATTTTAATTCATCTGATGGGAATATATAAATACATGATTATGTATGAACATCACTAACAACAAACACAATCATTTAATACTGATCTCATATGAAATAATACGATGAATTCCTAATGGTTAATATATGTTTCAAATTGAGTGTACAAGATCAATATAAAAACATGTAACTTTTTCTTTCCTGGTCTATATCACATGGACTGTAATTTTTACAACAATTATACTTTACGTAATATAGGTGAACTCAATACTAAAGTCATAGTTTTCAAAAATATTTATTTGGATGGTTATTTTTTATCTCTCACTCAATGAAAATTGTTATTTAATGACATTATAGAATCAAAAATAGTGAAGACGACACAATCAAGGACTCAATAAAAAATATTGGCACTATATTGGACAAAGACATTAAATTTTACAATATAAAATGGATGGATATGTGTTAAACCTAATTTTTAACTAGTTTTTATATCTCCACATTTTTTATTAAATTAATCAACCAAGAATCACCATCTATAAATTTTAGAATTTTTTAAATTCTCATTCAATTAACCTTGGTCAGTACTCAATCAATCAATGGTCCTTGGAAAAAAATATCTCATTGTTTTCAATATAATTATAGAAAATGCCTTTAAAAATGGATAATAAATAAGTTTCAATTATTACATCAAAAAAAAATTTCCAATAATTTATTAAAAATATATTCTTTTTTAAGAAATATTCCAACATAGTCCTAGTATATTGTATATACATTGATCTGATGACTATAACCTCTACGATACCAAAAAAATTCATTAATGTATGTATAATATTATTTATCAGTTTTTTAAAAGTCATGTTTTTTGACTTCTACGAAACTATTATATTTCAACAAATATTTGCAGAGCTAGGCACATAGATGGCCCAAAATTCCATGTCTTGGTGAGCCCTAAATAAATTATACAAAAATATGATGTGTATTTGTACTTTTCACTCAATAAAAAAGGGATATATCTTAAACAGTTGATTAGATTAGAAATCATTGTCCACAGTTGGCTTTGTAAAGTGGTGTTTACCTTAGGCTTGACCTAAATTATTATATCCGGGGACGTTCGGACCCCTCAGTCATTAGTGGCACGTTAAATTGATGAATTAGTTTATTAATTCATTTAGATAATATCTAAAAACTAAATGATAGTCATATAGTACTCGTATCGAAAATATAATGCCATGGATGAGTCATGAGCGCTTCGTTTATGCATGAAGGGGTATAATTTTGATTACACAAGCCTTCTATAGAAAAATCCTTGAAGGGAAAAACAATAAATAATTATATAAAATCGTTAAATTTGAAATTCTACTTCGAATAAATTTTTAATCAAAACTATCATTAGAAATGTAAGACCATTGTTGAGTTTTTTGTGTGGTGTTTTCCCATTGGGCGACCTTAGTTGAGATGGTGCAGGAAATTTGCTTTTCACGATGGATGATAGTTTCTTATAAATACTAGTTTTGAGAATTCAGCAAGAGAACGCTCATTTCTCTACCATATAGAAGAGCATGGGCTGAAGTTGATTCGATGTCTGAACATCATTATATTGTGATGAAAATGATATCTATGGTAGATCAGGGCATACTAGACAAAACGATGGAACCAAATTTGAGGTATGATTTTTATTTATGATTTTACAACTTGTGATAAAATCTATTGTTGTCATTTTCTGTTTCGCTTGATATTTAATGCTTTAAAATCCTTTGTCGATGGCCGATCTAACAACAACCATCATCTTTTTTTGGTTCGAGATATCATGTTCGTCACGTTATTTGCATTCATCATCGTTCTTTGATGATAAACATTTTTCAAAGGTAAAAAACCTCAGATATTGGATCCATACCCATATCAATGAGCCTCTAAACCTGAGGAGTCATGATCTATGCTCATATTCTAGTTTCAGGTGCCAGAGGAAGCATATTGGTGAGAGGAAATGACAGTTACTTTTCACCATGTGGAAATAGAAACAGATCGTCGAGAAAAGGTTGGCATTGTGAATGACTCCACCCGAGGAGTCCAGATCTGGTCTCATATCAAAATTGGGTTCACTAGAGTCATCATAGTCATCTGTGGATGTTTTTCCAATTTGGATTTGAGAGTGGGAAGCTTCGGTAGGTAGTGGCATAGTTTCTAGACGCGACGGTAGTGTAGAGGCATGGGGCGGTACGATGGTATGGCAGATGGGCTCAGACCCAGGTGGTTGTGTGTGAGCCGGTGTGGTGGTGGTGTGAATTTTTGTGAGGGAACAGTGTGTGGGGTGGATGCTCATCCGGGAGCTGCTAGTGGGCTTGTTGAGCAAGCCGGACAGGCCCACCCTGGCCCATCTGTGCCTGTCCATTTGGATCGGACCATGGTTTTTATAAAAAGACCTCATATCTCTCAAACCAAGGTTCTGTCTCTCTTTCTGTATGTGCCCAACAAACCTTTCTTCAAGATGGATATTTTAAAAAAAGGGAATTTTTTTTAGGATTGATTCTCAAGGTCACGAAATGTATGATATTAATAATAATAATATTATTATTATTAATATTATTCAGCATACTGAAATTAGATCATACGTCTACTTACGACATCCAAATGATCTGTCGTTAGAGTAGTTGTGACCCTGGATCTGAGGCATAATCATCAAGAACAATTTTTGATTCTAGAACAGAATTTTGGGTTGTGGGCCTTATAAGATCAGTTTTGGGTGTTTGCGGTGAAATGCCACTATTTCACCGGGTGTTTGTTTTGGATAAAAGAAGAGCTGATCCCGAGTGTTTTTATAGGGGATCAAAATGGTGAAAAAAAATTTGATGTGTTTTAGGATCGAGGTTTGGGCCTCACTATGAACTATTTCTTCACAACATGGTGGAATGTTATTTCTTCACTAGGATCTATTTTGGATGAAAGAATAGAAAATCACTTGTGATTTTCTAAGATGATCTCAATTATGAAATATGTTTGATGTGTCTTAGGATCATGGAATCATTCCCTTGAATCATTGTTCATGTAAAATACTACAAAATGTAGTTTCTTCAACAGGAATATGATTCAGGTGAATGAATAGTTTATCTTGTGCATTTTCCAGCAAGGATCATGATGAAGTTGTCATTTTGGTTATTTGTATCCATTTTTAAGAGGAATTCCATTATAATTACGCTTCTTATCTTTAGATCAAAAATGAGAAAGCACTCATCAGCCTTTGGGATAAAGGATCCATGTACTCTGGAATTACACTAGTGGGCCTTCTGGGTACTAGTTCATAGATTAGTACAAGAGTATGGGTAGGTATATGGCCATTAAATAAGGTGGGGTCACATGTCTGGTAGAACCCTACAAATCTACGAACCTTCTTCTGATTTTATCTCCATCTATTGGATTCATATTATGGAATGTGAGGAGCCTATCCTAGATTTTTTTTCATATAGATCATGATGGATACATCAAATGTTGAATTTGATATGTGATCCAAGATTCAACAGTTGTGATTCTGATATGAGGCGATGCTCGATGTTCCGATCATGAAACCTATTCCAGATGACGCATGATGGTGGTTGCAATCATGAAGAATCACACAAGCAGTATCAGGCTTACCCTTCATTGGGACTGGGTTTTGGAATTTAAAATGGTCTATCTGGGGTATAATCTAGCAATGATGTCCTCTATAGTTCCTTGATGTTTTCAGAGTAGAACCCTCCTGTCGAGTTGGGAATGGGTCCTCGACAACACAAGAGTGAAACCCTCCAGTTGGGCTAGGCATGGATCCCCAAAACCTTTGTAGTAGAACCCCCTAGCTGGATTGGGAATGGGTCCTTAACACACTAGAGGGGATCTCTACTTAATGTATTTTCATGGGGTTTTGATCTTTTCTCAATAAAAACTTCTAGTTGAGCAAGGCATGGGTCCTCAACAACACTAGATTGTAACCCTCCAGCGGGGCTTGCGATGAGTCTTCAACGACACTAGAGTGGAACTATCTAGATGGGTTGGGAAAGGGTACTCAATATTTTCTCAGTATAACCATCTAGCCTAGCTTGGTAGGGGTCCTTGATGACACTAGAGTGGAACCCTCTAGCCAGTTTGGGCCTGGGTCCTCAACCATGGGACAAGAAATCATGACTGTGTGGCATAATGAAAAGATATTCAATGAAATGAGTTTGGAACCTCATGAAAGAGGGGTGCTTTCCCAACCACGACACATCCTTTTTTTGAAACCTAAAACTATTTGGGTGAGACATTCCCACCCAAAGAGGATAATATCAAGGTATGGTGATTGAATCTTTTGACTTGCAATTCAGAACAAATGTCGGGGATTCTGGGTATCAATGTTGGTTACTTCTGGAAATGCTGACTACTCTATTTTCTAGGATGATCTAGTGATATGGAGATCCCCTAACTCCATTATTTGGGATTCTTTGGTTGAGAATATATTTATCATTGTAGTTGTTCCCACTCCATGGGTTTGCGATACTCTCTTTCTAAGAAAGGCAAAGACGCATGACTAATGCCACGTGCTTTCCTTTTCTTCCTTCTCTTGGGTGGATGGTTCTACTCTCCTACTATATATAGTGAATACATGACAATAATTTCATCTTATAATTGTTTCTAGTTCATTATTCTTTGATTATATTACATTACTATCCCATTGGATAGAGCTACACTCTTTCACTATATATTGTTCTATATATTTCTTCCCTCGTTATTGAATTTCTTATCCTCCCTTGAGCCTGCAGGGCATCCAACTGAGTATTTTTATACTCACCCCTTATTGGGTTTGCTCACACTTGGTGTGACCTTACAGATGATAGAAAATTTAATCATGACATTAGAGAAGCTTAGTGATATGTAGTATTTGGACAGCGTGAGGTTGTTTTTTATTGGGATTCAAGAGCGGGGATCTCCCCACCATCCTACATTTTCCACATGTTTATGAGTTTTGAAAATTTTCTAGTCGAGTGTGTTTTTTATTCATTTTCCCATTTAGTTTACATAAAACACTTGTACTTGTACATTAATAGGTGGATGCATGTTTTTTATTTATTTATAGCAGTGTTGTAACTATAGAATCATTTCCATCTGTAGTTTTTCATTGAGTTAGATGTGTGTGTGTGTGAGTACAGGTATATAGGAAAAGTCCTTCACTATTTGGTGCTCCTTATGTGCTAGTCACCAGCCCCCTAAAATATGGATGCGTTCTTGGGGTAGCTACGTCTTGAACCATAGTTTGTTTCAGGTCATGAAAAAGTGGTATCAGAGGTGGTTCTTTCCTTGGGATGTTTTTTGAATGTTCCCTAAAAATTAATTGGTTGGGTTTTATTGTAATGGTGTGAATGTATCTCAAGAGTGACTCTTAGGCCAGGGAGTCTAGTAATTGTTCAATAGATGATGTATCCATTCACCAAGACCATGGTTACCTTCTTCTCTACATGTCATGCTGAGAGAGTTGTTTCCTGGAACATTGGTACATGAATCATATTTAATTTAGTGTTTGAATGTCCTTCTTGAGTCTACTCTACATTTTTGTTTATGTGTGTGTGTGTGTGTGATCTTTTCATAGAAGTACTCCTTGATAAAATTTAGGAATCCTCCATGACGATAGCCATCCAGGATACTGTCTCTGGTTCATGAAGATGATTCTATGAGTGATGATGCCTTATTTCAGTATCCATCATGTGATTCCCTTTATCCTTGTGGGAAGTTAACAACACCTCCATATGTTGAGAAGATGACAACCCCGCTAGAGTTAAATAATGATTTACATAGAATGAGTACACTCTAGTAGTTCTAGATTAATAGACCACTAATGTTTTGTGGTAAGATAGACCCTCATGAGTTGAATGTTTGTGTAGTGTTGGGGGTCTACCTCTTCAGGCATGTACAGACACTAGAAGATCAGATAATGGATTTGGAAGCCTGTCTTTTCCACAGACCAATTGGAAAATGGTGGATCCAGGTTACTCAGATACAGGACAAGTTAACTCTCTCATGGGATGAATTCTAGCAGCTATTTCATTATAAGTACAACCCTTACAGTATGGGCTTTTTCTGGTTTTAGGTTCTCAGGGAGCTTCCTCGGGGAGGGAGGGTGGTGATTGAGTATGTGACTAGGTTAACAGACCTAACATAGTACTATTTAGAAGTTCTACACGATGGAAACTTTTTGTCATGGATGTTTGAGCTGGTTCTTTATAGAGTGGTCTGTGTCAATATAGTACTTTCATGCATTCCATCCTCTGTTGTGGTGTTGGAGCGATAACTTGTGACGTATAGGTTTATTTTAGACAGATGCCAGTTGACCAGTTTTGGCAGTGGGGAAATAGAGTTTGGACTTCTTCTATAGCTAGAAGATGTCAATTGGAACACCATAGATGCAGGAGGCCAGCACTTGATAAGACTCAAGCATGTTGTAAGGAACTTCGTGGAGTTCCAGGACAGGATATCGATGGTTGGTACTTTGATTGTGACGAGGGAGGTCACATGGCATGAGGCTGTATGACTAGACATGTTGAGAATCCCATGTTGTGGGTCAGATCACCACAACATCAGAGGCATTGTCAAGACTAGGGAACTCCCATGTGGGGGTAGGGTGGTCCCTATGGAGGTAGTTTTGTAAGAGGGGAAATAAAAATTGTGGTTGGTGGATGACATTGTAAGGTCTATCGATAACAACTAGGTCACCCACGTCAACCTCACAGAGCTGGTGACTGGGATAGCAAGAAGTTTCATGTTATCGCCATCTAAAAACCAATAGCATGAATGATAATAAGTGATATGCTCTACGTTTTTTCATCATTTTACAGTTTTACATGTTACTGCATCACGGGTCAATGTTATTTTTTGGATACCCATTTCATTATTTAAATGGTGAATTATAGTTTTTTCAAAGAACAACCAAAAGATGAAATTATTTATATGCATTTAAAATTTATCATGTACGTAAATATCCATATATTCGTATTCAATAATGTAATTTCTCAGTGTGAGTAAAATGATCTTAATTTTTTTTGTCCTAATACCATAATTATAGTTCAAAGGATGATCTTATAAATCATCACAAATTTATGGCTTCCAAACCATTAAATATTCATTGATAATTTCCCTATATGTGATTGATGACCTTAATAACTCCCTATAAATGTTTTATTTTTTTCCTCCATATATTTATCGCTACTTTCCCCTAATAATCTCTAAATTAGAGGCCTTGTTACGTGTTATTCAATGTGACCATTGTTCTTCCCATTTTTAATTTTCTAGAATATTTCAGATGAACCCTTCTCACAATGTGGGATTTTAAACATAGGAAATATCAAACAATTAATCACCATGATTAATCTCAAAATTTTAAGACGCAATTTAATTATGAAAGTGATATTGTAAGTCCATGAAAATATAATGTCAGAACATTTTATTTGATAGCATGTATGACACATATCACGAAGCGCGTAAGAGAATATAATATCCCAATAATTTATAACATATTTGGTATTTTAAATAAATTAAATATATTTTATAACATTAAATGAACGTGACCCTAAGTAAGAGAATATCCCATGAAATAATGAGTTTCTTCAATGGCTTGTGTTACACGTGAGACCGAGTTTTATCAAACAATAATATATTATTAATATATTATCATTTAGTTAAATAAAATACAACCTATCCATTATATTAGAGGTCATGAACATTAATGATAATATAATAAAAATATGTGGTTTTTTAAAATATAAAATTATTTCATTGGTTACTGAATACTTTCAAATGAATATATTATCATCATTAATATAAATGGAATATTAAAAAACTATTTTTATACCCAAAAGGCTGTTTTATCCACATAAATTAAATAATTTAAAGTTATTTATTTATATTAATGTAATATATATAATATATAATCAATAAAATATATTTAGATTAATATAAAAAAAATTTAAGAATAAGAGAGGAATGAACCAACATTACACATAAAAACTTATATTTTAACTATAGAAGTTTTATGGACTCTTAATGGTGTACCTGTTTTAAATCCAATTTTTAATCTTTTATTAATATTATATTTTATTATAATCAATAATATATAAAATATAATCAAAAAATTATATTTGTGTTATTTATTGGTATTTTTCAGTTTGGATTCATTTTTAATGAATAGTAACAAATATTGAATTTTAACCCAAATCTTTATTATTTAATAATAATAATTTGGTTAAATTATATTATTATTATTATTTTTAAATATTAATTGAATCCATAATGTATCATTTAATTAAATTTTTGATATTATAAAAATTTTCAATTTCATATTGGATATAAAAACATTGCAACCTTTTGAACATTTTTTACATTAAAAACTGTGCATTGTCATCCCATCTGTGGGATTAATTTTAAATTAATTCCCCGGAATCTATGATTTGAATTTGAGAAATGGATTAAATATTTTGAATAAGAAAATTTTAAAATTTAAAATCAATTAAAATTATATTTTAAATAAAATTATTAGTCAAAGTGAATAAATTAATTTCAACAACTAAGGGAAACATTAGCCTATCAATCAACTAAACATTAAACTTAAAGGTCAAAATGACCAAGAATCATTCTAAAAATTTATTTTCTTGAAATATATCACTTTTTATAATTCCTGTTATAAAAAATTGGCCATTATTAGTGCCACATGACATTGTTAAAACATGGGTGCAATTTCTTTTCAAAAAAGTTACATGACTGCCTCTCCTTCTCCACTATAAAAAGGCACTCCCTACTCCCACTCCCTTACAGAAATCAATCCCATTTTGATAGCTCAATTATATAAAAATATTGATTCTCTAAATCCCTCCCCTAATCGTAGAATCATCTCCTTAGGAATAAATCCATTCAAGGAATACCTTAAGTTAAAACCCATAGGAGTTACCTGATAAAGAAGTAACATCCATTCTCATGCTCTTTAGTTTTATTTTCATTATCCTTACCCTCAACAATTATTAGTCTATGATTATATAATAATTAAAAATCCTAAATATAATGAATTTTATAATTAGTTGTTCCACCTAGACATAAACAAAGTTTCATATATTGGTTAATGAAAATACATTTTCTGTGTACGGTGAACTACCACCTCACGAAAATATGTCATTCATTTTTCCAATATCACATTTCATGGTTGATAATTATGACAGAAACACAATTTATTTATGATATATATGATATTTATAATTAATTTATATATATCTAATCATTTTATAACACATATCATTATATACTTGCATTTTGTGTAATTATGATAACATCGTTCGTGGATGTGTGGACTACCACACACTCAAAGAGATGTAATTTATTCACGCAATAAAAGGAACTTATAAAGAATTGTTTTTACCATAATATGTGACATAAAAGAAATAAATATAATATTCCAATTATAATATTTATATATATATATATAAATTAATTTTTATTCTTTTAATATGGAAATCAACTGAAAGTAACATTAATGTCTACATATTGCTTACCGTCTCTATGAATGGTGCATTTCATTTCCTATATTCAAATATTAGGGATTATTATAAATAAATTTATAATGGATATATATATGAAAATTAATTAATATTTTATATTATTCAGATGATATAACCATGATATAATTTATTAGAATAATAAACGACAAGTAAAAACATAATCGAGAAACGAGGCAATCAACACATGAAATAGTGAAAATAATAAATGTTAATAAAAAATAGGTAATAAGATATGATAATAAGATCATATATGATATCATGAATATTAATATGTATTTAATAAAATATAGTGACATGTTTATAACCCTTATATAGTACATTAAAGGATGTTCACACCAAAAGGAAATGAAAGGTAAGGTATTTTCATCTCAAATTTTACATCTGTGAGATAAAAGTCATTTTCAACACAAAGGTATTTTTGATGTCTATCTACCTCCCAAAAAGGATATATTATATCATTAATAAATTTTTCTACATGTTATTTATTATTTTACTTTTTCAGGATTGTGATTTAAATGTTTATATCTGGTATTGGAAATGTCAAAATGATTAAATATTATTCTCCTCAAGAACCTTTTTAATGATTTTCCTTATCATATCACACCCTTTTGTGATTTTTAAAATAATATTGAAATAATAAAAATATTTTAGTGCATATAATTTTACATATATATTTTTTACATACTGCCACATTTTTATAAAATGTCATGATTTATTCATTCTTCATGATATTTTGAGTTTCAATTTGAATTATTTCATCTAAGGGGATTTACTTTTGTAGTTTCCAAGTGGAAAATAATTTCAAACCCAAATTTATTTTCATTGAGATATATTACCTTTATATTATCATTAATATTTTATGATTACATGTGTGATAAATTTTACTATCTATCATTTTATTTCTAGTTGTTTGATATAGTTTTACTATTATCACACATAATATATTTATTGATATATTATCATATAACCGTTATGATCCTTTGAGGGGTTTACGTCGCAATCTCATTTTTTGGGATTGTTTATATATGAATTTTAATAAGAAGAAAATATTGGATCATTTCATAGTTAATCCTTTCATTTTATTTTATTATATTTTTTCATTACATTTTTTAGGAATTAGTAGCATTTTCCACTCTTTCATACTCAAAATATTTTAAATTTTTTAAGAAACCCCAATATAATTTCAAATTTATATGGATAAACATTTTTCTTTTTTAAACCATATATCTAATAATGTTTCTTAAAAAAAAATTCCTTTATAAAATGAATTTTAGTGAAATTTTTAGTTATTTCATTTTACCCATGTTATTAAAAGAATATTCTAGTTTCATTCCTAGAAATGAATTTTCATATCCCTTGGTAAATTGAAAAAGGTGTTTCCATTTTAAAACATATGACATGTATGTATATAAACTCTATTATATCATTGATGAATCCATTAAATTTTTAAAAAATATTCATTTTAATGAATTTTAAAAAAATTATTCTCAAATAAAGGGTTCATAAAATGTTTTTCGAATGAATAAAGATATTTTCCTCAAGAATGTTTTTAAAATAAATTTTTATAGTGTTTCTATTAATCCATGAAAATTTACCTTTATTTTTACTCCACATGGGATATGCTTTATTGAGACTATCCTTATTCCTCGTTTGGAGTGTTTATAATTGATTTGGAAATGGATTGTATTAACATTCGATTACATTATTACATTAAGACTCTTGGAAATTTCAGGAATATATTTCTCCATTTCATGGATTAAATGATCAGACATAGATGATTGCTATTAATTTGGATGCTAATAATGGATCATATTTTCTCAAGTGATGTATTATGTCAAAGACAATTAATAATATTCACTGATCATTATTTATAGTGAAATGAGATACATTAAATGTTCTAAATATCTTATGGTTATCACCATAATAGACTATAAAATTTTACCTTATTTAGAATTACCATATACTATTTTATTTAGATCCTCAAAAAATATGAATTCATAATTAATTAATCAACTACGGAGAAAAATCATGATTCCTCCAAATTATTGAATTTAAGAGAGTTAGTGTTATATCCCAATTTCTCAGTGGTTTAGACACAAGTAAATATTATGTTGTCATAAAATAATTTTTTATGAGGGATTATGATTTATATAGTTTTAATCTTATAGACTAATGTTATTGATTCTCTAATATATGGGTGTGAGTGTAACACCCCAACCCCAGAATCCCATATATGGTGAATTATTAAATATCATTGGCATGATCACAACAGATCAAGTCTCAAAAGACTGATTAGTTTGGTAGCCTTGGATGTACTAGATGCATTCATAAGGTTTATATTACATCATAAAATATAAAACATAAAAAAAAATATTGTTTCCATGGACCACACTCATATCCCCTTAGACAATCCCTACAGGTTAGTCATAAAATACATATTTTCATCCTGGGAAAAATAAAACATAGAAAGGGGTGAGCTCAGATGCTCAGTAAGGATAAAAATTTAGCAAAAGCATTCATAAATAAGCATAAAAATTTAAGGCAATGTATAAAACTAAAACAAAAGACATTTCAACATAAACATCATCATAATATGGGAAATATCAATCAAAATAATTTCATTTACTTACTCACATGGATATTATACTAGTCTGATAATCACATGAAATATTAATTTCCACTTTTATAATGATGGAATACATAATTCCAAACTTTTATAACCATATAGTCAAGGCCTTGTACCAAGACTATAAATAATATTTTGTCAAATACTTCTGTCAAGACACTAGTTTGTCTAATGAGACCTACCGATGAATCGAGGAGTTATAACGGGCTCCACCTTTCACTTACTAATTCCAATGCATTCCTCATATGAAAAGGTTTAAACATAACATAAAAATTCGTATTCAAATTGGCATACAAAATGTCAATACATTATCCATAAACCATGAATGGTATAAAAATGACACATCCACAGTCAAACATATCTCAAAACCATCAATACAATATGGAATTTTTGTATCATAATAAATCAACTTCAAATAAACTTAAAATCTATCAAAGGATGTTGACATAGATGAAATCAAAACATTTTTAGAGAAATATCTCATTCTATTTTGAAATCATTTAAAAGTCATATAATTATTAAAGAAAACATTTATTTTGAAAATATTCTTATAATCTTGTAAGGGAAGCTTTTAAGTTGTTATAATGGAGGAAAATAGTCGCACTCTCCATATAAGATAAAAAAACATTCTTACCTTAAATTTGATGAAAAGGTCAAAAAGAACATTGTTTGGAAAATGACAGAAAGATTCCTTTCAAAACATATAAGGTCAAATAATGGTATAAATGACGTTAACCCATTATCTAGTAAATAGTAAAAATGTTTGAAATAAAAATTTAAGATGCATGGATGAGGATGATAAAGAGGTCCCTGTATATATTTATGTATAAAACACCTCAGATAATGAAGAGATTGTGAAATTAACCCTTACCTTGTACTTTTCCTTGGTATAGGGTAGGTTAAACTATTGTACAATGGTGAAATAATTGTTATTAAATTATAAAATAATCATATACAATAATATGATATCATATATGATCTTTTAACATTTATTTGTTAATAATTTCTTAGTATTGTCATCATTTTGGGTGATAACAGATTAGTTTTCCTTTATATGCTTTGTTACGTAAGTAATGTTTGTTATAACAGAATGTATTTTATTGATATTTAGAATTATATTAAGTCTTTAAACATTATTTATAGTCATCTAATAAAAAATAGTCTTGAATGGATTACGATGGGGAATGAATCTCATTGCATTCATGGAGATGGTAATCCATACGTACGCACGGGCAACAATATCAATCTTTTGATATTAAAATATTATATAATTTGATGTTATATCATATATACAGAATCATTATCATGTTATATTTATTATTTACATCAATTACACATCATTATTATACCCATCAAAATAATAATGTATTGAATAACAATTACACCTCGACGTGGAGACGGTAAGCCTTACGTACACACGTATAGTGACATGTCATTAAAAGGATGGATAGAATAATGAATATGGTTTTTCCATATTAATAATAACATAACAGTATATAACATATATTGGAATTATTATTTTAGAATGGAAACAACAAATAAAGAAGAAGCGGAAGAAGAAAATAACTTGAAAGAGGTGATGCAATATTTACCTCTTCTTCAGGTTCTTCTTTTTGATTTGATCATAAGGGATCCTTAGGATGGATTTTTGACTAATGGAAGGTCTCTAAAATGAAGGTAGGATAGTTTATAGGGTATTTTAGTAGGTTTTGGCTGAGAAAAATGGCTTTGAAGTTGTGAATTTAGGAGAAGGTTGGGTGCCCTTTTATATGAGGGCTGAGGGGAACCTTAGGAAAAGCTAGAAATATAATTTTATAATAAAATAATTTTCGTTTAATAATAGATAAAAATGATTTATTTAAAGGATAAGGTGGGTATGGGTCAAAACCCACTCATACAATATGTTTAGGAATGTTTGGGTTACTATATTAACCATATCTTTTAAATTTAACTCTTAGTTAAAGATGTTGACATTTACCATGTCTCTTTGAATTGTTATAATATATGGTTAATAAACATACTATGTACTTCCATGGAAACCCCAAGTGGTTCATTAATGATAATCCTTTCATTACATAAGTCAGTTGTCCAAACCATTTATTTTTAGGAATAAAATATCAATTAATAATATAATATTTATTTTAAAAACTCTTTTATGTCAATTATGACACTATTTGGTATTTTTTTTTCTAAATTCATAAAATAATTATTACTTCGAAAAAAATTCATCTGACCGACCGTAATATAGTATATTAACTTATAAAATTAGTGAAATTCATAAAAATTTTAAAATTTTCTTTATTTGGATACTTATAATTTCAATTATTTTAATCTTTCATTAATATAGTAATTTCTACAACATCATTGTGTCAAAAATAAATTTAATTATATAATGTCTAAAAAATATAAATAAAATACCATTATGTAGGAAATCTTTTTATCATTATAATAAATATTTATAATCTAATTTATCTATTTGTTACCCTATCTTAAAAATGTTTTAGTTACTAAAATTTTATTTTAACTATTTTAACTCTTCTTTGAATTAAATAATAATAAATGTCCTAATCCAATCCAAGTGGACCTAAAGGGTCATATTTTATTCCTAAGGTTGATTTTGGTCGAATTACGCTTATCCAATAGAATTAGGACATGTGTTAGGGTAATTATAATATCATTTTCACCCTTAATTTCCCTATTTACTTTTAACCGTGGTAAATAAAAGTAAAAAGTTACTAATCACCAAAAAAATATTTTCATCTTAGGGAGATACCTTCATGAAAACATGATCTCCTACCTGAAATTCTCGATCCTTACTTAGGTTATCAGTATAGATATTCTACCTAAATCGAGCTGCTTTGATGTGGTTTTGGATTACCGTCACCTTTTCCATCGTTTCCTCCACCAGTTCTGGGCCTATGAGTTTTCTTTCACCAACATCATCCCAATAGGCTGGTGTGTGACATCTCTTTCCATATAACGCTTCATAAGGTTCCATATTATTACTTGAATGGAAGATATTATTATAGGCAATTTCTACCCGATGTAAATAATGATCCCACATACCATGAAAGTCATGTGATCATGATCTCAACATGACATCTAAGGATTGAATAGTCTGTTCTGATTGTCCATCAATTTGGGGGTGGTTATCAGTGCTCAAATAAAGTTCAGTATCCCGGGATTTCTAAAGACATTTCCAGAATCTTGATGTAAAATGTGGATCACGATCAGAAATAGTGGATAGGGGTACTCCATTAGGTTGGTCAAATAAATCATCAATTCGAGGTTGGGGATACTTATTCTTTATTGTTGTATCATTGATCTCCCTGTAGTCAATTCACTACCTCATAGATCCATTTTTTCTTAACAAAATGTATAGGTGCTCCCCATAGATTAACACTAGGGAAAATAAATCTATATTTACTAAATTCCTATAGTTGTTTATTTAGTTCAACTAATTCCACAGTGCCCATTCTATAAGTGGTCTTCGATATGGCCCTTGAACCAGGAATTAAATCAATTGAAAACCCAATTTCTTATTCTAGAGGATGTCCAATTAAATCTTCTGGAAATACTTCTACATATTTTTTCACAATAGTTACATCCCTTATTTGAACATTCCTTTCCTTTCCCAGAGTTATTTCATTCTCTTCCACCCCAATAATTGAATCTATTTGAGCTACTGGGGGTGGATCAAGATAAGAATCAGGTGGTGATGATTCTTCTCTAAAGATAAGGTGTTCTTTATCATCATCATGAAAAATCGTATCCTCCTTCTTCTTACAATAAGTTTTGGCATCATGGTCTGAAATCCAATCCATACCGAGGATTATATCAAATTCAAGCATGGTTATGACGATGAGATCAGTGGATAAAGAACATTTATATGCCCTAATGGGAACTGATTCACAAAAATTTGTTTCCATGATACTTCACTTAGGAATATTGACTGAAAACTCCCTTATTAAATCAAATTTGAAATATCTAATTTTCTTAGCAAACTGGGAAGATATTAAACAATGTGATGATCTAGAATCAAAATAAATCATTTTCAAAACTTGAGGAAACCATTAAATTACTTGACACTGCGTCTTTTGAAGCTTCAACCTCAGCCATAATGATAGCATAATCTTGGCCTTGATCCCTTGTCCTTTTCTGAGGTAAGTTCCCCTGATGCTTATGAAATTCATTCATATAATTCCCCTTTCTCTACAGTTGTTGCATTCAACATCAACAGGTTCTTTCTTCCCCTTGCAATCACGAGCATGGTGACCTTTTTCACCACACTTGTAACAGACTCCCATTCCCTTCAGGAAAGTACTAGGGTGTTTCATCCCACATTTACTACAAGATTTATATTCAACATTTCCCTTCTTCCCCTTATTTCCATTTCCAGAGTGTTCAGCAGATATCTTATTCTCTTGCTTTTCGTTAATGTCATAAGACATAGAGAATTCATTTTCTGTCTTGATAGAACATGAGATAATATCTTCGTACGATAAGAAAGATTGTGATATTAATGCTTGACGTAGAAATGTATTTAACCCGTCAAATAAATGACCAATCGTACTTCTTGGGTTACGTATATAATCTACATCATGCCTCACTAACCTTGTAAATTTATCTTCATACTTTTCAACAATATCATCCTCCTTTTTCCTCAGACTTAGAAATTTTCTTTCCATGTCCGTTCGATGGTCATGAAGAAAGTATTATTCTATGAAAATTTCTTAAAACTCCCTCCATTACATATTTGATACTTCATCATCATCCTTTATGTTTTGGATAAATGACCACCTTTGAACAATTTCTCCATTGAGGTGGTAAACTGCCTTGAAAACGTTTTCCCTTTTGCTACACCCCAGGCTGTAGAATATTTTCTCTATGGAATTTATCCATTGCTCAGATACTAGTGGATTTGAACCCCAATTGAATGTTTGTGGTTGTTTCCTCATGAATCGATCTAACATTGATCCTCCACGCTATGGATCAGGGTGCTCCATACAAGTAAGGTTATTATTCATAACCTGAGTGAGTTATCCCAGAATGGTGTTAAGCTGATCAGCACTAGTTACATTGTCACGACCCGTCCTCGGGGCCCGTGTCGTGACTACCCCAAGCCTGGCTTCCATAGGCCAGGGCATGGCGACTAGGACCAAGGCATAATTCCCGGTAAAAAGGGAAGTCATTGCCTTTGTAATGTAAACAAACACCACAGAGCAAGAAAACAGTAGAAGTAAACACTGAGTAAAAAAACTGAGTACAACAGAAAGTGCAGAAAAGTAAGTGGGCCAGAATACAAACCCAAACTAAAAGTAATGTACAACTGGAAAGGGAAAACAACAAATGAAAGTAAATCTGCAGGCTCGAGCCGTCCACTGGAAATCCCACCTGAAGGGTGGGTACAGATCGCCTCCACAGCTCCTCGGGTCCAGCCATCTGCTCTGAGTACGTCTCGCCCAGTGGTCCACCTCCAGGTACCGTCCTGCTCCGCAAGCCTCAACCGCGATCAGCGCTATCCGTCGTCTGCAACCAGCACAATGTAGTGCGGGCATAGCCCGTGCAGGGGTGAGTATAAGCTACTCAGTAGGGACCACAAGACCCCCGAAGGTCTCCCAGAATCCACAAAGGATAATCCACAAAAGAAAGATACATTCATGAAGTAACATCCGACACTGCTTAGGTATATGCCCATACATATACCTAAGTCCACAATTCCAGTCCGCTCCAACCTCCGACCACATGTACAACCCAATCCACATAGAAAAGCAAAATGTAAATCCACACAGGATAGCACAACACAATCCACATAGGAATGCAAAATAGGATTCAGCTCACACAGGTAACTGATTCATCTAAGTCGTCGGACCCACAAAGGATCTGTAGATACTAACCCCTGTAATGACCCACACAGGATCGATCATGAAGTTGAAACCATAGATATTATGAAAACTCCTTCTCTATCAATTATAGTGGTTATGCCGCTACAACCAAGCGCTTCCCTCTAACCTTGGACTGCTGTAGTACTCCACCTTTCGAGTACTGTGGGCCTGCTGCTCCAACCAACCGCTTCCCACCATGGGTCTGCCGCTACAACCAAGCACTCCCCCACATAGCCTCTAGAGGTACTCCTTCTGTTGAGTACCATGGGTCTGCCGCTACAACTAAGCGCTCCTCTTCGGTGGGTCTTCTTTTACAACCAAGTGCTCCCCCGTGCTGCTACAACCAAGCGCTCCTCCGTCGTGGGTCTGCCGCTATAACCATGCGCTCCTCCGTCGTGGGTCTGCCACTACAACTAAGCGCTCCCCCTCATAGCCTCTAGAGGTACTCCTTCTATTATGTACCGCGGGTCTTCTGCTAAAACCAAGCGCTCCTTCACCGTGGGTCTGCTGCTACAACCAACGCTTCCCACTGGGCTTTCCGTAACACATCGAGTCGTTCGATCAGCAGTTGTCAAGTCTCAACCGGCTCTAGGGTTTCCACACACAGCATGCTCGTTCCGGGGGGGTCCCCTCCACGAGCCAAGAAGTCAATGCCTCAACTGACATGTAGTCCGGAGTTGATGTATCCCAAAAAGTACCGTAGTGGTCACTACCGAACCCACGGAGGATTCTCGTACCGTCTTCATTGTCGTCGCAGACGCAGCCAGCTCTAGGGTTCCCGCACACAGCATGCTCGTTCTGGAGGGTCCGCTCCATGAGCTGAGGGGCTGATACATCAACTGACACATCGTCCGGAGTTGATGTATCCAAAAGTTCCGTATCGCCAATAGGAACTCAATGTCACAGATGGCGCGTCAATCGGACGCCCGGTCTGAGAGTTATTGGCTTTTTCGTCCTAGGGGCCCGGTTGGTTTTTAAGTCAAAACCAACCTGACCATACTCCACCTATGTCCAAACCTCGGGAGTAGTAATCCAAAATATCTGCCTCAGTAAGAGGAATCCAGCAAAGTCGACGGTACGTCAATCGGACGTCCGGAGCTCAAGTTATGAGTGTTTCCGCTCCGAGGGCCCGGTTGGTTTCGTGTACGAACCAACCCGGCTGAACCCAAAGTACTCTGAAACCATGAGTGTAATATATCGAAACGAACGGCTTGGTCCAAGGATCGCATTTCTGCTGATGGTGCATCGATCGGAGGTCTGTAACCCCAGATATGGGCAAAAGACCGAAAGGGGTCTGAAAACAGGGGGTATTGGCCCAGACCGACCCGGCCCAACCCCCCTTGGGTCGGCCCGAACTGGGTCGACCCGACCCAGGTCCGGGTCCAACCCAGTTGGGTGTGACCCAGCCCGGCCGGCCTTGCTCGGCCCGGCCTGGGCACGACCCGGCTGGCGCTGGCCGGGTGGCCCGCAGTTAGGCTCGGCCGTTACGGCCGAGCGAAGCGGGGGGCGCGCTGCCCTCGTGTGGAGAGACTGCGGCCCTGCTTGGGGCCGCCCTTGCTAGCGGACGCGGTCGGCTGCCGTATCTCGTCTCCCTCCGGTCCCGCGCGGTCACGGGACCATGCCCTTCCGTCGCGGCTTCAGTCGCAACGGCTCCTTCCGGCGGCGCGTCGGGCGCCGCCGCCCCCTGCCGCCGTCGCCACCGTGCCAGCGAGGCGCGCCGACGGGCTGCTCCGCGGACCACTAGATGAGTTCCAGTGGTCGGAATTTCATGCCGTCTTCGCCAATGGAACTCCCGGGGTCCTTCCTTCACTGCGAGGACCTCACATCGCCCGTGCGGCTTACTTTTTCATCGCCTGCCAATCCGCACAACAAGAACGAAAGGACGGTGGGTTCAGACTTTTTTGTTGGTCCGCACCCACCGCGTTAGTGGTTTTAAAAGTATCATAGAAAATGTTTAAATGAACCGCGTATATAATCACATAGATTATAAAGAACAATAACCCCTACCTCAAAGTTGTCGTTGAATGTGAGTTCGTCACGGAATTGACTGTCGCGGAAGAAGAGGATCGTCATGTCGTGGAGGGGGTGTCACTGTCGTCGCGGTACACGGCGTCGCGTAGTCAAATTCCGAGGATTAAAAATTACACAGATTTAATTGCACCAATTAAACCCATGTTGAGGATATAATTCACAAAGGAATTAAAAGAACCGCAATCCCCTACCTCAAACGGTTGTTGATCAAATATTGTCGCGGGGAAGGAACGTCGCGGAAGAAACGTCGTGGAAAGAGGATCGTCAGCGTCGCGGTACACGGCGTCGCACCATCGATCTCTGAGGGTTAGGAGTTCTTCGTCGCCCTTCGTCGGAGGCCGGCGTTCTTCATGTTCTTCGCGTTCTTCACGTTCTTCACGAAGGACGATGAAGATCTTCAAGCTTTAGAGCTTTCCCAAAATCCTCCCAACAAGCAAACCCTCAACAAAAAGTGTTGGTCTTATTTTATTCCCATGCCAATGATTTTAAATTCAAAGTTAAGAAATGAACAATTAATTCGATGAAATAATTGTAATGACTTAACTGCCCAATTAATAGGGGCGTTTAGTATTTTTGTAAACGCATAGGTTGACTTTATTTAAAGAGGGGGTTGCGGGTGCGTTACTTAGGAGGGAAGAAACGGTGGGGCTCATGTGGGCCCCACCTCCCAAATATCCTACCAAGTGGGTAGGATATCGTGGGTCCCACCTTATCCACTTAACTTAGCTTAAGTGGCTTTAAGTGAAATAAAATAAAGTTTCGCACCACTTTTATTTTATTTCTTAACTTAATTCCAAAAACTAAAAACCACACCCGAGAAAAAGCAACTCCAGAAAAGGTGTTTCTAAGAAAATACCGGCGCTGTGATTCCATCGGTGTCCTCGGAATTCGATTCCGAGCACCGGTTCAAAAGTTAGAAAAACCCGCTCATTTGTTCACTGAACGTACCTGAGCCAAACTTCGGAAAATGATTCCGGCACACCAGGCCTCAGAATCAGGTGCCGTCAGAAACTGCGTTCTGGTAAAATTTACAATAAAATTAAGAAAAAAATTTCCTTGAATTGTACGGGTCTTTACATCACTCCCACCTCAGGGATTTACGTTCTCGTAAAGATACATCATAAACTAGGGAAACAAAAGTGGGTACTGAGCACGCACCTGAGCCTCCCGCTCCCAAGTGCTCTCCTGGAGGTTCCTGTGATTCCATCTGATGCGCACTAGAGGAATCGGCCGTCCACGAAGAACCAGCTACTATCGATCGTCTTTCTCCACCGAGACCTCCGCAAATGTCTCCCCATCATCAACATCTAGCTCCCCATGGTTAATGATGTGCGTCGGTTCATGCACGTATCTCCTCAGCTGAGATATGTGGAAGATGTTGTGCACCCGGTGCAACTGAGGTGGTAGAGCCCGGCGATAAGCCACCTCGCCATTCCTGCTAAGGACCTGGAATGGTCCGATGAAGCATGGAGACAACTTGCCGCCTCAGCCAAATCTCTGTAATCCACGTCGATGTGTGACCTGTAAGGAAACGTGGTCGCCATCCTCGAACTCTAGTGGTCTCTTCCTCCTGTCAGCACAAGACATTTGCCAGCTCCGAGCTGTCCTCATCTGCTCTTGGATGACATGGACATTTCCGGTCCTACAAGAGCTACTGAGATTTCTTCTTTGCCGAGAAGAGAAATCCGGTCTCACCCCCTGTATGAACCACATTCTTCGCCTAATACAGTCAATCCCATCATGGATGATACTAACCCATACCCAAGATGATGTCTTAAGACCTCGACACTACTACCAAGAGATCCAACCGTTACTCTTGCCTCCAAGGGTTGAGTCACACTGTCGGCATCAGTGTGTGGTCATTGGGTCTCCTCCAGTAGGTATCTCAAAGTGAGGGTCAAGTCATGAGTTTTTTTTAAACCGGAACCTCTTAGTAACAACATAAAGAGATGGCAGGAAGGTAAACGCCAAAAGAAAGGTGTCTTTTATTACTGAAGCTCAAAGTACAAAGACACAAATCATCTACAAACACACATCAACAATGAAAGATGTAGCATAAACAAAAGTCTCCAGGTCTGGAGCTAGTCCCGCTCCTGTCCATCTGCTCCCGGAGCTCCATGATCGTAGGCCTCAACTGCCTGAAGCTGAGCTCTCCCATGTCCACCAGTTCCCTACGGTCGGGGTGGACCTCCTGGTGGTGCTGGTGGAAACACCTCGAAGCGTCTTCTACCCCCAGCTGCATGGCCAACTCCCCTGCCACGGTCTCCTACTCCATGTGGTCTGCCTCAATCGAGCCTCTGCCTTTGCCTGGGAGGTCCTTCATTCATCTGTCGGTCATCCGCATGGCGGGTCGGACAGTCACGAGCCATGTGACCAACCCCACCGCATGAGTAACACTGTCCACTCATGGTAAGTCGTCGTCCACCCCGGGTGCCTCACACAAACGATCTTGTGTCACGCGGTTGACCACCTGTAGGTATAGTCCTCTTGGACCCCTGCGTCATCTGTCTACTGCCCGCTGCAGAAGACTCTGCCGCATGCCGGCTAATGGTGGGTCCTGCTACTGAAGACTGCTCAGTAAGGGAACTCTCCACTAAGAGGTCTCCCTCCGACACCCATGTCTGTGTCGGAATGCTGTGAGAAACAAATGAAGCTCTGATCTCTCACCGGAGCCCCTGATAGAAGGTCCGGGCCCTGAAGAATGGGTCTCGTACGATTTTCGTGGAATAGCGCGAGGGATCGGTAAACCTCTCCGCGTACTGGGATACTGTCATGCTGTCCTGCCGCAGCAGTAGAAGCTCCTGGATGCGCACCACACGGAGGGTGGCTGGAAGAATTCCGAGCAGAAAAGGATCTCAAAGTCCATCCAGAGAAGAGATGCCTCATCGTGCACTAGGATCATCAAGCTCCACGATTTTCCTGATACCGCGTGCAGTTGGCTCGCTGCGAGGATCACCGTGAGGTCTGTTGGTGTCCTCACTAACCTGAAAACCCGTACAACTGCCTTCAGCCAGTACTCGGCTTCCTGGGGGTCCGTCTCCCCGCAGAACCTCGGCGGTCGCTAGAACTGAAACTCGTGCAGAGCACTAATGCGACGTGCATCATCAGCGGCTGTGGCTGGTAGCATCGGTGGCTCGGAGGGTAGAGGTACCGCAGGTGCCTCTGCTGTCAAAGGGCCCTGTACCGAGGCCTCGTCGCTCGGCGGGTTGTCGTCACGCACAACTCTCGGTACCCTAGCTGGCTGCCGTCGTGGGGCCATCCTGGAAAGGAACAGGTGCGCCACGGTCAAACAGTATACCTGGTGAGCTGACATAAAGTAATCACAATGAAAACTTGAGACACACATGCAATCAATGTTTTCGTGCATTAAGTCGGAAATCAGAAGTCAGGGTCCTGGTGTACGGATACATCGGTCACTGCACCAACACTGGACTCCCTGGACTGATAACCACACCCAATATGCTTAACACTATTGCTTGACATATAAAAAGATCAGATTCCAAAGTCCTGCGGTAGAACTTAACTCCTCTGATACCAATTTGTCACGACCCGTCCTCGGGGCCCGTTCCGTGACTACCCCAAGCCCTCCTTCCATAGGCCAGGGGCTGGCGACTAGCACCCAGGGGTAATTCCCGGTAAAAAGGGAAGGCATTGCCTTTGTAAAGTAAAAAAACACCACAGAGCAAGCAAGCAGGAGAAGTAAACACTAAGTAAAAAAAACTGAATACAACAGAAAGTGCGGAAAAGTAAGTGGGCCAGAATACAAACCCAAACTGAAAGTAAAGTACAACTGGAAAGGGAAAACAAGAACTGAAAGTAAAGCTACGGCCTTGAGCCGTCCACTGGAACTCCCACCTGAAGGTGGGTCCAGATCGCCTCCACAGCTCCTCGGTTCCAACCGTCCGCTTCGAGTATGTCCCGGACAGTGGTCCACCTCCAGGTACCGTCCTGCTCCGCAAGCCTCAACCACGATCAGCGTTGTCCGTCGTCTGCAACCAGCAGAACGTAGTGTGGGCATAGCCCGTGCAGGGGTGAGTATAATCTACTCAGCAGGGACCCCGAGACCCTCAAAGGTCTCCCAGAATCCACAAAGGATAATCCACAAAGGAAAGATAAATTCTCGAAGTAACATCCGACACTACTTAGGTATATGCCCATACAAATACCTAAGTCCTCAATTCCAGTCCGCTCCAACATCCGAGCCTAAGTACAACCCAGTCCACACAGGAAAGCAAAACATAAATCCACACAGGATAGCACAACACAATCCACATAGGAATGAAAAACAGGATTCAGCTCACACAGGTATCTGATTCATCTATGCCGTCGGACCCACAAAGGATCGGTAGGTACTAACCCCCGCAATGACCCACACAGGATCAATCATGAAGTTGAAACCATAGTTATTGGTAAAACTCCTTCTCTATCAAGTACAGTGGGTATTCCGCTACAACCAAGCACTTCCCTCTAACCTTGGACTGCTGTAGTACTCCACCTTTCGAGTACTGTGGGCCTGCTGCTACAACCAAGCGCTTCCCACCATGGGTCTGCCGCTACAACCAGGCACTCCCCCACATAGCCTCTAGAGGTACTCCTTCTGTTGAGTACAATGGGTCTACCGCTACAACCAAGCGCTCCTCTTCCATGGGTATGCTGCTACAACCAAGCGCTCCCTTGTGCTGCTACAACCAAGCGCTCCTCCGTCGTGGGTCTTCCGCTACAACCAAGCGCTCCTCCGTCGTGGGTATGCCGCTACAACCAAGCGCTCCCCATCATAGCCTCTAGAGGTACTCCTTCTGTTGTGTACCGTGGGTCTGCCACTACAACCAAGCGCTCCTTCACCGTGGGTCTGCTACTACCACCAACGCTTCCCACTGGGCTATCCGTAACACACCGAGTCATTCGATCAGTAGCCGTCAAGTCTCAACCAGCTCTAGTGTTTCCACACACAGCATGCTCGTTCCGGGGGGGGGGGGGTCCACTCCATGAGCCAAGAGGTCAATGCCTCAACTGACATGTAGTCTGGAGTTGATGTATCCCAAAAAGTACCGTAGTGGTCACAACCGAACCCACGGAGGATTCCCGTATTGTCTTCATTGTCGTCGTAGACGCAGCCAGCTCTAGGGTTCCCGCACACAGCAAGATCGTTCGGGAGGGTCCACTCCACGAGCTAAGGGGATGATACATAAACTAACACATGGTACAGAGTTGATGTATCCAAAAGTTCCGTATCGCCAATAGGAACTCAATGTCACAGACAGCGCGTCAATCGGACGCCCGGTCTGAGAGTTATTGGCTTTTTCATCCCAGGGGCCCGGTTGGTTTTTAAGTCAAAACCAACCCGACCGTACTCCACCTACGTCCAAACCTCGGGAGGAGTAAGCCAAAAGATCCTTCTTATTAAGAGGAATCCAGAAAAGTCGACAGTACGTCAATCGGACGTCCGGAGCTCAAGTTAAAAGGGTTTCCGCTCCGAGGGCCTGGTTGGTTTCATGTACGAACCAACCTGGCCGAACCCAAAGTACTCTGAAACCTTGAGTGTAATATATCGAAACGCCCATCTCGATCCAAGGATCGTATTGCTACTGATGGTGCATCGATCAGAGGTTCGTAGCCCCAGATATGGGCCAAAGGCCGAAAGGGGTCTGAAAACGGGGGGTCTTGGCCTGGACCGACCCGGCCCAACCCCACTTGGGTCGGCCCGAACTGGGTCAACCCGACCCGGGTCCGGGTCCAACTTAGCTAGGCGCGACCCGGCCCGGCCCGGCCCGGCCTGGGCACGACCCGGCTGGCGCTGGCTGGGTGGCCAGCGGTTAGGCTCAGCCGTTACGGCCGAGCGAAGCGGGGGGCTCGCTGCCCCCGTGTGGAGAGACCGCGGCCCTGAGTGGGGTCGCACTTGCCAGCAGACACGGCTGGCTGCCGCATCTCGTCCCCCTCGGGTCCCGCGCGGTCGCGGGACCGCGCCCTACTGCCGCGGCTTCAGCCGCAGCGGCTCCTTCCGGCGGCGCACCGGGCGCCGCCGCCCCCTGCCTCCGGCGCCGCCGTGCCGGCGAGGCGCGTAGGCGGGCTGCTCCGCGGACCACTAGATGAGTTCCGGTGGTCAGAATTGTGTGACGTCTTCCCCAATGGCACTCCCGGGGTCCGTCCTTCACTGCGAGGACCTCACATCGCCCGTACGGCTTACTTTGTCATCGCCCGCCAATCCGCACACCAAGAACGAAATGACGGTGGGTTCAGACTTGTTTGTTCGTCCGCACCCACCGCGTTAGTGGTTTTAAATGTATCACAACAAATATTTAAACAAACCGCGTATATAATCACATAGATTATAAAGAACAATAACCCCTACCTCAACATTGTCGTCGAACGTGAGTTCCTCGCGGAATTGACTATCGCAGAAGAAGAGGATCGTCACGTCGTGGAAGGGGCGTCGCTGTCGTTGCGGTACACGGCGTCGTGTAGTCAAACTCCGTGAATTAAATATTACACAGATTTAATTGCACCAATTAATACCATGTTGAGGATATAATTCACAAAGGAATTAAAAGAACCGCAATCCCCTACCTCAATTGGTTGTTGATCGAATATTGTCGCGGGGAAGGAATGTCGCGGAAGAAACATCGTGGAAGGAGGATCGTCGGTGTTGCGGTACATGGTGTCGCGTCGTCGATCTCCGAGGGCTCAGTGTTCTTCGTCACCCTTCGTCGGAGGCCGGCGTTCTTCGCGTTCGTCGCATTCTTCGCGAAGGAGGATGAAGATCTTCAAGCTTTATAGCTTTCCCCAAGTCCTCCCAACAAGCAACCCCTCAAAAAAAAGTGTTGGTCTTATTTTATTCCCATGATAATGATTTGAAATTCAAAGTTAAGAAATGAACAATTAATTCTATGAATAAATTGTAACGACTTAACTGCCCAATTAATAGCGGCATTTAGTATTTAAGTAAACGCACCGGTTGACTTTATTTAAAGAGGGGTTTGCGGGTGTGTTACTTAGGAGGGAAGAAACGGTGGGGCTCGTGTGGGTCCCACCTCCCAAATATCCTACTCAGTGGGTAGGATATCGTGGGTCCCACCTTATCCGCTTAGCTTAAGTGGCTTTAAGTGAAATAAAATAAAGTGTCGCACCACTTTTATTTTATTTCTTAACTTAATTCGAAAAACTAAAAACCACACCCGAGCAAATGCAACTACGGAAAAGGCGTTTCTAAGCAAATACCGGCGCTATGATTCCATCACTGTCCTCGAAATTTGATTCGGAGCACCGGTTCAAATGTTAGAAAAACCAGCTCATTCGTTCACTGAACGTACCCGAGCCAAACTTCAGAAAATGATTCTGGGCACACCGGGCCTCAAAATCAGGTTCTGTCAGAAACTGCGTTCTTGTAAAATTACCAAGAAAATTAAGAAAAAAATTTCCTTGAATTTTACGGGTCTTTAAAATACTCCCACCTCAGGGATTTACGTCCCCGTAAAGATACAACATAAACTAGGGAAACAAAAGTGGGTACTGAACACGCATCGGAGCCTCCCGCTCCCAAGTGCTCTCCTGGAGGTTCCCGTGCTGCTATATGATGCGCACTAGAGGAATCGACCGTCCACGTAGGACCCGCTCCTGTCGATCCTCGATCTCCACCGGGACCTCCGCAAATGTCGCCCCATCATCAACGTCCAGCTCCCCATGGTCAATGACGTGCGTCGGGTCGTGCACGTATCTCCTTAGCTGAGATATGTGGAAGACGTCGTGCACCCAGTGCAACTGAGGTGGTAGAGCTAGGCGATAAGCCACCACGCCAATCCTGCTGAGGACCCAGAATGGTCCGATGAAGCGTGGAGACAACTTGTCGCCTCGGCCAAATCTCTGTAATCCACGTCGAGGTGTGACCTGTAAGGAAACGTGGTCGCCATCCTCGAACTCTAGTGGTCTCCACCTCCTGTCATCACAAGACTTTTTCCGGCTCTGAGCTGTCCTCGTCCACTCCTGGATGACTTGGACCTTTTTGGTCCTACAAGAGCTGCTGAGATTTCTTCTTTGCTGAGAAGAGAAATATGGTCTCCCACCTGGATGAACCACGTTCTTCACCTAAAACAGTCAATCCCATCATGAATGATACTAACCCATACCAAGGATGACGTCGTAAGGCCTCGAAGATACTACCAAGAGATCCAACCGTTACTCTCGCCTCCAAGGGTTGAGTCACACTGTCGGCATCGGTGTGTGGTCGCTGGGTCTCCCCCAGTAGGTATCTCAAAGTGAGGGTCAAGTCAACGGTTTTTTTTAATCGGAACCTCTTAGTAACAACATAAAGAGAGGACAGTAAGGTAAACGCCAAAAGAAAGGTGTCTTTTATTACTGCAGCTCAAAGTACAAAGGCGCAAATCATCTACAAACACACATCAACAATGCTAGATGCAGCATAAAGAAAAGTCTCTAGGTCTGGAGCTAGTCCCTCTCCTGTCCATCTACTCCTGGAGCTCCATGATCGTAAGCCTCAGTAGCCTGAAGCTGAGCTCTCCCATGTCCACCAGTTCCCTACGGCCGGGGTAGACCTCCTGGTGGTGGTGGTGGAAACACCTCGAAGCATTGTCCACCCCCAGCTGCATGGCCAGCTCCACTGCCACGGTCTCCTGCTCCATGCAGTCCGCCTTGATCGAGCCTCTGCCTCTGCCCAGGAGGTCCTTCGTTCATCTGTTGGTCATCCGCATGGCGGTTCGGACAGTCACGAGCCATGTGACCAACCCCGCCGCATGAGTAACAATGTCTGCTCATGGTAAGTCGTTGTCCACCCCGGGTTCCTCGCACAAACGATCATGTGTCACGAGGTCATCCACTTGTAGGTCTAGTCCTCTTAGACCCCTGCGTCATCTATCTAGTACCCGCTGCAGAAGACTCTGCCGCCTGCCGGCTAGTGGTGGGTCCTACTGCTGGAGACTGCTCAGCAAGGAAACTCTCCACTAAGAGGGCTCCCTCCAACACCCATGTCTATGTCAGAATGCTGTGAGAAACAACTGAATCACTAATCTCTCACCTGAGCCCCTGCTCGAAGGTTCAGGCCCTGAAGAATGGGTCTCGTGCCATGTTCGTGGAATAGGACGAGAGATTGGTAAACCTCGCCGCGTACTGGGATACTGTCATGTTGCCCTGCCGTAGCTGTAGAAGCTCCAGGATGCGCACCGCACGGAGGGTGGCTGGGACAAATTCTGAGTGGAAAAGGCTCTCAAAGTCCATCCAGAGAAGAGATGCCTCATCTTGCACCTAGAGCATCAAGCTCCACCATCTTCTTGCTGCCGCATGCAGTAGGATCGCTGTGAGGATCACCATGAGGTCTGTTAGTGCCCTCACTAACCTGAAAACCTGTACAACTTCCTCCATCCAGTCCTCGGCTGCCTGGGGGTCCGTCTCCCCACGGAACCTTGGCGGTCACTGGCGTTGAAACTCATGCAGTGCACTAAGGCGACGTGCATCGTCAGCGGCTGGGGTTGGCAGTATCGGTGGCTCGGCGGGTAGAGGTACCGCCGGTGCCTATACTGTCAAAGGGCACTATACCGAGGCCTCGTCCCTCGGCGGGCTATCGCCACGCACAACTCTCGGTACCCTAGCTGGCTGCCATCGTGGGGCCATCCTGGAAAGGAACAGGTGCGCCATGGTCAAACAGTATACCTGGTGAGCTGACATAAAGTAATCACAAAGAAAACATGAAACACACATGAAATCAATGTTTTCGTGCATTAAGTTGGAAATCAGAAGTCAGGGTCCTGGTGTATGGATACATAGGCCGCCGCACCAACACTGGACTCCCTGGACTAATAACCACACCCAATACGCTTAACATTATTGTTTGACATAGAAAAAGATTAGAGTCCAAAGTTCCGCAGTAGAACCGAACTCCTCTGATACCAATTTGTCACGACCCGTCCTCGGGGCCTGTGTCGTGACTACCCCAAGCCCGCCTTCCGTAGGCCAGGGGCTGGTGACTAGCACCAAGGCGTAATTCCCAGTAAAAATGGAAGAAATTTCCTTTCTAAAGTAAAAAAACACCATAGAGTAAGTAAGCAGTAGAAGTAAACAGTGATTAAAAAAAACTGAGTACAACAGAAAGTGCGGAAAAGTAAGTGGGCCAGAATACAAACCCAAACTGAAAGTAAAGTACAACTGGAAAGGGAAAACAAAAACTGAATGTAAAGTTGTAGCCTCGAGCCGTCCACTGGAACTCCCACCTGAAGGGTGGGTACAGATCGCCTCCACAGCTCCTCAGGTCTAGCTGTCTGCTCTGAGTACGTCTCGCCCAGTGGTCCACCTCCAGGTACCGTCCTACTCTGCAAGCCTCAACCACGATCAGCGTTGTCCGTCGTCTGCAACCAGCACAACGTAGTGCGGGCATAGCTCGTGCAGGGGTGAGTATAAGCTACTCAGTAGGGACCCCGAGACCCCCGAAGGTCTCCCAGAATCCACAAAGGATAATCCACAAAGGAAAGATACAATTACGAAGTAACATCCGACACTGCTTAGGTATATGCCCATACATATACCTAAGTCCCCAATTTCAGTCCGCTCCAACCTCCGAGCCCAAGTACAACCCATTCCACATAGGAAAGAAAAACGTAAATCCACACAGGATAGCACAACACAATCCACATAGGAATGCTAAATAGGATTCAGCTCACACAGGTATTTGATTCATCTATGTCGTCGGACCCAAAAAGGATCGGTAGGTACTAACCCCCGCAATGACCCACACAGGATCGATCATGAAGTTGAAACCATAGCTATTGGGAAAACTCCTTCTCTATCAAGTACAGTGGGTATGCCGCTACAACCAAGCGCTTCCCTCTAACCTTGGACTATTGTAGTACTCCACCTTTCGAGTACTGTGGGCCTACTGCTACAACCAAGCGCTTCCCACCATGGGTCTGCCGCTACAACCAAGCGCTCCCCCACATAGCCTCTAGAGGTACTCCTTTGGTTGAGTACCACGGGTCTGCCACTACAACCAAGCCCTCCCCTTCTGTGGGTCTGCTGCTACAACCAAGTACTCCCCCGTGCTGCTACAACCAAGCGCTCGTCTGTCGTGGGTCTGCCACTACAACCAAGCGCTCCTCTGTCGTGGGTGTGCTGCTACAACCAGGAGCTCCCCCTCATAGCCTCCAGAGGAACTCCTTCTGTTGAGTACCACGGGTCTGCCGCTACAACCAAGAGATCCTTCGTTGTGGGTCTGCTGCTACAACCAAGCGCTTACCATTGGGCTATCCGTAACACACCGAGTCATTCGATCAGCAGTCGTCAAGTCTCAACCGGCTCTAGGGTTTCCACACACAGCATACTCGTTCCGGGGGGGTCCACTCCACGAGCCAAGAGGTCGATGCCTCAATATACAAGAAGTCCGGAGTTGATGTATCCCAAAAATTACCATAGTGGTCACTGCCGAACCCACGGAGGATTCCCGTACTGTCTTCATTGTCGTCGCAGACGCAGCCAGCTCTAGGGTTCCCGCACACACCAAGCTTGTTCGGGAGGGTCCGCTCCACGAGCTGAGGGGCTGATACATCATCTGACACATCGTCTGGAGTTGATGTATCCAAAAGTTCTGTGTCACCAATAGGAACTCAACGTCACAGACGGCGGGTCAATCGGACGCCCGGTCTAAGAGTTATTGGACTTTTCATCCTAGGGGCCCGGTTGATTTATAAGTCAAAACCAACCCGAACGTACTCCACATGCATCCAAACCTCAGGAGAAGTAAGCCAAAAGATCCGTCTCAGTAAGAGGAATCCAACAAAGTCGACGGTACGTCAATCGGACGTCCGGAGCTCAAGTTATGAGCGTTTCCGCTCCGAGGGCGCAGTTGGTTTCGTGTACGAACCAACTCGGCCGAACCCAAAGTACTCCGAAACCTTGAGTGTAATATATCAAAACGACCGTCTCGATCAAAGGATATCATTGCTACTGACGGTGCATCGATCGGAGGTCTGTAGCTCCGGATATGGGAAAAATACCGAAAGGGGTCTGAAAACGGGGGGTCTGGGCCCGGACCGACCCGGCCCAACCCCCCTTGGGTCGGCCCGAACTTGGTCGACCTGACCCGGGTCCGAGTCCAACCCGGCTGGGCGTGACCCGGGTCCAGGTCCATCCTGGCTGGGCGTGACCCGACCCAGCCAGCCCGGCCTGGGCGCGACCCAGCTGGCGCTGGCCGGGGGGCCAGCAGTTAGGCTCGGCCGTTACGGCCGACCGAAGCGGGGGGCACACTACCCCCGCGTGGAGAGACCACGGCCCCACGTTGGGCCGCCCTTGCCAGCGGATGCGGCCGGCTGCCGCATCTCATCCCCCTCCGGTCCCGCGCGGTCGCGGGACCGCGCCCTGCCACCGCTGCTGAAGCCGCGACGACACCTTCCGGCGGCGCGACGGGCGTCGCCGCCCCCTGCCGCCGGCGCCGCTGTGCCGGTGAGGCACGCCGGCGGGCTGCTCCGCAGACCACTGGATGAGTTTCCGTGGTCGGAATTGCGTGTCGTCTTCGCCAATGGCCCTCCCGGGGTCCGTCCTTCACTGCGAGGACCTCACATCACCCGTGCGGCTTACTTTGTCGTCGCCCGCCAATCCGCACACTAAGAACGAAAGGACGGTGGGTTCAGACTTGTTTGTCGGTCCGCACCCACCGCGTTAGTGGTTTTAAAAGTCTTGCAAAAAATATTTAAACGAACCGTGTATATAATCACATAGATTATAAAGAACAGTAACTCCTACCTCAACATTGTCGTCAAACGTGAGTTCGTCGCGGAATTGACTGTCACGGAAGAAGAGGATCGTCGCGTCGCGGAAGGGGCGTCGCTGTCGTCGCGGTACACGGCGTCGCGTAGTCAAACTCCGAGGATTAAAAATTACACAGATTTAATTGCACCAATTAAACCCATGTTGAGGATATAATTCACAAAGGAATTAAAACAACCGCAATCCCCTACCTCAATCGGTTGTTGATCGAAGATTGTCGCGGGGAAGGAATGTCACGGAAGAAACGTCGTGGAAGGAGGATCGTCGGCGTCGCGGTACATGGCGTCGCACCATCGATCTCTGAGGGTTTGGTGTTCTTCGTCGCACTTCGTCGGAGGTCGGCGTTCTTCACGTTCTTCGCGTTCTTCGTGAAGGAGGATGAAGATCTTCAAGCTTTAGAGCTTTCCCCAAATCCTCCCAACAAGCAACCCCTCAACAAAAAGTGTTTGTATTATTTTATTCCCATGCCAACAATTTGAAATTCAAAGTTAAGAAACGAACAATTAATTTGATGAATTAATTGTAATGACTTAACTGCCCAATCAATAGGGGCATTTAGTATTTAAGTAAATTCACCGGTTTACTTTATTTAAAGAGGGGGTTGCGGGTGCGTTACTTAGGAGGGAAGAAACGGTGGGGCTCGTGTGGGCCCCACCTCCCAAATATCCTACCAAGTGGGTAGGATATCGTGGGTCCCACCTTATCCTCTTAACATAGCTTAAGTGGCTTTAAGTGAAATAAAATAAAGTGTCTCACCACTTTTATTTAATTTCTTAACTTAATTCCAAAAAATAAAAACCACACCCGAGCAAACGCAACTCCAGAAAAGGCGTTTCTAAGCAAATACCGATGCTGAAATTACATCGGTGTCCTCGGAATTCGATTCCGAGCACCGGTTCAAAAGTTAGAAAAACCCGCTCATTCGTTCACTGAACGTACCCGAGCCAATCTTCAGAAAATGATTCCGGGCACACCGGGCCTCAGAATCAGGTGCCGTCATAAATTGCGTTCTTGTAAAATTCCCAAGAAAATTAAGAAAAAAATTTCCTTGAATTTTACAGGTCTTTACATACATCACCATATCCACTATAATTATCGTGAGTACGAGTGAAATCCCTACATGGATTACATGAATTGATACGGCTTCCATTCCATCCACTAGGAACCATTTCCAAACAATGGCATAAACTAGATTAGTTTATGAATCGAAATACATAATTCCAAACTTGTAAAACACTTAACATAAATTGAACAGTTTCTGGATGTAATCCATAATCCTAAAAAAAAAATTTGGAGGAAGTATATACTCATAAACCCATCATAATAGATTTTAAAGAAAATGAGAATTATCCTAAGCATATCCCTCGGGAGTGTCGTAACCAAGAGTGTAGCAAGGCCCATTGTCGTGCACCAGTTCTCGTTCGAGTCTAGCTCATAACGGTGTTTTCAGTTTTTACCCCTAAGTACATTTGTGCTAGAGCCACCTCTACCTTCTCGTATCCAGTCAAGGATGTATTGCTTGGAAAACTCAAAAAATATCTACAATACGAAAATTTTAGAAAGTTCTTCTATATTAATCCTCAAAGTCTATCATAGGGATATCTTCTCTAATTAGAGTTTATCTAAATCTAGTTTCCATGGTTTGTACTAAACTTAATCTTATATAAACTATCATTCCCTGACCACAAAATCCCAGAGTTGGTGCATTATTATGTATCATTGGCTTGATCACAGAATATCAAGTCTCGAAAGACCGATTAGTTTAGTAGACATGGAAGTACTAGATGCATTCATAAGGTTTAAATTACATCATAAAATGGAAAACTACAAAAACATTTTTTCCATGGACCACACTCATATCCCCTCTGACAATCCATATAGTTCAGTCATAAAGTACTTTTCATATCTTGGGAAAAATAAAACAAAGAAAGGGGTGGGTTTAGATGCTCAGTAAGGATAAAAATATAGCAGAAACTTTCATAAATAAGCATAAACATTTAAGGAAATGTATAAAACTAAAACAGAAGACTTTTCAACATAAAGATCATCATAATATAAAAAATATAAATCAAAATAATTTCATTGACTTACTCAAATGGATATTATACTAATCGAAAAATTACATTCAATACCAATAGCAACTTTCATAATGATGAAATGCATAATGTCAGACTTTCTTAACCACACAGTCAAGGCCTTGTACCAAGACTACAAATAAGATTTTGCCAACGCATTATTCCAAGACACTAGTTTTTCTCATGAGACCTATCGATGCATTAAGGAGCTACAGTGGGCTCCACCTATCATTTACTAAGTCTAAGGCATTCCTCATATGAAAAGGATTAAACATAACATAAACATTCGTAATAAAAAAGGAATTCAAAATGTCACAATTTTATCCAGAAACCATGAATGGTATACAAATATCACATCCACATTCAAATATATCACAAAACATTCAATACAATAAGGAAGTTTTGTATCATAATAAATCAACTTCAAATAAGCTTAAAATCCATCAATGGATGTTGACATAGATGAAATCAAAACTTTTTTAGAGAAATATCTCTTTCTAATTTGAAATCATTTAAATGTCATATAATTATAAAAGAAAACATTTATTTTGAAAATATTATTATAATCTTATAAGGGAATCTTCTACGTTGTTATAACGGTGGAAAATATCCTCACCCGCCGTATAAGTTAAAATACATATGTACCTTAAATTTGCCGAAAAGGTCAAAAAGTACCTTGTTTGGAAAATGACGAAATGATTCCTTTCAAAACATATAACGTCAAATAAGGTTTTAAATGAATTTAAACCATTTTCTTTTAAATAGTAAAAACGTTTTGAATTACATTTTTAAGAAGCATGGATGTTGTTGATAAAGAGGTCCCAGTAGATAATTTTGTATAAACAACCTCAGATAATGAAGAGATTGTGAAATTAACCCTTACATTGTAATTTTCTTTGGTCGAGGGTAGGTTAAACTCTTGTATAATGGTGAAATAATTGTTATTAAATTATACAAGAATCATATACATTAATATGATATCATATATGATCTTTTAACAATTCATTGTTAATAATATCTTTTTATTATCGTCATTTCAGGTGTTAACTGATTCATTTTACTTTATAATCTTTGTTACGCAAGTAATGATTGTTATGGAAAAGATGTATCCTATTCATATTCAGAATTATAGTATGTCTTTAACCATTATTTTTAGTCATCTAATGAAAATTATTCTTGAATGGATTAGGATGGGGAATGAATATTATTGCATTCATGGAGACGGTAATACATATGTACACATGAGTGAAAATATCATTATTTTGAGGTTAAAATAATATATAATTGGATGGTATATCATATATACAGAATCTTTATCATTTTATATTTATTATTTACATAAATTATACATAATTATTATAAACATCCAAATAATAATATATTGAATAACAATTACACCACGACATAGAGACGGTAAGTCATACGTTCACACATATGGTGACATGTCATTCAAAGGTCGGATAGAATAATGAATTTTTTTGTACCATATTTATAATAACATCATAGTATATAGAATATACTAGAGTTATTATTTTAGAATGGAAAAAACAAAGAAAGTGGATGTGGAATAAGAAAAGAACATGAAAGAGGTGATGAAATATTTACCTCTTCTTTGGGTTATTCTTTTTGATTAGATCAAAAGGGCTCATTAGGACGGATTTCTGACTAAAGGAGGGACTCTAAGATGAATGTAGGATAGTTGACAGGGTATTTGGTCAGGCGTTGGCTGAGCCAAATGTCTTTGATGTTGTGAATTAGAGAGAAGGGGGAGTACCCTTTTATAAGAGGGGTGAGGGGCACCTTAGGAGAGGCTAGAAATATTATTTTATAATAAAATAATTTTCATTTTCTAATGGCTCCAAAATAAACTACTTAAATTCCAAGGTGGATATTGGACGTAAACACTCAACCAATAGGTTTTAGACATGTTTTGGTCACTATATTAACCTTATCTATTAAATTTAACTCTTAGTTAAACAGTTTGGCATTTACCATGTCTCTTGGATTTTTATATTATATGGTTAATAAACATACTATATACTTCCAAGCGATCCCCAAGTGGTTCATTAATGATAAAAATATCAATACATAAGTCTTTTGGCCAAGCCTTATATTTTTAGGAATAGAATATCAATTAATAATATAATATTTGGTTTAAAAACTCTTTTATGTCAATTATGACACTATTTGGTATTTTGTTTTTTCTAAATTCATAAACGAATTATTACTTCGAAAAAAATTCATCTGACCAACCCTAATATGTCATATTAACTTATAAAATTAGTGAAATTCATAAAAATCCTAAAATTTACTTTATTTGGATACTTATAATTTCAATTATTTTAATCTTTCATTAATATAGTAATTTCTACAACATCGTTGTGTCAAAAATAAATTTAATTATATAATGTCTAAAAAATATAAGTAAAATACCATTATTTAGGAAATCATTTTATCATTATAATAAATATTTATAATCTAATTTATCTATTTTTAACCCTATCTTAAAAATGTTTTAGTTATTAAACTTTTATTTTAACTCTTCTTTGAATTAAATAATAATAAATGTCCTAATCCAATCCAAGTGGACCTAAAGGGGCATATTTTATTCCTAAGGTTGATTTTGGTCGAATTCCACTTATCCAATAGAATTAGGACATGTGTTAGGGTAATAATAATATCATTTTCACGCTTAATTTCCCTATTTACATTTAACTGTGGTAAATAAAAGCAAAAAGTTACTATTCGCCAAAAAATATTTTCATCTTAGGGAGATACCTTCAGGAAAACATGATCTCCTACCTGAAATTCTTGATCCTTCCTTCGGTTATCAGCATAGATATTCTACCTACATTGAGCTGCTTTGATGTGGTTTTGGATTACCGTCACCTTTTCCATCGTTCCCTCCACCAGTTCTGGGCCTATGAGTTTTCTTTCACCAACATCATCCCAACAGGCTGGTGTGTGACATATCTTTCCGTATAACGCTTCATATGGTGCCATATGATTACTTGAATGGAAGCTATTATTATAGGTAATTTCTACCAGATGTAAATATTGATCCCACATACCATGAATGTCATGAGATCTTGATCTCAACATGACTTCTAAGGATTGAATAGTCAGTTCTGATTGTCCATCAGTTTGGGGGTGATAGGCAGTGCTCAAACAAAGTTCAGTATCCCGGGATTTCTAAATACATTTCAAAAATCTTGATGTAAAACATGGATCACGATCAGAAATAGTCGATATGGGTACTCCATTAAGTTGGTCAAATAAATCATCAATGATAGGTTGGGGATACTTATTCTTTATTATTGTAGTATTGATCTCCATGTAGTCAATGCACTACCTCATAGATCCATTTTTTTCTTAACAAAATGTATAGGGGCTCCTTATAGATTAACACTAGGGAAAATAAATCCATATTTACTCAATTCCTATAGTTGTTTATTTAGTTCAATTAATTCCACAATGCCCATTCTATAAGTGGTCTTCGATATGGCCCTTGAACCAGGATTTAAATCAATTGAAAACTCAATTTCTTATTCTAGAGGATGTCTAGGTAAATCTTCTAGAAATACATCTACATATTTTTTTCACAATAGTTATATCCCTTATTTGAACATTCCTTTCCTTGCCCAGAGTTATTTCATTCTCTTCCACCCCAATAATTGAATCTATTTGAGCTATTGGGGGTGGATCAAGATAAGAATCAGGTGGTGAAAATTCTTCTCTAATGTTAAGGTGTTCTTTATCATCATCATGAAAAATTGTATCCTCCTTCTTCTTAAAATAAATTTTCACATAATGGTCCAAAATCCAATCCATACCGAGGATTATATCAAATTCAATCATGGGTAAGTTGATGAGATTAGCAGATAAAGAACATTAATACGCCCTAATGAGGGATGATTCACAAAAATTTGTTTCCATGATACTTTGCTTAGGAATATTGACTGAAAAATCCCTTATTAAATAAAATTTGAAATATATAATTTTCTTAGCAAATTGGGATGATTTTAAACAATGCGATGATCTAGAATCAAAATAAAGCAGTTTCAAAACTTGAGGAAACCATTAAATTACTTGACATTACGCCTTTCGAAGCTTCAACCTCAGCCATAATGACAGCATAATCTTGTCCTTGATCCCTTGTACTTTTCTGAGGTAAGTTCCCCTGATGCTTAGGACATTCATTCATATAATGCCCCCTTTCTCTACAATTGTTGCATTCAACATCAATAGGTTCTTTATTCCCCTTGCAATCACAAGCTTGGTGGCCTTTTTCACCACACCTGTAACAGACTCCCATTCCCTTCAGGAAAGTACCAGGGTGTTTCATCCCACATTTACTACAAGATATATATTCAACTTTTCCCTTCTTCCCCTTATTTCCATTTCCAAAGTGTTTAGCAGATCTATTCTTCTCTTTCTTTTCTTTAATGTCATAAGACAAAGAGAATTCATTTTCTGTCTTGATAGCACATGAGACAATATATTCGTATGATAAGAATGATTGTGAGACTAATGCTTGACATAGAAATGGATTTAACCCATAAAATAAATGACCAATCGTAATTTTTGGGTTATGTATATAATCTACAGAATGCCTCGCTAACCTTGTAAATTTATCTTCATACTTTTCAACAATATCATCCTCATTTTGCCTCCGACTTAGAAATTGTCTTTCCATGTCCATTTGATGGTCATGAAGAAAGTATTTTTCTTTGAAAATTTCTTAAAACTCCCTCCATTCCATATTTGATACTTCATCATCATCCTTTGTGTTTTGAATCAATGACCACCTTTGATCAACATCTCCATTGAGGCGGTAAACTGCCATGAAAACGTTTTCCCTTTTGTTACACCCCAGGATGTAGAATATTTTCTCTGTGGAATTTATCCATCGCTTAGATACTAGTGGATTTGAATCCCAATTGAATGTTGGTGGTTGTTTCCTCATGAAGCGATCTAACATTGATCCTCCACGCAGTGGATCAGGGTGATCCATACAGGTAAGGTTATTATTCATAACATGAGTGAGTTATCCCAGAATGGTGTTAAGCTGATCAGCACTAGTTACACCACCATCTCCACTATAATTATCTTGAGTAGGAGGTAAATCCCTACATGGAGTACATGCATTGATACAGTTTCCATTCCATCCACTAGGAACCATTTCCAAACAATGGCATAAACTAGATTAGTTTATAAATCGAAATACATAATTCCAAACTTGTAAAACACTTAACATAAATTGAATAGTTTATGGATATAATCCATAATCCTAATAAATGTTTTCTTGGAGGATGTATATACTCATAAACCCATCATAATGGTTTTTAAACAAAATGAGAATTATCCTAAGCATATACCTTGGGAGTTTCGTAACCAACAGTGCAGCAAGGCCCATTGTCGTGCACCAGTTCTCGTTCGAGTCTGGCTCATAGCGATGTTTTCAGGTTTTTCCCCTTGGTACATCTGTGCTAGAGCCGCCTCTACCTTCTCGTTTCTATTCAAGGATGTATTGCTTGGAAAACTCAAAAAATCTCTACAATACCAAAATTTTAGAAAGTTCTTATATACTAATCCTCAAACTCTATCTTAGGGCTATGTTCTCTAATTGGAGTTTATCTAAATATAGTTTCCAAGGTTTGTACTCAACTTACTCTTATATAAACTATAATTCCCCAACCAAAAAATCCCAGAGTTGGTGCATTATTATGTATCATTGGCTTGATCATATAATATCAAGTCTCGAAAGACCGATTAGTTTAGTAGACATGGAAGTACTAGATGCATTCATAAGGTTTAAATTACATCATAAAATGGAAAACTACAACAACATTTTTTCCATGGACCACACTCATATCCCCTCAGACAATCCCCATAGTTCAGTCATAAAATACTTCTTCATATCCTGGGAAAAATAAAACAAATAAAGGGGTGCGCTCAGATTCTCAGTAAGGATAAAAATATAGCAGAAGCTTTCATAAATAAGCATAAACATTTAAGGCAGTGTATAAAAATAAAACAGAATAATTTTCAACATAAAGATCATCATAATATAAAAAATATAAATCAAAATAATTTCATTGACTTACTAAAATGGATATTATACTAGTCGAAAAATGGCATTCAATACAAATAGCCACTTTCATAATAATGAAATGCATAATGCCAGACTTTCATAACCACACAGTCAAGGCCTTGTACCCAGACTACAAATAAGATTTTTTCAACGCATTATTCCAAGACACTAGTTTTTCTCATGAGACCTATCGATGCATTAAGGATTTAGTGGGCTCCACCTGTCATTTATTATGTCTAAGGAATTCCTCATATGAAAAGGTTTAAACATAACATAAACATTCGTAATAAAAATGGAATTCGAAATGTCACTACTTTATCTAGAAACCATGAATGGTATACAAATATCACATCCACATTCAAACATATCACAAAACATTCAATATAATAAGGAAGTTTTGTATCATAATAAATCAACTTCAAATAAGCTTAAAATCCATCAATGGAAGTTGACATAGATGAAATAAAAACCTTTTTAGAGAAATATCTCTTTCTAATTTGAAATCATTTAAATGTCATATAATTATAAAAGAAAACATTTATTTTGAAAATATTATTATAATCTTATAAGGCAAGCTTCTACGTTATTATAACGGTGGAAAGTATCCTCACCTGCCGTATAAGTTAAAAAAACATATGTACCTTAAATTTGTCGAAAAGGTCAAAAAGTACCTTGTTTGGAAAATGACGAAATGATTCCTTTCAAAACATATAACGTCAAATAAGGTTTTAAATGAATTTAAAACATTTTCTTGTAAATAGTAAAAACGTTTTGAATTACATTTTTAAGAAACATGGATGTGGTTGATAAAGAGGTCCCAGTAGATAATTATGTATAAACAACCTCAGATAATGAAGAGATTGTGAAATTAACCCTTACATTGTAATTTTCTTTGGTCGAGGGTAGGTTAAACTCTTGTATAATGGTGAAATAATTGTTATTAAATTATACAAGAATCATATACATTAATATGATATCATATATGATTTTTTAACATTTCATTGTTAATAATATCTTTGTATTATCGTCGTTTCAGGTGTTAACTGATTCATTTTACTTTATAATATTTGTTACGCAAGTAATGATTGTTATGGAAAAGATGTATCTTATTCATATACAGAATTATAATATGTCTTTAAAAATTATTTTTAATCATCTAATGAAAATTATTCTTGAATGGATTAGGATAGGGAATTAATATTATCGCGTTCATGGAGACGGTAATACATATGTACGCATGAGTGACAATATCATTATTTTGATATTAAAATAATATATAATTGGATGGTATATCATATATACAGAATCTTTATCATGTTATATTTATTATTTACATCAATTATACATAATTATTATAAACATCCAAATAATAATATATTGAATAACAATTACACCACGACGTGGAGACGATAAGTCATACGTACGCATGTATGGTGACATGTCATTCAAAGGATGGATAGAATAATGAATTTGGTTGTACCATATTTATAATAACATCATATTATATAGAAGATACTGGAGTTATTATTTTAGAATGGAAACAACAAAGAAAGTGGATGTGGAAGAAGAAAAGAACATGAAAGAGGTGATGAAATATTTACCACTTCATCGGGTTATTCCTTTTGATTAGATCAAAAGGGCTCATTAGGATGGCTTTCTGACTAAAGGAGGGCCTCTAAAATGAATGTAGGATAGTTGATAGGGTATTTGATCAGGGGTTGGCTGAGCCAAATGTCTTTGAAGTTGTGAATTAGAGAGAATGGAGAGTTCCCTTTTATAAGAGGGGTGAGGGGCACCTTAGGAGAAGCTAGAAATATTATTTTATAATAAAATAATTTTCAGTTTCTAATGGCTCCAAAATAAATTATTTAAAGTCCAAGGTGGGGATGGGACGTAAACACTCAACCAATAGTTTTTAGACATTTTTTGGTCACTATATTAACCTTATCTTTTAAATTTAACTCTTAGTTAAACAGTTTGGCATTTACCATGTCTCTTGGATTTTTATATTATATGGTTAATAAACAAACTATATACTTCCAAGTGATCCCCAAATGGTTCATTAATGATACAAATATACATACATAAGTATTTTGGCCAAACCTTATATTTTTAGGAATATAATATCAATTAATAAAATAATATTTGGTTTAAAAAACTCTTTTATGTCAATTTTGACACTATTTGGTATTTGGTTTTTTCTAAATTCATAACAGCATTATTACTTCGAACAAAATTTATCTAACCAACCATAATATGGAATATAAACCTAGAATATTAGTGGAATTTATAAAAAGTCCCAAATTACATTTATTCGGATATTAATAATATCAATTAATTTAATAATTCATTAATACGGTAATTTCTATATCATCATTGTGTCATAAATATATTTAATTATTTAATGTCTAAAAAATATAAATATAATACCATTATGTAGGAAATGATTTTATCTTTATAATAAATATTTATAGTGGAATTTATCTTATGTGTAACCTAATATTAAAAATATTTTATTTATTAAACATTGATTGTAATTCTTTTAAATTTTCTTTTAATTAAATAATAATAAATGTCCTAATCTAATCCAAGTGGACCTAAAGGATCATATTTTATTTCTAAGGTTGTTTTTTGTTGAATTGAACTTATCCAATATAATTAGGACACATGTTTGGGTAACAATAATATCATTTTTAACCTTAATAACAATATTTACTTTTAACTGTGGTATATAAAAGTAAAAAAGTTACTATTCCCAAAAAATTATTTTAATCTAATTGAACCACATTTTACATACTGATATAGACCGTGTCTCTCAGATTTTTGTAATTCAACTCACAGAAGCGGTAAAATTATGTTTCATATAAATTTGCAAATGCTCCTAGGAAGTGGGTACAAGACGATAAAAAGTTCAATAGAATTTTTAAATATATAAAATTATTATAAAATGACTCCAATTAATTACATTGAACTTATATAGGTATTATGTATCTATTTTTAAATAAAAAAATTTAATAAAATAAATAATTATTTAAATAAAAATTATTTTTTAAACTATAACTCAGTGTTTTTCAATATTAATCAAAAATTGAAAGTTTTCAAAAAAATACAAAAAATTCACCCTAAGCTAATTTTGATATTACGAATTCAAAAATGAAGCCCATTTTAAAAGATAAAATTTATAAAATTTCAAAATGTGGGTTTTACTATTCATAACTGGTAGTTTGATTGGTTGTGGTGTGTTTGAATCTCAATGTTGCGTACAATTCCAGGAATTTCATTTATCAATGGGAAGAGTACTATGGGAGCTTGGGGTGTTACAATGAGAGTAAAAAATGAGGGATAAAATAAATGACATCATCTTAGATAAATAGTTCTTTGATAGACTTTCTATTGAATAATGTTGTATTGTGTGGAGATATGTGAAACACAAGATACCATATTTCCGAATATATTATTTTATTAATTTATTTTAAATTTTATTTTAATATCCATCATGAAAACTTGAAATATTTTATAAAATTCACAGGTTTCATAGTTAGGGTGCACTTTTACACTTATTCTATAAATAAACCATGTGTGTCATATTTTCTTGTTATAGTAGATATGAATACATATTTCCATATTTACAGATGTATTGTGGTAAAAACAAGCATTTCATTTTCTATTTATATATCACTATTTAAATAATAATGATTAAAGAATCCTATCACATTTTTTCCCTATACATTTATGAATACTCAGATAGTTCATCACCACTAACTCCCAAAGGTTATCTTCATTAAAAAAATTCAGTATTTTTTATTTTTTAAAATAATATGAACTATCCATGTACATATTTACTTTTCGTATTCCCTAGTATTCTCTCAACAGTTTTTCTCCCCATCATATCCTATTATGGTCGTGTATACCCATCAATTCTTTTAGAATCATTTTCTATGATGGGGTTTTTTATGAATGGGCTTCCAAAAAAATGTAACAACTTACACTAATTTTTATTTTTAGAGTGATATTGATTTATTGTGGGATTAATGGTTAAAATAAAGTTATTTTATTTGAATCTATTTAATTACAAAAAATGAATTTTTTTTATTTTATGTTATGATTTCAATGATATAAAAGTGTATGCACTATATAATAGATATAATTGTGATTGTTTTATTAATGGTTTCCATGTTTGATAAATAATAGAGTGAATAGATTTTTTAAAAACTATTGAATATATTTTATTCAAAATAATTTATTTATAGTTCCTCTAATAATTCCAATGATTATTTATCTATTAAAAATTGATATTAGTTTAAATGAATGATATGTTTTTCTTTATAATGAATAACTGAAATAATTCTGTGATGGATTTTAACTAATAATTTGGTGATTGGATTGTTTGAAGTAATTATTACATAGATAATCCCATTGATGTTATCATTATTTTTATTAGGAATTATAAATATATAACATTTTCATGTTAATGTATGATAGGTAATTCAAATATAATTGACATATAAAAGATTTGGAATTTTGAAAAAATTATTAATTACTGTAAAACATCTTGTGAATACATTAGTGACTAAATAGGGAATGTATTGACATGTATACCAACTAGGTGATATCATGTGGTGACTATTTTAACAAAATATTAAATTATAACATGTCTATGAGAGAATATTTTTCTATCATACTCTCTCTTGTACCAATTGGATCTCTTAACTACCTTATATTATGAACTAACTCGTGAATGCACCATTAGTTTTGGATTATACCATAGATAATGGCTTGTGTAGAGATGGTTTTGTAGATTAAAAATAATGATCCAAAATTTCACCCAATATTAGCCATAGGTGTTCATCCACAATATATTGAGTTAAGAAAACATTTATAATGATTCCCATACATTTTTAGTGTTTTTCAATTATGTATATGTATAAATTGAAATACACACTTCTAGTTCTTCAATAATTTAAAAACATAAAAACAATATTATATTTAAATATATCATAAATTAGTTTATTTTATTATATAAATAAATAGATAATTTTGTTTAACTATACTAGCTATTTTATTTATCGACCTATTTAAACATTTCATGTGTTTGTGTTCATGGTCTTATTTGGCACTTAAAATGGAAAACCCCTATATGATGTTGATTATTATTGATATATTTTCATTACAGATTAGAGGATGTGAAATGTAGAATATATCTTAATTTAAAATGGATATGTGTAGTATATTTTTACTATTATTTTAATGATCAAGAGGTTTATTGTGGTTATTTTGAGTACTTGGATATATCAACTACAAATCACTTTTATTCTAAAATTTTATGATATATATTTTCCATAATTTTTATTTGATATTTTTTATTATTCATTTACTTTAAACATTATTTATATCATGTAGATGGATTCCCATTTTATGTGAAGACCATGTCAGGGTTTAAATTGAAACTACTTTTTTTAGAGAAATCATTCGTAATTAGGAATGTATGTTTCTAATAACTTGTTTTTAGTCTATAGACACTAAGAAAATTCTTTTTTATTTTTAATGGAAGTGTTTTAGTGCTGGGATACTAACCCATGTTAGTTTTTAAAAGCATGTAAACTCTGTAGCCAAAAAAAATATACACAATTTCCATTCCAATATAAAATTGGAAGAGATTATCTTTTTTATCAAATCATTAATAATTACCACAATAAAAAATGGTTTACTAAATGAGAAAAATAGATAATGATAAATCATTGAAGTCAATTACTGGTTACATACTCTAGGTGATAATAACAAAAATCTAGTTCTGTGTGAAGAGATTATGAGAGATATTTTTCCTATATGTTAGTTACAAGGTTACTAGATTCTAAAAATGAATGGTTATTAGTACAAAAATAGTTAGTCTACTATACATAAATCAATTTTATTATTCATCATTGATCTCTATTGTGGTTTCCTTTTAATAAATTTATCATCATGGCTTCCATATACATAAAATATTTATAACAATGATGAAATGAATCTTGATTTAAATAAGAAAACATGGGCCACAAAGTGTATCTGGTATTTTTAAATCATGTCCATAAGAATTTTGAAATATATCTATGGACCACTTAAAAAAATGATAAATCCAATAACGCATCCCTTATTGGATATACAATATATAATCACCATTAGATGCTATTATATGAGATAACTAATGTCTCCCAAACAAATAAATGCCTCACCACATGTACAGTGATGTATTTAAAATAATCCATATATAATAGAATTTTCAATCTGGACCATATCCAACTCAGACTTCATCATTAAAATTGAGGAAATAATTTCTATCCTATTAATTTTTATGAATCATTCATAATATATATAATAAAAATTTGATTAATGGTTCATATTATATTTAGAAAATCAGATTTTGGATCCTAAAACATAGAACCTTTAAGTAATTCCAGATGAGATTGTACAGTGAAGTCATAATTTAGTACAATATTCCAACATATATAAGTTCTATGATGTGGTTCACTCCTCATAATGAAAATAATTTAAAAGATATTAAATTAATATTTTTGACAAATATCCATAATACATTACAATTTCCATCGACGTAGTTCTTATAATTTATCCATCATGTTTTGTAAAAAAATGGTTCATTTACATGAATAGTTAAGATGTCTTAAAATAATAGTTTATCATTACCATCATAAATATTAATTTTCTTATTCCTTCCCACATTCTAAGAGAATATATCTTCATTCTAATACACCGTCCCATTTTTTATTTTAATTTCATTTCATAAATTATATATCAATCAGAAGAAAATATATATTCCCCTTATTTCAACACAATTCCACTAATGTATGAAGATAATATTATCAAATCTGAACATAAAATTAATATTAATTTGTTACAGTAATATATAATATTATAACAATAAACTAAATTGGCCTTTCTTTCATAATAATTATATATATATATATTTATTTAATGTGACAACAATAAGAGGATAAAAACTATAGGTATGTTTAAGGACCATATTATTGCTCTTTTCTCCCTCGTGATCAGATGTGATAATTATATTAATGTTTTTAACTATAAAAGAATTCAAAAAATATAAATTTTATATAAATTTTTATAAATATCTATTGAAATAATATGATTTATTTTTAAACTGTAATGTAATTCTATATGTAGGTTTGAAAAAATATAATTTCATTTTGTTTTCATTTAACACATGGACTCATTTGGTATTAATAGTCATAGGTCAAATTTATTTGTATATATATATATATATATTATAATTTTGTTAATGTGGATATTGGGAATATATATATTACAATATATGATGGATTAGTTGTATTAGATAGTAAAATATTGTGAACATGAAATGTGAACAATATACTATATCTATTAATAGGGGGAGTATAAATTTATGCAATGATATTGTTAAATTGATATACTATATGAGAATATATAGAATAATGTAGTAATATAATATAATATATGGATCATTTACATGAACATGTGATTTATATGTTATCGTTATATTTTTCCTTCTACTATGCCCTAGTAAAAAATGAATAATTATAGCTTTAGGTAAAATATCAGTTGGAGAAGTTGAAGCCCATGGGGATCAAAAAGAGAACCATGTTAGTTGAATTACTATTTGAGAGTTCCACTATTTCTCATTTTACCAATCGGCCATACAAAATGCCCCAGATGGGTTAGGCTGGTAATATTTATCACATTATTATTATTTATTTATTAATGTTATTACTAATACTTTTTTAATGAATTTTTTCAAGATTCATTATATATATATATATATTATTTAAATAAATTTTTTCTTTGTTCTAAAATATAATTTTAAAATTAAAAGTTAAATTTCTAATAATTGGCCATTGAATTTTAATAAATAAATTTAATGTTTAAAATGAGGAAGTAAATATATGTAATATTGTGATGTAAAATGATTAATAAAAAATAATATTCAATGTAAAAACATAAATTTCATCAGTAAAGGATAAATAGAGGTACACATTTATAATAATAAATAATGAAATATAATATCCTTAAAAAATATCATGTAAATTAACTGATGGAAGAATTTAGGAAATATATTAATTAACTATAAATTAATCCTCATATTACTTTAAAAAGGGAAATGTACTAGTGAAGGACCACTCATTGAAATGTAAAAAAGGTGTCTTTACACACTTGTAGATAGAGAAATTTAATTTCTTCTTTTTTACATTAATATTCGCAAATCCCCCCACCCCCACGAAATACACTATAATTATATCAATACCTCCACCCCCAGTTTAAAAACAAAGGTATATAATTATATTAATTTTATTAAGGGAATATTTTATTCTTGATCATAAGTATAGACTTCTTCCTAATATAATCGCATTATCTTAATTAAACCCCACTTATTGAGACACATTAAAATATTAAATAAATAATAATTTGAAATTATATATTTATTTAACATTATTACACCAATAGGGTTATATGATATAATAATCATCATTTCATTCTTGCATATTTTTGTTTGGATAATTTCAACAACATATATGAATAAATTTAGTATATTAACTTTATTAATGTTATCAAGGATAATCCACATATGAAAACTAAAAATTTATAGTGTAAGAACCCAGTTTTTCTTTGAAAGACTGGAATATTCATGATGTTATTCCAAAGCAGCGCCTTCAGACGGCATTCGATTCCGAGCTCTGGTGTTGTTGGAATTAAATTTTCAGTGCGTTCACACTGGCCACGCCAAATAAACAAGATAACTCTAAAATAGTAGCTCAGACGGGAAAACCAAGCGCGTCTTCGAGTTCGAAGCATGTCGTTTACCCTAGGAGGGGTGTAATTTTCGTGGGTGCATGCCTTCTGTGAAAAACATCATCAGGGGGATTTTCGTAATTTAGTAGCCCCGAGAGTTGAATTTATAACTTTCAAATGGAATCTTGGGATAAAATTCTGAGACCTATTTTGTGCTCGAGAGGTGTTATTTACCATAGTGGCAGGTTAATCTCAACCCCTTTGGGAGTTTCGGACGTGGGTCTTTTCATGGGCGATTAAAATTTAAATAAGAATTTATAAAACAATATTTATTTAAACCTAAACTCACCCCTCCCCTTACCTTGTCATTTCTCTTGTCGAAGAATCCCCAAAAAGTGCTCCTATCTCTTCATAAATCTCTCCTCCCCTCCTCTCTAAGGTGGTCGCAGATCCAGCGAAGGCGGATCACTTGCAAAGCCTCAGGCTACGCCCAATAAGGTAGGATCGTGCGTTTTTCTTTTTAAAGTTCCCCACCTAATTTTATCTTGATTCATAGCATTGAACTGCCATGAAAATTTTGAGAAAATCCCATGAATTCATAGTATATGTTCTGAGATTTCTGACGCATCTTTCAGATTTGAATTTCGAGTCCCGAGGTGTCCGCAGCTGTCCGACGAAGATCTAGGTGTGTTTAGGTGTTTTTCGGAGGCTTTAGCAGGTTCTGGCGGCGGTCCGGCCATCCCAGGCAGCAGCACGGTGACTGTTGATAGTGGCTCGGAGCCGGCAGGCGGTCGGGCAAGCAAGCGCGGGATGTGGCCATGGGAAACGGTGGTCGAGCGGAGGTGGTCAGGGCATCAACGGGTCCGCGGGCCAGTCGACGCGTGAGCAGAGGACCGGGGTCAGCGAGTCTGGCTGGCGGACCGTGACCCAAAATGGGAAAACTCCATGGAAAGAGATTCAGACTGGCTCAATCCGATTCAGGCGAGGTGTGCCAGACCGCGCGGTGACCTGCGGGCCGGTTCAGGCAGGGTGGGCCGACCGAACTGACCCGTCCCACCTCGTTTCGTCCGTTGAAAATTAAAATACCCCTAAAGTTCAAACCAGGTGTCAGATTCGCATGCCATCTATAGCGACGTGTTCCATGGATCGAGACGAATATTTTTATATGGTCTAAGGGATTTTTAAATACCTAGATGAGGGGCTCGGTGATGTGACACTCTTGTTAAAGTGGATTAGTGTTTTTCTAAGAATCTTGTTTTGGATGGTGCGGGCATATCTGTGGTCCTATTTGAGCATTGTCAGTGGTGTTGAGACCCTGGCATCATGGCGGGTTTTCCACGGTGGTTTCAGGCAATGAAACAGGAGTTGAGGCATGGGCCCCATGCCCCATCTTTTAAGCCGTGAGTATCATTTTGTAACTTTTTCATTGGACATCCGTTTGGGGCGTGCGAGTAGTCGATTCTGAGTGTTTTTTCAAGGGAATTGCAATGGCTCAATCCACCCACTCAAATTCATCATGGTGGTGTGATCCCCACAAGGGTCATTTTGGGTGTTGATGGTAAATTCCATCTTCTTCACCGGGTGCCCGTTTCGGACGAGTGATTAGTCAATCTTGTGTACTTTTTCGAGATGATTGCAACAGTGTGATCCACTTGTAGCGCGTCGAGAATGGGATATGGGTCCCACATAGCACCACTCGTGTGCGGAATAACGAAATGCATCAATTTCTCTGGAAATCCGTTCCAGTCAAGTGTGATGTACTTTTGACGTGTTTTTATGAGGGGATCACAATGGTGTGATGCGCTTGATCGTTTTCAGAACCGAGACTCGGGATCATAGGACGTTGTTCGGGCGTAAAGCGGTGTTGGCGACATTTCCATCAGATATCCATATGAGGAGAGTTAATAGTCTAACTCACATGTTTTTCCGTGAGGATTACAACGGTTTCATCCATTTCGATGTGAGGAGCCTCATTCGAGATTTGATTAAATGTTGAAGCATGAAAGATGTACCAGTGGTGTTTCTTCCTACGGTGTTTGTAGGGAACCCTTGGTGTGTAATTTTTTTCACTCCTGTGTGATTGAAGTAGATGTTTAATGAGATGTGGTGGGTTGTGCTAGGTCCGTGGAAGAAGCAGGTTGGAAAAATTCCATTTTCGTCCTCCGCATTGATGTTGGGTGTCGTGTGCACGATAGCCTTTGGGATAGAAATGTGGTATAATCTGAGAGTATATGCTAAATGCTTGGAGATACATGTTGTATTTTGTACCTGATAATGTTTTTTCACATGGTTCGGAGATGAGTTAGGGGCACACATCGTGTGGGCCCCATGTGCACGTCTTGTTCTATAATACGTACCTTTGACCTCTCGCTATGTATAGGGTCCTTCCGTTTGCGACGTTTAGACCAACAGGGTTGAGTGAGTCCCCTGGTCCTGTTTCTCAATGGTTTGACTAGCAGAGTTGTTTGGGTTTTCCTGTTTCTTCAGTTGAGAGGGGTTTCAGTCTCACGTCCCTTTGTGTACCCTGGTAGGGTTCTTGTGGAACCAGTGTGATCAATACATTACGCGGGCACCGATACTCTACCTAGGAGGTTGTTTCCAGTAGGGTATGGAGCCCCATTGAGCCTGGGCGTAGATTCCCTAGTTGAGTATCGAGATCATATCCTCCTTCTCTGATCTACCGTGACCTATTTCCCTAGGCATAACTCCAGGTATCGTTGTGACCCACACTACACCGGCGATGAACCTCTAATAGGTGAATTGTTCTAGAGATTGGTGGTTGCGCGATACCCACTCCGTGTTCTATTGGCAAGTGTTATACCATCTAGTAGGGATGGCCAGTGATGTTCCGGTTTACCCTCCAGTAGGGCTGGGAAATGGGTTTATCATTAAATTCATAGGGTTTACCCTCGAGTAAGGACTGGGTAGTGGGTTACCCGATGACCTCTTAGGGTTTACCCTCCAGGTTACCCGATGACCTCTTATGGTTTACCCACCAGTAGAGACTGGTCAGTGGGTTACCTGACAACCTCTTAGGGTTTACCCTCCAACGGGGCTGGTCAGTTGGTTACCCGACATCTTCTTTCAGAATCAGTCATTTCTACTAGGCTAGTCTGTGGCTTTTCTCCATGACTTCCAGAGTGGGACCCCTGTTTGTATGGGTCTATGATTTTACAGCTTTTACTTTGAGAAGACCTCTCAACTGTGTGATAGTGAAGAGGTGTGGAATGACTTTCCCCGAAACTATCAAGTATGAGGGGTACTTTACCCACCAAGATGTGTCCCTGTGATGCGACCTAAAATTTTGCAGGCGAGTCAATGCTGTCAAAAAAAGGATAGTGTCAGGGTGCGGTGATTTGAGGCCCTTGATTACAGTTCGGGGTAGACGTGCAGGATGTTGGGCATCGATGGTGTTTACTTCTGGGACTGTTGGCTACTCTCTTTCTTGGGCTGAGCTACGTGATGGAGATCCCCTTAAGATCTTGTTCGGGTTTCTTGATTGAGCATACGGATATGTATATACCTAGTTCTATTACCCACTCCTTGGGTTTGGTTACTCTTTTTTCATGAGAGGCGAAGACACGCAGGGTATGCCACGTGCTTTCCGTGTCTAGCTTCTCATGGTTGGATGAGTCTACTCTCCTACTATAGGTAGCGAAGACTCGACAAGAAGTTTCATCTTCACACCATTTCTAGCTCATTGTGTTTGGACGAGTCTACTTCCTTTCTCTTATTAGGAAGATCTGTTACTATTCTATACTCTTCACTACTCTCTATGTCATTCTCCTTTACTATTGCATATTTGATCTACAGCTCAACTCTTCAGTAAATCCTTTGTTGCTCCCTTGATCCTTCAGGGTATCCTACATAGTATTTTTATACTCACCCCTACTTAGGCGTTGCACACACATGGTGTTCCCTTGTAGACGATGAACATGTCGATCAGGATGTCAGAAGAGCTTAGGAGTTAGGGAGCTTGGACCGCGTATGGTGTTCGTAGTTGGGTTCCAGGTGAGGGACCCTACCAGCTTTTGTACTTTTGTTTACCTATTTCTGGGTTGTGGCACTTCTCTTGTTGGGCACGTGTTTTTCCCTTTTTCTTTTCAGTTTACCTTCAGCATTTACTTTGTACTGTTTAGAGGTCGATGCACTTTTTTGGTTGTTTGTAGCAGTTAGTACATTACTTTTCCTTTTACTCTGCACTTCTGCATTGAGTGAGAAGCATGTGTGTTTACAGGTACTCAGGAAAAGGCCTCCCTAAGATGTTTATCCTTCGGCGCTTATCCCCAGCCCCTGGCCTATGGAGGCATGCTTGGGGTAGCTGCGGCTCGAGCCCGGGTAGGGTTGGGTCGTGACAACATGGTATCAAAGGTGGTTCGTTCCTTGGGATGTTTTTCAGATGTCTCTAAAAAAATAAATTGGTTGGGATCTAGGGAAACAGTGTCTACGTGTCTCAAGAGCGTCTCTCAGGCCTGGGAGTCCAGTGACGGTGCGGCGACCGATGTATCCATTCACCATGACCCTGATAACCCTCTTGTTAACTCGGCATGCTGAGACACTCGTTGTAGGGAAATTGGTTTTTTCATCACATCGGATCGAGTCTTGACTGTCCTTCTTGAGTCATCTCCCCATTGTAGTAAATGTTATATACATATATGCTCATCTGAACGTGGTACTCCTTGATAATATTCAGGATGTTTCCTTGAAGACAACCAGCCAGGATACCAGCATTGGTTCGTGACGACGATCTTGTGAGCAATGAGGCCTCAGTCCAGGACCCATCATGTGATCCCCTTTCTTCGGGTTAGCCAGTAGAAGCACCCCCACCTGGTGAGCAGCAAACAGCTCCAGCAGAGCAGGCTGAGCTTGAGCGCAGGTTGAGTGCGCTTCGTGAGATCCTGCATCAGAGATGGTTGAGGTTCAGTGGTGAGCCAGACCCTCAGGCTGCAGAGGTTTGGCTCGAGACAATGGTTTACCACATCCGTCTTGTGCAGACACCGGAAGATCAGATGGTGGCTTTGGCATCTAGCCTTTTCCATGGAGTAGTTGGGCTTTGGTGGAGTCTGGTGACTCAGTTACTCGATGAGTCGTCAGTTTCGTGGGGTGACTTTTAGCTGCTGTTTTGTGAGCAGTTTTACCCATCCTTCTTATGCTCTATTCGGATCCAGGAACCCCTGCAGTTCCAACAGGGAGGGATGATGGTGACTAAGTACGCGTCTAGGTTCACGGACCATGCATGTTTTTACATAGACTTGGTCCATGACGGAAACTTCCAAGTGAGGATGTTCGAGCAGGGTATCTGTAGAGAGATTTGTGCTATCATAGTACCTTTGGACATTTCCACATATGTTGAGGTGCTAGAGCTGGCACTGGTGACAGATAGCTTCCAGTCACGTTCTACAGTTGATGGTCGTAGTAGGCACGATGGAGTCAAGACGTCTTCTGCAGCTAGCAGGCATCAGTAGACAAAACCTCGGAGTAGGCGGCCATCCACCTGCCAGTTTCAGAGACGTGGTCGTGCACCACTATAGCAGCAAAGAACATGGGCTCAACTAAGGAGACCCTTCCTTATGCAGACCTAGGGGCAGGGTAATACACCATAGTGGTGCCGGAGGGCACCAGGGTAGCCTGGAGAGCGTCGGTGCTATGCTTGCGATGGGTGAGGTCACTTCACATGGGACTGGCTGACCAGGTATGCTGGGAACTTTGGGTAGGCAGCAGGCGTACCACCACAGCAGAGGCAGCGCTGTGATCAGAGTAGTGACCAAAGAGGTGGTGCTATTAGAGGAGTGAGGGGAGCTAGAAGTGGGGGATGACATTACGAGGTCTTCCCATCACCACAAGGTGGTCTATATTAGGCTCTGAGAGCTGACATTTGGGACCATGGACAGCTGTGAGCTTTGGATGTCTACGATCCTGTAGAGCATGAAGTGACAAGAGGTATGCTTTATGGCACTTCTACTTTTTTTAGTAGAATTGTTAGACTTTGTGTGTGAAATGATTATCTCCCTGCTCCTTTCTTGACTTGTTACCAGGGTGACGCGGGGCGTTGGTGTAACCCTGTGTTAGTGGAATAGAAGGTGTGGAACCTTTCTCTTTAGTTGATGGTGGATACTCCTTTTCCTTTCAAGCATGTAAGAGAGTCTTGGTCGTGGGACATTGACTGTAAAATATTGTGTGACCAGATATCCTTGGATGTTTCACAATATGGATATTCTGATGGAGGGAATCTCTAGGCATTGTTCCTGGTCCAACCAGTGATTCCAGTCAATGCGTGCGATGTAGAGGTGCGACTGGGGAGGTAAGATACCCCCGAGATCCTTCGGGTCGTTTGAGACCGTGTGATGGGATGGCGAGGTCCCCACAACCTTTCCCTAAACCCAAAGACTGGTTTGGGTGTATAATGTCTCCCACATGAATCACCTGAGAATATGTGTGTGTGCACCTATGCACGTCATCGGTGAGGGCATACCCCACGTGAACGGACCAAATCCTTTGGTCCTTGCACAGTGACACAGAACAGTGCAATAGTTCTTCTTGGTATGGGAGAGCCAGGTGTGGGCTTAATACCCTGAGTTGTTCCCCTAGTTTTTCTTTTCAGAGACAAAAATAGCGAAGGAGGGAATGGTGTAAGAACTCGGTTTTTTCTTTAAATTACTAGAATATTCTTGATGTTATTCTGGATCAGCGTCTTCAGACAGCGTGCGATTCTGAGCCCCAGTGTGGACAAAATTAAATTTTCAGTGCGTTCACACTGGGCATGCAAAATAAATGGGATAACTCCTAAATGGTAGCTCAGATGGGAAAACTAAGGGAATATTTGAGTCTGGGGCGTGCTGTTTACCCTAGGAGGGGTGAAATTTTCACGGGCGCAGGCCTTATGTGAAAAACGTCACCAGGGGTGTTTTCGAAATTTAGCAGCCCCGGTCGTTGAATTTATAAAATTCCAAAGAATGCTCATGAAAATATTCCAACATTTCTATTGTGATCGGGAGGTGGTATTTACCCTAGTGGAAGGTTAATATCATCCTTGTCCGGAGTTTCGTACGTGGGTCTTTTCGTAGGTGACTAAAAGTTAAATATGAATTTATAAAAAAAAAATCTTTATTTAAACCTAAACTCACCCATCCCCTTCCCTTGTTCTTTCTCTGTAGGAATAAGCCACAACAAGAACCCCCATCCCTTCATCAAGCTATAATCCCATCCTCTGCAAGGCAGTTTCAGATCCAGCGAAGGTGGATTGCTTGCGAAGCCTCAGGCTATGCCCAACAAGGTAGGATCGTGCGTTTTTCTTTTTAAAGTTCCGCACCTACTTTGATATTGATTCATAGAATCGAAATGTTGTCGAATTTTAGAGAAAATCCCATGACTGTGTAGTATATGTTCTATGCTTTATGATGCATATTTCGGATTTGAATTTCGAGCAACGAGGTGTCTGCAGCTGTCCGACGAAGATCCGGGTGTTTTAAGGTGTTTTCTGGCGGCTTCAGCAGGTTCCGGCGGTGGTCTAGCCAACCCAGGTGGCGGTGCGGCGGATGCGGATGGTGGTTCGATGCGGTCCTGTAACAGTGTCAGCACGGCACGTGTCCAGGTGAGCGAGTGCGGGAGGCGGCCGCGGGCGACGACGGTCGAGCGGAGGCAGTCCGGGCGTCAGCGGGTTAGCGGGGCGGTCGGCGTGCGAGCGGAGGACCGGGGTTAGCGACCCCGGCTGGCGGACCGCAACCCGCAAAGGATAGGTCACCATGAAAAGCATGGGGGACCATCTCAAGCTGGTATAGGCAAGGTGGGCCAGCCCACGCGGTGAACCACGGGCCGGTTCAGGCAGGGTGGGTCGGCCGAACCGGCTCGGCCCACCTCGTTTCGTCCGTTGAAAAATAAAATGACCCTAAAGTTCAAACCAGGTGTCGGATTCACGTGTCGTCTATAGAGACACGTTCCTTGGATCGAGAAGAAAATTTTGAGATGGTCTTTGAGATTTTTAATTCCCGAGACAAGGGGCTCGGTGACGTGACATGCTCGTTAAAGTGGATTAGTGTTTTCTGAGAATCTTGTTTTGGATGGCGCGGGCACATCCGATGTCCGATTTGAGCACCGTCAGTGGTGTTGTGACCCTGGCGTCAAGACGGGTTTTACAAGGTGGTTTCAGGTATTGAAAATGGAGTTGATTCATGGGCCCCATGGCCCGTATTTTAAGTTATGAGCAGCATTTTGTAACTTTTTTCCCGAACGTCCGTTCGGGGCATGCGAGCAGTCGATTCTGAGTGTTTTTACAAGGGCATTGCAATGGAGCAATACGCCCGCTCTAATTAAGCATGGTGGTGCAGGCCCCATGAGGGTTGTTTTGGGTGTTGAATGTAAATTCCATCTTCTTCACCGAGTGCCCGTTTCGGACATGTGATTAGTCAATCATGTGTACTTTTTTGAGAGGATCGCAACGGTGTAATCTGCTCATAGCACTTCGGGACCGGGATGCGGGTCCCACGTCGCACCAATCTCGTGCGGAATGAAAAAATGCATATTTTTCTCTGGATATTTGTTCCACTCAAGTGAGCAGTTCTTTTGACTTGTTTTTCCGAGGGGACCACAATGGTGCGATGTGCTTGACTCTTTTCAAGATCGAGACTCGGGATCACGGGACGTTGTTCGGGCGTAAAGCAGTGTTGGCGACTTTTTCGTCGGATATCCGTATAAGGTGAGTAAATAGTCTAACTCGCATGTTTTTTCATGTGGATTACAATGGTGTGATATGTTTGGATGTGAGGAGCCTCATTCGAGATTTAATTAAATGTGGGAGCATGAACAATGTACCGGTGGTGGTTCATCCTGCAGTGTTTGTAGGGAACCCTTGGCATGTAATCGTGTTCACTCTCATGTGCTTGAAGTAGATGTTTAAAGAGATTTGGTTGGTCACGCTAGGGTTGTGGAGATAGTAGGTTGGAGAAATTTCATTTTCTCCCTTCGCGTTGACGTTGGGTGTTGTGTGCATGTTAGCATTTGGACTGGAAATGTGGTATACTCTGGGAGTATACAGGAATGCTTGGAGGTACTTGTTGTAGTTTGTACCGGAGAACGTTTGTACACTTGGTTCGGAGTTGAGTTAGGCCCACACATCGTTTAGGCCCAATGTGCACGTCGTGTTATACATTACGCACCTTTGACCTCTCGCGGCATAGAGGGTCCTTCCATTAGCAATGTTTAGACCAGCAGGGTTGAGTGGGTCCCCCTAGTCTTGTTTCTCTATGGTTTGACTAGCAGAGTTGTTTGGGTTTTTTTGTTTCTTCAGCTGAGAGGGGTTTCGGTATCACATCCCTTTGTGTACCCTGGTAGGGTTCTTTTGGAACCTGTGTGACAAATACATTACGCTGGAACCAATCCTCTACCCAGGAGGTTGTTCCCAATAGGTTATGGATCCCCAGTGAGCCTTGGCGCAGATTCCCTACCCGAGTATCGAGATAATATCCTCCTTCCGTGATCTAAAGGGACGGGTTTCCCTAGGCAGAACTCCCGGTATTGGCATGACCCACACTACACGGGCACTGAACCACTTCTAGGTGAATTGTTCTAGAGTTGGGTGGCTACACGATACCCACTTTGTGTTGTGTTGGCCAATGTTGTACCATCCAGTAGGGATGGCCAAAGCAGTTCCAGGTTTACCCTCCAGCGGGGCTAGGCAGTGGGTTTCTCATTGACTCTTTAGGGTTTACCCACCAACAGAGACTGGGCAGTGGGTTACCCGACGACCTCTTAGGGTAAACCCGCCAGCAGAGACTGCGCAGTGGGTTACCCGACGACCTCTTAGGGTTTACCCTCCAGCAGAGACTGGGCAGTGGGTTACCCGAGGACCTCTTAGGGTTTACCCTCCAGTAGAGACTAGACAGTGGGTTTCCCGACGACCTCTTAGGGTTTACCCTCCAACGGGGCTGGGCTGTGGGTTACCCGACGACTTCTTTAAGACTAAGTCCTTTCTACAAAGCTAGTATGTTGCTTTTCTCCGTGACTACCAGAGCGAGACCCTTGGTTGTACGGGTCAGTGATGTGACAGCTTTTACATTGAGAAGACCTCTCGACTGTGTGACAATGGAGAGTTGTGGTTTCACTTTTCCCAGAACTCTCAAGTACGAGGGGCACTTTCTCCACCATGAAGTGTCCTTGTGACGCGACCTAAAACCATGCGGGTGAGTCAGATCCACCCAAAGCGGATAGTTTTAGGGTGCGGTTATTTGAGCCCCTTATCATGCAGTTCAGGGAAGACGTGAAGGATGTTGGGAATCGATGGTGTTAACTTCTGGGACTGTTGGCTACTCACATTTTTGGGCTGAGCTACAGGATGGAGATCCCCTTATGATTCTGTTCGGGTTTCTTGATTGAGCATATGGATATGTATATACCTTGTTCCAGTACCCACTCCTTGTGTTTGGTTACTCTCCTTCCAAGAGAGGCGAAGATGCGTGGGGTATGCCATCTGCTTTCCTTGTCTAGCATCTCGTGGTTGGATGAGTCTACTCTCCTACTATAGGTAGCGAAGACTCGACGAGATGTTTTATCTTCTAATCATTTCTATCTCCTTGTGTTTGGACGAATCCACTTCCTTTCTCTTGTTGGGTTGAGTTGTTACTCTACTGTACTCTTTACTGAACTCTCTGTCATTCTCCTTTACTATTCCCTGTTCGATCTGCTGCTCACCTTTTCAGTACCTCCTTTGTTTCTCCCTCGAGCCTTCAGGGTATCCTACTGAATATTTTATACTCACCCTTTCTTGGGATTTTCCCGCACTTGGTGTGCCCTCGCAGACGGCGGACAGGTCGATCATGACATCAGAGGAGCTTAGGAGTTCGAGAGCTTGGACCACGTACAGTGTTCGTAGTCATGTTCCAAGTGAGGTACCCTCCTAGTTGTTGTACTTTTGTTTACCTGTTGCCGGGTTGTGGCACTTTTCTGGTTGGGCACGTGTTTGTCCCTTTTTCTTTTCAGTTTACCTTCATCATTTACTTTGTACTGTTTAGAGGTCGATGCACTTTTTTGTTTGTTTATAGTAGTTAGTACGTTACTTTTTCTTTTACTCTGCACTTGTACATTATGTGGGTTGCGTGTGTGTGTATGGGTACTCAGGCAAAGGCCTCCTCGAGTTGTTTAGCCTTCAGTGCTTTTCGCCAGCCCCTGGCCTATGGAGGTGGGCTTGGGGTAGTTGCGGATTGAGCTGAGATAGGGTCGGGTCGTGACATATAGTATATAATGAAATACTATAAATATTATGGTTCTATAATTCTTACAAACAAATGAATAGCCATTATAATTTTACTCTTTATATCCATTAGATGTGTATTATTAAATTTAATATTATCTGTTTGGGATAAATATTTCCAGTAATATACTGACATTTAATGGCCTCAATGTTGAAATATATACATTCTACTTTCTTAGTAATAATTATATCAACTACATTGAATTTTATAGTAATTTTATTTCATTGGCTAAGAAATTGATATATTAAATATAATAAACATTATAAATAAACTCAATTTTTGATATAATGTTAAATTTTATTCTATGAAACAAGAACATGTATATTATTTTCATTCTAATATATAAAAATTATAACTAAATATCATTCTTATCTTTTCCTGAATTCCAAACCATCATTTTTATGATATACATTCATTATATTTATTCTTTAAAATTATATTTGTTTTAATTTGAAATATATATAATTAAAACATCTCAATTTTTTTTTAATAAATTCATTTCACTTTAATGATATTGATTATTTTTTTTAATACATTATATGACAAAAAAGGTTTTATGGAATTTTATTTTAGCCATCCAAACTCTTCGAGATTCACTAAAGTTAATTTTACTCGGTTTTTTACTACTTTTCGTTTTACATTACCATATTCATTCTCGATATCTATTTATAGAAATATAAACTTATTTTTTGAACTATGCTATATTTTATTCTTATTTAATAATGTTTAGAATTAATAAAAAGAAAACTTCTCAATCATTCTCTTGACCTGAACTGTATCTTCCCTATCCATATCCAGCAACCACAACTAATGTATATGCAATTTTAATATTATAATATCAATTTTTTTAATTTAATAAATTATCTATTTTCAATGCATTCTATTTTTTTTATTATATTTCATCTGGAATAAATGTGATAATGTTAGTTCTTCTAGTGTTTCATAAAAATTATCTATCATTCTGATCAGGATTTCATTCTAATTACATTATTTCTATCACATTTTTTAATAATAAATTTTTATTTATAAATAAATTTCATATTTATACAATATTAATTTATGTTATTTATTAAAAAATAAATTTTCCCACATTTTTAATGTGTTTAAAATAGCATAATAAACAAAGAATAATTTTCTTAAATCTTATATAAATTTTTATCTTTCTCCAAACGTTTTTACAGCCTTTTCAATAATAATTTATTATCTAATATTTTAAATTTGATTTTATTTCACTCACATTATATCATTTTTATAAGTTGTCACTACATTGAAATAATCATCTAATTTATTATCTATATTCCTCTGGACATTTCATGCTGTGGAAATGAGATCATTATGAGAGGATTGTTCCATTAATACTATAAAAAAGAATTAACATTATCTTTTCATAAAGATAAAAATTTTACACATTTAAATCATCAGTTAATTCTATATAATTTTATCATTTAATTTTATTTTAATAACCTACATAACCAAAAAATTATATTTAATATTGAAAATAGATTACTTGGTCGAATAACACATTATTCAATCTGTTAAAAATTCCAAATAATGTGTTATTTATATTTATTGGTGTTCATCATGATATGAATAATACATTATTTAATCATTGTTATACCATATGAAATTATAAATATAACCCATTTTTTATATGTTAATAAATATACCCTTTTAATGGATTTATTATTTTCTTCATGTAGTGGACCTCTATATATATATATATATTGGTTTGTAATGGGGTTACCTAGAATTATATTGATCATTTGTGAATGTCAGAAAGCCTGATATTTATTGAGATGGAATGTATGATATTTGTTATAATGTTCTTGTCCACTATGTTTTATGACATGTATTTCCATAAGATTTTAATTGTATTTGGAATGACTTTTCACATATGTTATTATTTTGAATATATATAGATATGAAAAAATTATGTCCCTATTTTAGGGGAACTAATTATTATGGAACCCTCATTTTTTAATAGGACTGTTAAGGGAGTCAGTTAATTTTTTTTTTACCTTTTTGGTTTGAAGTATTTATGTTATTTATAATTTTATTTTGAAGTAACTAAGATTTTTGGGTTTCAATAGAAACATTAAAAGTGTATAATTTACCATTATGAATAATAAAAACATTCTTCGGAAATTGGTTTCAACAATACATAATGTCTTTTCCTTGGAGGCGCTCCTTTAATATGATTTTTTAATATATCATCACTATTAAATATTCAAATGTATCTAGGAATAACCATATTGTATCTCCCTAATTGACCATCCAAATATACATTTTCCATGAAAATGTACCTTATTTACTATACATTCAATTGTAAATGGAACTTTTCATTAGGTAGATTTTGAAATTTTCTATAAATAATAGTAAATGTATATTAAATGAGAGGTACATATCGATATCTAAAATTCATTTATTAGAAATTGTGGTGTGTAGTAGTTAGTTGAATATACAAAAGATTCATTTAGTCCAGTATGGGGGAGTATTCTTCCTATATTTAGGGAAATATATTAATACATAATAATGTTCTTCATTAAACATCCATCCAATGGCTCAAAGGCCTTAAATGTTTTTTATTAATAATAATAAAACCTCTTTTAAGGGAAGTGGGTGGAACCGAGACATCATAGACATAAGAAAAATCCCAACTTGATGGTGGGAAAATAAACCAATACTGAAAACGTGGATCGGCCCCTCCCTAGTGTATAAATCTTGATGTAGCACTACACCATTACAAGACTGTTCAGCAGGAAAGTGTCATGTGTCAAAGCACAGACCTGATTTGATGGTTGACGTCATACCCACTCAAACATCCAAATCCAAACTCTTATGCATAGGTGAACTGAAATCTTTGAACATCTTCAAGAACCTATTCCTAGTGATCAAGTCTAACATCTCCATTAAAACATCAAAAATATCACCATCATAGATCGCCTCACGGACACCAGAACAAGTCCCGCCACACCGTTTCCACAAACGACTCTTGACACCCCAACAGCAAGATACCAAATGGCTGGCCCTCCAGGTTGCAGGATGTTAGGATAGTTCCACCGAGGGCTGGAAGGGCCAAAAACTTTGGCAAAGAAGCACCGCCAGGGAGGGGAGCCAAGGGGACCATACCAGAAGCGCTGATCTGGTAAAAAACTGATAAAATCAAGAAAATTCAGAACCCACGCCGGATGCCAAAACGGATGAACTCACTACAATAGTATGAGAGGAACCCGCAGAACCATGAGCAGTGCTTCTCCTCTGCCAATAACACCGCAAACAATCCACCGCAAACCAAAACCCAAAACTACACAAACAAACCAAAGTAAAAATAACACCGCAATGAAAAAACCTCCACCGGGAGTCCCGAAAACAGAGATCCCCCCTTCCCTATGCCACTCTAGAACCTGCAACAAGCACCACTGGAGACATCAGATCCACCAAGAGCCTTGCCAACCTTGCCATGGAACGATCGAGGTGTGAAATGGAAGTTGTAGTTCTAAGCCACACAACGGGATGAATGAGCCACACCATGCTCCTAGAGGAACCGCTGCAGAAGACGGAAGCATGCCATCCGCCAAATCCTGGAAGGTGAGGACCGAGGCTCACAGATCCCCCAAAGCGCCGAGGACGATGAGATCCTGGGCTAACGACGCACCATACCAAGCTCCCGGGGAAGACGTCGCCGAGGACAGAAGCTTGTTGGAGGAGGGAAGAAGCAAATGTGGGGTGAAACCCAAGCCGCCACGAGAGAGTGGGAACCCACCGCTCAGAGGTGCCGAGTCCCGAACATACAAAAATGTAATTTTTTGCCATGATTAATAGTAATCTTCTGTATTTATTTTAAAATAATAAAAGTTATCTTCCCATCAAGTATAGCCATTCTAACCCTTATAAAAGTAATGCCATTTATAAAAATGGCATATTTTACAATTTGATCCTATAATGTATCTTATGATTTATAATTCCATTGTAAAACAGAAAATCCCTAAATATGTCATTTTAAATTTGACATATAACCCATTGAAACCAATAGGTGTGAACCTTATTTTTCATCATTTTATATTATAAAATGTTTGGATAAACAACTCAACTTTTGTTAAATTCCAATTTAAAAACAATACTTTGATTTATAAATAAGTGAATATGTGTTGGGGGAAAAGAATTTGGTTGATGCATTTATATTTAAAAATGAGAACGAATTTTCATAATCTTATTATTAACGAAACTATGTTTTTATTGATTATTATTAATGATGGAATCTCCCCTGATGGATTGCCTGATTTCTTTCATGTGTTTTTTATTTTTTAACTTTTGAATGTTTCCTCCCACTCTTATAGTTTTTTCACTAGAATGTTGGATGAACATGAATTCATCCATGGAGTTTGTGATGTTTTTTGACTAATCTAAATCCTTATCATTGAGATATAACCTATTGTAATATAATATAAATGTTTCAATGTTATTTTTTGATTGTGAAAACTATTTGATTCGTTTTTTGGTCCCCATTGATTCGTTGTAGCTTCACGCCTAATAGAGGATACTATACATCTATTTTATTATACGTCAAATTAATTTTTCATTAATTATTTTATTTGGGCTAGATTGTTTAGATTAATTATTAAAATATAATTATCTCAAAAGTAAGAGTTAGTGGAGATGAAAATATGATTTACAAGAGAATGTTTTATCATGGTTAAGGATTTTTTTTATTTTCATGATAGTTTGATTTTCTTATGGGGTGATATCATTATGTAATCCCACATGTTGATGCATTTATAAATAAATAAACATAATAAATAAAGACAGGAAAGAAATATTAAAAATGTATTTAGAATTTCTCAATTGATAATCATGTTAAATAAGTAATTATTATAATGACAATTTTATTATCTTATTTAGAACTTCTTAAAGATGTATTATTATATATTATATGTTTCCGAAATATTTTTATTGATAAATATTAGTAATTATAATTATAAATAATATATATTTCTTTTGAAGTAATATAAGAGGATGAATTATTTTAGACCTTTTTCATTTCTAATGTCTGTCATTGATTTAAGCAATATAAGTGCATATAGTTATACATTAATTTAGAGTTGTAATTATAACATCCATTAATTAATTACACGTATATAAATGTTTTATTACTTATAAATGAAACCAATTATATTTTGAGGCTATAGTGAATCATAATTAGATCTGAAATTAATTTTTGGTGGTGGAATATTATGGTTGATGAAGAGAATTTTGTCGAAGGTAATTGAGAACATATTGGTTTATTGACTCAATGGGAGAGTCTTCTTTGTTTTCATTATAATTCATTCTTGATTATATTTTTCATTGTAAATGTTTTTTTATCATTCATTGAAAATATTTATTCTATTTTTTGGAATAGAATTATTGTTATAAAAATGATTATATAATGAGTGTTTGATAACATAAGTCAATGAATGAGGTTTTCAAATTTGTAATATTAATTATGATATTATATAATGTAATTATTTTGAAATGAATATATAATAGTGGAAATTAGAAATGAATGTAATCCCTTAGATTAAAAATTAACTACATTATTAAATATTTATCAGTATTGAGGGATGAATATTTACTAATTAATATTTAATGGTTTATGACTTATTGATTAGGTTTATATGATTTCAAAATGGAAAATGTGTTGTTATGTGGAATGTTCTGTTATTTTGCTTTAGGTACCACCTATTTTCCAACACATTATTTATAATGGTAACAGATGTCTAACGACTCCCCCAACCCCACTCTATCATTCAACCAAAGATTATATATAGACCTATCTGGGATATTATTAATTGTAGTTATAGGGTATGTGGTCATAGAGGATGTAATGGATCAATACTATGACATACATGTGTATGCAGGTTGTGGAACCATTGGGATATATAATATACATGTATTATACGTGTACATCTTCAAGGGATGTATTTATTTATCAAATTGAGTATATATACAAATGAATCAGAGAGATCATGGGTTAATTATGTGATGTGATACATCTATTTTTATGTATTTATTGAAATACATCAACAGGTGCGTAGTATGACTAATGTAGTGAATAATAGCAGTAAATTATATATTTTTGGGGTTCGGGAAGACTCATCCCTTGGAATTATGTAGTGGGGTATCCATATTTTATATATATATATATATGATATTCATTATGTTTCCAACACCTTTTTCTTATTTATTGAGTGATACATAATGATTTTTGGATTAATTTTTACCTAATTTAGGGGAAGTGTTGATTTCACTATTTATTCAATGTATCATTAGTCTTCATATTATACATTTTCATGAGAGGTTTATTAGGTAAAATACTAAGTATACATTTATGGTCACCCATATACATGTATATATATATATATTAAGGACTTCTTGATGAATTTTTTGATTGATTTGGATATTACTACATCATCTATGTTCATGTGTTTTGAGTGGCTTTTACTACATCAATCAAATTTTTTCTAGTAAAAATTTTTCTCTGGGGTTCAACAGTTTCTATAACTCATGAAAGTATTATTGTGAGATCCCTACAACTCCTAGAAGTTCATACTCATTATTTTTTTATTAAACCTATATTGTTTTCAGTAATGATGTGTTTCTTGGGTGACATAGATATATATGGGTAATCCGGTTGTTCATAAAATGAGAGGAGGGGAAAATATGATAAATAGTGTGAATGACATGGTTGGTGCATGGTAAGGGAAAATGGTGTTTGTATCCCAGGAAATTGTACAAAATGGAGGAGTTTTTGGGTCGAGGCTAGTACACGGTTACCACATGGTTTGGCAACTCATATAGGTTCTCCTAGGAACCAATGAATCATTTACCCTATTGGATAGAGGGAGATGTATGTTTAGCCCATAGTCGGTAAAATTGTGCTGCCAAATTTTTCATCCATTAAAAAGTGGGAAATTTTGGGGTTTCCTCCTCAATCTATTTCCTCCTCACTTGATTATTCACCCCATTCATTCCACTATATCATGGTTGAGTAAACAAAACATCCAAGACTTTCAATTGGTTATTCTCTTTCAATTCTTCGGCATTTGGAGTGTCGTTTGGTGAGAACCGATGATCTGGGTGACTCAACCCATCCTCCATCCTCTATTTTTAGGATTTTTGCTTGTAGAATCTATCTTATCCTTATAAATACCTAAAATCCAAAATATTCCAATGGTTTTGATATTGGGGCTTTATAGGGTCTTTGAGTTCGAATCAAGGGATTTGTTTGAGATAGTAATCATATCATACCATTATGTAGGTGGTCCTTAATCTATCATCCATAATCTTGAGGTTTTATATGTGTATCAATTTTTATAAACATCTTTCCAAATTTCATTTCCTTATCTTTCATTATAGAAACTGATTTAGACCTTAGATTGAGGTGTTAAACACATCACATACCCCGTTTGGTTTGTTGATGATGTGAGAATAAACATAGGGTGATCCATGAGGTGCGTCAAACATATTAAATTATAAAATAATTATGAAAATGTTGTAAGAGGGGAAATTTTATAGTGATGGGTTATAAATTATAATCTATCATGTAGTCCTAGATTAAATGGTAAATTAGTTTGATTATTTCGTTGAATTTCTCAAGTGCCCAAATTTATATTGAAAAATATTTATAAATATGTTTTGTGGTTTTATCCAACCATGGGGTTTAATAACAAAATTGTCGTATTTATAAGTGGAAGGTGTTGAAAGGGGGCGTTGACATGAAATTATTTTAAATTGTGTTTATTTAATTAATATTAAATGTTGATTGATAATATGGTTTGGATACATTTATTGCGAACATACATAATGAATGTTTGAAATTATGAAAATTAAATTGAAAGGATTGTGGCATGTTTTAGTTTTCAATATTTCATTCATGTGTTTTTTATGTGGTCTCAATTGATTTTAAATGTGTGATTTGAGATGAATTGATTGACATAATTATGTTAAGAAGGGTTAATGATACTATTTTAATTGAATGGATATAATAGTTCTTGGGAAAGAAACCTAGAATTTTATTTTCCATTTTAACATGATTTTGAGAAAATTAAATGAAAAATCTGTATAGTTTAAGATATATCATAAGGAGATGCTTCGTATGATGTGAAAATAGTGAAATGGAATAAAATAAATGTGTCACTTAGAATGTGATGTAATAATTGAAATGCATACATTGGATAATTCATGTCAATTTAGGAATATTCTAAATGGGATAAGGTATGAAAATGGGAAATTGGAAAAATGGGAAATGTAATGTAAATGGAAAACATGTTAATAGTTTAAGGCAAGAAGATGGTTTAGGTGTAATATGAAATGTGAATTTAAAGGGTTTGTGGATTTATTTTGTATGGTTTTGATATGGTTTATTTAGTAAATGAATATATATAATGTGCACATGGCATCATAATGGGGGGTTTTGACTGAGGATCTACTCTCAAGGGTCGAGTAGATAGAGGGCCCAGTTAGATAAAGGGTCTAAAATCCAACTCACAATGCATGGGTTAGGGATGGGTTCATAGCTATATTCCAATAATGGTTGAAATCTTCCTAGGATGAGGCTTCATGGAAAGGATAACTTGTTTTTTGTGATGTGTTTATCCATAGTTAAATAAAAAATGTACATACACCCTTAATCATTTTAATTTACCAGCCTCATCCTTATTGTAATTTATATAACAGTTAGCCCATGGAATATGTGATGAGGACCGAGCTAGTAATGAAGACAACAAAAGTGATGAAATGAAAATAATTATGAAAATTAAGTATGTGAATATTGTTTCTAATGGTTATGTTATGAGTTTTTATTAGCTAAACCCCTTGTGGATAGAAATGTGTGTGACCCCTTATACAATGGTTTAGACCCCAATGTGATTTAAATTATTTTAGATTGTGGATTGAATCTAATTCACATAATGGATAAATTGGTTGTTAGATAATTACGTAGATGGTTCCATTATTTCTTTGTTTAACAATGTCACTTATAAATGAAAATACACTATTGTATAGTTTAGTTATTTTATTAGACTTCATTGGTGGCGGCCTACTATGTTGTACTCACACCTAGCTTGGGCCTCCATGGAACATGTGTACCAGATAAAATATTACTTGTTTTATATATAGGTATAGGTTTGGGACCCAGTCTTTCATTCATGCATGAGATATTTGGTTGAAGCATGGTATGTCATGACTGGGTTTGGAAATAGCTCCGTGTAATGGTTATTTTTTTGGTTTTTATTTTGTAAAATTTCTTTTATATTTTCTTATCATGTAGACTATGCATCTTATTAATATAGTAGGTGATACTTGGTTACATGTTGGTAGTGTCGTGAGTTATATATGAATCTATTTATTTTGGCAATTATTTCCAGTGATAATAATTTTTTTGTGTATTCCTTTAAAATCTACTGTAGTCATCCCAATGTTCTTCCATTGACTCATGCTTCTATTCAAAATACAATGGTGTATAGGGAGGAACACCGGAGGCCATGTGATGACCCAACTCAGGGAACTGGATAGTCTACACCATGATAGGGATGTTACGATGTGGAATCAGAGCATTTCTTTTTCATACTATTTTGGGAATGGTATGTAGGAGACTAGGATAATATTGAGGCATGGTAATAAGCTCACGTCTAGGTTCCTGAAGCCCCAAGTATGAGTGATAATCCAGGATCATAATTATAGGAACCATTTTTTTGGTTTGGTGCTTTTATGGTTCATTGATACTTCCACCTCTAGTAGCACACATGGATGTGATGTTATTGATTTAAAACGATTTATATATTTCCATGGTGTGGTATGAGAGGGTGTGTGAGTTTATACATAGGGATAGGCAATTATGATATACTAGTCACATATATATTTATTATGATTGATAGTAAGTTGGAATTCAAACGATGGTTGTGTAATTTTTTCTGGTAAATTTTTTTTGGACTTTTATCGATTTTTTTGAACATGGTTATGTTTTGGAAATGTGAAATCTGATATATCTTTGATTTTTGAAATATATGGCTAATAAAATGAGTTTTGAAGGATTAAATCCTAGGTACTTTTACCTTATAATGTTTGAAATGTGAAACATTTGGTTTTGACAAGCAATGTTTAATTAGGAAGGCAGATGAAACATGATGGAACAGGTCAAGATATTGGAAATGGGTACCCCTGTTTTTATAATCGGACCCTATATATGGGTGGTCAAGGTGGTAATGGTTCCCATGTTGAGACATTTTTTTGGGTAATGAGGACTTGATGAGTTTCATTTTATGGTAAAAGACATGTTTTGGTTGATCCCTCAATAGTGTTTTGACCATGGGTTATTGATCAGTAATTTGGGTGTGGTAAATATTGTGGGTTTTGATTGCGTGATTTGTGTTTTGGACCCTAGGGTGGGAGTTTGTATCATGGTGTCGACGTATATGAGTGGGTATTTTCAGTGTAATTCCCATAGTAAGTTTTTATTAGGATATATTTGTCGATGTATGTTTTGGAGTGGGGGAAAGAGTGCCATTATTTGAAGAAAGTGGGTTGAGGATGGGTGAGTATGGATCAATGAGAGACATAAGTGACCTTTTCATGATGTATGTTATGTTTAGGGAGTTGGAACCAATTGATATTTATTGATGGCCTATGATAGAGGTTTGTGGGGTTATTTGTTATTTTGGGCGTGTATGACACATGAATATATTTTCGACATGGAAATAGCACATAGAGGTTTCATTCAAGAGTGGATGTGTCCTAGAGGAATATGTGGGAATGTTAATGGAATTTGAAATCAGACTGGATTGGTTATTTGAGAATATAGTTTCGGGAAAACTAGAGTACACTCAAGAGATGTTCGATAGTGTTAAATGATCATTATGATAAAAATCATGAGTGGGTGATTAGGAGGAGGAATAGATTTTTGGATTATTTATTAGAGTATGGTAAAATTGAATGGTTATATATTATCATCTTACTCAAGAGGTTATTGAGTGTTTTTTATTGGTCGTAAGGTCATTTTTTTGGAAGAGTCCAAGTCATTAGAATGCATTCCATGTGGCTTTCATGGTTGCTGATGTAGGAATCAATTATGATATTTCACTATCAAGATAGGGGAGACAGTGGCATGGGTGGGTTGTCTTGGTTGGTAAGTGACACTCGGGATGGTGGTGTTCACACATCTAGGATTTCATGTATGGTTTCTGGTGGTTTGGATTGGAATTTTTAGGAGGCCTCGAGTCCACTGAGGCTGATGGACTATGAGCTATGTTCAATTGAGTGAGCGGGCATTGGGCAGAGCTCTAGTGATATGATATTATTGTAATCTATAGTCATGTTCAGTGTTATCATAAGAGAGTGTGAAACCATGATGTTTTGATGTGGTATATATGTGTCTATGTGTAATAAGGGGATTATTTGATTCTGGATGGATAATTAGGAGGCCCAGGATAAATGCTTTTCATGTTTCTAAGTGATCATTGTTGGAGGCGTAGGATATTCACAATGAAGTTGGGTGGTGGTTTGGCATGGTGGTTGATGTGTTCCATGTAAAAAACCAGTGTTATGCTGGAAAGACGCGAATGGGTAATGTCATTGGTTCGAATGGAAATTTTGGGTTGTGAATTTTTGTCAGAGGGCCATTATGTGGATGCAAGTTTTGATTGGAAGTCCCTTATTGGTTTAAGGTGATGGAATGTGGATAAGTAATTGGTTAATAGGGAAGCACAATGATTTTGGAAGGTTATGTTGTCTCCATAGTTAGATGTGACATTAGTAATGGATAGTTTTTTCGGTATATTTTGACTACTTGTTAGAATATGTTTCGCTAGTGATAATCATATCTAATATCTTGACATCGTCCCAGGTGATCTGAGAAGGATTTGGCATTATTTCTAGTGACATGACACTATATTTGGTAGATATGGGCCACCATAGTGATTATGCTCTTGGGGTGTAATGTGAAGATTCGTGTGGTGGGGATTACACCATTTATTGGATTTAGGTGAGTTCATCAATATGGACAAAATATTAAATAGTTTCATTGGTTTCGTTCTCAAAATATGGGAATGGGAATCGAGAAGTGTAGGTTTTATTGTTATGAGGAATGATGGACAATTATGATCAAGTGAAGATGTCTAACATGATATCTATGCAATATCCATGGTGGTTGATATAACATGAGGTAAGTGGGGTGAACAATACTCTAATGTGGGGAGTGATATGTCAGCCATGGATGAATATACAAGTCTTTTGAGTGGTTGTGGTGGTAATGAGACACTAATGAGATGTTGTGAGGGAACATTTGGGTTCCTTGGTGGAGGCCAGATAGGCCTCAGTTATAACATTATATCGAGTTGAGTGATGAAATAAAATTTGTGATGGTTTTAGTGGTGATATGAGCGATTTCATTGAAGATGTGTTTGTGTGTGCTATAGAGGCTAAGACAGTTCATGAAGAATCATATTCTATGGTGGTGATGTTTCACAGGAGGTTGATATTGAAATCTGGTAGGTGTGTGTATTTTATCAAATATGACTTAAGGGATTAGGAATCATGTATAAATATAGGATGACATTTTAATAGAAAATTTTAGTTCCAATAGAGTGAGTCATCTAGGATGGAGTGAATCGTTGTATAAAAAGCTAATGAATGTGTTTTTAGGTATTCCACAATCGATTAATATTGAGATGATAATTATGTCCCATTATTGGAAATGGTTCTTGATGAATAATGAGGTTGTCTTAGATGGGATAGTGATGAAGGAGGTGTGAATAATCTTGGTGACCATGATAAAAAGGTTGGGATAAAGGTTTATGGGGAGTTACTATTGATTTTGGGGGTGCAGTGAGATGGAAAATTTGACATGTAAGTTACGAAATTCAAATTGAGGTTTTGATGGACTTATTTTGGTTTTTAGGGATGCCTAACACCGGGCGACGGGGTGGATAGATATATCATATGGTGTGAAGAACCATATATGGAAGGCGGATGAATCTTGATGTGATAAATAACATTATATGGATGGCCACTGGTAGGAGCCTTCTCTTTGAGGGAGTTATTGTGGTGGGAGTTAGACCGGTTTTGGATTATAGTGTTCCTTAAGATAAAGGTTGGTCTTATGTTTTCATTGAAGGTTAAGAAATGGGATGAGAATCTTGGCCCATGAGGTGTGGACCAAGGTAGGTTCAATAGTGTTGTTTTAATCTATGTATACCTTCAGTGAAACTAATATTGGGTCCCTATTAGACTTTCAAAAATCATGTGAGACAATCACATGTGTTGGAAAATGAAATATGGGGAGGGTCTGATCAATATTGTTAGGGTTGGCACCCATAGGTTAATGTAATCATTTCAGTAACCTTTTTTGTTGTATTTTAGTTTTTTAACCATAATTTTCCGTTGAATTGATGTTAGTAATGATAAGTTCAATGTTTTTGAATCCTTTATGGGCATCATCTCATAGTTGTGGAGTATGAAAAAGGACGTTTTTTGGAGTATGATGGTTTCAATTTTCAAAAATTAGCAACATTATGGTCTTTTCATGGATAAAGACATGGAAATGAATGTTGGTAGGTGGGATTCGTAGCCTAACCCTTAGTCTTGGGGGATTAGTGAGGTTTGAAAGTATGGCTCGAGGATGAGCCATTATAATTTGGGAGGTTATATGGTCCCAACCTTTCCTATATGTCATTAAATTTCAATATTTTTTGTAAAACAATATTTTTATAACAAATTAAGTGGTTCTTGAGTGTATTAGAAGATTTGGGGTTATCCTAGGGGGTTGAGACATAAAAGGATGGGAAAATTTTCCTGATATTGTGAAGCACACAATTGGATCACGGTTAGAGAAAATAATTCGCTTGGACAAGGAACCCGTATAGCTTGGAGACACTATTCATAAGAGGTTACCTCATTTTTACCACACATTTTTCCAAATAATGTGTGTTTCTTCCATGAAACTCTGTGTCTTAGCCCCTCCAGTATATAGGGGGCTTCACATTTGGCACACAGTTTGGGAAACCGTGTGTCCAAACCAAACAACCTTTAAAATTTTTTAAATTTTGGTTTTTTCATCCTCAATATATTTTATTCTCCCCCAATATTCACCCCATTAACCCCCTTCACCTTGGGTGTCTAAATGAACCCCCAAAACATACAATAGGTTATTCTCCTTTGATTCATCAAAATTTGGAGTTCCATTTTTTTTTAAATCGATGATCTCGATGAGTATAACCCTCCTATTATCTCTAATTTCTAGGTTTGGGATTGTTGAATCTCTCATATCCTTCCAAATCCATAAACCCCTCACTTATGTAGAAGATTCGATGTTGGGGAATTAAAGGGTGTTTGATTTTGAATCAAGGGATTCATTTGGGCTAGTGATCATCTATGAGAATTATGTAGGTTGTCTTTAATCTTTTAAAATGACCCAAACATTTAAATAATATAATATTACAAAATTTGTGTGTTATTTAATTTTATACTCCACAAAACTATAACCTATAATTAATGAAGTGATTATAATTAAATGATACCATTGGGTTTCGACTGTTATATGATTTTTAGTCAATATGACCATTGGAAACTAAATTCTTTACATTTCAATTATTGTTTATAAATACAAGTGATCTTGGTTAATATAGAAAGAAGAGTTGATGGCCTCATCCAGTAGACTCGAGCTGTAGAAATACCATTTGTAAGTGCTTGGGAATGAGGCGTCTTCACTTGGCTTTTCACTGGACCATGCCCAAGCCGAACTCTGACATGTGAAGCTTGAACCAAATTTCCGAAGGGAGATGTTCGAGCTAAGAGAAATCAACACCGGGTAATGTTGTCCAAAACTCCCCAATATTCTATCACCATAGCACATATTACACTTAGTTCCTATGTAGGTGTCATAAGGGGTTATTTAACAAGGCCTTAGATACTTTCTGTAATCAGTTGGTATAAATAACATTTTTATTTGTTTTTACGACATATTTTTTGATTTTAAAATTTCCCGTTAAATTTTGGATGAAGATCCATATTATTGAAGAATTTTGGAAATAGGGGCATTTTAAAATATTTTTGTATACCATAAATAATTAATAATGTTTAATGATTTTCAAAAAATTATTTCAACAGTTGTGATCAGTATGAAATTTAGAGTCCAATAAGATTAACTTGATTATTAGTTAATAGTAATGTATAAATAGTAACATACACTAAAGAATAGTAATGAAGATTAATTAATAGTAAATTGGACAAAAAAATTGAAACTTCATGCATGAATGTATAAATATAATTTAGACATCTTGAAAGTGAAAACAATGATCATAATATATGTTTTGATATTTTTGCATGTCATAAATATTTTATTTACAATTTTATAGTTAATTTAATAATTTAAGATGAAAATTTATTTTTATAAAACGGAATAATAAAATTTCAATTTACTGTCTTATGGTTATATGATAATTTTACAGGACCTCGATTACTTTTTCAAGGTGTTACAAAAGAAGTTATAGTTAAAGAGTTATTTTTTTTGAATATATAATGAATTTATTTAAAAATTAAAATTAAAATATATTGAAAATTATTTTCATAAAATGGATTCCATTTTTAAATTCCTATCATCTATATTAGGTTAGGGTGAATTTTTGGGATTTTTCTGAAATATTTGAATTTTCGTTGATTAGTAAAAATATAGTTTTGAGTTTCAGATGTTCAATGACATCATTGAAGATGTAATCATGATGTAATAAATCTGGTAGACTTATAAATGGAAATATATGGTATTATGTGTCCCATGTGGACAATACCGTGGGAAAATACCATGGGCAAGCCCATGGTTTTTCCAATACCACTGATGAGGTGTCCCTTCGAAATTAATTAAATATTCCCTCAATTTTTCTATAAATACTATTCCATTCCCTCATTAATTTCATTCCAAAATCCTAAAAAACAAATCTATGGTATTTCTACCTTTAATGGATTCATCTCAAGGTTCCCTCATGCCACTATGGTCCCACCCTTCATGCTTTCGAAGTTACTCTTCTAGGTAGGGGAATTGTACACCCTTCTCTTTTAAGTCATGACTTCTTTTAGGTTTTGTCCTCTAGTTTTCATTTTATTTTGTGTGGGTATGTTATTCTATATCATTCATACTTTCCATTTCATTTCCAATTTATGAGAGTCCATTTCCACTCTCATCAACTGATTTTCTGAATTTTTAAGTGACGTCGTAAGGCTGGTGACTTTTTGTAAAAGAAATTGCTTCTTCTCTTTTTCTTCATGTTTCATTTTCATATGGTATTTCATTCAAATATCCATAATGTGATCTTATTTATATTTTATTATGTACCCATACTATATTATGAGTTATTTATGAGTGGGTTACTCTTTTACCCACTCTTTTCAATGTTTTCTAACACAATGTTATATATCCATTATGCTGTAGAGTTTTCACCTCAAAATCACTCTCTTTTTCTCAAGAAATTATCTTGTATTATTTATGTGACTAAAAAAATCTATTTTAATTTCTAGGTTTATTCATAAATACATAAAATTGATATATTTTATTCTGTGATTGACATACATATAACCCTCACACCCTTTTCATGGGTTATAGAAGACATAACGATCATGTTTTTATGAACTTTTAAAATGTCACAATTTTGAAATAAAAACCATTCATTTTATTCTCTATGGGTTATTTATGAAATGTTTGAATATGATATAAGTATACCAAATTAAAAAAAAGACGTAATAAGGATGCACCATGATAGAGATCCAATGCATTGGGTAAATAATTTAATCTCTAGAGATGACAAGTTTCACAACACCTTGATGAATAACTTTGTTGATTTTTATGAAACCGTGGGGATGCAGCATGGTGATATGTTTATGAATGTATAAATTAAATGATGTAGACACATATTCAAGTTATGATTCATGTTATTTTCATTATTAAATTCCTCTACCTCCATTTCTCATGTAATTATGTTTTTTATAAAGTTCATAATGATTTCCCAAGTAAACTGATTCCCTTGTTTTCCCTACTGGGCCTTATGCTCACCCATTCCATTTATTTAGGACTCTAGGTTATGAGATGAAATAATTTTACATAGGAAGAACTTATGATGATACACTACAATTTTATTATAATATTTTTGTATGTTTTCATGTTTTATGTTCTAGATTTCTAAGACACTAGACTTTAAAGATCCTCTGTTTGTTAAATATAATGAATTGTAATGTAGTAAAACGGTGGGATTCCATAGTTGGAGTCAAAGGAAAGTGTAATTATTTATGTAAATTAATCTATGAAAACATTATAAAGAACCCTATAGAAAAAATTATGTATAGAAAAAATCCTGGTACTTTGGTGAGTATTGAATAACTGGTTTATCAAGCAAATAAATCTATGTCTGGATACGAGCTAGTAGAGGAGACTCTAGAACAAATATACCTAGGAGTGAAAAACCCACATGGTGTTTATTTCTTGAGCTAGGGAATCATGGTATACGAAAATGGGCCTTATTGAACTCTAGTTTACAACACCCTTGAGGGATATGTTTGGTTAATCAGAATATTTTTATGAATCATTTGGAATGATTTATAGAGAAATGAAATTGTTTACAGTGTGAAGTTTTAAGAAATAAATTCCTTTATAGTTATAATATTCATAAATTAAATAATATTCTCACTAAGGTTGTATTATTTAATAAAATGGCAGGAAATATGATGGATCGAGCAAATGGTGACCGCAATGGACCATGCGCTGACGGCCCTCTGATGGAAGCAGGAATGGAAACTTTCATGAAAATGATAAACCAACTGACTCAAGTTATGGGAAAAAACATGAATCAAGATAAGAGACTGATCTCACTATGAAGGGAAAGAATTTATATTGAGTCCTTTATGCATCAACGACCACCAACCATCAGTGGATCGAACGACTAATTGATTGCTGAACAGTGGATTAGCTCTATATAGAAGATATATTTTGGTGAACCACTATTCAGAGCAAGAGAAAGTCACCCTAGCTATCTATCGTATAGATGGTGAAGCCGAAGAGTGGTGGGAACTGATTTAAAACACAAGGACAAGAGTAGAGTTTGAAGATTTGGAGTGGGAAGAGTTCAGAGGGAACATCTTCAACAATTATTTCACTCAATCAATGAGAACATGAATGGAGAATGAGTTTTACGAGCTGAAGCAGAAGGAGAGTGAATCTATGGGAATCTATGAGATGAACTTCACTAGGATTTTACGTTACACCTCTATCTTTTTCATGGATCCAAATAGTAAGGTGGATTGATTCTTCTGTGGACTAAGACCTCATCTCAGGAAGAATCTAGCCTACTGAGATTTTGATAGCTATGAGGAGATTGTGCAAAGTGTGATGAAAGTCAAACTGGAGATTGTGAGATGCAATGGTCTCATTAAACCAATTACAAGAAAATATTTATTGAGCCAAGATTAGGGATGAGATTTGATCAGGAATGTGGAGGCAAGCAAGTACAACATCACACGTGTAATAAAGGTGTGAAGAAGCATTCGGGGAACTACCTACTCAGGAGCAGGAAGTGCTATAAGGGTTGTAGAGATGGACACATTGCATGGAATTGTTGTAGTGTGTTGAAACCACAACTTCCCAACACTAACTAAAAGGGTAAGATGGTCCATTCCCTACATGATTTCCAATGTTTTAAGTGCATACAACATGGTCACAATGCCAATCACTATTCAAGTCTGAGGGCAGGGGAGGGGAATCACCATCATCCTCAGCAACAACCAAGGGAACATGGTTATACTTTTTCAGTCACTACTACTAAAGTTTAAGTGCCAAAATATGTGGTTGTAGTTACTCTTTTTGTTCTCTCAAAGCTAGCAAGTAATTTTTTTTGATTCTGGTTCTACACGTTCCTTTATTTCCTCCGTGTTTGAAAAGAATTTTGAATCAACCCCCAATTTTTAAAAAATCGAGTTATCACTCAAGAAACATTGTGGGATTATCCAAGCATCGTAAGTGTTTTGAAACTCTAATATTACTTTTTGTGATAAAAATCTTATCAAAAATATAGTATTCATTCTCATGTTGGAATTCAACATTATACTTTGGGTGGACTGTCTCTCAATGTAAAATGGTATGATAAAATACAGAAGCATGGGAATCTCAGTAGTCTAGAATGGAAAACCTATAGTTATCTTCCATGGAGAGATATCTCAACCTATTCTATGACTATATTGACCTCATATATCCTTCTCTATGGAGCTGATCGGTTAAAATCAATAAGGAGATGGGAGTTTGATGATATAAAATGTCCCCTTCATCTAGGAATACATTGATGTATTCCATTAAAGTTTAACCGACCTCCCTGAGAAAGATACGTAGATTTATCCATTGAAATCATACATGGATCCCATTAGATATCAAAGACCCCTTATACAATAGAAAATGTGGAGTTGGAGGAGTTAAAAAAACAACTCCAAGATCTTTGGGAGAAGGGTTTTCTCTGACCGAGTGTGTCTCCTTGGGGAGCACCAGTTCTCTTTATGAATAAAATGGATAGATAAATGTTGTTATAAATTGATTATTGTGAAATTATTGGGGTCACAGTTGAGAACAAATGCCCTCCTCCATGAATTGATGGCTTATTTGACCAAATTCTTTGGGCTCTATTCTTCTCTAAGATTTATCTTCTATTTTTTTATCATTAATTGAGGGTAAAGAAAGAAGATATTATGAATCTACCTTCTAATAAAGATATGTTATAATTTTGTTGTTATGCCCTTTGAACTAACTAATGCACCTGATATTGCTGTGTATTTGTTAAATAGAGTCTTTAAGGACTACCTTGATTACTTTTTGGTAGTTTTTATTAATGATATTCTGATATCTTCTCAAATTCGCAAGGAGCATGGGAATTATCTAAGGGTAATTTTGAAAACTCTACGGAAGGAGGGGCTTTTTGGGAATTTCAGAAAATTTGAATTTTTGTTGCAACAAGTTACTTTCTTGGGGAACATTTTAACGAATGAAGGAATCACAGTTGACCCTGCAAATAAAAAAGTTATAGAGGAGTGGCCTCATCCTACAACAATAAAATTGGTTAATAGTTTTATTGGATTAGTGGGATATTATAGGAGGTTTGTGAAAAACATTTCATGAAATTAAAATCCACTAACCAGGTTAACTTGAAAAGGGGTCACATTAATCTGGAAAAAGAAGCGTGGGGAATGATTCCAAGAGATGAAGATGAGATTGGTTACTACACCCATGTTAACTCCACCCTCAAGTGGATAAGGATTCATTATTTTTAAATATGAATCTTTGAAAGGGCATGGGTTTGTTCTCATTAAAAATGAAAATGTCATTGCTTATGCATTTCAATAGTTGAAGACTCATGAGAAGAACTATCCTACGCATGATCTAGAGCTGGCTCATGCCATTTTTGACCTAAAGATATGGTGGCACTATCTTTATGGGGATAAATGTGATATATACATATAACATCAATGTTTGAAGTTAAATTTCACACAAAAGGAATTGAACTTGAGACAAAGGAGATGCTTGAAACTTCTCAAAGACTATGATTTTTCAATTCATTATCATCCTGGAAGAGTAAAAAATGTCACTGATGCATTTAGAAGGAAAGACCTAGTTGTTCTTTCCATGATAAGGATTCAAATATATCCTTTGATGAATGACCTAGTAAAGCTGGGCATGGAAATTATAAGGGAAGAGACTTCATCAACCCTAAACCAAATTATTTCTAAACCATTATTACTAGTTAAGAACCAAAAAGCATGGAAAGAGGATCCATTGTTACAGAAGAAGTCTGATGATGTAAAGGATGGGAAGTTTCCTATATTCAATATTGATCAAGAAGGTGTACTGAAATTTCATACAAGACTATGTGTTACATATATTCTAGAAATAAAGAAGGAGTTCATGGATGAAGACCATAGCTCTACTTTCTCTACACATTCAGGAAGCACAAAATTGTATAGGGACCGTCATGATCATTAATGGTGGGATAATATGAAAAGAGGGATTGTTGAATACACTTCCAGGTTCTTGGTATGTCAGCAAGTGAAGGAAGAGTGACAACTTCTTAAAGGAGTATTGCTACCACTTTCCTTACCAGCATGGAAGTGGGACAATATCACTATGGAATTCATCACTGGTCTCCCAATAACATCCAAAGGAAATAATGCGATATGGGTTATTGTGGACCATCTCAACAAGACTGCCCATTTTTTCACCATTCGGGAAGATTTCTATCCTGCTCAACTTGCTAGGATTTACATGAAGGGTGTGGTAAGGGTGAATGGAGTTCCACTTACTATCCTATCTGATCATGATCTAGGGATCACATTAAAATTCTGGAGAAGTCTTCAACACCTCTAAGCACTTAATTAAATTTTAGTACCGCCTATCAACCCCGAACTAATGGACTATCTGATAGGATAATTAAAAAACTCATGGATATGCTGTGAACATGCTCAGTGGAATTTTAAAGTGGATGTAATCAACATCTCCCTTTAGTTGAATTTTTTTACGACAATAGCATCCACTCGAGCACTCAAATGGATCCCTTTGAAGATCTATATGGTAACCGAAGTAGAACTCCTACTTATTGGAATGAATGTGGTGAGATAATCTTCTTGGGCCTGATATTATACAATAGATGATATAAAAGCTCTATGCCATCTTGAAACACATAAAGGCGACTCAAAGTCAGTAAAAAGAACTATGTCGAGAACCATCAAAGGGACTTGGAGTTTGATGTTTGTCATAATGTCTGTCTTCTAATTTCATCTTGGAAGAGAGTCATGTGGTTTGGGAAGATAGGGAAGCTCAACCCTAGGAAAATTGCCCCCTATGAAATCCTTGACCGTGTATGAGTAGTGGCCTACCGGATTGCACATCCCCCAAATCTTGACAAAGTCCATGATGTATTCCACGCATCCCACTTGAAGAAGTACATATCTGACCCCTCACATATACTAAACCCATAGGTGGTACAACAGGAACATGACCTCTCTTATGAGGAGATGCCAGTATAGATCATGGATAATTGAGACAAGGTTCTATTCTACAAGACTACCCACCTTGTTAAGGTGTTATGGAGGAAACACAAATGCGAAGAAGCAACGTGGGAACCATAAGAGTCTATAAGGCTGAATTACCCACACCTTTATTCTGATTAGGGTATGAGTTAAAAATTTGGGGACGAAGTTTCTTAAGGGGGGATATATGTAACGACCGGAAAATTTAAATAATATTTTTTTTCTTATATTTGTTTGTTATTTCATTTTATACTCCCCAAAACTATATAATTTAATTAATTAAGTGAGTATAATTAAATGAGACTATTGGGTTTTGACTATTTTATGACCATTGTTCAATATGAAAATTGGAACCTAAACTCATTACGTTGCAATTATTATTTATAAAAACTTTTTATCATGGTTAATATAGAAAGAATAGTCGATTGCCTCATCTATTAGACTCGGGTTGTACGAAGCCCATCAGTCAGAGAGTGGGAAGGAGGTGGCATCACTGGGCTTTGCTCTGGACCAAGAGCAATCCAAACATCGACTTGTGAAGAATAAACAAAATCGCCTAAGGGATAAGATCAAGATGATAAAAATAATCACTCAGGAAATTTTGTCTGAGCCGCCCCAAGATTTTATCAGCATAGAAAACCATACACTTAGGTCCTATGCAGGTGTTATAAGAGGCTATGTAACGATGCCTTAGATACTTTTTGTAATCATGTGGTATAAATAAAATTTTTATTTCTTATTATGTTAAATTTTATGATTTTAAAATTTCCAGATAAATGTAGGATGAAGTTCTTTATTATTCATGAATTTTGGAAAAAGGGGTATTTAAAAATATTTTTGAATATTATAAATAATTATTAATGTAAATGATTTTCAAAAAATGGTCTTCTATAGTTGTGATCAGTAATAAATTTAGAGTCTAATATGATCAACATGATTTTTGGTGAATAGTAAAGTATGAATAGAAACATACCCTTATGAATAGTAATGAATTATAAATCAGATAAAAATATAGAATCTTAACACATGAATGTATAAATACAATTTAGACATTTTAAATGTGAAAAAATGATCGTATAATAAGTTTTGATAATTTTGTATGTCATAAATTTTTTATTTAAAATTTTATAATTAATTTAATAAATTAATATGAAAATTTACATTCATAAAATTCATTCATAAATTTTTACATTATTTTTTCTGGTTATATTATAATTTTATGGGTCCTTGATTAATTGTTCTAGGTGTTACAAAACAATTTATAGTTTTATAGTTGTTTTTTTGAATAAATAATGATTTGATTTAAAAATTAAATAATAAATATTTATTAATTATTTTAATAAATTTAAGATCATTTTGAAATTCATAGAATGGATATTAGGTTTTGGTAATTTTTTGGGATTTTTTAGAAACAGCTGAATTTTCAGAGAATAGTAAAAATACAGTTTTGAGTTTTTGGTGTTTAATGACATTATTGATTATATAATCATGATGTAATATATTTGGTCAACTTATGAATAATAAGATATGTTATTATGTGTCCCAAGTGGTCAATAACATGGGAAAATACCTTGGGGAAGCCCACTGTTTTAGAAATACCACTGATTAGGTGTCCCTTGGAAAGTAATGAAACATTCCCTCACTTTTCCTATAAATAAAAATTCATTACCTCATTCATTTAATTCAAAAATCTTCCTCAACAAAGTGACCGTCATTGTACCTCCCAAGGAGTCCTCTCAAGGTTCCCTCAATCCCCCAAGGTCCCAACATTCATCCATTCTAAGTTACCCTTCAAGGTAAGGGAACTGTTCACCCTTCTCTTTTAAGTCCTGACTACCTTTATGTTATGTCTTCGAGTTTTCATTTTCTTATGTGGCGTTATGTTATTATATATAATTAATATTATCCATTTCAGGTTAAATTGATTATATACCCTTCCCGATCTCATAAACCGATTTTATGAATTTCTCAATGATGTCGTTAGGCTGCTGAATTTTGGTACAAGAAATCACATCTTCTCTTCTCCATCGAGTTTCATTTTCATATGGTATTTCCTTCAAATATCCATAATATGATCTTATTTATTTTTATTCTATAACCATATTGTATTATGAGTTATTTATTAGTAGGTTAATATTGTCCTAACTCTTTCCATTTTTTTCTAAAACCATGTTATATAACCGTTATGCTGAAGAATATTCGTCTCAAAATCTCTCTCTTTTTCTCAAGAAATTATTTTGTATTATTTATCTGAATACCCAATTTTATTTTACTTTATAGGGTTATTCATCAATAAATAAAATTTATCTATTTCATTCCTGAATTTAAATGCATATAACCCTCACTCCCTTTCCATGGGATATAAATGACATAATGATCAACTTTTTATGAACTTTTAAAACATCAAGATTTGGAAAAGAACCCCATTTCATTTATTCTCTATGGGTTATTTATGTAATGTTTGAATATGATCTAAGTGTCTCACATAAAAGAAAATACATATTAATGGTGTTCCCTGATAGCAGTCCAATGCATTATGTAATTAATTTAATCTCTAGAGATGACAGGTTTCACGATACCGTGGTGAATAACCCTGGTAAATTTTATGAAACATTGGCGATGAACCTTGGTGATATGTTCATGAATGTATAAATTAAATGTTGTATCCAAATATTCAATTAATGATTCATGTTATTTTAAATATGAAATACCACTACTTCTAGTTCCCATATCTTTATTTTTTTTATCATGTTCTTATAAATTTCACAAGTAAACTGATCCCTTTGTTTTACTTACTAAGCCACCAACTCACACTTTCATTTGATGTATGTATCGAGGTTATGATATGAAAAAATGTTACATAATAGTCACATATTAGGAATTATTACAAGTGTATTATAAGAATTTTTATTTTTTTTCATGTTTTATATCCCCAATTTCCAAGACACTAGACTTTAAAGATCTTTTGTTTGTAAAATGTAAAGAAACTTTATGTAGTAAAAAGGAAGGATGCAATATATTTGTTACATAATCTTGAGGTTTTATATGTGTACGTCGTTTTAGCAATGTGATTCTATATTGTGTATCATTATCTTTGCTAAACAAAGTGTTTTGGCCATATAATGAAGTAAAAACCCCTTCATGGACCCCAACGAGTTTATTGATGTTGTCAAACAAGACCTGGGGCAACACATGTGGTTTGATGAACCCTAGAAATAAAAAATTATGTTATGAAATGTTTAGAAAAGATAAATTTGAGAGTTATGGGATTTAAATTATATTTAGGTATGTCGTACTAGTTTAAAAGTAAAATTGGTTTGATTATTTTGTTGAATTTTTGAATTTCCCAATTTTATTTAGAAATATTTACAAATTTTTTTTGTGGAGTTTGACCGTCCATGGGTTTCAAGGATGAAATTTACTTTTGAATGTGAAGAAGGTTCTAAATGATTCTGTTGACCTCATGTGATTTTGAAAAGATTTTTATTAATTAGTTTATATTGATGATTTTTGATGGGGGTGTGGCCCCTTTAATGAAAAAATTATTAATGAATAATTGAAAGGATGAAAATGAAAATGAAATTCTTGAGGCATGTTATATTATTAAAAGGAAAATACATGCATTTTAGAAGGTGGGTTTCTATGATTTCAAATTTCAAAATTGAATCGTATTTAATTCTAAAATGTAGTTAAAAAGGTTTTATGGGACCATTATAATTCAAGGGATGTATGGTAAGTGTGATAGAACCCATATCAATTGTGTTGCAATGTTAACATTTTTATTAGTGAATTAAATGATGACTGTGCATAGGTGATGATATAGAATAATGGGATGTTTGGCATGATGTGAAAAAGGGTTAAATAGAATAACGTGAATGTTTCCAAAGTCATGTGAGTTAATTATTTAAGTAAATACATGGGATAATGAATGTGAATTGATGAATATGTTAAGTGGGATATAGTAGGATAAATGGAAATTGTTTAAATGGGTTATCCCATGTAATTGGATGATTTATTAATGAGTTAAGATATAAATATGGTTTTTGCATTAACTTATATGTGAATTGAAACGGGTTGTGAATTAACTATGTGTGTTGGTGATATGGTTTATGTGGTGAATGAATATATTGAATGAGAAAATGGATTTGTAGTGTGGGGTGTTGACTAATGTTCTACACCAATAGGTTACATTACACTGAGGCTCCAAACACCACCCCATAATGGACTGGTTTTGTAAGGGGATTTCTTTCTATTACTCAAATGGTTTCATTCAACCCGAATTGAGGTTTATATTTGAGGAAAAAGTGTTTTTAATGTGATTATTCCTACTGTGAATGGAACTCAACATATCCCATTATTCATGTTAAATTACCAGCCTCAATTATAGTTTAAATGATGTAAATTCATAACCCATAGAACATTTGATAATGATGGGTCTAGTCATGAAGATAAAATAAGTGATAGAATGGAAATAATGATGATAATTTATTACGAGAATATTTTATATAATGGGTACATAATCAGTTATGATTTGTTAAATCACTTTGAGTTGATAATCTGTGTATCACCTTGTGCCTTGGACTTTAACCTAGTATAAACTAAGTTATTTTTGTTGGTTTATTCACTCTAAAGAACCTAATGGATAAATTAAATGTAAGATAATTAATTCATTTTTTCCCTTATTTTTCATAGTTTACATATTTCACTTTTTTATCTACATACAATATTGTTTAAAGTTATTATTTCTTTAGATACCATTGGTGATTGTCTACTGAGTTGTACACATGCCCTTCTTGGGCCTCCATAGCAGTTGGGTTCCCAAGAAGATGCTACTATTTTTAGGGGCTGGTTTAGGATCAGTAACATATGTTTAATTCATGCACAGGATATTTGGTTGTAGAATTGAATGTTAGGAAAGAGTTGGGAGTCAGGTCCATGTTCATGTTTTTTTTTGTGTTTTGGTGTCGGGACATTTCTTAATAGTCTTCTAGTCTTCTAGAATACTCATCTTATTGTAATACAAATTTATACTTGGATTCTTATTGGTAGTGTCAAATGTTATTTATGTATTTTAATTTACGAGTTATTATTTGTTTGATATTTTTTTCTTATATGGATTACATTGAAAAGCTAGTTTAGTCTCCCCATCATTCCTCCATAGACTTGCACTGCTAGTCGGCGGCCTCTGGCATATAGGGAGGCATGTCTGAGTTGATATGACAACCCAATTTAGAGAACTAGATAATGGACCCTGGTATGGGGATGTTACAATAGTTATATGGGAAATTTTATTTATTTATATCAATTTGACTTGTGGTTTTTATATATACTTCTAATTTTAATGTAATTACATATTTATTAGTTTACTTTATACCATCAGATTTGGTCATCAACCCATGGTCTATTAATCTCAGGATTTAGAGGTCAATAGGGATGCAATATCATTTAGAGTTTGTATGACATTAAAATAAGGGAAAACATATAATTTATGTGATTTTAGGTCATTGTAGGATTAGATACAATGGGAATAATATTAATAAATGTACTAAGTCATCTGATGCTACTTGTGTGGTAGATACATCGATAAAGATCATGTGTCTTGATTGTTTATGAAAATGATTGAATTTGGTAATCAGTGTGTTTTTGGATAATGCTTAATTACATAATAATAAGAATCCCATATTAATTTTTTATATTTTTCATTGAATAATGTATTCTGTATGTATAGATCCTAATTTAAGTACCTTCAAGGAATATTCTATATGAGATCGGTAGGATTATCTTAATGATCAATACATAGTTTTCTTGATGATGGCATCACATGGATGATGATCAATTTATTATTATTATCATGCCAATAGATTTATAGGATATATAATTCAAAACATTATAATGAATAATGGTTTTAGGAGATCAATATTTTTTTGGAATATTTATTTTATAAAAGAGAATGGGGGTCCTTTATCCATTAATATTATATAAGAAGTCATTGACTCATTAGAGAACGTGTTTTCAAAAAAAAAAGTTGAATTTAATGTCTAATTAGTGATATCCTTTGAATTAATCAAAATAAAGTTTCACTCTTCCACCATATAGTTCATGTTCTGGTGATAGATCATTTCCCTCTTCTAATAGAGTTCCAATGTGAATGAGTTTGGCATTCTCCTGATTAACCTCTAGAATTATATACCAGATTACATTATAATGAGGGAATCATTGGATTGAATTTTGAGGAGATTTTTGATAGATATATTCAATTCCAAGTCACCATATAATGGATGGTAATAATACATGTGGTAATAGTGTTGATCAAGGTTATTAGGATGATGTTATCTCAAATCATACCATCATAGGAGGGGATTTCATCCAGGAACTACCTGAATGAGATATGTCGCTACATGTTCTATTTTTTATAGTTAACATGTTTGAAATAGAAAGATTTTTTAACTCACTTAATCAAAAATCACCAATGATGTTACTTATTGAACCTCTTATATTGGACCACATGTCGTTATATATTTTAACTATGGTCATATACATAGAAAATTACATTTTATAAACATCTATGATATTTTGAATTTTGCTGGATGTAAAATAAATGTGTAGGCCTTAGAACTATATCAGACAATGAAGTAGTACAATCATTTCTATCCTACCTCTGGTCAGAATAATTGTGTAGTTGTAGGTAGATGAAAATCCCATTAATACCCTTACACTTAGGGATAACATGGAAATAATTCCCATTATGGTGATATTCATTTGATAGAAAGAGCCTGTGTGGGTTGAGATGATGAGATGCATGTTCGTGGTTTTACTATTTTAAGTAGGTCATACATAATGGGAGGTTCAATAAATTTATATTCATCAAAGGTATCTGATTTATTTTTTATGAAATATTTACTATTTAATTTCACCAATCCCACTCTAGGATATAGGAATTTTCATAGATATTTATCTAATTATGTTATTTTTGAATAAAATTTTTATTGTTTTGGTGAACTATAATGAGGAATATAGATATTTTGTAATGATAATAGGGAATAATTTCTCATTGAGTGATTTTATATGTTTATAAACATATCCATATGATGTCTCCGCAACATGGGATGATTATATTTGGTAAATTATAATATTGATTAATTTAAATGTATAGTTTTTTCATTAATATGATTGTGTTCATTTGAAATTCATTGGTGAGACGGAACTTCATATGGTCCAGATAAATTCATGGTTTCCATCCTCTGAGATATATTAGTGGAAATTGTATTCATAGGATGTTCGAGTGTTGTTTCTTATTAATATTATGGTACCCTGACCAAATATCTCTATTGAAGTGATTTTAAAACTACAACATAAATAATAGATTTTGTTTTTGATAGTGTTGTAGTTGGGTGACTCTCTAGTATTGATATCCAAATTTAGGATGATCTTATCTGAGCTATGTGAGATTCTAATTTTTCATATAAATCTTATTTATAGTATATATATTTTGAAATTATCAACTCCAAAGATTTCCCTCATATTATTAATTAAGATTCCATTTATTTTTCTAGGACTACATATCAATTATCATCAGATGAATCTGGTGATAGTGAAGAACAAGTATCATTTTCCATGGATTGATGACATATTTGATCTGTTTAAGTAAGGTAATTGGTTCTCTAGGGGTTATCTGTGGTAATGAAATATTTTTATGTGACTATTGGACAATGTTACAATAAAAACTACATTTATATTTTATTTAAGACCATATAAATACTTGGAAATACCATATAATGTCCCAAACACATAAGTTGTGTTAATGGGAATCATGAATTCTATCATTCAAAAGTCTAAAGACTGAATTTTTTGGGGTTTTAATTGATTATATCATTGAGTATGTTGAGTGTTAAGAAAAATATTTGAGAAATATTAACCTTTTTATAGGTTCATTAATAAAATTGTCCATTTTGGAATCCTTTTAATGGTTGATCTATTATCATTTATCGAATTTATTGGGCACCTGTAATGTCCCACAATTGTGTAGTTATGCATCCTAAAATTATCAAGGTGTTTGTTTCATGTTACCCCTAAAAACTAATGGAGGATTATATTTTCCTTTATCTTGAAGGCTATTATAGAATGTTTAAAATAAAATTATTTTCTATTGCACCTAATTAGATAGACTTGAATTAGAAGGATTTTCCTTTATGTGGACATTCAAATATCATGATTCTATTATTCATTTAATGAATAAGATTTTTAGTGTAATTGTAATTTTAATTCTAGAGAAAGGTGTGACGTTTTTTGTTTATTATGTTGAGTCACACCATGGTTTGGGTTTTATTTTTAATATTTAATGAGTATTCATCTCATACGAGTCTCGATAGTTATAACTCCCTGATAATAATTATTTTTATCTCGATCTTGAGATTTTTATGGGTATATTTTTCTTGATATTTTTGTTACACAATTGTATTTAGGGCAACATTGTGGTATTTATAGATTATATTAGTCACATATATATCCACACATAGAATGATTAAAATTTTATTAAATTACAATTTATTAAATTCATGTAGTATTATATCTTTATGATATCCTACAATCCAAGGAAAATGAATATTTAACCTGATATGAGGATATATAAGGAAAGTAGGAATACAATTAATGTGTCCATTTATTCTTTGGGATTAATGGGGATCCTAATGTTATTCAACTTTAAATATGAGAAATTGATGGTATTGGGTGACTCCATAAGATTATGGGGTAGTTATATTTTGTGTAGTGGGTTAATTAATCAATGCATCGAGATTATAAAGAAGTATTTTTCATTTTATCCATATTTTTTCATGATTTATATGAGTGATTGTCTATGTATGATCAATATTTTACATTATTACAAGGGAGTATCTTCATTACATCATTGATTTGTGAGGTGGCTCATCATGAGTTTCAAGGATTTCCCTTAGAAGTACATTTTGGAGTGGATAAATTGATTGATTTCATAAAAATATTTTTTTGGACGTTTTGGATGAGTAAATCATTTAGAAATTATATATCTCACAATTCAGTACACTTGAAGATATAGTCATTAAAACATGTTTATTATGGTTTTCATCAGCTATTGATGTTATCCATTTAAGGTGAGAATATATTTTGATGTATTTAATCACTGGTTTACCATATGATTAGGGTGGATATAGTCTTGTACTGCTAATTGTAGATGGATTGATACTGTTATATCAATCATTTATAATTAATCAATTGAGTTTAATGGATTATATAATGTGTCTAGATTTAGAAGATATTTTATAGATCAGTAGGATTCTAATTATTATAAACATTGAATAGGATCACTATTTTACATGATGAATTCTAGAGGTATTTGGCATGATTTTGGGTATCATTTCTTCTTTAGAACCAATTTTCATCTATAAATATATATTCATAGAGATTTAAATATCTATGCATTATGGGAAATGTTGTGTACTATAATTCTTAATTTTAATTCCTTATAGAATGTTAACATAAAAATGGTTGTGCTTTATTATTACAAAGATTTCAACAGACCATTGATATGGATCTATTTAATATGCTCTATGTCAAACCCTAAATATTTCTATTATATTGAACTAAGTTTACAGAGTTAGTGATTTTTAAGTGAAATTAGTATAGATTAGGGATGATAAGGTATGTGTAATTCGTGAGTACATAATTGTATCATATGATTAAGATAAGTCATATTCCAATCATAGTAGGAGGCCACTAGAGTTTGATGTTGAATATAACTGGTTCTTGGTGTAATATTTTCATTTTCAGAGGTGATGTTTCTATAGTTAGAGTATGCCTTACCTTAGATTTGTTAATCAATTCCATATTTTGGATCATGTTGGGGTAGTTGTGTATATATTAGGATTATTACCATAGATGGAAGAAATCCATGATTCCTTTCACGCACCGCAACATCTATAATATCTTTATGATGGTTATTATTTCATTGTCTCGTGTTACATAGATGTTGATTATGATTTGATATTAGGGGAATATATTGATGGGATTCAACACCATTAAGAGAATATGTACCATGGTTGTTCCATTCCCATGTTTCTTTTAAATCTAAAGTTTTACACTCTAGATGAGTATAATATAGATTGTGGGTGGAAAAATTTGAAGTCAATATCTGGAGATCATTGATGAAATGTTTTTTTGATGATTTTTCTATTTTATTGATTCTTTTAATTATTTAAATTGGTATTTTTTTAATGTTTATTTTCATTCGAAATTTTTTTTGTGCCTCTATTATAGTATGATTATTATTTGATAGTTTTATTGAAGGAATTATTTTCCCGCCTTATTTATTTTTTATTACTCCCATGTTTGGTTTGGAATAATAAATATAAGAATCAATTCATACATATTTGATTTAATGACCTGGATTATTTTTTGAACACGTTTTCATTTATGTGTCTATAGTGTTTTAGAGGAGTTGTTCCCAAATTTTAGAGTGACCAAGTTAATATTTTTATTTCAATTTAAAATATATTAACGTAACACCCCAATATTTCAAAGTATGATATGTCTTCGAAGTAAATTAACAACTTACGCTACACACAACACCGAGTTCGAGCGCACCACGACTTACCAAAATACCCATTTAAAAAGAGGTTATTAGTAGTATTAACTGAATATTTAATTTCATATAATCCATAATATTCTAGAATCCATATTATGTATTTCATAGATATAATATAAGAACAAAGTCATTTTTCTGATAAAAAAATTATTTTTCAAAAAATTCAATTTTACCGCCCATCAATAGAGAACCCTTTTTAAAACAAATATTGGACACATTTATATATTAAATTTAATGAAATTAAATTCTTATTTATGATAAGGAGATAAAAATTATGTTTGGATTTGTTTTTGGTAATTTTCATATAACATTCATATTCTTACAAATAATGAAAAATACTAAATTTTAATTTTGAATTTTTTTAATAGAAATAATATATAGTGTTATATTATGAATTTGAATGGTTTGTAAGTATAATTAGATTATATTTTTATCATTTAATACAATGTAGGTCATTATAAGTAATTTCACATTTATCTTTTATGTAAACACATATAAATATTTTGATTGTTTTTATTTTTTTTAAACACATTTCTTTGATTTGAAAATAAGACTTAATTTTAAATTTAATTTCAATTATATGCCTTTAATTGTTTAAAATAGAATTAATTTTTTAATTTGAAATATCAAAATAAGCTTATGGTGAATTTTTGGTATTTTTCTGAGAACTTTCAATTTTTGATGAATAGTAAAAAACACTTCGTTATTGTTTAAAAACCGACTATTTATTTAAATAATTAATTATTTAAATTTATTTTCAGTCAAAATAGATACATAATACCTATATTTTTTCACTGTAATTCATTGAAATAATTTTATTATAAAATTAGATTTATACAATCTTATTGATTTTTTTACTTCTTTTAGCCACCTTCTAGGCACATGAGCAAATTTGCATAAAACGTAATTTTACCATTTTTTTGAATTGAATTAAAAAAATGTGAGATAAATGGTTCACATTAGTATGTAAAATTTGGTTCAATATGAGGAAAATAATTTTTGGTGAATAGTATCTTTTGATTTTTATTTACCACAATTAAAAGTAAATAGAGCAATTAAAGGTAAAAATGACATTATAATTTCCATAACACATGTAAAAATTCTATTGGATATGTTTATTTCGTCCAAAACCATCATTAGGAATAAAATATTATCCTTTTGGTCCACTTAGATTAGATTCAGACAGTTGTTATTATTTTATTTAAAGAAGAGTTAAAAGTGTTAAATTCAAATTTTAATAACTAAAACATTTTTAATATAGGGTTATAAATAATATAATTTCGACTATAAATATTCATTATAGAGATAAATATATTTTCTACATCATGTTATATTATTTATAATTTTTAGACATTATATAACTAAATATATTTTTGACAAAATAATTATGCAGTAATTACATTATTAATTAAAGATTAAGATAATTGATATTATAAATATTAAAATAAATGTATATTGAGACTTTTGATACATTATAAAAAATTTATATGTTAATATTACATTAAGGGTTTATTCAATTTATTTTTTTCGAATAAATCAGATTTTTATGACTTTCACAAATATCAAATACTAAATAATGTCAAAATTGACATAAATGAGTTTTTAAAACAAATACTATATTATTAAATGATATAATAGTTATAAAAATCTAAAGTACGGCCAAAGTACATATATAATAATAGATATGTCATTAATTAACCACTTGAGGTTCTCTTGAAATTTTATTGTATGTTCATTAACAATAAAATATAAAAATAATACGAGACAAGGTAAATGTTATATTATTTAACCAAGAGTTAATTCTAAAAGAAAATGTTAATATGGTTCATAAAACTGTCTATAACCAATTTTTTGAGATGTTTTCGACCTATCCCCACCTTATCCTAAATATTTATCCTTCTTTTCCATTATAAACCCAATATGATTGTATAATAAAATAATATTTCAAGATTTTCTAAAGTGACCATCACCTATCTTATAAAAGGGTACATCCACTTATCTCAAAATCACACCTCCAAAGCCATATGGATCTACAAACCCCTACTCAAATATCCTCCCAAATACCTTCAAATGAACCTATATGCCTTATATGGGTCATAACTCCATGCTAAGGAGCCCTTATTATCAATTCAAAAGGAAGCACCCTAAAGAAGAGTTAATTATTTCATCACCTCTTTCAATGTGGTTATCCTACTACAAATCCCCTTTATTTGTTTCTTCCATAAAAATGATAAAAATTGTACCTTCTAAATACTGTGATGTTATTATAAATAGTTTACAACTGTATTCAATATTCTATATATCTTATGAATGAAAAAATCACCAAACGTGCGTACGTATGACTTACCGTCTCCACGTCGTGGTGTAGTGTGTAATTCAACACTTAATTTTTTGGATTGGTATAATAATGAGTATAAATTATGTAAATAATAAATATAACATGATAATTATTCTGTATATATTATATACCATACATTTACATAAAATTTCACCATCAATAGAATTGTATTATTTCTCATGCGTACGTACGGTTTACCGTCTTCACGGATGCAATGAGATTCATTCCCCATCATAACAATTAAAGAATAAATAACATTTTATGATTAAAAAATAATGTTTAAAAACATAATAAAATTCGGTATACAAATCGAATACATCCTATTCATAATAAACATGAAAAATGTAACATAACATATAATGAATTACGAATCAATTAAAAACTCAAACAATGATATTACTAAAATATTATTATCAAATCGGTATTAAAACATCATAAATGATATCATATATATGTATATGTTTCTTTTATAATTTAATAACAATTATGTCACCATTATAAATAATGTTAATGTATCCTCATCTAAGAAAAAGTACAAGGTATATGGTTTTCATCTCATTTTTTATTCCAGTGAGATTCCTGCAATATTTACCACTATTTCCTTTTGGGTGGTGTCTGTACTACCCATGATTATATTATTTGTGTAATATAATTTAGTTTATGGGTATTTACATCTTCATTTTATGATAATTCTTTCAAGAGATGTATGTTTTTTATGTTACCAAATCAGTAAGGGAATTCCAAATTTCAATTTCCACACATTGGGTTTTACACATACTTTAGTTACTATTTTACTACAAGATTGAAGAGACCCAAAGGTTTATGAACATGGAAATTACATTAATTTTTTAGAATAATTAATATATAACAAAAAACACACAATGACCGTAATAGTTTAGTGTCTTTGCAAACTCGGAACATAATCTTCTAATCATGGCGAAATATATTCAACATCTCCCATAAAGATCTTCCCCTTTTGTTTTCTTATCTAAAACAATTCTTTATATAATGGGGAAAAGAAAACATATAAAGTGTGAGCTCAAATGATCAGTAAGGGTAAGCATGGAGAAAATAAAACAAACCCTATACATTTGAACTTCAAAACATGAACATAAAGTTTGTACATCAAAATCTTGAGTTGTGAAATAAATCATGGCAGTACGTAAGGCATAGGTCATAAAAAAACATTAATCATGATAAAATAGCATGGGAATAAAACATTTAATTGTGGAAAACCATTAAACACATGGTATGATCTCCATAGTAGCCACGACATTGCTGCCAAGACCATCTTAGTGGACAAAGTCCCTTTCTGAATCGAGTTCACTCCTCATTCCAGTTTGTAACACTGAACCGCATAAACTTACCGTTCCATCCATGTCTATCTCATGAGATATAAATGATTACCCAATATAGTGGATGTATATATAGGTCCCACCCATCTTATATTGATATCATTCTTACTTGTGCCACATCATAAATATAAATCATTCATCATAACCCCAAAGAATAAAAATGGGTTTCATGAACATAATCCCATCATAACATAATCCATCTAAAACAAATGGATGTCATTTCATCATAAGAAAAGTGAAACCATTTAAATCATAGAGATATTATAATTGAAACTTACACATATGAAATAATTTCATCTAAGATAGAAAATGGTTTTGAAAAACCACTTGAAAAGAATTCTTGAGGAAAATATCCTTTCTTCTTAAAAATCATTTTCTTTTCAAAAAATGCCACTCTATTTTAAAAAAAAATAATTTTATTGAAAATAACCATGAAATATTTTAGAGTAAACTTCATGAAAATAAGTCGTTATGAAACCGTAAAAATCTGTTCATGCCGTATAAGTTAAAGAAACATTTTTCTCGTACTTTTGCTGGAAAAGTCAAAAAGTACCTCGTATGGTAAACAAAAGAAAGATTCCTTCCATACGATGTGGTAAAAGTAAAAAAGCATAAAAATGACTCTCAAAATACATGGAAGAAAAGTATACATTTTATGAAAACATTTTGAGAACATATCTGCATGGATGATAAACATAACCCCAGTAAGTACTTACGAATAAACAATCTCAGATAATAATGAGATTGGAATAATTATCCCTTACCATAGGTCAGATATGCTTCATACATATCCGAACCTCATGTATATTGATTTAAATAATGACATTGACTTATTACATAATCATATTAGTTGTTATGATATCATATATGGTTCACTTGTGACTTTATATTACCTGTTCATTTGTAAATTCTATGTTAAAACAACGTTTTGGGTAAAATCATTTTATTTATTTTACTTGTTTGGAATTGTTGTTATTGATATTATTATTACTTATATCATGATTTACTTACTTCCAGAATTTAAATCATGATTTTTATATCATATATATTCAGTATATGTATATATAATAGATAGATAAATGAAATTAAATACACTGTTCATGGAGATGGTAGGTTATACGTACGCATGAACGCTGTTTTCTTTTCCTTATTGACTTGAATGGAAGTAAGTAGATTAAATATATATATATATACATAAATCCAAAAGCTTTATCAATTCCTATATTTCATTATTATTCATTATATATACTTTATAATCATTCTTGAATGATTAACATGGAGAATGAATCTCATCGCGTTGTGGAGACGGTAATCCGTACGCACGCACGAGCGACGACATCGTTCCCATAATTATTTAATTTATTTGGGGTGGATGATATAATAACTCATTATAAGTATGATGTTATAATAACTATATATAGTTATTATTTTCACCATTATACCCATCCAAGTACGGTGGTGGTGGAAAAACAGATTACACCATGGCTTGAAGACGGTATTCCCTACGTACGCACGTGCGGTGATTTAATTTTTCATAAGATGGATAGAAGGAGAAATGGGGTTATTTAATATTAATAATATGATATCATTATATTAGTGATACTTATTTTATTACTTTATAATGAAACAACTAAAGATGAATAAGTTGAGGAAGAAAGAAACTTGAAAGAGTCGGTAGAAGAGATTACCACTTCTTCGACGCACCTCTTTTAAGCTTCCTCTTAAGGAACTAGAGTTGGTATTTTGAGGATACCATAACCTCTATAATGTTTATAGGGATGTTTATAAGGGAAATTTTCAGGGTTTTTTCGAGTATGAAGGCTCAGAATTGTGTGAAGAGAAGGGGGAGGAGGTGCCCTTTTATAAGGGAGGAGAGGGGCACTTTAGAAAAAACGTAAACTATTATTTTATAATAAAGTAATATTCGGTTTATAATGGCTCCAAAGTGACTTATTTAGAAGATAAAGTAGGTATGGGTCAAAATACTCTCATCTAATAGGTTTTAAACAAGTTTAGGTTACTATTTTAACCTTATAATTTAGATTTAACTCTATGTTAAATAATTTAACTTTTACCGTGTGGTCTTGTTTTCTTACACTACATTGTTAATAAATATACTATAACAAGCCAAAAGAATCCAAAGTGGTTAATTATAAATATATATAACCTTATATAAGTCATTTTTGTGAACAATAGATTTTTATTAATAAAATAACAATTAATAATATAATATTTGTTTTAAAAACTATTTTATGTTAATTTTGACACTATTTGGTAATTGATTTTTTTTAAAATCATAACAGCCTGATTTGTCCGAAAAAAGATAATTGAATCAATAAAACATGTCATATTAACCTATAAAATTATTTTAATTAATAAAAAATCTCAAATTACATTTATTTTGGTATTTATAACATCAATTATGTTAATATTTCATTAATAAGGTAATTACTACATCACCATTGTTTCATAAATAAATTAAAATATTTAATCTCTAAAAATTATAAATAAAATACCATTATGTAGTAAATACTTTTATATTTCTAATTAATATTTATAGTCGAATGTATTTTATGTATAACACCATATTTAAAAATTTTTAGTTATTAAACTTTGATTTTAACTATTTTAACTCTTCTTTAACTAAAATAATAATAATTGTCCTAAACTAATTCAAGTGGACCTAAAGCGTAATATTTTATTCATAAGGTTTTTTTGGTCAAATTAAACTTATCCAATAGAATTTGGACATTTTTTAGGGTAATAATAATATCAATTTTACCCTTAATTACCTTGTTTACTCTTAATGGTGGTAAATAAAAGTAAAACATTTCTATTCACCAAAAATTATTTTTATCTTATTGAACAGTATTTTACTCCTTGATATTAACTGTGTCTCTCAGATTTTCAAAATTCCACTCACAGAAGCGGTAAAATTATGTTTTATGTAAATTTGAAAATTCTCCTAGGAGGTGGGTAAAAGACGGTGAAAAGTTCAATAAAATTTTTATATATCTAAAATTATTATAAAATAACTCAAATGAATTATATTGAACTTATATAGGAATTATGAATCAATTTTTACCTTAAATAAATTTATATAAAATAAATAATTATTGAAATAAAAAGTTGGTTTTTAAATAGTATCCCAGTGTTTTCACTATTCATCAAAAATTAAAAGTTTTCAGAAAAATACCAAAAATTAACCCTAGGCTAATTTCAATATTCAAAATCCAAAAATTAAGGCCATTTTGAAAGATAAAATTTATAAAATTTCAAAAAGTGGGTATTACTATTCATAACGTCTAGTTCATAATAATATTATAATAATATCTCGTTTAGTGAAACATTGTATTGCGTACTACACACGCTATTGAAGAAAGGTTTTGATTGTGTGTAATGCATGCAAAGTCATGGCTGCATGTAGTGAAAGCTCTGTTTGGTGTTACGTATAACATAATCAAAACTTATTTCATTTATACATTAAACAAAATCTAGACTTAATGTTGCATAGAATAATTTCCACAAAACGAACATGAAATTGTGTGTAACACGAGCCAAGAATAGTGTTGTGTATACTGTAAGCTAATACGGTGTTACGTATAGTACAAGCTAATCTTGGTGTAGTGTATAATAGAAGACATCAAAGAAATTGAAAATAAAATATCTCATAAAATCTTGGGGTGTTACATTTTACCCCCTTCAAATGAATTTCTCCCTCAAAATTCGTCGGTGTTATAAATGGTTTACTACTTGAAAGTTTATTTCGTAGAAATCCACTTCATAAAACAGAATACTAAAACGTCATTTTAAAAAGGGATGTTAGAATCATAACAATTACCCAAAGTAACTTAGCATTGGGTTTCCACATAGGACAACATAGGTGAAAATATGGATATAGAAGAGAAATATAACCATCAACTTCTGATGAAGAGTGGTAGAGGAAATGGCTATGAAAAAACCAATAATGAAAAAGACATAAATTTGAGATGATTTAATGTACCATCTAATTCATCGGGTATGAGGATACTAGGACAATGTTTTTTAGTTCTCAAGATCATTTCCCTAATGTTGAAGAATTGTTGAATTAAAAGAAATACTTAATTGATTTTGGTACAATATCACCATTTTTCATGCCTTGAACAATTTCCAATTCATCTCTTAATGAAATGAAGTTCAATTTGTCATTCGTGAAGTGTTATCAGATCATGTGATAGAATTATAGGGAATTCCATCTGTTTCTATCACAAAACATTTAGCACAATTTATTAAATATACACAAGTGCATCTATGATGAGATTAATCATATATGGTTGCTAAAATGGACTTATACATCATCTATCACAGTGCTTAAAAAAATAAAACTAGTTTCTACTAACCAGGGACTTCCTGTAGGCCAGAGGTAGGCGATAAAGGCCTGTCTCACTTCAGTTGTGGGTTCGATTCCCGCATCCTTTTCCGACGCGACGAGTTGTCTCCCATCCTGCAGGTTACCCCTTTTTCTAAAACTACATTATTATAACATTCCTACAATAATATCAAAAAAAGTTCTAGCCTTAAACAATACTATTTTATGTCCAACTTAATTCATTCCAATCATTAGGCTTATCCCAAATACTTTGGTCCAAGCTCATAGTATAAAGAAAACGATTACTAGAAAGGTCATCTACCAAGCATGTGAATACCATCATTTATCTACCATATATCATAAGATATATCTTGTTGGTCACATTCCACATATTTGAATTCCTTAATCATGTACTCTCTTGAAAAATGAATACCCATTGAAACTTAGTGAAAACATGAATGCTGTCAAAAGTTAACTCTTTCCACATACCAAAATCCCAAAAAATTTATATACTCATACCATGATATCACTTTGTCCTTATACTAGTCATGAGCTCATTAATACTATCAAACATCTCATTATCTCCTTATCCTTTCATTATGAACATATAATCAACCTTCCAAAAATATTTTAATAACATTTCATGGTTATCGGTACCATTCAACATATACTTTCAAATACTTTAGGGAAAAAAATAGTGTTACAATCTTTATAAGTTTCATTATTCTATAGTACCATACTTTATTCTTTATAAACATGCAATCATTCCACTACCTTCATAAACTGTTAACCTAGCCTAAAAACATCTTTCATATCGTATATCATTTGTAGTCTCTTCATCATCATCCACATAAATACTGCCCATATGACCATGCTGATTCTCTTCATGAGATTTTCCCTTAGAGAATTGGATTACATAATTCCCGTACATTCCAAATTTAAAACATTTAACCATTGTTGATGTCTTAGCAATACCATTTTCCCTGTCCATTGTGTTAACTGAACCTTTTTCTTTACAATTACTAGTTTTGTATCCTTATTTTCCACACCCAAAGCATCTTCCAGTTCATTTGAAACATTCTACCTGATTCCTCTTCCCACATGATTTACATGAGGGAAATTGAACTTTCATTCCTCTATGATCATCATGAAACTAGATCTTTCTCTTATTAGCTGAGTCAGGAAACTTATTAAAGTTGATATTATTGATCATATTATGAGATTGCTGATTAGGAATAATAACGATATGTGGACCTCCAGATCAATTTTTATTTGGTTTCCCATGAAGAATATCATTACATTATCCATCATATCCTCCATTATCGTGAATCTTCCTATTTCCAGCCATTTTCTAAAACCCAAAAAAAAGTGTGAGAGGAAAAAATAATAATCAAGGGGGAGTACCTTCAATATCTAACATATCATGTTTAATTATAATATTGTTACTGTAATTATAGGACTATAACCTATACTTATAATTAACCTTAGAGACATCCCTATACATACCGTAGAAATATCTCTAGGGATTTCACTAAAGTTTTCGCATCCTAGTTTCCAAATGTTGACTAAAACATTCCTCTAATACCAACTGAAGAGACCCAAATATTTATGTACATGGACATTACATTAACTTTTCGGAATACTTAATACATAACAAAAACAAACACACAAGGAACGTAATAGTTTAGTGTCTTTGGAAACTCGAAACATAATCTTCTAATCATGGTGAAAGATCTTCAACATCTCCCATAAAGATCTTCCCATTTTTTTTCTTACCTAAAACCTTTATTTATATTATGGGGAAAAGAAAACATATAAAGGGTGATCTCAAATTCTTAGTGAGTTTATGCATGGAGAAAATAAAACAAACCATATACATTTGAACTTCAAAACATGAACATAAAGTTTACACATCCAAATCATGAGTTGTGAAATAAATCTTGGCAGTACGTAAGGCATAAGTCATAATGGAAGATTAATCATGATAAAATATCATGGTAATAAAACATTTGATTGTGGAAAACCATTAATCACATGATATTATTTTCATAGTAGCCAAGGCATTGCTTCCAAGACTATCTTAGTGGACAAAGTCTCTTTCTGAATCGAGTTCACTCCTCATTCCAGTCCTCTAACACTGAACCAGATTAACTTACCGTTCCAGCCATGTCTATCTCATTAAATATAAATATTTACCCAATTCATTGGAGGGAGATATAGGTCCCACCCATCTTATATTGAAATCATTCTTACTTGTGCCACAACATAAACATAAATCATTCATCATAACCCCAATGAATAAAAATGGGTTTCCGGAACATCATCCCAAGGTAACATAATCTATCTAAATCAAATGGATATCATTTCATTATAAGAAAAGGGAAACCATATAAATCATAGAGATATTATACTTGAAACATAGACATAATAAATAATTTCATCTTAGATGGAAAATGGTTTTGATTAAACACTTGAAAACAATTCTTGAGGAAAATATCCTTTCTTCTAAAAAATCATTTTATTTTACCAAAATGCCAAGCAATTTTAAAAGAAAAGAATTTTATTAAAAATAAATATGAAATATTTTAGAGTAAACTTCATGAAAATAAGGAGTTATGAAACCGTAAAAATATGTTCATGCCGTATAAGTTAAAAAAACATTCTTCTCGTACTTTTGCTGGAAAAGTCAAAAAGTACCTCGTATGGTAAACAAAGGAAAGATTCCTTCCATACGATGCAGTAAAAGTAAAAAAGGGTCAAAATGACTTCAAAAATACATGGAATAAAAGTAAACATTTTATGAAAACATTTTGTGAACATATGGACATTGATGATAAACATAACCCTATTAAATACTAACGAATAAACAATATCGGATAAGAATGAGATTGGAATAATTATCCATTACCTTAGGTGTGATATTCTTCATACGTATATGAACCACCTATATAATGATTTAAATAATTTCATTCGATTTTAATGAATCATATTCATTGTTGTGATATCATATATGGTTCACTTATGACTTTATATTAACCGTTCATTTGTAAATTCTATGTTAAAGCAGCATTTTGGGTAAAATCATTTTATTTATCGTACGTGTTTGGACTTGTTGTTCTTGATATTATTATTACATATATCATGATTTACATACTTACAGAATGTAAATAATGATTTATATATCATATATTTTTAGTAAATATATATATATAATACATAGATAAATGAAATGAAATACACCATTCATGGAGACGGTAGTCCGTACGTACGCATGAATGCTCTTTTCCTTTCCTTATTGACTTGAATGGAAGTAAGTAGATCAAATATATATATATATATAAATCCTTTATCTCTATAATGTCCTATATTTCATTATCATTAATTATATATACTTTATAATCATTCTTGAATGGTTAACATGGAGAATGAATCTCATCGCGTCGTGGAGACGGTAATCCGTACGTACGCATGAGCGATGATATCGTTCCCATAATTTTTTAATTGAATTGGGGTGGATGATATAATATTTAAGAATCAGTATGCTGTTATAATAACTATATATAGTAATTATTTACACCATTATACCCATCCAAGTAAGGTGGTGGTGGAAAAGCAGATTACACCACGGCGTGGAGACGGTATTCCGTACGTACACATGCACGGTGATTTCATTTTCTGTAGGATAGATAGAAGGTTAAATGGATTTGTTTCATATTTATAATAACATATCAGTATATTAGTGATACATATGTTATTACTTTATAATGGGACAACTAAATTAGAATAATTTGAAGAAGAAAGAAACTTGAAAGAATCGGTAGAAGAGATTACCTCTTCTTCGACGCACCTCTTTTAAGCTTCCACTTAAGGCAATAGAGTTGGTCTTTTGGGGAGACCATATCCTCTATAATATTTATAGGGAAGTTTATAAGGGAAATGGTCAGGTTTTGGATGAGCTTTAATGCTCAAAATTGTGTGAAGAGAAGGGGGAGGAGGTTCCCTTTTATAAGGGAAGAGAGGGGCACATCAGAAAAAACATAAAATATTATTTTATAATAAAGTAATATTCTGTTTATAATGGCTCTAAAGTGACTTATTTCGAAGCTAAAGTGGGGATGGGTCTAAATCCTCTCAACCAATAGGTTTTAGACAAGTTAAGGTTACTATTTTAAACTTATAATTTAGATTTAATTGTAAGATAAATAATTTAACTTTTATTGTGTCTTCTTGTTTTCTTACACTATATGGTCAATAAACATACTATAACAAAACAAAAGAATACCAAGTGGTTAATTATTAATCTATATAACCTTATCTAAGTCATTTGGTCGAACCATAGATTTTTAGTAATAAAATAACAATTAATAATATAATATTTTATTAAAAAACTATTTTTTGTCAATTTTGACACTATTTGGTAATTGATTTTTGTGAAAATCATAAAAGCATGATTATTTCGAAAACAGTTAATTTAATCATTAAACACATGTCATATTAACCTTTAAAATTAGTGAAATTCATAAAAAGTTTCTAATTACATTTATTGTGGTATTTATAACATCAAATATCTTAATATTTCATTAATAACGTAATTACTGCATCATCATTGTGTAATACATAAATTAAATTATTTAACGTTTAAAAATTATAAATAAAATACCATTATGTAGAAAATATTTTTATCTTTCTAATTAATACTTATAGTCGAATTTATCTTATGTATAACCCTATATTAAAAATTATTTAGTTATTAAACATTGATTTTATTTAGTTTAACTCTTCTTTAAATAAAAAAATAATAAATGTCCTAAACTAATCCATGTGGACCTAAAGGGTAATATTTTATTCCTAAGGTTTTTTTGGTCGAATTACACTTATCCAATAGAATTAGGACATGTGTTAGTGTAATAATAATATCATTTTTACCCTTAATTACCCTATTTACATTTAACTATGGTAAATAAAAGTAAAAAATTATTATTCACCAAAAAAATTTTTTATCTTATTGAAAAAAATTTAACTCCTTGATATTAACCGTGTCTCTCATATTTTCAAAATTCCACTCACAGAAGCTATAAAATTATGATTTATGTAAATTTGCAAATTCTCCTAGGAGGTGGGTAAAAGACGGTGAAAAGTTCAATAAAATTTTTAAATATCTAAAATTATTATAAAATGACTCAAATGAATTACATTAAACTTATATAGGTATTATATAACAATTTTCACCTAAAATAAATTTATATAAAATAAATAAATATTTAAATAAAAATTCGGTTTTGAAATAGTAACCTTGTGTTTTCACTATTCATCAAAAATTGAATGTTTTCAGAAAAATACCAAAAACTCACCCTAGGCTAATTTTGATATTCCGAGTACAAAAATAAAGTCCATTTTGAAAGATAAAATTTATAAAATCTCAAAAGGTGGGTATTACCATAAATAACGACTAGTTCATCATAATATTATAATAATATCTCATTTAGTAAAACATGGTATTGCGTACTACACACGTTATCGAAGAAGGTCTTGATTACATGTAATGCAAGCCATGTCAGGGCTGCATGTAGTGAAATCTCCTTTTGGTGTTGCGTATAACATAATCAAAACTTATTTCATTTATACATTAAACAAAATCTATACATAATGTTACATATAATAATTTCCACAAAATGAACTTGAAATTGTGTGTAACACAAGCCAAGAATAGTGTTGCGTATACTAAAAGATAAAAGGTGTTGCGTATAATACAAGTTAATCTCGGTATAGTGTATAATAGAAGACATCAAAGAAATTAAAAATAATATATCTCATAAAATCTCGGGGTGTTACAAGGATTATGTGTGGAATCGCTATTTATTTACATATGTAGTAATTTATACTCCCTATTGTGTTTATATACTTTTTATACTCATAATAAATCCATTCATAAATTCTCAAGTCATTTCACATTGTGTTTATATACTTTTGATACACATAATAACTCCATTTATAAATTCTCAAGTCATTGATATGATCTTGTTAAGTGTAATCTTAACTCAATTTTGATTCATTGAGTTAAAAATCTGAGTCATTGGATTTGTTTTTACAAGAATATTTGTCAATGATCTCTGATTGATTTACACTAAAGATAATTATGTCATTGATTTATCCTTAATCTAAGGGTACAATATTTATAAGGTATTTCATCTAAATTTACATTCAATTGAGACTTATTTTTGTTATGCACCAATTAAATTTTATATGGTGTATATACAGTCATTTGACAAATTATATCATGAATCCCTTTATTATAATGTTATAATTACGTTTTGATAAGTTGTTTCTTCAATTATTTGTAATCAAGTGAATCTCGTTTGGTTAGGAACTCTTAAAATAAAATATAGTTTTAAATTTAATGTTTATGTTATTTTCCATCCTTTTCATATGATAAATGCACTGGACATAGTAAGTGACATGTGGAGTCCTCTATTGCTCCCCGATTAATCGGTTGGTCGCATAAGACAAACTAGTGTCTTGGAACCAGGCCTGGATAAAATCTACATTTTTAGTCTTGGAACGAGGCCTTGACTATGTGGTTATGATGTCCAGAATTTTGCATTCCATAATTATGAAATTAGATATTGATATTACAAGCCATTATTAGACTAGTAGAATATACATGTGAATATGTAAATGTCATTATTTGATTTATATTTTCCATATTATGCTGAAATTTAGAAATAAAATACATGTGTTTTAGACTTATACATTCGCTTAAATGTTTATTATTATTTATGATTGTTTAAAATATATTGTTATCCTTACTGATCATTTGAGCTCACCCCTTTCTATTATTTATTTTTCCAGGATGTGAAAAGTACAACATGATTAACCTGTTGAAATAGGATAATGGATATGAGTGTGTTCAAAGGTGACACAATGTTGTTTTTCATTATTTCATGATGTAATGTAAAACTTAGGTTAGTATCTAGTACTAATAAGGCTACTAAACTAATTAGCCTTTTAGGACATGATCTCTTGTGATTAGGCCAATGATATTTAATAATGCACCGAGTCTAGGTAACTAGGGTTTGGGTGTTAGAGATAGTATGAGAGGAAGTTTAGTACAAACCTTGGAAACAATAATTTGAATGATCGGAGTAGATAACATTACCCTAAGATATAAATTTTTGATTAGTATAGAAGAACATTCTAGAATTTTGGCAATATAGAAATTTTGTGTATTTTTTCAAGAAATACATCGTTGTCTAGATACGAGCTAGTAGAGGTGGTTCTGGAACAGATGTACCTAGGAGTGAAAACTCTGACAAGGAGTTTCAGTATTAACCCGGGGTATCCTGGTACATGACAACATGCCTTACTAAACTCTTAGTTATGAAACTACTAGGTGATATGCATAGGATAATTCACACTTTCTTTACAAACTATTTTGATGAATTTTAATATATGATGAGAATAAATAACCATAGTTAACCTTATGGTGTTTTAGATTGAAAATAAGTTGTTAAGATATACTCTAAATGATTATATTACTACTGTTACTCACAGAATGATTTCAGGTTTTAGTCAATGGATAGATTTCAAGGAAGTCATAGTAACATTGAACATGATGTACAAGGTGGGAATGATGGTGGAAATGGGAAACGAAAAAGAATATTGATAGGAATAAATGATATTGTGTTCAAGCAGAATCAGTTTTCCAAAAATTTGTTCAAAAAATTTATATTAACCAACTCCAGGACTCAACAATAAAGATAAAGTGAGTGAATGATAAGAGCTCTATAAGTGGAGATCATGGAGAAATGAAATATTGATTTTCATCATGTAGGAAATGTGGAAGGAGACACCAAATAATGTGTCTCAGTGGAACAAAGAAAAGATTTATGTGTGGGACTGAAGGACATAATGTAAAGAATTGCATTGGAAAAATTAAGAGTAATATAGAAGAAAATAAAAATGATCCCAAGAATCCATTTATAGTCATTTTCTCTAAATGTAGGGGACCTGGGTGTCACATGAGTAAATGAACTATTCTATCGGATAAACTCTTGGCCATGGAAGATCTTATGTTGAAATAAATGGATGGAGAAATGTTTAAAAATATCTGTGTTCTTTGTAGATGGGATTACTTTAGAAGAATTTTCTCTCGTATGTATAACCTTGTGGATTTTTATGTGAAAATTCTATTCGAAGAAGAATTATCTTTTCTTCTATGGATATAGTTAGAAATAATCATGTGGGTTTATATAATTCTTGGATTTAAGTCAATTATAGGTTATTAATTTTTGGGATGAAAATGCCAGGTATGATATAACATTTGTAGTTAAATAATGTTATGGTTTTTTTGAGGAATTAATATCATTTTGGTAATGTTATTAAATATGGTCTTTGAAAAAGGACAACATGAAGACAGTGTGACAACCCATCACGTCGGACAAAGCTACGGGAATCAAACACACTAACAAAGTGTGACTAGAATTTATCGTCTACCACTGTACTACGTGAGGTCCCTGGTTAGTGTAACTAATTATTTTTAGTTAAAAGGTTATATTGGTCAATAATAAGTTGATTTTGGATCTTATGTTTTATCAAATGGATATCCTATGTGTAGGAGAATGATTTTGTGATTAAGTGATAAATGTTATTTTGGCAGATGTTCCCCATATTGGGAACACAATATCCCTAAAGAAAATAAAATACTATGGGATTTCATTTGATAAGTAATGGTGGATTTTGATCAATGTTATTTTTGTGTACTTAAAGCGATTTGGCTTATTTATGGAAATTATTAACCTATCATATAGAATATGCGATTAGGTTAATTACTTTTTTGTTTATGAATTTATGAGTATTCGATGTTATTTAGAGATACAATTTAACGTTGAAGACTACATAATCAAATTCTTTGAAGTATTGGGTTTCAATCATAATTTGGATTATATTGAAGGATTTTAAGGAAAATTTTATATTAAATGGTATTTACTAAACTTAATATATTTTTCATTTAATTTTACAAATGAAGATTAGTTTTTCATTCTCTAAGGGATTATCTATTTTTGGGATCATCTGATCCTGTACTAACCATTTTGGTTTTGGTTGATCTCTAAAGACAACTTAAATATATAGTTCATACATTGTGGATTTTTTTATTCTCTATAAGTTGATTCTAGTGCTTTAGTTGTGACCAAGCCATCTTGAATACTCATCGTTTGGAGTAATTGATGAGTTTGCGGTAGAAATTAGTTAAATGATGGAACTCTACATATCAAGTATTTTTTCTTATTCTATGTGGAAATTAATTCTTAAACCTTAGGTATATGATCTTAATCCCAAAAATTTATTATCCTAACATCTTACATTATTCACCATAGTCTTATGTCTTTGAGGCCCTCAATTTTCCATTCACTTTTTTTTGATTGATGACCTCAATCACAACCTATAAATATTTAAATTTTTCATCCAATTATAATTTCCACCAGTGTTCTCATATTCGAAATCCTAATTTAGTGGTGACATTTTCAATTAACTTTCCCTCTTATTATGACAACATTTTAATAACTAAATTTCGGATTTGGGTTTTCCACAATGGTATTATTATATTTGAACCTTTTATCTTAGAAGAACAATTTCAAATTGTGAGGACACAAATTATTTAATGAAGTTAGAATGAATCACCACCATATTTCATAGTACATTTTATCTTCTATGTATTTCAATAACATGCGCTTCACACAGCACCAAGTTCGAGCACACCACGACTTACAATACTATCCTTTTAAAAAGTGGTTATGATTAGTTTTAACTGAATTTTAAATTTCATATACCCCATATAATATTAGAATCCATATTATGTGCTTTCTAGACATAAAATAAGAAAAAATTCTTTTTTCTGATAAATGATGTAATTTACAAAAAAATGCAATTTTACCACCTTGTAAAGGAGAACCCTTTTTAAAACCAAAATTTGAAACTTTTATATATTAAATTTAATGAAATTAAAATCTTCTATAGAAGTGAGAAATAAAATTTAGTTTGTATAAATATTAGGTATATTTCTGATTACATTCATATTTTGATGAATAAGGAAAAATAATAATTTTTAATAGAAATTTTTTGAATAGAAATTATTTAAAGTGTTATATTATTAATATAATAGGTTATTAAGTATAATTAGAATATATTTGTTTACATTTAATATAATTTAAGTCATTTTATGTTATTTAACATTTCAATTTGTCATAAACACATGTCAATTTTTTTATAGTTAATACTTTTTAAAAACCCGCCTTTTGGTTTTAAAAATGGGAATTAATTTTAAAGTAAATGCAATTTATATGTTTTGAATTTGGAAAAATATAATTCATTTTTTAATTTATAATATCCAAATTATCTTAGGATGATTTTTTTATATTTTCTGAAAACATTCAATTTTTTATGAATAGTGAAAAACACTGCGTTATTGTTTAAAAACAGACTTTTTATTTCAATAATTGTTTATTTAAATTTTTTTTAAGTAAAAATAGATATATAATACCCAGATTAGTTCAATGAAATTCATTGGAGTCATTTTATAATAACATTAAATTTATAAAATTTCATTGAAATTTTTAACTTCTTTTACCCACCATCTAGGCACGTTAGCAAATTTTCATAAAACGTAATTTTAACACTTCTGTGAATTGAATTTCAAAAATTTGAGATATGGTTGAAATACGTAAGTATAATTTGGTTCTATAAGATGAAAATAATTTTTTTTGGGAATAGTAACTTTTGATTTTTATTTACCACGGTTAAATGTAAATAGGGTAATTGAAGGTTAAAATGATATAATAATTACCCTACCTCATTACCTAATCCTATTGGATAAATTTATTTCAACTAAATCCAACCTTATGAATAAAATATGATCCTTTTGTTCTACTTGGTTAAGATTAGTACATTTATTATTATTTTATTTATAGAATATTTAAAAGATTTAAATTTAATTTTTTTTAACTAAAACATTTCTAATATAGGGTTATGCATAAGATAATTTCTACAATAGTTATTCATTAAAAATATGAGATTATTTCTTAAATAATGGTATTTTATTTGTAATTTTAACACATTAAATAATGAAATTTATTTAGGACATAATGATGATGCAGTAATTACATTATTAAGGAATGATTTAAATAATTGATATTATATATATTAAAAGAAATGTAAATTGTGACTTTTTATTGATTCCACAAATTTTATAGTTTCATATTACATGTTAGGGTTGATTCAATTTTTTTTTGAAGAAATCAGATTGTTATGACTCACAAATACCAAATACTAAATAATTTTAAAACTGACATAAATGAGTTTTTAAAACAAATAGTATATTATTAAATGATATAATTGTCTTAAAAATCAATGGTTTAGCCCAAGGACTTATATAATAATATATATGTCATTATTGAACCACCTGGGGTTCTCTTGACATTTTATAGTATCTTTATTAACCATATAATATAAAAAAACAAGGAGACAAGGTAAATGTTAAACTATTTAAGCCAGAGTTAAATCAAAATGATAAGGGTTAATTGGTTCCCTAAACCTGTCAATAAAAATTTTTTTGAGAGGTTTTCAACCCATCCCCATATTATCATAAAAATAAATTCTTTAGAAGACTTTATAAAATGAATATGATTATATGACAGAATAATATTTTATGGTTTTCTTAAAGTGACCCTCACCTCTCTTATAAAAGTGTACTTCCCATTCTCTCAAAATCACACCACCAAATACATTTGTATCAGCCAAAACCTACTCAAATATCCTCCAAAATACCCTCACTTCAACCTAAAGGCATTACTTTGATCTGGAATCCATCCTAGGAAGCCCTATTGTCAAATCAAAAGGAAGCACCTGAAGAAGATGTAATTATTTCATCAGCTCTTTCAATGTTCTTTTATTCTTCCACTTATTATTTCTTTGTTGTTTCCTTAATGAAATAAAATATCAAGTAACTTATACATATTATAATGCTATTATAAATATGGTACAACTGTATTAATTATTTTATCAATCCTATGAATGAAAAAGTGACCATACGTGTGTACGTATTACTTACCATCTCCATGCCGTGGTGTAGTTTGTAACTCCACACATAATTATTTGAATAGTAATAATAATATGTATAATTTAGGTAAATAATAAATATAAGAAGTTAATTATTCTCTATATAATATATACTATCCAATTTCATATTACTTCACCATCAATATAATGGTATTATCACTCGTGCGTGCGTACATATTACCGTCTCCACGAACGCGATGAGATTCATTCCCCATCATAACCACGATTGAATAAATATCGTTTTATGATTAAATAATAATTTTTAATAACATAATATCATTTTTTATAAAAATCAAATACATCATATCCATAATAAACATGACTTATGTCACAAAAAATATAAAGTGAAACAAAGAAGTTAATACACGAAATGATGATACTACTGAAATATTATTTTCAATGCAATATTAAAAGATCGTATATGAAATCACATTTATTTATATGGTTATTTTATAATTTAATAACAATTATTTCACCATTATACTTGAGGTTAACATGCCCTTAACTAATGAAAAGTACCAGATAAGGGTATTTCATCTCACTTTTTATTCCCATGAGATTCATGCTTTATTTTCCACTATTTACTATTGTGTGTTGTATGTACTAACCATGGTTATATTAATTGTGTAATATAACTTAATTTATGGGTATTTAAATATTCATTTTATGATCATTCTTTCATGGGGTGTATGTTTCATTAGTTACCAAACCAGTAAGGGAATTACAAATTTCAATCTCCACTCAATGGGTTTTACAAATACATCATTTATTATTTTACTGCAAGATTATGTATGGAATCACTATTAATTTACTTATGTAGTAATTTACACATCGCTTTGTGTGTATATACTTTTTATACACCTAATAAATCCATTTATAAATTCTCAAAGTCATTGATATGAACTTGTTAAGGGTAATCTTAACTCAATTTCCATTCATTGAGTTAAAAATACAAGTCATTGGTTTTGTTTTTACAAGAATATGTGTGAATGTCATCTGATGGATTTACACTAAATATCCGATCATATTGAGTGTATTTATATTTTTCTCACATAATTATGTAATTGATTTACATTTAATCTAATGATACAATCTTTATAAGGTATTTCGTCCCAATTTACATTTCATTGAGGCTTCTTTGTTATTATGTGCCAATTCACTTTTATATGGTGTATATATAGTCCTTTAACCTACCATATCTTGAATCTTTTTATTATCATGATAATATAAAATTTTTATTAATGTTATTCATCAATTATTTCTATTCAAGTGTATCTCATTTGGTTAGGAACTCTTTAATGAAAATATAGTTTTAATGATTTATTCTTCAAAATATTTCTCATTAATGCACATGTTTTAAAAATGTTTTTAAGGTTTTATTTATATGGACATTAATTCTTTGAAATTATAATTCCATTCAAAATATTCAATGTGGTATGGGACATTTTTATTCAATAATCTCTTTTGAATGACTTATTTGATAAATAGTGCGACTTTTAATCATTTTCAAGAACAATGGGATATTTCTCTCAAATAGGTTTACTGATGATTTTCATCTATTTAAATATCCTTAATGGTAATTTATTCTTTATTAAGGATGATTTATTATAATATAATCTTACTTATTGTATTTATTGAGTTTTATTTGACTGTGTATGTTCTATTTTTATACCATTCAGGGATTGTGGTTAAAGTATTGACATTTCATATGCTAGTATTAATACGAATATTTATGTTATGTTCCATCCATTTAAAATGAGGAATGAATTTGACTTAGTTAGCGACGGGTGGAGCTCACTATAGCTCTTAGATGCATCTTAAGGTCTCATTAAACAAACTAGTGTCTTGGAAAAAGGGCTTGACAAAATATTTATTTTTAGTCTTAGCACATGGCCTTGACTATGTGGTTACGAGGTCTGACATTATTCATTCCATCATTATAAAATTAGAAATTGATATTAAATGCAATTATTAAACTATTATAACATTCATGTGAATAATTTAATGGAATTATTTGATTTATATTTTCTATATTATGCTGAATTTTACATTTAAAAGGATTGTGTTTTAGTCTTATTAATTTCCTTAAATGTTTATGATTTTTTATGAATATTTCCACTATATTTTTATCCTTATAGAGCATATTATATTTCCCCTTACTATATTTTATTTTACCTAGGATGTGAAGAAGTATATCATGATTTACCTATAGTAATAGGTTATGGGATATGAGTGTGTTTATAGGGGACACAATGATGTTTTTCATTTTTTCATGATGTAATGTAAAAAATGTGTATGTATCTAGTACTTACAAGGCTATTAAACTAATTGATCTTTCATGACATGATCTCTTGTGATCGTACCAATGATATAAAATAATGCACCAACTCTGGGTAACTATGGTTGGGGAGTTATAATTAATTTTTGGTAATTTTTTTTTAATATAAATTTCTGAAAATTGTAGAAATTACCATTATGTATGAGAAAAACCTTTAGTGTTGAATTGAATAACCCTTATGTGTTTAAATTTCCTTGTATATGAAACATAAATATGGATTCTAAATATGGAATGATATTTTTTTATTCTTATGTGACTTGGAAATACCCATAAATATCACCCTTAGTGACTCATATAAAACCCATTTTTAGGATGGTAAAAATTTTGAACTAACCCGTCCCTTTGATAATTCCCTTTCACATTGAATAGTTTTTTTCAAATTCAATTAAAACGTGTAAATAATTTATTCATAAGATTCATATATAAAATAACAACTGTAATTTAATGGTAAACTATTATATGTTAATGTTATTAGCTCCTATAAAATCTAATTTCATCCAACACATAAATATATTTCCTCTATGTGTATCAGAAATATATATGTTTTTAATAGATTTAATCCTCACTTGAGAAAGTATTATTTTCTAATGAATATATGTAATCTCTATATCTACTTTTCTATGAGTAATTATACCCTTCTCATGCGTATGTTTAATTCTCCCATGCATAACAATAATTCCATTATAGGAAAATATGTATTATAAATTTTTATCATAAAAAATATTTGATGTTTTATAATCCCATTTTAAAACATAAATCCCTAAATATGTGATTTTTAATTTTAATATACAATAAATAGTAAGAATTGTTTTAGCTAATTAAATTCAATGATGTGTGGATAATTAACTTTCATATTTTCGATGTTAAAATTAAAAGATCTATTAATATTAAAACTGATGGGAATGAGTATTAGATGACTATATTGAGGCTCATGCATATAAAATTATAATTCTAGATTTTATCACACCTTAACATGTTTATATATAGATAAGTTGGTTCTTTTTTATCATAAAGAGAGAACCGACCATGGTGTATAACATAAAACATTTCTCACATTGGATTATTTTAAATAGTTCCAATACTCCATTAATCTATTCCATTTCATTTAAACTTATATTTTCCATTCCATCAGACATGTCGTTGGAGTTTAGGAACATCTTTCATGATGTCTCATCAATTGAAATTAAGATAACACCTAATTAGATAAGTGGACGAAGATTCCTTGTGTGTTAGAATTTATGGGAAATCATTTAATTCATTTTATAATTAGTAGTGACTTATATCACCTTAATACAAAAAAGGGATTTTTTATCATCTCTTGACTATTTTTCAAAAAAAAAATATTATTCATTTTCTATTTGAATAATATGTTAGATTCACTAAAAAATATTAATCATCATGTTATGAACTAGATGTGGTGATGATATTGTTTTCATTTAAATTATTCATAAAAAAATCATTATGGTATATGCTATCTAGGGAAACCATTGTATGATATATTTTCATTATAGTTTCTCACATGGTGATGATTTATAACTACATAAATAACATAATTAAGTCACTATAAGAATGAAAAATAAGGTACTTTTTTGTTGGCCTTTCAAAAAATTATATCAATGATAAAAAATATATTTATTATTTTATTAATATACATTATCATTCATAACATGCTGTTATGATACGTTATATATTTTTTGAAATATAAATACATAAAAATTTTATAAATTAAGTGGGTGAATCAATTTGTTATGAACAAATATTTGAGGTCTTGTTCATTAAAACATATTGGTTTCCATTATGAATGCTAGATTGAAACAAAATAATTGATTACTGATTTTAATTTTTATTGCATTATCAATCTTAAATAAATTGATTTAATATATTTATTTTATCTTGATGATATATTTTTAATTAAAAAATTAAGTTTATAATAGGATGATAGTGTGAATTTATTTTCACATTTTTTTTCATTGGTAGGTTTTTCTAGATTATGATTAGAATTTTGTGTATGGTGATGAAGATAATTATGTTTGGTTTGTTACTATTGAGGGAATTATGTTTTTACATACAATTATTTCTTTATTAATATTTTTATTATCCATTTTATTTATAATTAATCCCCTTGGGAACATTATTCTGATATATAGGAATAGATTTTTAGTGATAAAAATAATATTAAAATGATTTTTTAAATATAATTTTACAATGATGGTTATCAAAGTAATAATTTTGATTATAGTGTCAAATGATGTGAATTATGATAAATGAATATATGTTATTGGTTATTAGTAATAAATATAATACATTATCTTAGATGAATAAATTGTTATTAATAATTGATTAGTATTAAATAGTATTTTAATCATTAAATAATATTAAACCCGTGAATGCGGGTTGATTGAAATCCTTTTAATGAATCGACCAGAGATACACTTAATAATAGTAGGTAAACATTCCCTCCACATACCTAAATAACAATCCTCATCCCCATTTGATGGAGAATAGCATATGGTAATTAAACAAAAAATGATTGAATTATTTGAACCAATTCAAAACATACCAAATGGAATATAAATATACAAAAAATTGTACAACGTATGTTAACTAAATGGTCATAGTGGGATCCCATCTAAGTGTTCCATATAAATTATCTATACAAAAATCTCATTATTAAATGTTTATAAAATATGGAATGATATTGTGTATGGTATTTTTATAATAAAATCATTGAAAATAATTTCCCTTATATAAAAAGTAGTTAAATATCTTGGGAAAACAGTTTCATTGACTAAATCCTACAATCCATCTCCATTTCATCAATAATGTATATCAAATATCGGTAAAAAAAAATAAAACAAAAAATGGATAAACACACCCTTGATAAGACATGAATTGGTTAGGTATCTCACTCATACATAATTCAAGACAACTACACAATACAAGTCCAATATATCCTTGAGAATAAGGTCAAGTGAAAAAGTGGATAATCCCAAAATGTGAAGAAACCTACAATATAACGTTAGGTACCATACACAAATGCATATTGATATTGGAATGGAAGAAGACCGTATAAAATAATCCTTCATAATAATAGAGACAGATGATACCCAATACTATACCTCTACCACAATACCCATGGATCCCATTTGCGGCATTTAAAATCATTTCAATGGGCCTATACATTTCGAAATAAAATTTCATACATTATTTTTAACATAAAACCATCTTTTAAAACCCTTTTCACAATTCATTTCAATATGATTTAATATTCAAGTTTCCAATAACAAAATTTGGGGAAGATAATCAACAATAAAAACCCATTTAACACACCCCATAAACAATTATTTATTTTTCAAATTATTTAGAAAAAAAATTTATAAAAATAATTCAAAATATTGATTCACCTAATATAGGATATATATATATAACTACCCACCACCAAATTTGGTTTCAAACCATCTGTAAGGTGATCTGCCAATATAGAAAGAAGGAAAAATAACAAAAGGAGTACGAGAATCGATTCCCACATAATAGAATTAAATGTTAATAACTAAAGTTTTATCTGAGTGTTTTGGTCACCCTAACCATGATATGAACACTCAATTCCCCATAACCAAAGAAATGAAAGGACCTCAGAATAAGGTCACACACCAGATCTAGTAGAACCAAATGGGAAACAACACTTGATCAATGGATCCTATAAACACATTGCAACATATCCAATGTGACCAGTGGAATGAATGAATTTATAAAAAGGTAACTACTAGAGAAAGATGTGTAACAACAAGTATGGATATCAAGGGTCGAAGAGAGTAATGATAATGTAGAGGAAACACCAAAAATCACCTTGGAGAAACAATGTTTTGAAACATGGGTATTAAAATTAGAAATAAAGGGGATTCAATATTAAATTGCATAAAATCTATATAGAAATATAGTTTTATGTCATAAACTATGTAACAACCTTATAAAGTCACCATAATTCACAAAAACCAAAAACAGAGAACCTTAGAAAAAAATCATCTATGGAATATTTTAGATGTAAAAAGAGATTTATGGTGTAGATGGATTTATAAAAAACAATTATCATTAGTTGTACCCTAAAAATTATTTATGTTATAATATGCGATATTATGAGGTAAAACAATACAGATTCTGTAAACAACCTTGGATATATATAAAAACATCCAAATCAATTTATGATTCACTATGAACCATAAAAACATAATGTTATGTAAAAACATAGTGTAACTAGAAATATATTGACATATAATCACCCCCGAATAGGAATTGTTTTCCTTATAAAGACATGAAGAAGAAGTGTGATCTGTAAAATGGTGAGTTCATTTCTCCCTCACTAATGATTCATTATCCCATATCTATTAAGAATATGTTCTATGCCACCACACCACATTAACTTGTGGAAGCGATGTCCCTCAGATGAATTAAATCAGATAATCAGTGATCTCTATGAGTTTCTCCACAACTAAAACATACAAATAAAAATTGAGATTTTACCAACTCAAAACATTATAGGGTTCAGGATATTACATCCTATGAACATATATGTTGAAAAAACTCATTTATACCTATAAAATTTGATGTAAATTTCAACCGATAAGAATCCCAATGATGCTGTTGAGTGACCTTATGTGGTCCAACATATCTGGCTTCTATTTTATCCTACACCACCAAAATATTATTTCCCATATGAAGAAAAACATTCATTAAAACCTATTCTGCTATGAAAAAATCCTAAGGACAACATTGAATTTCAACATGTGATTTTTGATGACTCTACAATACAAAAAAACATTTATGTATATCCAAAATACTCTATGAAATATCTTTAAAATGATTCATTCCTGCTAAATTATATTTTCCCACCACTACCAAAAAATTAGTTTAACCACATGGGTGACCATAAAAATCCTCAAAGGGAACCATTCCGATAGATGGCCAGAAACTATTGATATAATACAACACAACCAGTCCTTAATGTATGTCCAAATTCCAGTAAAATTCATGACACAAGAATATATTATATCATACAACAATTAAGGTGTACACTTTGTATAACAATCCTTATATGGATGATATGTTATATAAAACTGAACATGAGTACCCATAGCCTCCTTGAGAGACATCAAAAATTTGTTTTTAAAACCAACATCCCAAATTAAGACAACGAAATTGGGAACCCCATGTAACAAAATCCAATCCTACAATTACAGCTTATACATCACTTAAAAAATATTGGTGTCAATAATATAGATAAAATGGGATGATTTAAACAACCAATAAATTCCTACATAGTTAGAAATATTTTGTTTTTATGTTCAGGTTACTCTAATTAATATATTGATGGACAGATCATCCCATTTCCAAAATAGTACTAATAGAAGTTAGAGGAATCGATAATGATTATATTCTCTTCCTTTATCAATTGGTAGGTTTATCAATAGAGAATAGAAGTTGAAATGTCAAAATTCACATGATTCCACCATATATTTCATCTCAGATCGTAATACATCAATAAATAACATTGATGAATAGCCCATGAGGTACTTGAATATCAAAAAATAGAAATCCTCACAGAAATTGGGATGAAAAACCAATCCCCAATGTGTAGAACCCAATATATGGACAGATCGACAATAAATAGTCTCCCAACAATAAAGGGATCACCCATTTCTTATAAACACCTCATGTTGATACTGAGGCTTTAAAACACAACAAAGGAGGGATGAAGTTAACTGAAAAATTTTCATAACCATACCTGAAACATCCTTTTAAAAATCATGAGGTAACTTATCAAAGGTTCCCATATGGTTCCACTCTTCCTTTTATTATTTTACATCCTGTGATGAAACATTTTTAATGATAGAATCCATAATGATATTCTCTTTATCACGGGTGAATAAGATGAAGAAATTTAATTTTTTAAGGTACATCACCCACTGCCTCTTTTTTAGATTCACAAGCTTTTAAAAAAATATATAACTCAAACTCTTATGGCCAGAAAATAATGTGATTCCTGGAAAATTTCATGTACCTTCATTTTAGTACATTAATAACCACATACATTTTTCAATCATGATAGTGTTAATTCTTCGCTATCATTTTATGTTTTTTCTTATCCATAGGCCACCACAAGATCATTATTCATATAAAAGAATCCCAGACCAACACAAGAAGAATCAAAGTACACCAAATAACATTTATCAGGATCACATAAGATCAGAATATGTATTGTTGGTTGGAGGAATTTTAACTCATCAATAGTGGTTAAACACTTATCATCCCATATTAATTTTACACTTTTTGGTGTATAAGAAATCAACAGTGATGATTTTTTTTAAAAATCCATGATATTCCAAAGATATGATCCTACAACACCTAATAATATCCATATTTCCAATGTGTTTTATAGATCTACCCAGGAAATTATATCTTTCACCATCTCATGATTGACTAATAATCCATATTCAGATATCATATTCTCCAAGAACATTGCAATGGGTTTCCAAAAATTTAATTTCAAAACCATTCAATAAAGTCGATGGTTTATTTTTATTTCCAAAAATATATATTTTTAAATAGTGATGATTAATATTCTTGGATATCTAAAAAACCATGATATCACCTATAGGGACAATGAAAAAGATGTCATGATACTGATGGAATATCCAGCTCATCAATGGAAAACATTAAAAGAGGGTTAGCTGTAGAAAAAGAAGTCATAATATATTCCTAATGAAAATAGATACTCATAAAATTTATATTTGGTATATCAGACCCCCAAACCCTGGGCCATTGATAAATAACCAAAAGAAAATCATCAAATACCAAATCACCCCTTTAACTGATATAACATTTCATCCACATGGGAAAAGGGTACCAATTCTTAACTATCACCTCATTCATCATTATATAGTCCATACAATAGTTAAGTGAACCATCTACATTCTTTGGAAACAGAACATTGGTTTCCCATGTTGAAAAAAATGGGTAAAAATCCATTCCCTAAAATATTATCCATATGGAAATTTTCCTTATTCAACTCTACTGGTTCCATATGATAAGATGATTTCTATATTTCATATGAACTCAACACCATATAAACCATAAATTATACCTCAAACATTGGAGGAAGAACGAAAATGTAGTCTAGTAAGACATTTCTAATGTAAATTTGAATCATAGGAATATATCCAAAACATAAAATGTAATTAAAATACTATAATGGTAGAAAATCTGTCATGAGCTCTTGGAGGGAAGGTCCATCATATCAGGACCACCAATCCCACTCTACCGAAAACAATAAAGAGATCCCATATGTAGTATAAAAATTAATTCTCCAATGATAATAATCAATATCATCAAGATAATACATAAAACAATCCATTTTGAAGATGAAATAAAATATATCTATATAAAGAAGAAGGAAATCCAAAAATAAATCTACATTAGTTATTGACAGGTAAATGAAAAGACATTGAAACTGTTATTACTTCTTCTTTACATGAGTTATCACTATCTCAAAAACAAAGGATATGAGGTCTATTGAAGGTTTTATCACACTCACAAATACGTGTAGATATAAATGAATTTTAGGAAATAGTTTTAAATAAATTAGTTGTAAAATAAGATGTAATAAAAATGGTTCCATTAACTCTTGTTGATACCACAACAAACACAACTGAAAAATTAACAAATGTTTGAAGGTGATTCTCTCCTATGGCCTCTTTCTAGATAGATGTGGAATTTAAGGCATTATACTTCACATTGGGGGAATTTATAATAGAAGACCCCACCCGTAACAAGTCATAGAGATAACTCGGAAGAATATATTTCGATATCCTTGGTGGGAAAAATCAATGAAAATATTCATGGGTGCAGGTTTAGTATATTGGGTGTGACCTACATTACCACACTAATAGAAATTCATAGGAACCCCACTAGCTACTGATAATGTTCTGGATGAAGATGGCAGCTATGAACTACATACACTACAATTTAAATGATCATGACACATCATTATCTTTCCTTGTTTCCCACTAAAGGTTCCCCTAGTTGGAAGGGATGTATAGTAATAACCAATCATACTAATATCTAACATCATATCCCACAAAAACATTTTAGATGCATAGAAAGATATATTATATACACATGTGATAGAAGGTTTTTTCCCAAATCTTATATGTACATAAATATTAATAACCGGCCATTCATCACTACCTATTGAGAAAAATAATCCATCTCTATTAACAGATTGGTGTACACTGACACTAAGTTCTCTCCCAACAATAAAGAGAGGAACAATAGATTCTTTTCCTTAAATAAAGATTACATATACAACTACATAATGAAGAGGGACATCAAAACCTTCCAATCTAAACCCACATTATACATCCCATGTACTATAGATTCCCAATACCACATTCTGAGATCTTAGATCTTGAACATCACACACATCACCACCATAGACATATTTGTATAGCGGAATTCAGATACATGATCAATAATTTCTAGTTATACTACCTACTCTTGATGATTATTTATACCCATAAATATTGGGGGATTGTTATATATGAACTATAGTGATCAGTCTCTACATTTCTCATTATTCAGATATTCCTCAACTATATGGTTTGGGAATCATGTTACATCACAGTCCAAGGAATGAACGACCTACATTATAGAACCTATAAGATTTTTATTCAATGATAGACTCCCTAATGAGAATCTATATCTTCAGTCTCTAATTGAAACTGTAGAATACATATTTGATCCATATTTCAAAACTTATGAAATAGTTGAAAGGGATCTCTAAGAAATGAAAACCTTAGTTTAATCTTGATAAACAAAATCAAAATCCGATATTTAGATTTAAACTCAACACATAAGACACACATCCCTAAATCCCATGGTAACTTGAGTCCCATCCTGATAAGGGTTTCCCATGAACCTACCACTAACAACCATATCCTATAATGATTATCGTATATCCATTCTAAAAACATTCCCAATTCTGAACGTATCCATGCTATAGTACAAATTTTTAAATAACCATCCTAGGATACCCTTATTATATGTAATTAAACCAAACTGACACATACCTAAAGGGAATTCTCTATCACCATTTGATGGAAACTAATGCCCGAGAAACAAAAAAATATATAGATGTAATGGTTTCAATATGCCTGAATTAAATTACATGTAATATATGTACAATGAAAATGAATTTTTGAAGACAACTAAAGGAAATATATCCCATAACAAAAGAGAGAGAATAATAATAATAATAAACATGAATCATCAACCATATTGTACCATATATTTATGATAACATAGGAAAAATAAAATAATAACCTTCTACTCCTTGTGATATGTGGGAAACACCCAACTGTCTCAAAACCATGTTCCAAAACCCAGTTAATATGATAATGGTAAACTCACTATGACACATTTCAATTTCCTTTATAAAAAACAATACAATGACTACACACAGTCGAAGGGGTGTGTTGTCTGTGATCTAAACAAGCTCATTGGGATCACACACATGTGTTCTATATCAGGTCCTTATACAATAATCATGTTATTTTGAATTTATAAAACATGGAATGATAATTAGTAACTTTGTTTTATATCTAAATCATCATAAATAATTTCTTATTTTTAAGTATTTAAAAAATCCAGGATAAGAAGTTTCAAATAATAAATTCACCAATGTATTTTTATTTCATCAATATAGGTATATCATTTCAATGTTCTATATACCAATCATGGGAAGGATATAAATTCTATGTATTGAAAATAGTATTATTGTATTGTTCACTCAAACATTATTCATGGATAGTATACACTGCACAACCCAATTTAACATCCATCATGATCTATGGAAATGGGGAATGCCCTAGAAACTAAACCCTTGTAGAATTTGATTTCAAGTCCTAATGCCTAATGTATATCAATATAGGATTGAATAAACTCCCTAGAATGTTATCCATCCTTACAATATCAAAATATGATCTCAAATAATAAACAAAATAATTAATATATCAATGCTCTATTATACAATATATCAATTCATTACAATGGGCTTAAAATTTTAATTTTTTTTATAAACTGTTGTTCAATTAAAACCTTTTTTGAAAAACCATATCTCAATTCATTTAACAATTCATTGAAAATAACGTTTCTTTATTCAATATGAGGGGAAAATGATATTTTTATCAAAATCAAATTTTACACAAGAAAATCAAAATTATATATCATGAAATTTATTAAATATAAATCAATAAAATAACATTAAAAATGGTTTAAATAACATTAGCTGGAGAAGGAAACACCAACTTAAATCTTTATTTGGAAACCATCCACAACAAGATTATCCAACATGATAAGGAACATTGAACAAATAATTAAAGACTTAAAATAGATTCACACAACATATAATTCAATATACATAACAAAATGTGTTTTTAGAGCGGTTAGATCATATATTCCTCACAGACAACAAAAATCACACCACAACTAAAGAATGGATTACCCCTATGAGATGATACCCAATAGATCTAGAATAATAATATGAGAATCATCATGCGATTAGAAGGCATTATTTAAAAATACCAATGCTATAACCATGAAAAATGTAAATGAATATTCACAATGTTTGATTACAAGAGAGTGAGGATGTGGCCACCAAATTGATTGTGTACCGAATAGAGTGATTCAAAAGGAGAAGAAGCACACAAAATCCCATAAAAGAACCGTTGGATCAATGAATGGAGACAAAAGATGAATTCATTTTTGTTTAGTATTCTCACACATTAAATATAAAATTAATGATTGATTTAAATTATAATATATTGATTTATGATAAAAAACTACATAATTCAGAAACACCTAAAAACATGTTTCTTCGATTTATAAAACCGAAGTGAAATATTTATGAAGTAAAATGATGTTTAACCATATAAACAGATATATGATAAAAAAATATTCAGGTATTTTTATCCATGAATTATTTATGTTATAATAGGTTATCATATTATATAAAAACTCCATATAGGAAACAAACATCCTAGTTTTTGTATAAAAATGCCTAGAACCATTATTGGTGTCCTTCAAATCCATGAAACTGACTCTTACACATAAAAATAGCATATATAAAAATCATTGATTTCATAATCAATGTCTATAGAAATAGTTGGTGTGTTGTAATGTAGGAATTTATCTATATAATTATTTCATGGATAGGTTATTAACCTTATATATTTTGTGTTATATATATTCATGTATCATTATATTCAATTATTTCTTATGCTCCACCCTGAGTTAGTTGGTGCTACTGATACCCATAATTGGAATATGGTTCATGGTGATTACAATCATTTAGGAAGTTGAGATAATAAATGATTTAGTACTACCCCTACATCGATCTCTCATCATATTATATATTTTAGGATGATATAACTTGTTTTTTTTTCTGGATTATTGATATTTAGTATGTTTTCATACATGTTATAAAGGATCTTGGTAATGAAATACATTTACATAAGGGTTTTCCAGTTAAGGTTATTAAATACCCATTTATTATATATCCACATTTGAATGAGGTATAATGGATTTAGGTATAGTTTACGTTACTATAGGATTAAGATGAATTATGTTCAAAATATAAGATGTGTTGATCCTTTGGATTGGATTTTTTATATTGTTACATATATGAGAAATGCTATTTATGGATGGGATGGGAGGACATTGATATAATTCATTGGGGTTCAAGACCAATGTTTCTACTTAACAGTGTTTCCTAATTACCCCTCTTATATATAATATTTATAGTAATTTATATAGTGTTGTTCATTACTTGTTAAATGATCTTATTAGAGGTTATAAATACATTTTAAATAATATAATTAATAATTTAATATCTATATTTATATATAATTGGTTTAGTATGATTATTCCATATTTGTATGAGAGTTCCTATGGTTTATATGACATTGTAAAATTCATAATCAATAATATATATATATATATATATTTGGTAGGTAGGATTGAGTTAGTGATTGTGCAAGATTTTACTAACTCATTGATGATTCTACGTTTTTGGTGATCATGGTAACAATCGCTCGAGTTATTGTGGTATTACAATTCTTTTATAGATATTTATTTTAATGAAATATATTAGTTTAGTATATGATGTATTTTATTTGTTGATATTCATTACATTATTGGTTTATAGATTTTAGATTAATATTTATTTAATTAATCTTTTATACATGTACATTATTCATTTATTTCTAGTTACTAACCTCTTTTTTCTTATTAGTTTGATTTAGGGGTCACCTAATCCTCACTACAGAATAGGGAATTGTATCATAGGTTGAATCATGAAAACCATGGTTTAAGAATATTGTTTAATGAGTCCTTATCCTTATTTTATGGTACATTTGTTTCTCTCATGATCATATATATATTTTTATTACATTAATTTCCTTGATTTATGATTATAAGATTGACACTCTAGATAACAAGATATGATCTGATGACCTCATTCAATTTATCACTAACTTTCTCTCATTTTCATTATCCAATATTGTATTTTATAAAATTAAAAATCCCTTATGAATCATTTATGTTTAACTAAATCTTACTGATTAATTGATATCAATTTTTTTTATTTCCCCATTTATATTTGTAATATAGAAAAATAATAATTTATGACCAGTTTATAAGGGAATAAAGTATATGAAATTTACAGTATATAAGGGTATTTTATTATGATGTAAGATTGATATGTTACTAGATTCCAATGGATATTGACCATTATTTTATTAATGATGGTTTTCAGTTTGTTCTATTCTGTATAATAAATTAATTTTTTGCAAGATCATGTCGTGGTCTCAGTTCCTAACATATTTTTTTCAATTTTATGTATTTTTAGTGATAAATATAGATGTGGGGGTCTAGGGACCCTTTTGTTGGTAATAAAATAGAGTTTCATTTTTTTTGGTTTAATTAAAGAGTAATAATAGTAAAATACTTAAATAAATATATAATTAACATAATATGTCATTAGATAATTCATTTTACAAAAAAATTCTTAATCATTATATTTTTACATAAATTAATTTTTTGTTATTATTTATCATTAAACCAACATATTTTATGTTCTATGTCTTTGGATGAAAATATAGAAATGTATTATAAAGGAATATGGTATATAATGTAATGATCAAACTCATAAACAACCAAATGGGGTGGGATATAGGTAGGGAAATCCCATGGATTAACTATCCCTGCTAAATTTTTGTATGAATAAAAACATATAACATGTATAACTACCAAATGTACAAAATAATGAATAACACGCATTTTTTTATATATAAAAATAATCCGAAACATTTGGTGTACATATTTATACATTAACTATAGGGAAGTTGATCAAAATTATATTTAATGTATTTTTCATTATTTTTGAATAATAAATTCTTCTTAGTTATATATATTTTTAATATAAAAATAATCAATACCTTATAATAATAATGAACAAAAAACAAAGGTATAAAAGGTTTCATTTTGAATATTGTTAATTTAAGATGATATTAATGAAAAAAACATTCTTAGAGTCTAAGGCACATAATAGTAATATATTAAATTGAACTCAATAAAATAAATAATGAATTTGTCTATTCTATATATAAAATGGAAATCTACATAAAATTTATACATCTTCATACACATTATAAAGTTTGAGTATTGATTCTAAAAAAATAAAACATGCTTGAATTAGTTGGGAATAATGAAAATATAAACAAATTTCCATTTTAAATGAATTTAATTATTTTTTACTATTGCTTCAAAATGTGTGGTATGTTGTTAGTGGAATATTTATCTATGGTTATTCCCATTCATAGGTTATCATTCCCAATTTCCCTTTGGCTGGAGAAAATTAAAATGAAGAGGATTTGATTTCAAAAGTAGGGAGGAAGGAAAGAAATGTTATTTAATTATGAATTTTATTCCTTGAGTATATAACCAATTTAAATAAATAAATATTTTTTTCTTTTATTGAACTAAAAAATTATATAAAATCGATTATATATACTATATTATGTTCATTTTCCATCCAAGTGTCATCACCTCATCATTTTACCTTATGTAGCATCCTCATCGTGCTTCCCAATTTCGTCACAATTTCAATTACTTTTCTCCTCCTTGAAAAAATATTTATATCCAACAAATACAATTGTACCCCCAAAAATTCCTTAGTTATCGTCTTTGAAATATCCTCAACCCCGAACATCACTTTAATATAATATGTATTATTCTTTTCCACCTTCTTCTTCTCCTCATCCTTAGACTCCACCACTACCTTCATATTGGTACCTACCTCAACTTTTCCTCTTCCTCCAAATCATTCTTTTCAATATTTTCAAGCTATATTTTTATCCCCTCTAAATTTTTATCCATATATTTTTAACCCCCTCTCCTCCAAGAACCCTCACCTTTCCACATCCACAAATCCTAGTGTCCACCCCCTATATAATTATACTACACCCCCATTACTATGAACACTTCCATGGGATCCATTAAAACCCATACCCTCGTTAATCTGGATATTTTTTCATACTTTTCAAGAGTTAAATAATTATATTTTTATTCTTCAATTTCAATTCCTATATTTTTTGATTTATTTTTCTATTTTTTATAATGGATATCCATTAAAATATCTTAGATAAGCATGTAATTTTTCTAAAAACATCTACACCTCCACTATCGTGATCCTTTCAATGGGATCCATTGAAAACCATATCCTTATTAAATAGGATATTATATCACACTTTAATTTAAGAAAAATTAATCCATTTTTTACTCTATCATACACTCTAATATTTCTAAATTTTTTATCTTATACAATTCATTTCCATTAAAAAACATTTTTATAAAAAATTTAACCATCTCTAATGTGGAAAAATTCATTCTCAATGAGAATCATCATAATTTTAATTACAAACTATATATAGTTTATCATTCTCCCAAACATGAACCATTTATCACTTTTACAATCAATGTTATCCATGTTCTATCAAACCTCAAGCCAAAACCATTGGATATATACCACCCCCATTCAGTTTTATAAATTTTTTGATTTTCTAGAGTGGAAGAAATATCTAATTGAAGCAATATGTTTCTAATTAGTCAAAAATCACTGGTAATTTTAGTCCCCTTAGTGTATTTTATTACATTAATGAATATATATTTTTTCTCTATATATAATTTCACATCATATTTTCCATTATATTTATTTCATCTCCCTCTTCCCTAATAATCGACATGTCTTGGTTCCCACATCTAATTTTGAAACATTGATACCAATTCAAATAATCTCAAGACAAAATTTTAGATCTAGATATGTTATTATCCTAAAAAAAATGTATTCCCTATGATAATTCAATAAAATTCAATTTTTATATTTTTATTACAAAAATACAATTTTTGAAAAAAAATCTTTTGAAAACCTAATCTAGGAGGTCCTACAGTAGGTGAGAAATCCATAAATGGGATCCACTCAAAGGTTCCCTAATTTATGTTGTCCACATGGACTCATTTGAACATACCAATATTCTATAGGATTCAATATAGAATTTATGGCGTAGGGTGTATCAATGGGGACACTATTCCCTTATTACCATAGTGGAGAACAACCTATATACATGTAAAATTCAGTACATAGAGGAAGAATAAATTTGAATATAGAATAGAGGAAGATAAAAAATACACCAACTAGACCAGCAAACAGCCATAACGGATTCAATATAGAAATGAATAAAAAATCAAGAAATAGATAATAATAATCAAATATGGAACATAAATCAAATAAAAAATAATGATAATGTAAATCATATCATCATAAAGAAGGGAAATATGTATACATGGCTATAAAAAACACATTCTATATAATAGAATAAAAAATAATCAAAAAATTTTCTAATATCTCAATAATTCACCCAGTCATCTACTTCCATGATCCATCTTAATGAAATAAGAAATATCATATGTCCAATGGTCTGGTCCCCTTGTTGACAACTGTAAACATGTAATTTTCCATAGTACCAACAGCAGCATAGTAAGTGTGCAATATAAGTCTCAGTAGACTACTACCAATGGAGTATATACCATCCAGTGTCTAAATATATAAAGAAATTATTTTTGGGTATATATGTATGTAATGAAAATAAAACAATGTAATACTTTAATACAATCTTAACCCTTAGACGGTGATGTCTTTGAATATGAGATAATTTAATTATATCATTTGATTTCAGTTTATATGATGTTTTACCGATATTGACATCATATCATGATAATATTAATATAGGATCAATGATTTAATAAGGAAACCTATAATAATGATAATAATCAAGTGGATATAAGGTAATTAACAATGAATAATTAACCATATGGTTCATACCAACTCAGTAATAATCTGCATCCTCAAAATATGGGGTCTGAGTGCAATCCATGCAAAATCTCCCATGGTGTTACATTCTAATATGATTCTAACTGAGTCCAAGGATCTCATCCATGGTAAATTTGGATGATAAATGACTAGGACCAATGTGTTTATTCATGATCTTACATGTGAATAGAAATCATGGTGGTTCTAACAAGTGTATCCTAGGAATAATAATATTGGAATGATAGTGGAGGGATCCTACATAATCATTTTGGCCATCCAAATGTAGAAAAGGACCCGCATACATGGTGTGAATCTCCCTTGTAAACACTCATTCGTTCATAGGAATGGGGATGGAATGTTCTTATATAATTCTCTTACTATTCAATGACTGTATCAATTCTGAACACTCTTTCAAATGTGAACATTTCCAAATGAATAATTCACCATATACTTGATTCATTTTATAAATTACTACATTTAATACTAATTACATTTAATTATAAAATTTTATAAATTTCATACCATTAATTAGTTTTACAAGGTATAACAATGACATGAAACCATTTATCATTTAAATTACAAAATCAATAATTTTGTTAACACTACATTCCATTATAATAGAAAGGGGTTCTACATACATGAAACGAAGTCATTTCAATAAAAATTTTAATAATTCCATTTGATATTTCTAAAATAATTTCCAATTACAATTTAAATAGTTGACTAATTAGTTTGAACAGTTATATTAGAATTGTAAAGTAATACTATTATTTATTGTCCATTTTTAATTCCTTTATTTTTTAATCAAAACCGTAACCTTTAACAATGTTAAGTCAGGGTTCACCTGAATAGTGGCGTAAAAGGTCATAACAAACCATGAAATGTATAAATAAGGAATAACCCAACTTGGGGTGGATAATTATTAGGACTAAAACACAAATGGTAGGATGATAATATAAAGAATGTTCTTTGGTATATTAAAATGATGATTATAACCGTGTAACATGAATAAAATAGGAAACGCTTGATGAAATTAGTGCAAACATAGTAATGATTATTTATAAAAAATGATGCATGAGGTATGATTCATAGAATACCATCCCTAAGAACGTAAAACTCTACTTGTCTAATATTACCATTTATAGTTTCCTAGATTTGAAGAAAATGGAAGAACATATAAATATAATAAAAATAATTTATATAATCCCACATAAAAACAGATTCATTGATATAAATAAGAATGATGTACCAAGCTAAATGATCAAAGATCTTTCCAAGAGGAATCCAAAAAAACAAAAATATATTTGATCAGACACCAGATGTTGAACCATGGTCATTAACGATGGAATATGATAAAAGGGATGTCAATCATGATAAAATTGGGATTACTTATCTAGAAATATAATAATAGAGGAGGGGTATGAATAATTATAAATTAAATTAAATTTATCTTTTAAAAAAATTGAGTGGTGAATGGTTTTCCTACATTATGGACAAAACGGTGCACCAACCATGCATGGAAAACTATCACAAATATGACAGTGCAATGTTAGAAAATATAGTTTTAGAACACTTGCACCAGCCAGACATAAGGCTCTAATAATATTTTTCACGATACCTACACATTATTGGGACCCTTGGCAGGATGTTATGGTAAATAATTCCCTTTTCTCCACCTCTCTAACCCTCCCAATATGATTATGGTAAACCATGTGAAGAAAATATCTTGTTCTCTACTAACCATGAAATTAGTGGACTTTTCCCAAAAGATGGGGATCCATGTTCCAAACAAGATATAAACAACACTATAACATATTTGAACTCATTATTAATTAGTATTTGGTTGAAAAAAGGAATTATTCTATAAAAAATTATTAAAAATATGAGTGAATGAATATGTTCTTACAGTGTTAACCCCTTAAATGAACTCTACCACGAGTTCAACTTCCAAGGGAATTGAAACACTTTCGGAGAAAAACACTTGCCACAGGTCCTGGGCGCCATCCTCCCAATCCCCAGTCTCATCATGTAAACTATCGAGCTACAATAAAAACCATACAAATGGGACAGAATGGCCCTAGAGAACCATTTTGTTCCATTCAATGATATGTATTTTATGCCCCTCAAAAAAAGCATCATCATCAAATTTATCCTCTAATAGATCATAATTATGAGATGGTTTGACATGATAACATTGATGTTATGAAATGTGAGAGGTATCATGACTAACATGGTTCCAATGATGTAATAGATACTGATATGAAACTATCATTACTCTATTTAGGATCATGAAATTACCTTAATAAATGAGGTGACAACCATCCTTGCCTCTGTATCCATCGATTCCCATGTCTGGGTGATACACATAAGAGAAAATGATCTCCTACCTCGAACTACAGAGTTCATAGATGGAAGTAAATATCTGATTTCTATCTAGATTGATCTTTATAAATAAAATTCATGATCATATAAACTTTTATGAAGACTCCTGAATGAAACTATAACCTAGTTGTTCTTCCTCACCTGCCTCTATCCAATACATGGTTAAATGCCAAAACATAACAAAAAAGCATCACATGGAGTCATCTGAATAATCATTTGAAATCTATTATTATAGGATTACTTAATAAGAGGGATATACATCTACCAAGAACTCCTAAAATTATGCTCACATGCTCATAGAAATTCCCCTAATTTTTTTTGCCTGTATCAACTGGCCATCTATTTGAGGCTGATAGGTTGTGTTCAAGAGAACATGAGTACCCATATAATTAGGTAACCCATGCCATAAACTCATGTAAACTAATAATCCCTATTTAAAATTATAGTGAGAGGGACTTGGCAAATCCTTATTATCTCATATACATAGAGTCTTCCCATATCATCAACTTTGAATATATCTTAGATAGAAAAGTATTTTTATTCCTTCATTAGTTATTCAAATACCACAAATAACACATCATTAATTCGAGTTGAACTTGAAAATATGACTACAATTTCTATATTTTTATCTTCCCATTTCCATTATGGGGCTCTTGGCGGCTGTAACAAGATTAAAGGCTGATGGTGCTCCACATTTACCTACTAATAGTTAGAAGACCTTATGATAAAGCTCAGGATATGTTGTTTCATCCCCAAACATAAATTGTAGTGTTTCATATATCGGTAGAAAATTGAGATTACATGAATAAATATGCACTGTGAAGGAGGGGAAACTTTGATCAATTCCTCTCTCATATCTATAGTAACCAAGATACATCAATGTAAATGTTAGATTTCTTATCTTTCCTCAGACCAGTCAGGAGGCGGGTCCTAACCAGAAATACCCCCTTCAAGAACTAATCCATCATGATCTAACAACTATATTCTCATAACCCTCTCATGGAGATATAAAGTATCTACCAATGATGTTAGATAATACTACTCATTACTGTCATTGAACAATTGATACTTCTTTGAAAATGGGGCCATTAATTTCCATTCATCAATAGCTTCCAGTATAACATTATCTTATGTTTCCCAATATAGTGAATTAGATATAACATTAATACTTACAAGTATATAGTAAATATAAATGTTCAATAAATTAAGATATTTCACCCATCGTCATGGTTGGGGAATCTAATCATCGAGCATAATTATATATATTATGTTCTTGTGGGTTGTTTACCCCACAATGAACTAACCGATTATATAGTTTCTCTATTAACAAATGTCTTGTAAATATCTTTTTTCTAAGGATTTTTCATAAGGTAGATCATCTCATGAGATGTTAAATTATGATATCCATTTCTAATGAATCTATCCACCTACATCATCACTTCTCCAAAATCACATTTCCCACAAGGCCTTAAGGGCTCCTCCTCAAATTCCAATGGCAGCTATATAGTAGAGAGGGACTAAGGTGTGTATGTGGGGATATTGTTCCCCCATTACCATATTGTAGCATAACTGATATTGTCTAATACAAGTTAAAAAGTGGATTCATATATACAGAGATACCATAGTGGAAAACAAACATTTTACCAACTAGAACTATCACCCGCCATATAATAAGTGATATACCAAAGAATAAAAACTAATTAAATATATATTAACACTCAAATATGGAAGCTGAATCATATTTAAAAAATTATAATTTATATCACGTATCTATAAATCGGGAAAACATATATTCATGGTAGCACTAAATGAATTTTATACAAAATGAATATTAACGAAGCTATAAACTATCCAATATCCCATGCACTATCTCAATTTTCTGTTACCAAGTTCCATCCTACTGTAAGAAACATGATCAAGTGTCTAAAGTGGAAAATATATCTTGGTCAACACATGTATATATGTACTCATATCGAGTACCAATGGTGACCCATATATGATATGGGATAAATCTTAGTTGGCCACCACCAATATAATATATTTCATTATATCAATGAATATTAACTAAAATAGAAAGATTGTATATTTGAATGTAAATGATATTACACAATGTAAATACCCAATTAACTACTTCTCCTCATATGGTAATGTCTCTAAAATAAGATATCATTTAATTAATTCATTTAATTTTAGATTATGTAACTAGTCTTTTGAGTTGTAACCAATAACGACATTATATAATTCTAATAATAATACATGTTCAATAACAAAACAAGTTTCTATATAATGATTAAAAAAATTAATGGGATCTATGGTAATAAAAATTGAATCCATGACCTAAGGGTTCAATCCTACTTAGTAATAATCTGTATCATGGATATTAGGGTCTGAGTGTAATCCAAGAGGCATCACCAACATAATTCTTCTATAACATCATTATAACAGAGTCTATGGATCTCTCCTAATATAAAATGGTATAAGAAATGTCTAGATCAAATTGGTGTATCAATGGTGCCACATGTATATTGAAAAAAATCTAAATCCACTGATTGTATCCATAGAATCTTAACATTTGGATGATAATGGAAGGATCCTATAGTGTGATGATGGGAATCCAAAAAAAGATAAGGACTGGGTTCCAAGGAGGGTATCTCTATTATCAACTCACATCCTTTAACTGTAATGACACCCATAAGTACTCATGTAATTCCATTAGAAATCCAATTCATGATTGAGTATGACCACTCCTATGAATTTCAACATGTGTACATACAGTTATAACCTTTTAATTGATTCATTAAATAAATTAATCCATGTAATAATCATTCCATTTAAATTTTAAATTTTGTTCACTACCTAACATTCACTATTGTGGTAGGAAATGACAAGGACATGGAACCATTTAAGATTTCAATAATATAATCACTAATTTTCTTAAATTTAATACCTTCCATTAATAAGGAATGGTGTGATACAAACATGCATCTAAATCAATTCAGTTTTAAAATTTTATATGTCAAAATGATATTTGTAGATAAACCTTCCAAATACCATTTAATGAGTTCTTTATTTTTTTGGAACACTTACTATAGAAGGGATATGTGATAATTTGATGTGTTATCCCTTTAAAATTCAATCACATAATTAAAACACAATATAAAAATAAGGCCATATCAAAGAACATCCAAAAGGTGGTACATATGTCCATAACAATCCTTAAATGGATTAATTAATAGATCACCATACATAGGGTGGATATCTATGAGTTATCCACCTCCAACATTGTGATGATAAAATACATAATAGGTTTTGGAATATGATCAGGATGACTATAAGAATGGAAAATGAAAGAAATAGGAAACTCCCTATGAAATTTGTTTTTTCACCATGAATGTAGTTACTAAATGGTGAGACACAAGTGATGAGTCACAGACCACCCACCCTATGCTCGTGCAACTCTCATTTTCCAGTATCATGATTTTCTTTTTCATGGAGTAGAATTTATGAGAACAACACATCAATGCAATAAAAATATTTCATATGATGATTCATCAAAATTGAATCATTTATATAATTAATAATAATAAACTGATATAATGGATCACTATGCCTACCACGAGAAACAAAGTGAGACAATTGAAGCTTCGATCAATCACATGATAATGAACTGGAAAAAAAATCATTAATGATTCTTAAAATGGAACTCCAATCGTAGAAAATGGGGTTATATTCAAGGGAAATATTATAATTAAGTATAGGGTATATATGATTATAACTTAGAGGAAATTTATTCATTTCATCACAATATTATGGGGTGCACGGTTTGGTCACCCCATTGGCCAAACCCAATGCCAGTCATGCATGTCACACATTCTCAAGGAGGATCCTTCACGGTTAGTCCCAAAAGATCATAGAAATAATTCACAAACTATATTCAATGCTCTGATTCATTTTTTATGATACCTAAAAATTCATGTGTCCCCTAGTTCACATTTATGGAAATTCTTAGGCCTTGATTCACCCCTCTATCAATCCCCACATGTTTAGGGGATACCATGTGGAACAAATCACTAGAATTAAATAAATAGTGAGACCAATGATTTTGTCCCACTGCCTAAGAGTTTGAGCTACAAACATGCTCCAAACACCCCCATATACATTATGAACTCATTGGGAATCAATATAAGGTCCAAAAAAGTAATTAAAAAAATATAATTTATCCAAAATAGTGTGAAAAATAATTATCTTTCATTAAGAAAATCCCCAAATTTTCGTTACCAATTCAAATTTGTTTTCAGACAAATATTAGATATTCGTTTCCACTTATTGATGTTTTTTCATTGTATATTAAGCATCCCCTATGTTTCATTTTCTAATTTAATTTAATTTTTTTGGGATAATATGTTTTTTCTTGTATATTTTTATGTTTTTATGAATTCAATCATAATCCAGAAGGGACATGATTGTTTTTTGAGGAATTTTCCAGACATAAATAATATCTATGTGTTTACAATCACTGTATTTTTTTATTTCCATTCAATTTAAACTTATTTGATTTTAATAATTTACTCATGTATTATTCATTTTCTTACATTATTTCATATTAATTTCCAATAATATATAATTATTTTTTTAATATTCTCTTAACAATATGAATTTGGAGACCATTTTAATCCATAGATTATGAAATAAGAATATCTTTATTATATTTATTTAATATAATTGATTGTGGGGACCTTTTAAAGTCTTATGTTTTGAAATATGGTTGAGCAAGTGAAATTATTTTTTAATTTTATTTTTTATTTCATATGTTTTTCTACTATTGGTTATTATGTTATACATAATTCAAACATAATTTAGAATTGACTGGAATTTTGTATATAGGAGGATCCCCAAAATAAATATATCTGGGAATTTTTCATCACCATCAATGGTTATATAATTCTCATCTATGGTTATTTTCAATATACATATTTTACAATTTACAATGATTGTTACAACATTATTTATAGTTTTTTATTATCTTCTCCTAATTAGTTGAAGTTTGATCTCTTTTCAAGTCATATAATTATGACATAAATTCGAAAAAACCAAAATTTATTTCCACTTTTATGTTTTTCTACAATGAATTTTATCCATTTTTATATAACTAACATTATTTAGATTGTAATTTTTATTTTTAGTTCACATCAGATTCAGTTCGTCTATTATTCATGGCATTTCCATTTTTTTGGAATGATAACATTTTAAATTTTTTAATTATAAAATTCTCAATAATTTTTTAATTATCATTCATATTATTAATATTTTAGAAAAATTATCTATATTTTACTTCCTTTATAAAAATATAACTTTTTAATAATAATATAATATTGTCTAAAAACAATAGATTTTATTTGAATTTTTTTTATGTTTATTAGCAACATTAAAACAAATAGATTATTCCATCTAGTCAAAAAAAATTAAATCGTTTTATTCATTTTATTCCTTTCCTTTATATGTTTCTCTATTATATTTTATCATGTTTCTCTGAATTAATACCTACATAATGAAATGAATGAATGGTTGAAAATTTTAAAAAATGTATCACTTTATCTTTTATTTAGTTATGTACATTTTCTCCAATGATGCACCATATGAATAATAATGACATTACTTTTTTAAATTTCATTTACATTGATTGGAAGAACTCAATTATCAAATTAAAATACACTATAATACATTATGAAATAAATTTTATGTATTTTCATTCTCATTTTTTTTAGAAAAATTTAAACTTTTAATGAAACAAATATAGTTTCCCAATAATAAAATATTTTTTTAAAAGATGATAAATAGGTATTATTATTCACCTTTTAATTTCCAAAAATACTATTTCATTTATAATTATCTTCTCTTGAGTATACATTTTTTATTCATCATTTAACTTCTTTATAGAAATTACGTAAATTATTTTGAATTCTATTTATCATTAATAAATTTAACAATGACTTCTCCATATTTTTGTGATTTTTATACTAGACCCCAAATTTCTATAAGTTCGTGTTAGCATTGCTTCATGTTTAGTACACATGAATATCTATCAACTATTATGATAATATTAGATTCTGATAGAAATATTATATTCTAAATCATAAAAAAGTCATTTCATAAAATATTTATCACTCATAGATAAAATTGATTGATAAAAATATATGTTTTATTATTATTTGATTAACATACAAAAAATATACATGATAGATAATTTCATTTTTGTAATTATATGGATGATGATCTCCTATATATCCATGTTTTATTCCCTCTAACCATTTTAGGACTCTTCTATCAGTATATCAAACATAATTTGTAATTAGGTACATTGTATTTAGGTTTCCTAGAGTAATTTATAATGAAGAATAAAAATTATATGACCATAAATTTAGAGAATATTTGATTTCATGTAATTTCATTATTAATTAATGCCCCTATAAAATAAAATTTTATTTTCAATTTAATATTTTATATCCATTTCATTTCATTTTTTAGTCATTAGGATATTTTTTTCATTTTTCATAATAAATTATTTATCTAAATTTTTGTATGTCATCCCAAATCGCAAACTAAAAAAATGAAAAACTTTTTCAAGAAAAACTAAATTTTTTAAATATTTATAAAATGAATCATTCATATTTTTATAACTGTTTATTTTATATAAAATATATATTCAAATGGAACATATATTTTTTCCATTATTTTTATATGAGGAGAAATTATCATTTTTATTCATATAAAAATATGAAAAAATATATGTTGATTTCTTATTATCATATCTTTATCAAAAATAATAAATATGCATCATTTAAATTATTTATAATCATTTATTATGTAATATTTAATTTTATTCGCATTGAAAAATATAATGTTGACTTCATTGCCATTCCATCCATTCCTTCATATCCCGCAACTATTTATAGGATGATGATAACATTGATTCCAGATTTAGTACACAAAATTTTTTATTCGATCAGTATTTTTAAAATCATGTTGAGGTTTGTGCCTTGGAAAGAGAAACTTTGAGGCACAAAATGAGAACCTCATCACTTGTGAGGCATTGTGACCTTGTTATGGTGAGGAAAAATCTTCTTCATCAAGCATTATCATAGGATGAGGTATCATGACATGCATTGTAAAGGGACACCCATTATAAAAAGTCTAGCATTATTTCTAAAAATGATGCATAGATTGGTTTTTGAAATTTGTTCTATATGGAAGTAGAATTAGAGTATATAGGGGGATATAAATCCAAGATACAGGGAATAGATGTGTTTGTGATTGGGGTGGAAATTTGGTGTTATAGAGGATATGTGTTTAAAATTGTGGTTATAGGGGACATGGTTTGTAAATCAATATCAATTTTCATTATCATTAAATATACCTAGTCTATATACTTCATTACAAATACATTTAATGATGTATAAGTAAAAATACACACTAAAAAATTAAATAGTCCAAAAAATTACACGGAACGGAAGAAAAAACTATCACTATATACGTCAATTTCATTATTTTTTATTCAATTTTATATATTTTATATAAATTATTGTAAAAAATAACTAATATTTAATTATGTCATATGATAATCTTTAATTCCAAGTTTTTCATGACACACATTATATCTTATAGAGGCCTTTATGTTGTATTGTGATAAAAGACATTGAAAATAATCATATAGATGTTTGGGAGTATATATGAGTTCAAGAGAATAATATTATTCTAAATCTTATATCATATTTATTACAATATATTTATTTAATGAAGTTGACTGTAATGGAATTTTTTCCCCATATATAATAATTCTATTAATCCTGAAAGAAAAATGAATCTAGAAATAAAATATTTTTATTATAATATGGATTATAATCTCTTAATTGTACATGTATTCTTTCCTTCCCAATTCTTAGACCCTGTATCAATATTGGAAATAATATATATATAATATTGGCCATAAACAGTTTTCATTTTTAATAGTGATTTTTTTAGATGAAATAAAAAGTTGTGTTCTTTAATTTAGAGGAGAGTTAATTAAAAGTTATTTCAATGGAAATTGGCATACCTATATATAGAAATACTATATTATATATCAGAATGTATGTACTTTAAATTTAATTTTTTCATGAATTTTATAATTATTTTTTTGTATTTTTGATCTACTTTGGTTATCGTAATTATTGTATTTATTCATTTATCTCTGACATTAAATAACATTCTTTCAAAAAACCAACTCTTATTATTACATATTAATGAAATTAATCATATTTAATTCCCTTCCCATAGGTGTGTTTTACAAAAAACACTCTTAGTGAAATAATTATATTTAAACTACAATTAATTATTTTTTAGATGGAAAATATGTATTTTTATTCATTAATTAATATCTTAAAAAGTGTTTGATTTATTTTTACATTCTATCCATTATAAATTTTCAATAAAACTTAATTAATTTTTTTATAAAACTTTATTAAATAATTATGATTCGGTTGTCTTATTACACCAAATAATGATGATATATCCACCTTTCAATATATTCATTATATAACCCACTTGTCAATAGGATCATTCTAGCATTAATTCACTATTCATTTCCTACAAATTTATTTCGACTAATGTGAGTATATTGTAGCTTAGAAGAATATTCATCTTCTAAATTTTTTGTAGATTTTTATAATATATTTATTTATTATAAATATAATTATTAAAAAAACATATGTTATATTATATTTTCATTAACCATGGAAAAAATGTATATAATAAATTCCAATATTTTTATCATTATATGGATTTAAATGTTTTATGTTTACCACATTTATTACCTAAAATTATTTTTTCACCCCTCTATCAATATATGAAATATAATATATAATTATGGACACTATGGATTTATGATTTAAAGAGTGATTGTTAGAGCATAAATAATATCATGGTTTCTTTAATATATACCACATAAAATTATATTAATTTTCAATGGAAATTGAGTTAATTTTAAATAATAATTATGTATTCTATATTATTCTATTCCCCTATGAATTTATTTGTGGATGGGGTTTTTTAATTTTACTATCATGTATTGTTTTTCATTATTTAACTCAATTCCTTTCATTCTTACTATTTCTACCACATTAGTGAATGTTTAATATTTTAAGTACCAAATCTCATTATTGATTTCTTGTTTTCTATTTTTCCATTTTTCTCACAAAATAAGAGAATATAATTACATTCCATTATAGTAATAGGTAATCGTGATATTTTATCATTCATTGTTACTTTCTTTTAATCACTGCAACTTTTCTGTGATAATATAAAAATTATTCTATAAATATCTACATTAGAATCATCCTCTAGTACAATACCTAATCTATCCTTGTAAATATCATCGGTCCATTTTTTTATCGTTATCTTTCATCTCTCTTTTATAATTTGTTTCCACAATCACACTTTAGCAGCATTTGAAGTATCTCATTTCATATAGGTTCATCATGTTTATAATTTTATAATTTATTTGACATGTGTAATTATTTAATATTTTGGATAGTTGTAAAAAAACATGTGAAACTCCTGGAAAGTAAAGACTATTGGTTTAGAAAAATAGTTATGTATTTTTTTCATATATTCTAAATTTAAATATTTTATACAGACTTTTCATTTTTAATTTTTTAAGAAATATTCTCTACTTGCATTATAATTTTATATGCTTTATTAAACAATTCATGAAAAATAATCATATTTGAAGTATTTTTGGAATAATTTATTACATTACTTCCCATATTTTGTAAAAAAATCATTTCATAAACTTTTAAATCGATAACCTTTTTTTTATTTCATTCATCATGTTCACTTCCAGACTCATATTTATAAACATGTTAAAGATAAATGGATATTGTTTAAACTAAACTATGACTATAATATGTTATTATAAAATTATATATTAACAATTATCATTTTATATAAGTGGTTAGATATTTTAGTATCCTTTATATTGGATTTCATTCACTGTTATCATTATATATTCAGTGTCGAAATTCTATACTCAATATTATCATACAACTAATAAATACCAACAATAATTTTACAATTTAGTTTTAAAATAATATAATCAATTATATATATATTATTTTTGATCAAATAAGAGATTTATGTTTATTAATTAATTTTCATTCTATCATTTAGCAGTATATAATTATAAAAAAGAGTTCTTTTCAATTTTTTGATGTATATATGTATATTAACTACTAACAATTTGGTTTATTAATATTTTGAAAACCAACTATTGTTATATGTTGATATATCCAATATATTTTTCAGGGATACATGTTAGATGTATAATATATTAGTAAAATCATATGTATAGTGTTTACAAAACATGGATTTGATTAATTTCTTACTCATTTACAGCTTCATTTGTATCACTTAAATTTGAACAGCCTTCTTAACATAATTTTAGGCTACGAGGACATATATATTTATAAGATGTTACTCCCAATTCACATCATTATTCTTGATAACACTATCCCTAGGATACTTATTCTTGTAGTACTAAATAATTAAAATTATAGTGTTATATCCCTCATGTTTGTTACAGTGATTTCATTATTTAACTACTTCACATCCTTCTAGACAAGATTGAACAAAATTATCTTTACCTATATAGTAATATTTTTAATGTAATTACAATTATTTCATTCAGAGTATATATATATATATTCTAGATATCTTTTAAAAATATGTACTCTTATAGTCATAAATTTATATTCTGATATCGATACACAAATATTTTATGATTAAGGCTAGTACATTAAACATAATTTCTTCATAAATTCTAAAATTTTAATATCATATTTATTTAAAAATTCCACATCCTCTCCAAAAATATTTATAGGGGTATATGAGTCATTATGTTTTAGACTGTTCTTTATTTATAGTTTCTCTATGGTCATCTCAATTAATTTTTTAACATTATCTGTATTTTTTCAACATTATCTCTTCATAATCAAGGAACATTTTCTGACATTTTACATAAGATATTATTTTTAGATACATTGTGAACATGAATTCGATTAATAAATAGTTGATTCCAGTTAGGAAGTTAACAATAACTTTTTATGAGGCAGGTCAAGTTTAGAGGACCTTGAAAATATGTTAAATGAACATCAATGAAAAAATAAAGAAAAATTGGATAAAAAAACTATAATTCAATAACTATGTTCAACTATTTATTTGTGACTCTTTAATTTTATGTATCATTAATTATTTACATTAATTTTTCTTTATTTTTTTGTATTGAGTCTATCTATAGGTCTTGGAAACTTTAAATTATGATCTTGTGTATGTGGATTTGAAATTAAATGATAATTCCTTGAAAATGCATAGGATCAGTACTATTATATTATATTTAATAAAAATATAAAATTATAACTACATTAATTCCCCAATTTATAGTATTCTAACATAATATAAAATTAAAATTACTAATAATGGAAACATAATTTGAACATAGTTCTAAAAATAATAATATACAATTAGAATAAGAAAATTAATCATAGGAAAGAATGATGTATTCTTCCTCAGGGTCCCTTAAGATATTCTTATTGTTGAGTATAATTTTACATAGAATATGAAACAATAATAATATTATATAATGTTTTATTATGTAACCAATAGAATAAAATAAATTAATTATATTGAAAAATTAAATGCTAGATAATGGAATTGAAATAGTGAATTTGACCATTATATGGCCTTTTGGAATATATCTCCATTGGGAATTTGTTGTTGTTTTAAATATATTTTTTTGGGTATATTGATAAACCTTGGTTAGTATTTATTAATATGATAAATTCTGTAATTTAACTGTTGGTTTAATCTGTGTCTTGATAGGAATCATCTATGAAGAAATATAAAAAATATATATATTAGTACAAGATTAATGTTATTTGAATCACCTCATGTGACTACATCCATTAATTTTGTCAATATATAAAATTATATGTATGTATAAGGGAATATATAATTTATTGAATGATGTTATGGAAATGTAATTTTCATGGTGGAAAAATTAAAAATTTTAAGGCCAATGATTGATATTTTTCCGAGGTTAATTCACCATAATACATTAGGTATTATTCCACATATGTTGAACATTAATTACCAATAAAGAGTTTCTTACTTCAATATGGGGAGATAATACCCTATGTATCAGAATATATAAGAATATATAAATAATAAAAATAATAATATTCATATTAAGTCTACATAATTATAGAATACATTAATCCTTCAAGAACTGGTTAAAAAACTGTATAATACACTTCATTCATACTCAAAAAACTAACATGTAATAAAATAGGGATTTTCTGTTTAGTCAATTATGTAATGAAAAAAACAAAAGATATGTGAATTGTTGGAGAAAAAACTAGTGAACCAGAGTTCCTCTATGACCATCTCCCCTAAACAATATATAAATACTTTAGCTAGATACGAAGTATAATATATTACATTTAGTTGATAAATAATGTATCCTTCTGAACTACAGTAAAATTGGATGCTGAAATATCTAAATCATTGTTATGAACCATCGATGGGTTTCTTATGGTATATCATAATATGAATCATAGGTTTATATATATATATCATGTAAGAAATCATGTCTAGTAATTGGGTGCGGAAAAGGCTACCCTAGAAACTAACCATACATTCTTGAGCTATTTGTCATAAGGGGAAGTTTTCATGTGTGATATATATTAACCCACACCCTATGACTCATGTTATATATCCTTCTATGTTTTAGGATACATTTTTTATAAAAAAAATTATATGTCTATCTATACTATTTATGTATTTAAATTTAATTATAATATTTCAATTTTGATAGAATTAAATTATACAATATATTAATCAAAATTAAAAGGGTATAATACCCACAAACATATTACCTTTTCAAAATTATTTGATTATATTTGGTAAAATAATGTTTCCCTAGTAATATATATATATATATATTAGAAATTGATTATTTGATTCAAAATATAAAATTTAAATTAAATTAAACTAATAACCATTATAAAAGAATAAAATGACTCTAATTCTATCATGAATACAATGTGTGGTGAAAAAAATTAATTTTGAAATTATTTAATTTAATAATTTAATTTACAAATAACATATGTTTTTTTGAAAAACATTATTGATAAAAATGAATTTAATATTTTTAAATGAATTAAAAACATCACAAAAATAATTATGGAACTACATGGAATATTTATTTATTATTTTTTGCAGTACCAAAAAATGATATTTAAAATAATTATTTCATATCTAATAATTTTATTTAAAATAGAAATTTCATATTTTTTGTGAATAATAATTAATTAAATTTTTTATTTCATTTGTAAAATGAATAAACACTAATTAATTTAATATATAAATATAAATATAAATATATATATATATAATTTAAAATGGTTGTTTTTTAGAAACACTTCTTTGTAATGAATTTTTATATTAATAAACTGATTATATAATAATTTATGAATTATGACCATTTTATTTATTTATTATATGTAAAATAAAATAAAATAATATTCATCCCATTATCATTATTAGTCAAGTAATATAACTAAATTAATTTTCTTCATAATAATTTTTTTAAATTGTATTTAATAAATATTGAGAACTAATAAAAAAATTATTTTTATTAAAGATAGATATTGAATTAGGTAAAATATTTATCATTTTAGGTTCATCATTTTTATAATATTTAATAATTGAAGCGTAATGTATATGTATAAAAATTTGATGTCGAGGAGAAATTTTGTGACTGTGTAAATGTTCAAAGAGTTAATTTAAAAAAGAAATGTTTTTACAAATGTTCTATATTTCTAATCTATATAAAATAAACTGAAATATTTATAATACTCAATTAGTATAATATTTTTTAAAAAAAATATATATATTAAAAGTTAATTTTTTTGATAATTTATTTTAAATTATAGTAAGAACTCTTAATATATGAAAATGAAATTTTTCTTTAAAAACATTATATATATATATATATTATTTAGTTTAAAAAATATATTCATTTTATTTGTAAATTATAATAAATTAAATGGATTTAAATTTAATAACCATAAAATTATTTTTTTTAAGTGGGGACAATTTTTGATAAAATAATTATCTTTATAAATACTTAATAAACGATGATAAGTTCCGCAATGGGTAACAAAAAGTTTCAGGAATGTTACTTGATTAACATGACACATAGACGTTATGAAATTCATATTTTAGGTATATAAATAATAAAAAAATTTCTCATCAAAATTTTATTACCTAACTCTCTTAGATTTTTTTGATTCATTCTTTAGAGCATACCTATCTTTGGATTTGATGGACATGTTCCCCATTTTTACTTATATAAGGAATTCTCGTCATCAAATTTCATCTCACAAAAATAATTGTTATAAATATTGAAAATATAATGATTTTACCTCTAATATTTCCCTCTTAAATGGTCTGTATACTTTGGTTATAATAATATACCCCAATACCTGCACTAACAAAATGTATTTCAAGAAAAGAATCGAGTTCACAAAGTGTCTATTATCCACTCCCTTACATTTCCTTCTAAATTTTTCTACACGAAACCAATTATAAACATAATTGAAAATTTTAATTACTATCATTAGAATACATAAGTGTTATTATGTCAATGTAATAACAACTTCATAGTTTCTTACGGTCCATTCGAAAAAAATAAAATTTCACCAAGGATAGATGTGGACTAACTCTATAAACGACACACACCATTTCTCATAAGAACCATTCATGAATGGTTCTATAATAGATGTATTGAATTAATATATTATTTATGATTTGATTAATATTTTGTAATTTTATATTAGTAATTATCTTTATGTCATTTGGAAAATTACCACTCTAAATTTAACCACAATACAGTAATTATAATAGGAAAAATTGTTTCTGTTTTATAAGGAATTGATACATATAATTTGTCTTCTTATTATAGAATTTCCTAATTCTCATTTATCATATTAATAAATTCTATATAACATAATTATACTGTTCTAAAAACATAATATAAATAAATAACTTTAAAATAAATCATATCTATTAAGTATATTCTAATTTAGGTTGGTTTTACCACTAACATAAACAATGAAAAACATATTTATCCTAGTTGATATTGAAATCTATATACTATTAATATTTTAAAATTCAATGAAAATAATATTTCTTATTTTTCTATTAGTTTAATATATATATTTAAACAAGTTATCAATATATAAAAGATTTTGTAAAAAATTACAAAAAAAAACACGTCACTAAATTCATCTTCACGAACCACATCTATGAAAATTATGGAATTAAATTAGATATTTAAAATTTATCCTAAAATATATATTAATTTACCTTGAATTATAAAGTAATTATGAATGTTTGATTAAATTATTAATATCGGTATTGAGGTTGCATGTCATGTGTGATAATTTGTTTTGGTGAAAAACAAAAATTCCATATTCATTCATTATAAATGTATTTTTCATTATGATTTTCAAACCCAAATTTTATTACCTCCTATTTCTAGAATATTTTATCTTACCTCATTCCAAAAAAAATCCATGTTATATCATATATTATATGTGTTCAAAAAATGTATTTAAAAATATTCAAAAGGTTTTTCCTTTCACCGTCATATATTTTATCATCAAATAAAAAAATACATAAGTTAAAAATTATTTATTTTCATGAATCATTGAATAATAATAAATAATAAATATTTTTTAAATATATTTCCATATAAAAATATCAAAAATTTATCTTTTCATATTTTACTCAGATCATTGTCTTATAGAGAAATTGTTAAAAATGTATTCTAAAAATACTTTTTATGTTTATCATTCATAAAACTAATAAACTCAAAACTATATTGCTCATATGGAGTTATATATTATAAATAAAAAACAAAATGATTTTTATAACTTCATATTTTTATTTATTGATGTTTTTTTATCAACATATCTAATTATAGGTGTCATTTTCCGTGATAACATTTGAAAATATTATGAAATTTATTTTCAGTCAATGAATTTTTAATTTTATAATTTATGATTGATTCCAGATAAAATGCAAATGTATAAAGATTTTGTTAGAGGTTGTTTCCTAAACCCAACTATTCATATTTTGGTTACATGGATATTTAATCTATTACATATTGATCATTATTCAATATGACAATTATGTAATAATGTCCTAGAGTATTTGTTTCATTGATAATGTAATTGCAGTTCCCTACTATGATAAAAACCTTGAAATTATATAACAATATTATTAAATATTTTTTTTTGGTTGGAATACATACTATGATGGGAGACATAAAATATAGACTTTCAGGTGAGAGTACTCAAAATCATATGATTCTTCCTCTCATGAAGTTCTCACTTGGTAATCGCCAAGACGAGAGATTTTGAGAAGAGACCCGCTAGTAAGAATTCTTCATGTTTTGGGGTTATTATATATTCTTATCTATGAGTGTGTGTAATGATCCTTACACTTTAATATTATCATTAATATGTGTTAGTTATCACTCACATTTACATACTAATAGAACTCTTCATTTAGATAGTTGGTGGGAAGTAGGGTACTTTTGGTGCCTCACGAGGGTCATGTTTTTAATGGATAAGTTGAGAAAGAATTTGTCCCTTCCATTTATTGAAGCTAATATCTTGGACCTCTGATTGAAATAGAACGGTCGAGTGAAATTATATGGTTTTGGTGTAATGAAAAGTTTATTTCAGGTAGCCAAAGAACAACGTATCAAGCATAAAAGTTGATGACACTGTCATGAAACCTACTTGATGAGATATTGCGATGATGAGATTATTTTACATAGTGAGAATTCGTATGTGGATTTCATTTTTGTGTTTATAAGTTCTTCTCTTGGGTGCCTTAACCTGTTGTTATACAGTACTCTTGGACATTAGGCATGCCCGATTAATGCCAAGGAGAAAGAATCCTAGAGGGTCATAGACTAAGTGTTTCTATTGGTCTCAACTAAATTATATTTTAATTTAGTTAATAAATATTATTATCAATACATATGAATAATTTTATTCATGATAAAATATTTTCATAAATGAAATAAATATTTATTCAGTGGAATGTGAGTAAAATATATTTATATATTTTATTGAACATTTAATAAATATTTATTTACAAGTTTTTAAATAAAATAATTATTAAAGAGAATAAATTATTTATTCATTTATTTGGGTGTTTAATAAATGGATGTCGAGTTTGAGTGGACCAAGGCCGGTTCAGTAGTAAAATAATTATTTTCAAGACAATAATTTATTATTAAAGTTATTGGCACAAATTAAAATAACGCTTCTGTTATATTGTGACACAGAATTTTATTTATAATTCCATATTCCAAAAGTTGGAAGAACATAAATAATGGCGCAATATTATTATTAATAGGATTGGTTTTCAATATGGTTATGAATGTATTTAATTTCTGTTAGACAATTAAATATTTTAAAAAAATCCCCATGTCAATAAATAGACGCATATGTCTATTATGCCAATCACCAAACTACACACCCGGTGAATTGAGAATTTTTGAGCTAATAAATTTCTCCCTCAAACCCTCTTCCCTCCCCTCTCAATAAAAAGAGTCATACATCAAGGATGAAGAAAAAGAGATCAAGAAAAACCGGCACAAGACACTCATTTCATCTCACTAGCACCCGGAGAACAAGCGGTGTCGATCGGAGTCTATCAGAGCAAGTGTGGATTAGCGCTAGAGGGATTCTAATTTGGATCCTCTAAATCACCCCAAGATAATATGGAAGGGTCAATCTGGACGATCAACATTATCAAAAAAAATATCAAAGATCTGGGTATATTTTTATTTATGAAATTAATTAAATTGATTCTAAACATGATTTTTAAGATCCTTTATAAAGGTTTCAGGACTCTTCTTTATTTATCTAAATTTTTGGTTCTATTCTATTCATATAGACATTCATCATTGTATTTATACTCGAATAATCATTTATCATGATAAAAATTAATGTTTGGCACTGACCCAACTACACCATCCCAACGCCTGGAACCTTCAAGTTGTATCAGAGTGGTTACATCATAGTTTTTAATTATTTAAATTTTTGGTTGATGACTTATGAATTTTATAAATTATTTTTTTCAGTTCAAGTAAATAGTTTTGTAAAATATGAATCATGAGATCTGTTCCTCCTCTATTATATCTCGTTCACATTACAGAAATGTTGTTTTCATTAAATTTTGATTAATATAAAACAGAATATTTCATCCATAGCTTCCAAAGGTTCCAAAGGTTCCAGTCCATTAAAAACCAGAACACATGGTGTGTATTTAGTTTTACACACCATGTAGTCATAGATCAATTTCCTAGGTCTGGTATTCCAAACCAAGTCATTTCATTGGAGTTTTTCATAGTCTTAATGAATCAGTGTTTTTAACAGGAATATGTGTCATGCAGTTTTTGGATTACATGCCATGTGGCCCACTTGACATGCTATGTAGTCCCTTTGGGATAGGGTTGGATGATGTACCCCATAAATAGCTTTCCTAGCTATAGACCGTGTAATAAGGAACTAAAAAAAGTGTGTCCCACTGGACACGCTGTGTACTCCAATGATTTTCGAAGTAAACTCACATGTTGTTTCCTAGGGCGTGTACTTCAGATGGATGATGAACAATAGTGTACATCTTGTATTTGGAACTGTAGGACATGTAGTTATACATATTATGTAGATTTATTAAAATTTATTACTATATTATATTATCCCTTGAAAATTGTAACATTGTGCGGGAGTAATGATGAGGCAAAACACGTGATAGGTGTTTTATAGATATGTGTTTAATTTAACAAATTTGTAATTTTCATTTTTACTCATTGGGTAGTTATGAATAGGAATTTTTCGGGTTACCTCAAAGGAACAAGTTATATACAAATATAATTTTAAATGAATTTATTTGTTTAAAAATTTTGATTGATGATAATCTCATGTAAATTAAGAAAAGGTTTTAAGATAAAATTATTGATTAATTATAGATGAAAATTAATTGATTCGTGTGTGATTTGTCGTAAAAAAGAACAATTAATGAAAGGAATTCTAGTATTATTTATGATTAAATATAATTGCATGAATGGATTATCATGATCTATACCAACACCTTTGTATGTTATTGGTTTTATTTTAGTTTATTTATTTAAATTTAATTTTTTGGAATTCAATCCTTCTCTTTAATATGTAGGGACTGAATGCCCAAGGTTTCCTTTATGTAAAACCACTTTTTACCCCTCACCTACATGTGTTTTTTAAAAGGGAATATGTAATGTATGGAAATTCCAAGCTAGCGGAGGGGGTTTAATCTAGACCAATGTTGAAACCAATCCAATGAGATACAGAGATGGATATGTGAAAAGTTGTAACCACGAACCCAAAATGGTTCAACGTGTTTCTCCCCTCAATAAGGGTTATTTTAACAACCGCTAGAAAAAATAAATGTTAGAAAAGCTCATAATCATGCACTCTGTATTTTTTTTAGATTCCTTGTTTATAATTATGGATGTGTTGTCACAATCATGCAATTAATTAATTAAATAAGCATGCAATATGGATCGAAAATAAACCAAGACTATGCATAAATATTATCATGACATGGTGAATCACTTTTTAAATTTCGACATTATATTAACAAGCATGTGAGAATGATATTATGAAATTCACACATAAGAGATAAAAATCCCACAAATAAAATATTAAGTCAGACAAATCCTTAAATTACTTGATTAAGGGAAAACACAATAGATCTATATGGGTAACCAATCCTTGTTGGGAAACATAAATTTATAAATGAATATCTTATAAAAGGATTCAGGTTTACTTAAAAAAATTACATCACGAGGAGTAGCCCTTGATAGATATGGTGTAATATTATAGTAAAGAGTTGAGGAAATCCAAAGTTAGAATTTCAGGATTGGGGAGTCCACTGAACAAATCAAGGAGCTGCATGCCCGTAGTTGGAAAAGAATTTCCTACCTAAATACCATCAAATAGCTTGACTGGCCCTTGTTGAGTTTATGTGAAAGGGAATATGGATAATTTCCAATAGTATTTCATGACAACTGGACATTCTGAGTTCAATGGTGAGGGCCATTGGGACATGATTACATAGTGGGAGACTTAATAAAATTAATTTTTTATTTCTAATAAAAAATATAATGAAGAAAGTACTAATGTTCTACTATTTTATCTTTAGAACACAAATGTCCAGATCGTCAACCACATTATCCCTACAATCAATTCTGGATAAAGACATTATCCTTACCTATAGTGACTTACAGGAATGGTTTATACAACTTAGAGTTATCCTACACCATGAGTAGAAGTTTCACATGGGGGAGTAAGCATTAATTTATCCAGCTACCAATGAGGTGGGTGATGAGCATTTCCTAGTCTATGATAAACATATGAACGAAGTGGTGTATGTTCAATGTTTGATGTTATCATCAATGTCTAGTGAGCTCATAATGTCTCGTGAAAACAGGGATTTTTATAGCAAGATTGAGCAGCTCTGTGGTCTTTACTAAGAGTGGGAAAGATAGTAAAGGATTGAGATTTCCAAGGAACTCTTTTAGAGTAAGCTTGTAGAGGGTACCCATGTTGGGACTCTTGTAGTCAATATTATTAGATACACTAAGAGTTGGGAGGTTCTAGGATTTATACTTATCGAAGAACTATACACCAATTTCATTCTCACATCACTCCCTTAGATATTGTCAAACATTATTTTTAATTTCAACATAAAGAACACTGAGAAGTCTCTATCTGATCTTCTTATCCTCATTCACCAAGTGGACAATGATATGAAGTGTGAAAATCCTACTATCCTTATAGTGAATAAGAGGAAATGTAAGGTAGAGAGATTTAAGTACCAAGCTTATTCAAAGCCTTCCACGAAATGTAAGATCAAAGGGGAGGTAATGAAACATGAGGATGTTTGTTTCACATGTGGCAAGAAAGGACACTAGAAGAAGAATTGAACCTAGCCTAAAAATAAAGGGTAATCTTCTTATGGGTTAGTTATGGAATTAAGTCTATCTGTTTCTAAAAATTCGGTATTAGACGTTGCATGTAGTGCACACATATTTATTTAAATACAGGAACCAAGTTGATTCCTGAATATTGACTTACTGGAGGTAGATCTATGAGCAGACAATGGAGCCAGACCTGCTATTGTAGCTGTCGGGGACTACCACCTCCCACTACCAATTGGGATGATCTTTCTATTGAAGGGTTTTTATTATGCTATGTGTGTTACTAATAATATTATTTTTGTATCCATATTAGATACATAAGTAATTTTTTTAATTATGGAAAATAATTTTACTTCTTTTACAAAGATTTCATTTTTTTGTAGGGAAAGTTTATTCATGGGTTTTTATGTGTTTTATAAAAAAAACAAGTAATGGAAATCAATAACAATGATAATTCACAGGACTCATACCACACCCAACTTGGGAATCACATGCTAGGTCATATAAACGAGAAATACTTGAAAAATATACATCAAGATGGATATTTTTATTCTTTCAAACTACAACCACATGGCATATGTAATGCATGTTTAAAAGGAAAAATGACCAAACCCTCATTTAGTGGGAAAGGTGAAAGGGCTATAGACCTTCTTTAATTTGTTCATACATATGATTGTGGACTATTTCTAGTTGAATCGCGAGGAGGGTAATCATACATCATAACTTATATTGATGATTTTAGTAGATATGGATATATCTCCTTAATGAGGTATAATTCAGATTCCTTTGGTAAGTTCATAGAATAAAACAATCAAGATGAGAACCAGCATGGTAAGAAGATTAAGTAACACTTCTCTAACAAAGGTGGAGAATATCTTAATATACACATCATTGATTATTTCCGAGTGATTGAGCTTTTTTCTCAACTCACTCCCCCTTTCAAACCCCAGTGGTATGGTGTGAGTGATAGGAGGAACCACACCTTTTAAAACATGGTGAGATCAATGATTTGTTATGCAAGTCTTACATTATCCTTTTTGGATTTGTTCTATAAATAGAAACATACATTATAAACTATGTACCAACTAAATAGATAACTGGTATTCCATATATGTTCTGGAGTTGATAGAAAGCCATGTTATCGAATTTACCTATATGGGGAAGCGATGTGTTTGTTAAGGCCTCTTCTGGTAAAAAACATGCACCCTGAGGCACAAAGTGAACAATTATAGGATACCCCATGGAAACATGGTGATGTTACCAATACAACCCCTTAGAAAAAAAGGTTGTTGTGGAATGAAATGCCATATTCCATGAGAGGGATAACATCTCCAAAATAGATTCTGTGAGTGAGATATACTTCGATGAATTTGCGGCTCAATGTACACAAGAGTGGGTACATGAGCAGATTCCACAATTCCATGTGGAAGAAAGAACTATTTAATAATCTAAAGAACCGAGTAGGAGTACAAGAGAGGTTAGAGAACCTGAACAATATTTTTTCTAGTTACCAAGGATGATGACTACTTATTAATTGATAATATTGATCCTCTAACCTACAAGGAACAAGTAAGTGGCATAGATTTTTCCAAGTGGTAAGAAGCCATGAATTATAAAATGGATTCCACATACCAAAACCATGTTTGGATTTTGTAAAATCCGCCAATTGATGTAAAGGATGTTGGTTTGAAGTTGGTATTAAAGATTAAACTAGACATGGATGAACAAATCAGTACCAATAAGGAACAACTGGTGTAAAAGGGTTCAAGTAGCATCAAGACATTGACTACGACAAAACAATATCCCCATTTGGAATAATGAAATCCATCAAAATTCTATTGGAGATTACCACTAACCAGGAATATGAGATTTGGAATGTTGATGTCAAAATAGCCTTCCATAATGGGAAACATTAGAAATATTTCTACATGACACAAACTGAACAGTTAATGACTCCAAAGTATTCTAATAAGGTATTCAAGTTGTAGAAATCAATTCATGGAATAAAGAAAGTATCTATGTCATGGAAAATTTGTTTTGATGAAGCCATAACAAAATTTGGTTTTATCATGAATGAATGTGAGCCTTGTGTCTACAAATGGTTTAGTCAAAGTGAAATAATTTTCCTAATAGTATATTATATTGTCATATTACTCATTAGAAATTAGAAACATGTCTTACAGTTTGTTAAGGCAAGGTTGAATCAATGATTCTCCATGAAGGAAATGGGAAATGTCGCATATATTATAGTGATCAACATCCATAGTGATATATCCAAGAGATTGTTGGGCATAAGTCAAAGTGCATAAATTGATAAGTTACTAAAAAGAATTAGTATGGAACAATCCAAGATGGGATTGTTTACCACATCACGTCTCATTCACCTTTCTATGAAAATGTGTCCTCAGACACATGTGTAAAGAAAGATAATGGAAAGGACCCCATAAACATCAGTGATTGGGTCAGTCATATATGCTATGCTATGTTCTTGGATGGATGTCACCTACACATTTAATATGGTATGAATATATCATGCTAACCCAAGTGACTGACATGGGATGGAAGTCAAGACTATCATGAAATATCTAAAGTGTACAAAGGACGTGTTCCTGGTTTTGGAGTAGATGATGAACTAGTCATTAGAGGATATACAGATGATAATTTTCTTACTGATCAAGATGACATGGAATCTGAAATGAGATACATCTTAACATTGAAAGGCGGTGCAGTGAGCTGGAAGTGCTCAAAGAAGAGTGTTGTCACAGTTTATATAGAATATTCTGAGTATTTCACATCTTTTAAGGAAACTAAAGACGTAGTTCAGATGTAAAACATCTTCCTAGAGTTATATGTGATACCTAGCAGTAAAGATCCCATCATAGTGTACTGTGATAATACTGCATTAGTGGATCTCATAAAAGATCCATGGTCACATCAGCAGACAAAGAACCTACTTCGGTAGTATCATCTCTAGAGGGATGTTTCACAGAGTGGTGGAGTTGTAGTGAGAATTATTTCCATGGAAGAAAACTTAGTGGTCCCCTTGACAAAATCCTTGACTCAGTAAGAACAATATCATCATGTATGTACAATGGACTGAAATTTGAAGGCAGTTGGTTATAGACCAAGTGGGACTTTGTTAGAATTGGTGACATAAGACCAACTATTTGTACTTTGATTACATAGATGTTTAATGTATTACATATTGATCATTGAGCTACATGACTATGATGTAATAATTTCATATAATATTTTTTTCATTGATAATGTCATGAAAGTTCCCCACTATGATGATAACTGTGAAATACTATAACACTATTCTAAAATATAGTTTTTTGGTTGTATGACATAGTATTATGAGATACATATAATACAGACCTTCAAGTTCAAGTAGTCGTAAGCAGATCAGACTACTCACATGATGTTTGTACTTGGTAATCTCCAAGACAATAGATTATAAGAACAAACCTGCTAGTATGAAACACACATGTTTTGGTTTCCTCGGATATTCCAATCTATGAGCATGTGTAATGATACATTGACTTTTTTATTATCATTAATACGTTACACAACTCCCACACTTTTACTTACTAACGAACACCATGACAGAGATAGTTGGCGGAAAGTAGGTTACATTGGGTTCATCATGAGTGGCATGTTATTAATGGATAAGTCAAGGAAGAATGTTCCCCATCTATTTTTGGAAGCTGATATCTCAGCCCATTAATTAAAATAGAACGGTTGAGTGAAAATCCAGGGCCATGGTGTGACGATGAGGTTATTTCATGTATATAAATAATGAAATATCATGCCTAAAACATGATGACACTATCATGATACTTTCGTGATGAGATATTGTGACAAATAGATTATATAATATAGTGAGTGTTCATATGTGGACATCGTTATTGTGAATTTATGTTCCTTCTCATGGGTTCCTTGACCTGTTGCAAGAGATTACTTTTGGACAATAGACCATCCCACTAAATTCCAATGAGAAAGAATCAAAGAGGGTCACACACTAAGTGTTTCTGGTGGTCTCGGTTAAATAAAATTTGAATTTAATTAATAAATATTATTCTCTTGATAGTGGAATAATTTTTTTCTAGTTTAAATGATTTTATAAATTAAATAAATATTTTTTTATTGGATTGTTGGTAAAATATATTTATTTATTTTGTTGAACATTTAATAAGTACATATTTACTAGTTTGTAAATTAAATATTTATTTAAAGAAAAAATTATTGATTTATTTATTCATGTTTTCAATAAATGGAATTGCAGTTCGATCAGACCAATGCTGATCTGGTATTAAAATAATTATTTTCAAAATGGTAAATAATTATTTAACTAGTTGGTAAAAATTTAAATAACTATGCTATTATTATTTGACATGGAATTTTATTTATAAAACTATTTTTATCATGTAGGCGCACCATAAGAAATGAAACTATAATATTATTAATATCCTTGGTTTTCATTAAGTATGTGAATGTATTTAATTGTTTTTACACAACTATATATTGTAACTAAAGCCCCATGTCAATAAATAGACACATACATCTATTGTTCCATGCACTTCACCGCACACCCGGTGAATTGATAATTATTGAGCTAAATGATTTCTCTCTTGAATCTTATTCCTGCCCCTATCATGAATTGGAGATGTTCTTCAAGTAAAAATAACAAGTGATCAAGAACGGACGACAAAAGACACTCGTTTTTCCACGATTTCACATGGAGAATGATTGGTGTCGATCAGATTCCATCATAGCACATGTGGATCACTGATAGAGGGATTCTAGTTTTGATCCATTCAAGCACCACAAGATAATTCGAATGGTTCATTTTGGATAATAAATATCATCAAAAAAGAAAATACTGAAGATCCAGGTATTGTTTTAATTATGAAATTAATTAAATTAATAACAAACATGATGTTAAAGACCCTATCTAAAGGTTTCAGACCTCATACTCCTTTATCTAAATCATTGATTCTATTCCATGGAGTCTGTAATTCATCGTCGTATTGATCCTGGAATAATCGTTGATCATGGTAAAAATTAATATTTGGAATCATCCCAACTGTGCTTCTGATGTTCCTAGAACCTTCTATTTTAAGTGGGGCTATATATGATACATAAATAACATGTATAATGTTTTACATCTCATTAGATAACAAATGCAGCTAATCCCATATCTATGATTTATTTAGTGAAATTATTTTCTTTTCTGTATATTAACAATTATATGATTAGACCTCATATCATGTCTATAAATATATCAAAAATATTTTTTATATATTTTCACAATGTTATAATTTCATATCCTCACTCTAATTACATGTTTTTTATGTTTTATTCTTATTTTATACCCCAGGGATCAATTTTATAGTCTCACATTTCTGCACTCATATTCCCAAGTATATATATGTGTAATTTTTATCTTATGTATCTTTATCATCACTCTTGTAAAATTATTATTTTCCATGTTCCCATTATTTAGATATTTATCCCACAATCATGTTTTCTCATGTATTTAATTTAACCCTTGAGGAAATATTGATATGTATTCTCCATTACTGAGAATTTCAGCTCACCCCCTCATTTAAGAAATATTCCATTGAGAATTATTTATTGGAATATATTCACTAGAGCGTATAATATAAAGATTTTTGGTGATATATATTTATGAAATTATGTAGAAATAAAATTTTATATAAAAATATTCAATGAAAAAAATTGGATCAATAATTTTGTGAGTGTTGAGGGATGTAGTTTGTGATGTACATAAATATTTATTTATATATAGACATATATGTCTAAATTGATTCATCACACATGGAATAAAATACAGTGTTTAAATAATGTGTTTGTAAAATTTCACCCAGAAGTACAGGTCTAGTGAATCTGAGATTGATGTCCGAAAATAATGCATTTATCTATAAACTCTTTCATATTATATAGACATGAAATTAATTTTGATTATCTTTCAAATTTCATAAGGTAATACTCGATAAATATGTCCCAAAACTACACTGCTAACTAGAGAAGGTCCTACAATTGTGTCTTGAACACTATCACTCTTATATGGTGGGTTTTTATAAGTGAGTCTTAATGAAACACCCTATTAATAAAGGTAAAGTATAATAAAAACATCACTTCCTAAGAATATATCAATTTGAATGCGTACATATTCCATGACTCTCCACCATCATCCTATTATGGATTAGGATGTATATAAAAAGGATTTATATAAATCCCATCAACCATCATAGCTAGCCATTGTTCTCCATCGTGTTCTCAACTATGGGATATAATGTATGCATACCCCATAATTATCATCAAACAATAACATCATACCTAACACTCACAACAACCATGTATCATAAATATAACCATGATGGTCATGAATTCCTTAGGAAACAACCCTTCTATAACCCAAATCTGCAATCAAAATTTCCTACACCAATGTACCACACCCCTTTTGGTCAATACTATACCCTAAAGGGTATGAGCAATTAAAATCCTTATTATGAATTTTATGAAATGAAACAAAAAATAAATCTGATATTCTTCATAGTAACTCATGTGTCTTTTAATAAAATTCAATGATTTATTCCCATAATAAAAATATCATTTTTTTCTCCCTTAGAAGGGTTGATAGGAATCATTCATTATTAATAGAGAATCCAAGCCCTTTTTAAAGTCTCTAAGGAATAAATGAAAATAAATTCATCTATAACACAACAACTATCTAAAATTTTTTAAAACCACAAAAAACCCATCATGGTCTACCAAATGTTTCTATATATGTTATCCAATTAGGGCCCATGACTATGAAAAAAATTCCACTATGAAAGAAAGTCCCCATCCTTGGATTACTTCACTCTAATATATCCAAGAACATATCATGGACAGAAAGAAAGACTGAAACATTTCCCTATTCTCCCCATTCTCATTCGGATCCCTCAACATGGTCCACCGTACCATATAGACTATGTAGACTCTCTCTCATCCTCAAAAAATTTCATTCATAGTTAAATACATGATCTATGATCACCATGTGGAATGTTTTACACAACTAATAATCACTTATATGACTCTCATAGCCAATAGGTCACCCCAAAATCAATAATTATTCATATAAACTATATTTACTCCAAAAATGGATTTCCCCAACATTCCAAAACTTTCAGGACTAACCCATACCATTTATAGAAATTCTAAAACCTAGAACCCAAGGCACAAATATGTACATCACATAAATAAATATATGAATAAGCTCAAATATTACTGGAACCACTTAATAAATTCCCACAGTATCCGAATCATTTTATATCATTAGATGGTTTAACACTATTTTTAATGAATTTAAAAATACCAAAATAAACAAAAAAAAATGTTTCAAGAAATATATCCAAGAAATGCATGAACAATCAATAGGGGTATAATGGATTATGATAACTTATGCGTGAGATCCCAAGAAAATTACTTTTTACAAATATACATTAATAGATGACCCTCTGAGGCCTTATAGAGGAGAATAGGGAGTTGGGACAATTTTTGGTAGATGGTTAATGGGAAGCTTAGTTGAGTGGTTCGTAAAAGTGGATGATTTTTAATTAAAACACTATAATTTTTTGGGAAATTGTTTTTTAGTAAATTACTATTTATTGAGATATCGTGTAGGGAAAATGACTAAAATTTACCTGATAGACCACCAAGATATACCTTACTTATAGGAATCTCAATACATACCACATATACACTATACATTCACTAAAATGGGGTTCTTCTTAAACAAGAATTACAGTTGTATAATGACAACCTTTGGCCCCAAAACAATATTGGCTCAACAAAATGTGATAAAAATATATATTTAGTTGATTCAATAGTCATAATTATAGCATATGTTTTAATTCTACATAAAACTGTTTTCAAGGACTTTGTACTTATCCTCCATCAAAACTTTTCATGCCAATAATGACATTAGACATTAAGAACTGCCCTCCACAGTGGCTCCCATCTCAAGGAAGTTCCAAGGGGGTTTCTCCAACTCATGATCCATCCATCAAAATAAAATTTCAATATCCTTACCTTATTTTATTTTAGTTAAAAAACATTCTCCCACAAATTCATTCATACCTAACTATATTTTTATAAAAAACCCAATGCTCAATCTTATATGACATTACCCATTTATAAAATGTAGCATCCATCAATAAATCCATATAACATGTCCCAATCTCAAGAAAACTTATCTTTCGACTATCCCAAAAAGTGAATAATATAGAAAAAATTATTTGGATATAAACTATAGATATAGAAATGAATTCATTGATATGAATAATATTATAGAAACACATGAGATATATTCGAAATTTTTTATATATCAGACACATATTTTATTTACAAAATAATAGACTATATGAAAAACAATTTCAATGTATTTATATTTGGTTTATCATTTCAATTATTAATGATTCATCCAAACGTTACCCCATTGTAATCATTAAAAACTATATCTCGCAATCTGTTCTTATATGTATGGAAACATAGATATTGGTCATCATTTGTTCACATAGTGATTATTCAATAGTAAGATAATATGATTCTTCCCACCATTAAATTGCATATAATGTCATTAATACTATGACTAAAAAATGTTTACATCCTTATAACATGAGAATCATAATACCTAAGCCTTTCCCAAAGGATCTAAACAAACCTAATAACCCAAAAAACCATTAACTTCTTAATAACACATTGCATGTATCTACCTGAACAAAACATTAGTTTTGTAATACTAATTTAAAAATTCCCTATATCACTCTCAATTTATCTATCAAAATAAAACTCATGTAATCAATTAAATCATTAAGTTTTATTACAAATTTTATAAAATTTAACATATCGTCTAAAACCATGGTTGTAGATTGAATTGACCTACAGAAATACTGATACCATAACATTACTTTTGTAACTCAATTTCAATCATCTATATTGAACAAGAACCACAAATTGGCATGAAGATAATACACATTATAGTATGGCCTAGATAAAGTTTTATGGATATAGTAATTAGGAATACTTAACATACATCAACAACAAGATTTTCATTTCATGGATGACCACAATATTAGAAATATGTCACCTGAAAGAACTCTCCAATATTTATAATATTAAAAAATTGAAGAATTATATCAATAAAATCAATTCCATTTGTTTATATTAATCAATTACATCCACCCATATATCATACAAAAAATAAAATCATATTTTTTATGGAAAGAAATAAAGTAATAATTGATATATATTTATGTGTTATGAACATTCAACCATTATCAATGGGAGAAGTATCACAAGAAGTTTTTCATCATAATCAAAATGTGGAAAAAGGTTTACATGGTAACCAAATAGATTACTGATCTCAAATGATCTCAACAACCCCTCAACATATTTTCTTGCACAAAAATTATAGAAGGTCCAACCAGATAACCACTTGGATGGAACTATTATAATAATTATGTTTCATTTATTTCTCTAGGAAAAAACCTATTCCATATAACATCCCAATGATTGACCATAAATCTCTAGAAAATGATGATTTCTTCCTTGAATGACTATTTTCTCACAAAATCATTAGATTTTTTGATTCAAACATATTAAAAATATATACTTAAATGATTTTAGATCTATTTAATTTTTTCATGTTTTTACACAAGTGAATTTGATGAGAAGAACACCTTTAAGGTAATGTATAAATAATCAATGTTTCTAATCAAAACAATTATAATTATAGAAGAAAAATTGTCATTACTCATATAAGACTAAATATTCCTTTAGATATTTTTATTATAGTGAACTTAATCGATCACTTGATGAGGATTTAAAATCGCATTAATCCCCCAATTGAATAATCATCCTTGTTCTTCCATTTAATCATCAATTTAATTGAAGAACAACAAAACCCAAGAAATCCACTTCTATAAATTCCTATAATTATCCACTATCAAACTATGTTTAACATAGGAATAATGTTTCAATATTGTATCTTGAAATAATTTCTTGTTTGACATGTTTTATGGGATTAATTCAATAAATAAATTCCAATTAAAGTTATGAAACATCATGAATATTCAATGGAATTTGGTACTTAATGTCAATGCCTTTTTCCATTATACAGATCACATTATATTTAAGCAACTAGATATCTCATTGAATATTAATATAAAATAAAATATCATCACAGATCCATATGATCTTCTAGGCAAGAAGTGTCAGCCATACAATAAATTTAATTAATCTATTGGTTCTACACTCTCTACATATATTTTAGGGAGTGAAATAATCAATTATAACATTGGCATCCAAAAAATCCTCATTCCATCTAATATAATTACATATCAAGTAATAGTCCTCAATTAATCCGAGGACACACCAAATCTAAATCAAATTATTTTGAAAAATATAATTTTCTATGATTTAAAGGGTTGATCTTTCCAATAAATTATGGTACAAAAAATTACCACTTACAAATTCCAAATTATTTTTCCCTATATTTATTCATTTATTGTAAGAAAACTTATTTTTAGAATAGAACTATCTATAAAATTTAATACTATTTCATATATGGTACATGATAAAACTAATGAAAATGGTAAATTTTCCATATGGTTTTCTTCATGTTCCATTAATTTTTCTTATTACATTGAATGTTTTGACTATAAAAAATGTGGATTAGAAATTTCTACAAATATTTTCATTTTTTTAATGTCATTACTTTGTTGAACCAAATTTGTTTCCCAATCATATTCAATATTTATGAATATTATATTATTTCATAAGTGGTTTTAATTAATTTAAATCATTCTAAAAACATACTCACTCATCTTTTAAATCCATCAAAATGATGAAACCACTATAATAATTTAAACTTATGGGAAAATGAAATGTCTATGCCCATATTAAATTAATTTTTTAGTACAAAATTTGATATAGTTTCATGATATAAAAATAGTTTTCTCACTGGGAAAAGTGATCTTATTGTTCCATTACCTTTTTCCATGTTTCAAATATTATATTCTTATATTTATTTTTAAAAAACTAATATTAATTATATTGATCCACAGAACTATTAGTTTTATTTCTATATATTTTTTCATCCAGATTCCCATGAAAAAGATTTATCTTTATCTACATTTATTCTTAAAATATATTTTTTTCAAAAACTAAAAATAACATTATTCATTGTATTTAATGTTTTAATTCTATAGAAAAAACTAATGAGATGATAATAAATTCATTCTATTTAAATCCACAAATCACCATTCATTTATTGTAATTTATTCCATCATAAAATTATTCTATTTACTAGAAATAAGTCTTATTTTGGTTTCCCCTCTCCATATGATGGATTAACTCAGTCACTTGGGTTATTCATATGAAGTGTTTCAAAATCCTCTTTTTATAAATTTACCACATAGTATAATCAATTAGGAACCTGATTCAACCATGTTCCCCAGTTCTATTATATCCATTAAAATAAAGATGCTCAAGCCATCATTATTCCTATGTACTCCCCATAAGTCCTTGGTTGAACATAATTGTAACACCCCATGCTTCCACGGTGCGCTTCTCTTTGAATAATACAGTAGCGTGTGTTATACGCAACTTTGAGTTCTAACACACCACAACCAATCAAACTAGCCGTTATGAATATTAAGACACAATTTTTGAAATTTTATCAAGTTTTACATTCAAAATGGACAAAACTTTTGTATTTTTCTGAAATCATTCAATTTTTATGAGTACTGAAAAACACTAAGTTGTTGTTTAAAACCAAATTTTTATTTAAATGATTATTTATTTTATTTAAATTTATTTTAGGTGAAAATAGATACATAATACCTATATATGTTAAATTTAATTCATTGGAGTCATTTTATAATAATTTTTGATATATAAAAATTTTATTGATCTTTTCAACGTCTTTTAACAACATACTAGTAGAATGTACAAAATCACAAAAAACATAATTATACCCCTATGTGAGTGTAATTTCCAAAATCCTAGAGAAATTGATGATATCAGTAAGAAAAACATGGTTCAATAAGATGAAAATAATTTTTGGTGAATAGTAACGTTTTACTTTTATTTACCAAGGTTAAAAGTAAATAGTGTATTTAAGGGTAAAAATGATATTATTTTTACCCAAAAATATGTTCTAATTATATTTGATAATATAATTCAACCATAAACAACCTCAGGACTAAAATATGAAGCTCTTTGGTCCACTTGGATTAGATTAGGACTCTTATTATTATTTAATTTAAAGAAGAGTTAAAAGAGTTACAATCAAAGTTTAATAACTAAAAAATTTCTAATTTAGGGTTATTCATAAGATAAATTAGAATATAAATACTCATTCGAAAGATAAAATGATTTAATACATAATGGTATTTTATTTTTATTTTTTAGACAATAAATAATTTAATTTATTAATGACACAATGATGATGCATTAATTATCTAATTAATGAAATATTAAAATACTTGATATTATAAATATCCAAATAAATGAAATTTAAGACATTTTATGAATTCAACTAATTTTATAGCTTAATATGACATATTAGGGTTGATTATATGTATTTTTTTGATGTAATGATTCTGATTTGTATTTAGAAAAAACAAAATATCAAATAGTGTCAAAATTGACATGAAATAATTTTTAAAATAAATATTATATATTTAATAGATATTCTATTCCACAAATCTATGGTTTGGCCATAAGACTTATGTAATGATTTTTTTATCATTAATGAACCACTTGGTGTTCTATTAGAATTATATAGTATGTTTATTAACCATATAATATTAAAATACAAAGAGACATGGTAAATGTCAAAGTATTTAACTAAGAGTTAAATATAAATGTGAAGGTTGATATAGTGACCCAAACCTATCTAAAACCTTTTGGTTGAGTAGTTTTCAACCCATACCCTCCTTATACTTTATATAATTCATTTTGGATCCATTATAAACAGAAAATTATTTTATTATAAAATAATATTTCTAGATTTTCCTATGTTGCCCCTCATCCCTCTTATATAAGGGCACTCACCCTTCTCTATAATTCAAACCTTAAAAGCGATTTGTATTAGACAAAATCTACCCAAATACCATATCAACTATCCTACCTTCATTCTGGTGTCCTTCCTTTGGCCATAAATCCATCCCAGGGAGCACTTTTGATCAAATCAAATGAAAGAACCCAAATAAGAGGTAAATATTTCATCACCTATTTCAAGTTCCTTTCTTCTTCCAATACCTCTTTTGTTGTTGTTTCCATTTTGAAATAATAACTCTAGTATATTATATACACTATGATGTTATTATAAATATTTTACAACCAAATAAATTATTCTATCCATCCATTGAATGACATGTCACCATACGTGTGTACGTACGACTTACCATCTCCAAGTCATGGTGTAATTGTTATTCAATAAATTATTATTTATATAGGTATAATAATGATGTGTAATTGATGTAAATAATAAATATAACATGATAATTATTCTGTATATATGATATAAAATCCATTAATATATTATTTTAATATCAAAATAATGATATTGTCTCTCGTTTGTATGTATGGATTACCGTCTCCACGAACACGATGAGATTAATTCCCCATCGTATCCATTAAAGACTAATTTTCATTAGGTGATTAAAAATAATTTTTAAAGACTTGATATCATTCTGGATATGAATAAGATGCATCCCATCCATAACAAATTTGACTCAAATAACAAATAAGATAAAGGAAAACGAATCTGTTAACACCAGAAACACCGAAAATACTAAGATATTATTAACAAAGAAATGTTAAAATATCATATATGATATCATATTAATGTATATGATTCTTTTATAATTTAATAAAAATTATTTCACCATTATACAGGAGGTTAACATACCCTTGACCATGGGAAATTGCAAGGTAAGGGTTAATTTCACAATCTCTTTATTATCCGAGTTTGTTTTTATGTAAGTATCTACTTGGACATCATTATCATCAACATCCATGTTTCTTAAAAATGTATTTCAAAACATTTATACAATTTACTAGAATATTGGTTAATGTCATTTATTCCCTTATATGACTTTTTATAAAAAAAATTGAAAGGAATCATTCCATCATTTTCCAAACAAGGTACTTTATGGCCTTTTCATCCAAATTAATGTAAGAATGTTTTTTTAACATATACAGCGGGTGTGGCTATTTTCTGCCATTATAACATTATCGAATATTCCCTTACAATATTATAAGAATATTTTCAAAATAAATGACTTCTTTATAATTATGTGACTCTTAAATGATTTCAAAATAGAAAGATATATTTCTCTAAAAAAAGGTTTTGATTCCATCTATGTCAACATCCTTTGATAGATATTAAGATTATTTGAAGTTAATTTATTATGGTTCAAAACTTCCATATTTACTAAAGGTTTTGAGATATGTTTGACTGTGGATGTGTTATTGTTCACCATTCAGGGTTTATGGACAATTTATTGACATTTTGTATGCTAGTTTTAATATTGATGTTTATGTTAAGTTTAAACCTTTTCATATGAGGAATACATTGGACTTAGTAAGTGATGGGTGGATCCCGCTATAGCTCCTCGATGCATCAGTAGGTCTCATGAGACAAACTAGTTTCTTGGCACAATTCTTGACAAAATCTAATTTTTAGTCTTGGAACAAGGCCTTGACTATGTGGTTATAAAAGTCTGGTATTATGTATTCCATCATTGAGAAAGTGGTTATTGATATTGCATGTGATTATTCGACTAGTAGAATATCCATGTGAATAAGTAAATTTATTTTATTTTATTTTTATCTTTTCCATATTATGTAGAATTTAAAGTTTAAAAGGATTTTTTTTAGTCTTATACATTTCCTTAAATATTTATGCTTATTTATGAAAGTTTTTGCTATATTTTTATCCTTACTGAGCAACTGAGCTCACCCCTTTCTATTTTTTATTTTTCCAAGGATGCGAAGATGTATATTATGACTGACCTGTAGGGATAGTATATGGGATCTCAGTGTTTTATATGGAAATAATTTTGTTTTAGCTTTCCATTTTATGATGTAATGTGAATCTTATAGATATATCTAGTACATACAAGGCTACTAAACTAATCATTCATTCGATATTTGATCTTTTGTGATCATGCCAATGATACGTAATAATGCCCCGACATTGGGCTTCTGGGTTCAGGGAATCAAATTTTGTATCAGAGGAATTTTAGTACAAACCTTGGAATCTAGATTTAGATAATCTCTTGTTAGAGCACACTACCCTAAGATATATATTGAGGAATAGTATAGAATAACCTCCTAAAATTTTGGTATTGTAGAGATTTTTTGAGTTTCCCAAAAAATACATCCATGTATGGATACGAGCAGGAAGAGGCGGGTCTGGCACAGATGTACCTAGGCATAAAACCTGAAAACACAGCTTTGAGCTAGACTCGAACAGGAACTGGTGCACAACAATGGGCCTTGCTATACTCTTGGTTATGAGACTCCTTGGGGATATGCTTAGGATAATTATCATTTCATTACAAAACATTATGAAGGGTTTATGAGTATAAACATCCTCAAAGAAAACATTTTTTATAATTATGGATCATATCCATAAATTGTTTAGTTTATTTTAAGTGTTTTATAAGTTTTAAATTATTTATTTCAATTCATTAACTAATCTTGTTTATTCTATTGTATAGAAATAGTGCCTAGTGGAAGGAATGGAAACCATATCTATGCAGGCACTCCATATAGGGATTTACCTCCTACTGAAGATAGTTATAGTGGAGCTGGTGATACAAATGGTGCTGATTAGCTTATCACTACATAGGGACAACTTACTCATGTTGTGAATAATAACCTTACCTATATGGAGCACACTGATCCAAAACGTGGATGATCAATGTTTGACCGCTTCATGAGGTAAAAACCACCAACATTCAATGGGAGTAAAAATCAATTATTAGTAGATCAATGTTTAAATTCCTTAGAGAAAATATTCCATGCCGTGGGGATTAGCGAAAGGGAAAATGTTTTCATTTCATTTTACCGCCTCACTGGAGATGTCGGTCAATGGTGGTCATCAATTCAAAACACAAAAGACGATGATGAAGTATCAAATATGGAATGGAGGGTGTTTAAAGAAATTTTCTTATAAAAATAATTTCCTCATGACCATTGAGCTGTCATGGAATGACAATTTCCGAGTTTGAGGAAAATGGAGGATGAGAATGTCGAAATGTATGAAGCTAGCATTACAAGGTTAGTGAGGCACGCTGCAGATTATATATGTAACCCAAGAAGTAATATTGATCATTTCTTTGATGGGATTTTTATTTATAGTGATACTTCAATGAAAGGACTTGGTTGTGTCCTTATGAAGAATGATAGGGTTATTGTGTATTCATCACGACAACTAAAAATTCATGAGAAAAACTTTCCTACCCATGATCTTGAGTTAGAAGCTGTAATATTTTCATTGAATATTTGGAGACTATATCTATTGGTGAAAATTGTGAGATTTATACTGATCATAAGAGTTTGAAGTATATTTTCTCACAGAAAAAACCCAACTTGAGGAAAAGGAGATGGATTGATCTACATAGGTATTATGATTGCATGATACACTACCACCCGGGGAGGGAAAATAAGGTGGCAACTAATTTGAACAAAAAAATCATGGAGTTTTGAACAAGATGAGAGTTGAAAGAGATCATATTTTAATGGATCTAGTAAAGATGGATATGGGAATAACAATGGAAGGTGAAAAATCAATACTTTTTCAAATGGTTTCCAAACCATCTTTACTAGAAAGGATAAAGAGTTCTTATACTAGAGATTAAGAGTTTCAAAAGAAGTTTAAATCTATGAATGATGGGAGATTGATTGAGTTTGTGTATGAAGATGGAATTTTGAAATTTGGGATGAAAATTTGTGTTCCTGATATACATGATCTAAAAAGGGAATTGTTGGATGATGCTAATAGATCCAATTTCTCCATACACCCTTGGAGAACCAAAATGTATAGAGATTTGATGGAACATTTTTTGTGGGACAACATAAAGAGGGAGATTGCAGATTTTGTGTCGAGATGTATGGTTTTTAAAAAAATGAAAGCTGGAAGGCAACATCCTAGAGGAGTCTTGCAACCTCTTCCCATTCCTTAGTGTAAATGGGATAATATTACAATGAACTTTGTCAGGGCACTACCAAATATTACTAGAAGGAACGATGCAATATGGGTCATTATTGATCGTCTTATAAAGTCAGCATAAGTTCTTTCTAAAAGAGAAGATTTACCACATGAATTATTAGAAAGAATATATATTAATGAAGTTGTGAGACTTCATGTAGTACCACTATCAATTGTTTCTAATCATGATCCCCGTTTTACATCATGATTATACAAAAGTCTTCAGAAATACCAGGATACAGAACTTCGTTTGAGCACTTCTTACCACCCCCAAACTGAAGGACAATCAGAACAGACTATTCAATCCTTACAAGACATGTTGAGATCATGATCAGTTGACTTTCAAGGTATGTGGGATCAAGTTTTACCTCTGGTAGGATTTTCCTATAATAATAGCTTCCATTCATGTATTCAGATGGAACCATATGAAGCGTTATATGGAAAGTGACATCTCCCACCAAACTGTTGGGATGATGTTAGTGAAAGAAAACTCATAGGCCAAAAACTGGTGGAGGAAACGATGGAAAAGGTGAAGGTGATACAAAACCACATCAAAGCAGCTCAAAGTAGTAAGAAGATCTTTGCGAATAACCGAAGGAAGAATTTATAATTTCATATAGGAGATTACGTTTTCTTGATGGTATCTCCATGGATGGGTTTTATATGTTTTGGTAAAAAGGGAAAATTGAGTCCCAGGTACATCTAACCTTTCGAAATTCTAGAATGAATTGGGGATGTAGCATACAGTTTTGAAATTCCTCCAAGTCTCTCCAAAGTTGACGATGTATTCCACATATCACTGTTGAGAAAATACATTCCTAGGCTAATGCATGTACTCACCTATGAGGAATTATAACTGGAACCCGGTCTATCTTATTGCGAGGAGCCTTCCATGATTCTTGATACAAGAGAACAAGTGTTGAGAAATTGGACGACTCATCTGGTAAAAGATCAATAGTGAAACCAAAAGATGGAAGAGGCAACGTGGGAACACGAGGATCTTATGATGAAGAACCACCTGAGTATTTTTACGTAGTAAAGCTATATAAATTTCGAGAGAGAATTTATTTGAAGGAGGGGAGAATGTAACACCTTGAGCTTCCACGGTATGCTTCTCTTTGAATAATATAGTAGCGTGTGTTGTACACAACTTCGAGTTCTAACACACCACAACCAATCAAACTAGTCGTTATGAATAGAAATACCCACTTTTTGAAATTTTATCAATTTTAACTTTCAAAATGGACATCATTTTTGGGTTTGGAATATTAAATTCGCTTAGGGTGAATTTTTGGTATTTTTCTAAAATCTTTCAAATTTTGATGAATAATGAAAACACTAAGATGTCGTTTAAAACCGAAATATTATTTAAATAATTATTTATTGTATTTAAATTTATTTTAGGTCAAAATAGAAACATAATACCTATATACATTCAAATTAATTCATTGTATACAGTTTATAATAATTTTTTTTATATAAAAATTATATTGAACTTTTCACCGTCTTTTACCCACCTTGTAGGGGAATTTTAAAATTCACATAAAACATAATTGTACCACTAATGTGAGTGTAATTTCAAATATCCAAGAGCCACATTTGATATTAGTATTAAAAATGTGGTTCAATAAGATGAAAATATTTTTTGGTTAATAGTAACTTTTTTCTTTTATTTACCACAGTTAAAAGTAAATAGGGTATTTAAGGGTAAAAATGATATTATTATTATCCTAACATATTACATAATTCTATTGGATAAGTAAAATTCGACCAAAAAAACCTTAGGAATAAAATATTAACCACTTTGGTCCATTTGGATTAGATTAGGACACTTATTATTATTTTATTTAAGGAAGAGTTAAAAGAGTTAAAATCGAAGTTTTTGAGCTAAAACATTTTTAATATAGGGTTATACATAAGATAAATTCGACTATAAATATTAATTAGAAATATAAAAATATTTAATGCATAATGGTATTTTATTTATAATTTTTAGACGTTAAATAATTTAATTTATTTATGACACAATGATGATGCAGCAATTACCAAATTAATGAAATATTGAAATAATTGATATTATAAATATCCAAATAAATGTAATTTTAGACTTTTTATGAATTAAAATAATTTTATAGGTTAATATGAAATATTATGGTTGTTTATATTTATTCGGTTCGAAGTAATGATGATGTTATGAATTTATAAAAAACCAAATACAAAATAGTGTCAAAATTGACAGAAAAGAGTTTTTAAAACAAATATTATATTTTAAATTGATATTATATTCCTAAAATTCTTTGGTTCGGCCATAATACTTATTTAAAAATAGTTTTATCATTAGTGAACCACTTGGGGTTTTCTTATAAGTATATTGTATGTTTATTGACCATATAATATAAAAATACAATGAGACATGTTAAATATCAAACTATTTATCTAAGAGTTAAATTTAAAATATAAGGTTAATCTAGTGACCCAAAACTGTATAAAACCAATTGGTTGAGTGGTTTTGGACCCATATCCACCTTATCCTTTATTTAGTTAATCTTTGAACCATTATAAACCGAAAATAATTTTTTTAAAAAAATAACATTTCGAGATTTTTCTAAGGTGCCCCTCACCCCTCTTATAAAAGGGAACTCAACCTTCTCTCTAATTAACACCTTCAAAACCATTTGGATCGGCCGACCATTTCCCAAATACACTCTCAACTATACTCCCTTCATCCTATATGACTTACTTTAGTTATAAATCCATCCTATAGAGCCCTTTTGATCAAATTAAAAGGAAGAACCCGAAGAAGAGGTAAATATTTCATCACCTATTTCAAGTTCCTTCTTCTTAAACTTCTTCATTCTTTGTTGTTTCCATAATAAAATAATTACTCAAGTATATTCTATAAACTGTGATGTTATTTTAAATATTGTACAACCAAATTCATTGTTATGTCCATCTTTTTAATGACATGACACCATACGTGCGTACGTAAGGCTTACCGTCTCCACGTCGGGGTGTAATTGTTATTCAATACATCATTATTTCGATGGGTATAAAAAGGAAGTGTCATTGATGTAAATAATAAATAAAACATTATAATTATTCTTTATATATGATATAACATCCAATTATATATTATTTTAATATCAAAAGAATGATATTGCCGCTCGTGTGAACGTACGGATTACCATCTCCATGAACGCGATGAGATTCATTCCCCATCGTATCCATTCAAGACTAATTTTCATTAGATGATTAAAAATAATGTTTAAACACTTGATATCATTATGGATATGAATAATACACATCCAATCCATAACAAATATGACTCACATAACAAATAATATAAAGGAAAATGAACCCGTTAACACCCGAAACAATGATAATACTAAGATATTATTAACAAATAAAGGTTAAAAGATCATATATGATATCATATTAATGTATATGACTCTTGTATAATTTAATAAAAATTATTTGACCATTATATATGAGGTTAAACTACCCTCTACAAGGAAAATTACAAGGTAAGGGTTAATTTCACAATCTCCATATTATCCGTGGTTGTTTTTACGTAAGTATGTACTGGGACATCTTTATCATCCACATCCATGTTTCTTAAAAATGAATTTGAATTTTTTTTAATATTTAATATAATCTGGGTTAAATTCATTTATACCCTTATTTTTCTTTTTATAAAATGGTTTGAAAGGAATGTTTCCGTCTTTTTCCAAATATGGTACTTTATGGCCTTTTTGAAAAAATTAAGGTAAGAATGTTTTTTAAATTATACGGAGGGTGTGGATATTTTATGTCGTTATAACAATTTCTAATCTTCCATTACAAACATATAATAATATTTTCAATATAAATGTCCTCTATATAATCATGTGACTCCTAAATGATTTCAAAATTGGAAGAGATATTTCTTAAAAAAATGTTTTGATTTCATCTATATCAACATCCATTGATGGAGTTTATGCTTATTTGATGTTGATTTATTATGGTTCAAAACATCCATATTATATTGATGGTCTGGTGATATGTTTTACTATGGTTGTGTTATTTTTACACCATTCATGGTTTATGGATAATGTATTGACATTTCGTAGGATAGTTTTAATATGAATGTCTATGTTATGTTTAAAACATTTCATATGATGAATGCAATGGACTCAGTAAGTGACGGGTGGAGCCCGCTATAGCTCCTCGATGCATTGGTAGTTCTCTTAAGACAAACTACTGTCATGGCACAAGGCCTTGACAAAATCTTATTTGTAGTCTTGGCATAATGCCTTGACTATGTTGTTATGAAAGTATAGCTTTATGCATTCAATCATTATGAAAGTGGCTATTGATATGTCATGTGATTGTTAGACTAGTATAACATCCATGTGAATAAGTAAATGGAATTTATTTGATTTTTATCCTTTCAATATTATTTTGAAGTTCAGCTTTAAAAGGGTTTTTTTAGTCTTATACATTCCCATAAATGTTTATGCTTATTTATGAAAGTTTCCGCGATATTTTTATCCTTACTGATTATATGATCTGACCCCTTTCTATTTTTTATTATTCCAATGATGTGAAGAAGTATATTTTGAATAACCTAGAGGGATAGTCTATGGGATCTTAGTGTTTTATATGGAAAATATTTTGTTGTAGTTTTCCATTTTATGATGTAATGTCAACCTTATGAATTTATCTAGTAATTCAAAGGATACTAAACTAATCGGTCGTTCGAGATTTTATCTTTTGTGATCATGCCAATGATAAGTAATAATTCACCGACTCTGGGCTTCTAGGGTCGGGGTGTTACAATAATAATTTTAACTAAGTGAAAATACTCCCTTGAATTAAAGTATCTTGAATTTCATCCACCAAAACCTTAGACCGTGTTTGTCTATTTCTTTAAATTTCTATTGTATCAACCACTGGCCATAACATTAATCATTCAATACATATATTTGAACATTATTCAGTAATTAATGAAAATATTATAGACATCGATCCATACAATTTAACTATAATTTGATGTCCACTAATATTTTTATCTAGATAAACATTGGATAAATTTTATTTTTGATCCTAAACCACATTTTCATATAAATTATTTCACTTCTGTTAGACATCATTGAAGATAAAATTTTAATATCTAAGGATGTGGTTATATCATCCAATGAATCATTAGTATCCATTATATTCTACTTCTCCTAGATGTTCAATGGTCCATTATTGTATAATTACATCCACATAAAACCAATGGAATTCCAATATAATATTTTCTTTTACCCTTATTGAATATCAAAAATGTTATCAACTATCATTTTAACTTCCACATATTTTAGTACAAGATAATACTCTACCCTTATACATCATAAAGTGAAATCATGTCAATTAAATTTATTGATATATAAAATTTATTCCAGAAACACCAAAACCAAATAAAATAATGAGTCCCACTAAATAGAAAAATATTTTATAAATGGATTATTTTAATAGAGTTACTATATAGTAAAGTGTAGAGTCTCTGAAAAAAAACATTTTATTTGATGAAATTTATTGAGATCAATTAGAAATATAAACCACAATATTTTTTGAGTTATAACATTTCAAACAGGGTATCATCATTTATATAGGTATGAACATTTCAATTTAAAATGAATTTTTAAGGTATAAAATAATGAAATCTAATATTGGAAAATATATATAATTAAAATTAAATTAATAGTTAGTTTTAACTAGAGTGGTGGAAACCGGTTGTACATTAATCATTCAAATGTACCAAAGGATTCATGGGGACTTAACACAGTGAGAAATCATTGAGGATAACAATATATTATTACCCTTGTTGATTACATGATATATAATATATATACACAGTAAAACATAAATCCAAAGTGTTCACATACTTTTTTAGAGGAAATATATTGTTGAGAAGGAAATTGGAAACACATGATGATCATAAGTTTAGAAAACATTAGTGTGCTTACAAGTAGAATATTTCATAAATTTTATATTCGCAATGTTAATTGGAATGAAATTATTATTCTTAAGATTCATAAAAATGTAATTATTAAGATAATGAATCAATCATCTATGAAATGGGTATAAATCATGAAATTTCATTTTGAAAATTAATTAATATTTTTGATGAATAAGTGAAAACTACTTCATAATTAATCAATATGATCCCTTCAAAAAAATGGGATAAGATTTTCTAGAATATTTATGGATATATAGAACTCCAGGTGTATCCCATAATAAAATATTTATAAAATTACCTTATAAATGTGGATTTTAAATACCAAGAAACAATTTAATCTAAGAATAATTTATATTTATTAATTTACTATGTGATTGAAAATATCAGATTTAGAATTTGTGATGGATAAAGAATTAAAGTCATCAAATGTTTAAATTTGATCTTTTAATAGAAGTTTCAACGTATGTAAATGAATTTGGAGGTAATGGGATTTGAAGGAACATTAAAAAAATTAAATCCACATTATGCTAACTTGAAATTCTATAGGATTTAATATTAATGATAATTGAGATTACTCTAATTATAATAGATATTTTTTATTGTAATGACCATAAATGATGAAACAATTTAACCAAGAAACTCTCTAAATATATGTGTATCAAAACAAAAAATAAACCCCTCTCCCAATTTTCATTACTTTGTTAAACACAATCAAGAATTCATAATCACAACACATAAAATAATTCTTGTAAAAATATAATATGATACAAATCATGAAAAAATAAGATATTATGTGGTACAAAATTTTATTATATATCTATGGGAGAAAGATAAAAATATTTCATTTAAAAAAATTAATTATGTATAAAATCATTTTCAAATTAAAGACATATAGTTCACAAAATCAAATGATCTCACCAAACCCTCAGTATGTTTCCCCTCACCCTTTAATTGAGGGTCCCACCTGGTCAATGGTTTCACTATCCTTCTACAATCATCATGTTTTATCTATTACAGTATTAATAATAAAATTACTCATAGATTTAAATATCTTAATTGTCATATCCAATGTTAATTAATATTATCCCAAGTCATTAATTTTTCATTGAAAATCCATGCTTTAGGTGACTGAATGTATAAAAAATCCATCTTATATTTATTTTACATCAGATGAAATTCTTGTAATCTAGCCACATGATTCTATAGTTGAGTAAACACCATACCCTGAATATAGTATATAATCATAATGTCTAAACAACACATATTTCACAACTTAATTCAACTTTATTCTAAAATTATAATATTTAATATCCATAAATAGTTTCTCCATCCAATGAATAAAATCTAAAACTTTAAAAGTTTATAAATATCCCAAAAACCCTTGTCCTATTTTTTCCACAAAATCATTTCATATACAATATATTACCTAAAAACGAACATCAATTCGAGATCAACAATAATGAGACATACTCCTTTAAACCCATCAATCACATCCAATAAAACATAAAATATGATTCTATTGTGTACATATATCATGAATGCCACTCTACTAATTAAGAAAACCCTCTATTTCTACTACAATAGCATCATGTGTATTATACACACATTATTAAAAGATTTAACATTAAATTAAATAAAACTAGAACCTATAAATCTATTTGTCTAGGGACATTAATAGATTATATATATAGTATATCAACTAAAATATAAACTTAAAAATCATTACTTTACTCTCCATAGTGTTCTCATAGATCACTATGAAATTATAATATATTATAGGGTACCCGAGGGTAATGTATAAATAATATGATTGATCTATAAATCTGAAAAATGGAAGAAAAATCATAATCAAGCTTAAAATATGAGTCTATAAGACCTAAAGTGATATCATAAAAGAAGTTGGTCATATATATTTACATGGAATAATTGAAAAAAATACATCTTTATAAAATGACATCATAACCATGATTGAACAACATAAAGCATGAAAAAATAAGTATATGTCAAGGCTATCAACTAAGACAAGAAATATTGTATGTTATGATGACTAATAATGAACCATAAACGGTATACCGTTATATGAAAGCATTTAACAATGTCATTGGGGGATGTAAAATTATAGTTTTATGACTCATCTAATAATATGTTCATATATATGTTCTCCACATAAGGAAATAATACATAAAGTATAATCCTAATAAAAACACATGAAAAATAAATGGCTATACAAATATTGAATTGAAGTGTAAGAAATGATATGTCATAAATATTGCAGGGGAGAATTCCTAAGTTACTGTAGCAGGTCACTATAGCAGCATTGTAGTCACTATAGAAGTACTGTAGCAGCAGCATACTGTAGTAGCGGTAGCACTGTAGTGGTGGAGGGACTGTAGCAGCGTACTATAGCGGTGGTGATATTGTAGCAGGCACTGTAATTGCGCGGGTACTGTAGCAGTACTGTTCACTGTGGGGTCCTTTGGGCCAAAAAATGGGCTTTCTAGCCCTGTATGCAGGAAACTTGTCCTTGGGCCTTCAGGATATGTAATGGGTCACCGTCTACCCAGTCTAAAGAGTTCTTTTCTTTAATAATAAATTGAGGCTTCAGCCCCAACCTTTAAAAAAATGAATATAGTGTATGAAGAAACAATCCTTCAAAATTTGTGGTGATTATATATAAATATGAACCCCTTAATTTTTTGTAACAAATTTGTCATAATGATTTAAAATAGTCCATTTAATGGTGTTCTCCCTAAAAATAGAACAATAATTTTATTCCATTATATTTTTGATAATGTAGAAGGTAAATCCTTTGAAGAAATTTACACATCTAATTGGAAAGTCAATATGAAAAATCAGATTAATTGGGATTACGATAGAGAGAAGATTGAGAATATTTCTAATGAAAATATATATAAGTATAATAAATAAATTTAATATAAAAAAGTATATATTTTATGAAAATTGATACAAAATTTTTATCAATTACATGATAAGAATTGAGAGAAAAAATATTGTACAAAGAGAGAGATAAAGCATTTCCTAAAAGAAAAGATTGATACTAAACATTTTTCATACTAGGGGTCTAGACACATTCATTATATACATATATCACACTAATAAATAATAAAATTTTATGTAATACTTCATTAATAAAATTATATTTTATTTTTTATTTCTATTTAGTAACATATTTTTTTATTTTTTTATATGTTTTTCACATCAACCACATAGGGTTGATTAGTTGAATTCAATTAAACTGCATCATTATGTTGATCATTGTAAAAGAGGTTATTGATTCATTAATAAACACATATATCTATGTTATAATATATTATTAATATATTTGTAGAAATAAATGTATTCATTTCAATAAATTGAACAAAATATATTCAAATTATTGTAGATGAGTCGGTATACATGTATCAAGTAAGATATATTATAATATTGTGATAAATTTTAATATATTTTATAAAATTCCATTTTTATGAAGACATAATCATAAAAAAATTATGTATTCATTGAATCAATCATTATAATTATTTCTTAATGTGGTTAAGATATGTGAATTATGTCATCTATGAAGATAGTGAACTGACCATAATTTGGGTGATGTTTTCTTTATAGAAAAAAATAGTAGAGTGAATGTCATAGTATTTCAAATCATTTAATATCATTCTAGACTATTAATTACCATTATTATATTATATCAGAATCGATATAATATATTTTTATCATCTAGAATAAATTTAGGAGTAATAATTAGTAGGAATCATTTAGAGTTCATACTATTATATTTAGGGAAAAAAAATTTATAATTAGATTGGGCCATCATGTATTGTCCCATAATGTGATTCATTGGTATGGGTGTTGTGAATATATTATAATGGGTTCAATAAGTAATTATTTTAACATCTATATTCCGTGAAAATTAAATTTTATATAATATTGAAAAATACTCTCCAAATATGATTGTATTCTTTTCAACAATATATTATAATTTTTATGCAAGATATATAATCACCACCACAAATAATGTTCGATGTGATAATTTCCTAAATGACATTATTTTACCCAAATAAATATTATAAATATGAAAATTCAAATTTTTAAAGATATTTTTAATTATTGAAATATAAAAAAATTAATAATAAAATAAAATTTTCAACACTGTGAAATAATATTTTTGATTTCACAAAAAAATATTTTCAAATTTACATAAATAAATAAAATGTTTTTTGAATCCTTTTCATGAAACTATTCTTTTAGTTTAATAAATCCAATTATAATAGAAAAATTTTATTTTAATGAAAAATCAAAAATATTTTTACTAATAATACAATTATAATTTATTTATTTCAAGCATGTATTTTATCATATTTATAACTATTATAATAATATAAATCTCCATATTAAAAAACACAAATTTTAATAGACTATTATAATTATTTTTTTATTCCAATGTTCATAATATAGTGGTATATAATATTCCTATAAATTTATTTGAATCAATCTATCGAATAATGAACCCAATTTTGTGTTCTATCAATATAATTTTTTGTTGACTTGTATTGATATTCACTAAAATATTTTTAATGTAGTCAATTTTTTATATGGAAATATGTTATTTGTGACATCTAAATTATAATCACATTATTTATTATTATCTATTACCACTTATTTGTTATTTCTATACTATGTAATTAAAATTTTAATCATTCTTATTCTAAGACTCTAATTTATTATTATAAATTTCTCAATTTTTACATATTCTTTGTTTAATGATTTAAATTTTTTAATAATGTGGTTCATGATTTTTATACTATTTGACATTATAAAACATTTCAAATAAGTTTATTTACTTGGAATTTACAACAAATAAATGTTTGGATCATAACACTATTCACTAATAGATATTATTTCCTTGAAATATCATTTTATAAACATGGATGAAAATATATGAGTGTACTTCAATTTCATTTCATCCATATTTTTATTTTTTTATCTTTAAACGTATGGTTTTTTCAGTATTATTTGAATTATTGAGTGGTGTTGTTACTTATAACACCATCTATACACTCTAAAATCATTAGTAATTTCTATAAATAAATGTGTTTATTCCCCATATGTACCACTTGTTAAATTAGTACCTGTGAGAGATCCAGTATTTATTTTTTAAAGGGAGGTATATTTAACTCGTGATTCACTTGGAATAAGATTTGTTGGATTTATAGAGGCTGGACTGAAGCTATCATATTAACAAGATTAAAAAATGAGCCAATTTTACAATGAAATGACATTCACTTCCTACCAAACCTCATGAATATTTTAATTGGAGATATATAAAAGAAATAATTGACTATGTCCTCAGAATATATGTCTCATGAATGATTTTTAGAATAGTATATATATCAACTTCGAGTTACTTTAATGTGTTCTAAAAATTTATTAATCTTCTCTATCATTTAATTGACCATTTCATGTCTAAATATCTAATGTTATCTAACATCATCCCACGATGTTGGAGTTATAAATTTCACCCTAAAAATAGATTGGTAAGTGGATATCTTGCTACGTGATGGAATAAGTTATTTTATGGGAACTCAAACATATTTAAATGATGATGATAACCCCCATTAAAGTAGATAGAGTAATATCTCAACATATTCGTATAAATTTAAATATAATTTCAAATTAGAAAATAGTATTGGGGTGATAGGATATACCAAATTTCATCTTTGTGTTTAATGAATCATAATGAATTTTCAAGAACAATGATATGATCTTTATATCATGATCATATAAAATATATAGTGGTACTCCGAGAATCATCACCTCTTCTATATTGTATATAATTTTATATTAATCTAGTAATTTGAAATCTAGAATGCTGATTGAGTTAGTAGTCATTGTAATATGATCCACAAAAACCCATATGGAATTACTTCCATCTAATGTCTTTAGATGAATATTGAATAAAATCCATTGTGATATTATCCCAATTACATATAGGTATGTGTCATGGTTGAATCACCCATTATATGTTTTCCTTACTTCGATCACTAATCAATATAAAAAATACATTGTGATAAATTTAATACTTTTTGCCCAATTATTATCCAACCATATGTTTTCCCTGATATCAAAATATATCATTGTGTTCCCAATGTGGATTATTAATTTTTATCTCAATGAATTATTAAACAGATACTCCTTTATATAATTCTATAATGTCATGAATAGTTCTATTAGAAATAATAAGGCTCTTTCTTTATCATTATTTTCATAGAGTCCTTCCCCATTATTATAGAATGCACCTTATCTTATATTATCATATCCACCCTATAAGAGTTATTAATTATCAATAGAATTAATTTTTTATAAATTATTAGATCAAGTTCGGATTATATTCATTTCTTTATGATTCATAAATCAATCATTTTCCAATATTAGAATATTAGATACTTTTTAATCCTCATCATTGATATGGATTCAAAATAATTTCTAAATTCATAAATAACCATATTATTTCTCTACACAGGATGGTAATGAATTTGGATGACATAATCATTGAATATATATACTAATTATTAATATTTTTTTCTCCATTTATATCAATAAATACTTCATGAAATTCTGATATATATATATATACCACATATCTCAAAATATATTATTCTTCAAATTAATCAATTTATTGTTTTCTATTACCAAATATAAATCAATAATATTATAATTATTCAAAAAAAACATCCACTATATACTTCTATCAACTATTGATTAACAACATACATGCTTACAAAAATAAATAAATTCTTTTATTGAACATTATATATCATAAATCCTTCCCAATAGGTTGATAGTTAGGTTATATATAAAGTAATTATCCTATTATTAAACTCCTTAAATGTCTATATACATTTATTAGTATTGAAAAAAAACATTCTTCTGCTTTATGATTGCTAGTGGGTTTTAAAATAATGAGATATCCATAAAAATAATCTACTATAAAAAAATAAAAAAAATAAAAAAAATATTCTTTGTTAAATGTGTTATTCATGGACATTACAAAAATTCTATTATCATTTAACAATTATTAGATATTCCATTTCATTTGATAACACAATCTTGGATTGTTACAGTCTACTTAAAAAACTCAAATTTGTTATACATTTATAATAACCAACCTTTTCTCAAAATCATTAGCACCATATAAAAATTATCCTCATTTTATTCCTTAATTTTAGAGTATGTGATATTACCAATGATTAATACCAACATATGTTTCTCAATTTAATATTTCTAAACTCTATTTGTCATATCACAGTTTTTTTGGATGATTTCCTGTATAAAATAATGTGTTGAAAATATCATCCATACATATCATCTATTGATAATATCCCAATAAAACCCCACATTATATAAGCACCAATACCAATATTATTGACAAAATAGTTCATCAATAAATTTTATAGGGTACTTATTCATTATCATAATAATTTTAACTTAACGATGATTAATTTACGGATACATTTAATAGTTATTTTATATGTTAAGAAAGAAAATTACACCCAATGATGAAGAACATGATCATATGGAACCTTATTCACATTCACTAGAAAATGATTCTTTAGTTCTTCTAATTCAGTGGTGATCATTAAATAAAGACACTTTCATATTGTTATGTCTCCAAGTGTAGGTTCAATTCATATATTATTATCTTTATGAAGAGAAAAACTAGGGAAAATTTAAATTAATACAGAAGTATATTCCCTTATAATTGGAATAAACACCAGGATAACCCTCTCCATTGTGTAAATCAATTTAGAATGATATTTTATCTTAAAAAGAAAAAATATCCAATATTGATTATGAATTTATAAACTATATTAATGATCTTCCTGGCTATTTTTTATGATAAAATTATGGTTGTTAAAATGGATATTGATTTCATTCTTCAATATCCCTGAAAACCACAGAATTTATTTTCATAAATTAAATGGGATTTTTATAAGACCATTCATTCTGAAGGCACCTAATTTTGAGATCCGGTGAGCCCAGGATGGAATATCAAACATTTTTTATGGTACATTCAGTAAATGAGAAAGTGGGTTATTCTAACATTTGAACCAGTTCTCGGAATGAAAGTCAATGGGTGTCGTTGAATTCAGAGTGCCGACAATAACTTATAATTTACATAGCTTCGACTGTAGCAGGTTGAAAGAAAACGTTAGTTTTTAGACATTTTTTGAAAATAGGAGAAATAAAATAAAACAAAATTATTTTATTTTGGATTTCTTTTTCATTCATGGAGAAATGGAGTATAAATAAATTAAATTGAATACATTATTTCATTAATTGAAACAACATAAAATCACCATAACAGACTATAATGGAAAAACAGATTCTTGTTCTGCCCTATAATGTTTGAGAAAGCAATACAGGATTCTGGAAACAATCCAGGTTGTTTCTTTGGATCTCTGGTGATGAAAATGACAACCGGAGATCCTTCGTGGAGAATAGTATTGGAACCGGGAATTGATGAGATGGTGAAACGATGATCACCCACGATGACACATTGATGTTTCAGATAAAACATGGTTGAATGTTGGTGGTTTTATTATTCTTCATCCTCCCTTAGACGGATCATCACCAAAGAATGATGCATGATGAGGAAGGGGTTTATTTGATAAAGATCTTCAACATTGTACATCTTTTAAAAAAACGGATGTCGATCAACCTACAAACAGGTTGATCTAAAAGTCGGTCATTTATGTAAAAGGGTGTCATTGGGGATTCAACATTGGGATGGATTTATATCAGAGTACACCACACTCCCGGAAGCCTCCCTAGTTTTTATCCTCTATCAAAGAGGGTGCAAGACAACATAAAAAATGACCAAGACCATTTGAATGTTCATTTGTTGTTATCAGTTCTTTAATATTGATGAAAATGAGGATCTGGATCTATCGCAATGAAGAGGTAATATCCTAGAGGCTGCAGGTAAAAATGGTGAGAAAAACAGGCCACAGGAGTGCATCTGGCGGTTGTTACATGACCGACGAAGAAGGAACGGGTCTTCGACCAGAGTAGGAGGTGTGCCCCTGTGGGGTGGATGGGTTGCGGAAGCTGATACCATGATTGGCCGCGATGCTCGTGTGCCACAGCGCCACCAGGGTGACACATAGAGAATTCAACCCACCATGCGTGTTGAAATTGGGGACGTGGCCGGTGTTCTTGACCATGTGACTAGGTGCTCGACGCAGTTATACCGCTTCCGGGGAGAAGGGGGTCATCCCACAATAGTGGGCCGGGGTGAGCTGGGTGGGTCGTCCTTCTACTCGGGCTGAACTGATCGGACCATCCCAATGGACCATGCTTGTAGCTACGGTGGGTCGGGTCAAGCCAGGTTGGGTTGGTCTTCAGTGGGTTCGATCCAAAATATTCAGATCGGACCCAGACCCATTTCGAACCAGTTACTCTTGAAGGGCCTTATATCTGAAACAAAATTTCCCCATTTCGAACCATCTATGACGCTGAAATCCTTGGGATGAGGCCATCCTTTTGAGATAGTCCACTTGAGTTTTGTATAATTTTGATGTATGGATGGGTTGGATCGAACACAAATCCAATAAGGCCCTCAGTACTAAAATACCTATAGCATATAGACCGTGCATCCGATTGATGTTTCGTTTGTGGAGTTGGAACCATTATGACTTGGTGGTCCTTAGAGTAACTTCTTTTTTGATATTATTTGATGTAGATGTATGAACGATAGCATGTGGAACAAAAACATGGTGTTTCTTGTAGTAAGAGATAAGACAACTACTCCCCTAACAATTCAAGGTGTAGGTCTTCCTTACTCCTCTCCTCTGGTAGAGATGGGACCCCCCACATCATGGTTGTGAGTTCATTTTCCATGAAGAATGTTCTTATATCATTGATGTCGGTACTCTCCTATTGGACTAGGGTACATGTCCTTCATACTTCACTCACATAATGTCATGTACTCCCCTATCCGGTTGGGTGTGGGTCATCTATGATAGGAGTAGGTTCTGCCCTATCGACCATGCGTACGGGTCCACCTTATGTAGTGATATAACAAATTCAGTACTCCCATGCCATGTTTAGACACACGTCCTCTATCCTGGGTTTGGTACACCCATCATGTACAATGGTGCAGGTCCCCCACAGTAGATATTGAGACAAAGTCGGTTACTATAGCGGTCTGGAATTACTTTTAGTGGACTATAATTGATACCTAGCAGGGCACTCCATGGGCGGCTACGCCCCCTAGGTGGGACACACCACCATCCCCATCGGCAGCCATTTCCTCATGAAGCCCTTGGGCGGAGAGCCATGCTTCATCCAATGCTCACATGTGAGAGTTCCCAAGGATCGGATACATTCCTACCTCCTTTGCCTCTGATACCAACTGTAGTGGGCCAAAGCTTGATGTACATGGACATTACATTACCTTTTCGGAATACTTAGTACATAACAAAAACACACACACAAGGACCGTAATAGTTTACTGCCATTGGAAACTTGGTACGTAATCTTCTAATCATGGTGAAAGATCTTCAACATCTCACATAGAGATCTTCCCTTTTTTTCTTACCTAAAACCTTTCTTTATATCCTAGGGAAAAGAAAACATAAAAGGGTGAGATCAAATTCTCAGTAAGGGTAAACAAAAGAAATATCAATCACACCAAAATAAAAACATAACATTTTGGAAATCTTACCCTGCAAAAGAGATCATAATTTCATAACATGGGATAAATCATGGTAGTGAAATGTAATCCCAATAATAATAAAACAAGAAACTTTGTGGCATGCACACATAATCCTATAGAATCATTTCATATTAGTCAAGACTCATTTCCAAGACTATCTTAGTGGACAATGTTCATTTCTGAACCGAGTTCATTCCTAGTTTCAGTCCTGTTTCACTGAAACAGTTTAACCTTCCTTTCCAGCCATATCTATCTCATGAGCTATAAAATCTTTACCAAATGCATTAGAGGGAGATATAGGTCCCACCCATACCATTATGATACCATTCTTATGTGTTCCACAAAATCATAAACCATACATCATAGCATAACCCATGTAATAAAAATGGGAATCTTAAACATTACGACATCATAAAACAATTCATATAAGATAAAGGAATTCAAAAAATATTTCCATCATAACAAAATCAAATAAATGTAATAATAAGGATTGAAAAATAAACCTATATTATCTTATATGGAAAATAATTTTGATAAAACACTTGAACTCCATTCTTCAGGAAAATATCTTTTCTACTTCAAAAACACTTTTCCTTTATTAACATGTCATACAATTCTAAACTAAAAGAAGTTGATTAAAAATAAACTTGAAAACTTGTAAAGGAAGATTCTTGGAAATAATGTTTTAAAAATCCATTCATGCCGTATAAGTTAAAAAAAACATTCTTCTCGTACTTTTTTCGAAAAAGTCAAAAAGTACCTCGTACGAAAAATGACAAAAGATTCCTTTCATTTCTTTTACTAAAAACTCACCGAAGGGTAAAATTGGATTTAAACAATTGTAGGTGGATGGAAATAATATTACATATTGAGGAAACATGGATTTGGATGATAAAATACACCCCAGTAAATACCAAAGTATAAACAATCTCGGATGAAAATGAGATTGTGATATTTTCCCTTACCTTAGGTCCGATTTGCTTCGTAAGTGTCTGAACCTCCTCTTCTTTGAAGCGCCTCTTCGAGTCCTCTTCTTAGGGAACTAAAATTGGTCTTTGAAGAATACCATGACCTCTAGGATGTTTCTAGGGAAGTGGAGAAGATAATCTGGCAGGGGTTGGCTGAGCTTGATGGCTCAATGTGGTGTGGGGAAGAGGAGGAGGATGTGCCCTTTTATAAGGGAGGAGAGGGGCACCTTTGGAATAACTAAAAATATTATTTTATTATAAAGACAAATTCGGTTTTAAATAGCTCCAAATTGATTTATTTCAAAGCTAAGGTGGGGATGGGTCGAAATCCTCTCATCCAATAGAATTTAGACAAGTTTAGGTCATTATACTAACCTTATCTTTTAGTTTTAACTATTAGTTAATTAGATTGACATTTACCATGTCACATTGTATTTTTATATTATATAGTTAACAAACATACCATATACATCCAAGCGACCCCCAAGTGGTCCATTAATGATAAAACTATTTTGATATAAGTATCTTGGCCGAACCTTAGATTTTTAGGAAGAAAATAATAATCAATAATATAATATTTGTTTTAAAAACTATTTTATGTCAATTTTGACTCTATTAAATAGTTGATTTTTGTGAAACTCATAACAGAATTATTACTTCAAAAATTTTAATTGAATCATTACTAACATGTCCTATTAACCTAGAAAATTATTTTAATTCATTAAAAGTCTCAAATTATATTTATTTGGGTATTTATAATATCAATTATGTTAATTTTTCACTATTATGGTAATTACTGCATCATCATTGTGTCATAAATAAATTAAATTATTTAATTTCTAAAAATTATAAATAAAATATAATTATGTAGGAAATTGTTTTATATTTCAAATTAATATTTACAATCAAAAATCCAACATATATAACCCTATGTAAAAATTGTTTTTCTAAAAGATATATGCTTGTGTCATTTTTGTATTCATTTTAACTTAATTAAAATAAAGTGTCCCCATCACTTACAAGTGGCTCCATGGGGTCCAAAAATTGACACAAAAAATGCCCATGGTCGAACATGTATCAACCAATAACGTTATCACACGTTTTAGGGTAATTATTTTATTTTAATATTATTTGTTAACCCTTATTTACCGGATTTACCCTTTAACCATGGTAAATAAAATATTTACCGAAGTAATTATTCAAAATGTCTAAAAATAAAAGTTACCTATCTACACAATATGAACATCCTGATTCAAAATATGGAATCCATTTTTCCAAATTCAAAACACAGAAGTGGCAGAAATTAATTTAAAATTAATTCCCGCTGTCAAAACAAAAAGCGTGTTTTTAAGATATAATAACTATCAAATGATTGATACTTGGTTATGTTCGGATTAATTGGGAAATTATGTCCAATCACCAACATAGTAAAAATATATTCTAAATATACTTTAAAACCACTCAAATTCATAATTTATCACTATTAATTATTTTGATTAAAAAAGTTGTTTTTAATTAAAATTTAGTAATTTTCACTATTCATCAAAATATGAAATTTATCTGAAAAGTACCAAAATTTCACCTTAGACTAAATTCGATACTCCTAATCCAAAAATGAAGTCCATTTTGAGAGGTAAAATTTCTAAAATTTTAAAAGGTGGTTATTACTATTCATAATGGCTAGTTTTAATAATATTTTAATAGCATATCGTTATTTAGTGAAACACGGTATTGCGTACTACACACGCTATCGAAAAAGGTCGTGATTGCGTGTAATGCAAGGAAAGTCAAGGATGTGTGTTGTGTAAGTTCCTTTGGTGTAGCGTACAACACAAGACATTAATGAAATTAAAAATAATATTTTTCATAAAATCTCGGGGTGTTACATTCTACCCCCCTTAAAATGAATTTCGCCCTGGGGTTATAAATGGATTACTATTCTAAAGTTTCTTTAATAGAAACCCACATGATAAAAAGGAATACCAAAACCAATCTTTAAAAAAAAGTATGAAACGTAACGGTTACCCAAATAAACTAATCACTGGGTTTCCACATAGGTGAAAATATGGATATGGAAGAGAAATCTAACCATCATGTTCTGATGGAGAGTGGTAGAGAACATGGATATGGAAAAGCCAGCAATCACAAAGCCATAAATTTGTGACGATCTAAGGTACCATCTGATTCATCATATATAAGAGCACTAGGACAACATTTTTGGTTTTCAAGATCATTTCCCTAAAGTTGATGAAATTGGAATTAGAAGAAATACTTTCGTGATTTTGTTATAGTCTCACCATTGGTCATTCTTTGGAAAATTTCCACTTCATCTCTTAAAGAAATGAATTTTAATTTGTCATTTGTGATGTGACAGCAGATCATGTGATAGAATGATGGGTCATTTCATCTGTCTCAAACAAAAGGTTAGAAAAGTTATCAAAAAATACATAAGTCCATCTATAGTGAGATTAATCATATATGGTTCCTAAAATGGACTTATACTTCATATATCATACTTCTTAATATAATAAAACTAGTTTCTACTAAACAGGGACTTCCTGTAGGCTAGTGGCAGGTGATAAAGGCCAGTCGCACTTCGGTTGTGGGTTCGATTCCCACAGCCTTGTCCGACGCGATGGGTTGTCACCCATCCTGCAGGTTGACCTTTTTCTAAAACTACATTACTATAACATCCCATCAATAATATCGAAAAAAGTTCTATCCTTAAAGAATACTAACTTATGTCCAACCTAATCCATTCTAATCTTTAGGCTTTTCCATAATACTGCAGTCCACTCTCATATTATAGTGAAAATGCTTACCATATATTACATATAACAAGTGTGTTAATACCATCGTTGATCCCCATATATCATAAGATATGTCTTGTTGGTCACATTCAAAACATTCGAAGGCCTTAATCATGTATTCTATTGAAAAATGAATACCCATTGAATCTTAGTGAAAACATGAGTGCTGTCGAAAGATAACTCTTTCCACATACCAAAATCCTCAAAATTCTATATACTCAAACCATGATATCACTTAGTCCTTATATCAATCATGAGCTCATGAATACTATCAAAAATTTCATTTTTTCCTTATCCCTTCATTATGCGCATATCATCTTTTTTCCAAAAATATCTCAATCACTTTCCATGGTTACTGGTACCATAAAATTATTGAAAACCACAATATACAAATACATAAATATTCCAATATTCCACGATACTATATAAAACATTATTTTGGAATCCCATTACATAAACACTTAATCATTCCACCACATCGTTGTCATATTCAACATCACCAATGGTGATCGCATGTGACTTCCCTTTGTACTTTTACTTAAGTGGTTTCTCATGTCGATCATCACTAACCCTTGGATTAGGGAATTTATTAGCATAATGCCCCATTTCCTTGCACTTGAATCATTGAAGTGTAGTAGGTTCATTCTGTGTATCCCTTCCTTTGTTTTCATCATTAGACATCTTTTTCCCATCATTGCGGCATTCAAATGCCCAATGACCATCCTTTCCACATTTGAAACATTTACTTATCCCTTAAAGACAATCTCCACGATGATTCTTTCCACACTTTGAGCATAAGGAAACATTCATCTTTTTTTCACCATTATTCTGAGATTTCTCCTTGAACTCCATCTTTCGTTTCTTGTCAAAACTATGAGATGGATAAGTAACACCGACTTCCATTTCTACCTTGATAGCACAAAAAACAATTTCTTCATAGCTACTTAAGTCTCTTATAGCTAATTCTCTTCGAAGATTTGGTTTTAAGCCACTGAAGAATCGATCAACTTTACTTTCAGGTTGGATGATAAATCCAAATGCATACCTTCAAAGCCTTGTAAAATTCGCTTGGTATATACCAACAGATTCATCATCCTTTTGCTTTATTTCAATAAACTCCTTCTCCATCTTTTTTCGAAAAATACGAGAGAAGTACTTATTGAAAAATAAGTTCTTGAACTCGTCCCATTCCATGGACTCAATTTCATCACTTGGCCTCGTATTCTTGATAGGATTCCACCATTGATCAGCATCAGCTTCCAAACGATACACTGCTAAGATGACTTTATCATGTTCAGAACATTGAAGAACTGAAAATATCTTTTTAGTAGTACTGATCCATTGTTCAGCAACAAGTGGATTAGAAGACCCACTGAAAGAAGGTGGACGTTTCCTCATGAAGGACTCAATAGAATATTGTTCCCTTCTCTGCTCATTTGAAGTCCAGAATGATTCATAGCTTGTGTAAGTATAGCAATAAGAATTTGAACTCCATCTCTCATAACATTTGTTTGTTTAGGAGGACAATCATTCCATTGTCCACTACATTGATCAACATGGTTCCTTCGGGTTCTAGCCATCGTCTAAATCCCAAAAAGAATAGTGTGAGAGGCAAAAATCATGTTAGGGAAAACAACACAATAAAGGAGGAGTACCTTCAATATCTAACATATTGGGTTACCGTAATTCTATTACTATAACCTATACTTATACTTAACCTTAGGGACATCCCTAGACATACCTTAGAAATATCTCTAGGGATCTCACTAAAGTTCTCGCATCCTAGTTTCCAATGGTAGACTAAACCTTTCCTCTGATACAAACTGTTGCGGTCTGGAATTAATTCCAGTTGACTATAATTGATACCTATCAGGGCACTCCATGGGCGGCTACACCCCCTGGGCGGGACACACCACCATCCCCAGTGGCAACCATTTCCTCATGAAGCCCTTGGGCGGAGAGCCATGCTTCGTCCAACACTCACATGTGAGAGTTCCCAAGGATCGGATACATTCCTACCTCCTTTTCCTATGATACCAACTGTAGAGGCCCAAAGCATGATGTACATGGAAATTACATTACTTTTTCGAAATACTTAGTAAATAACAAAAACACACACACAAGGACTGTAATAGTTTAGTGTCTTTGGAAAATCGGTAAGTAATCTTCAAATCATGGTGAAAGATCTTCAACATCTCCCATACAGATCTTACCTTTTTTTATTACCTAAAACCTTTCTTTATATCCTAGGGAAATGAAAACATAAAAGGGTGAGCTCAAATTCTCAGTAAGGGTAAACAAAATAAATATCAATCACATCAAAATAAAAACATAACATTTTGGAAATCTTACCCTGCAAAAGAGATCATAATTTCATCACATGGGATAAATCATGGTAGTGAAATGTAATCCCAGTAATCATAAAACATGAAACTTTGTGGAATGCACACATAATCATAGACAATAATTTCTTATTAGTCAAGACTCATTTCCAAGACTATCTTAGTGGATAAATTCCATTTCTGAACCGAGTTCATTCCTCGTTTCAGTCCTGTTTCACTGAACCGGTTTAACCTGCCGTTCTAGCCATGTCTATCTCATGAGATATAAAATCTTTACCCAATGCATTGGAGGGAGATATTGGTCCAACCCATATCATAATAATACCATTCTCATGTGTGCCACAAAATCATAAACCATACATCATAGCATAACCCATGTAATAAAAATGGGAATCTTAAACATTATGACATCATAAAACAATTCATATAAGATAAAGGAATTCATAAAATATTTCCATCATAACATAATCAAATCAATGTAATAATAGGGATAGAAACAGAAACCTATATTATCTTAGATGGAAAATAATTTTGATAAAACACTTGAACTCCATTCCTGAGGAAAATAGCCTTTCTACTTCAAAAACACTTTTCCTTTCTTAACATGTCATACAATTCTAAACTAAAAGAAGTTGATTAAAAATAAACATGAAAACTTGTAAAATAATATTCTTGGAAATAATGTATTAAAAATCCATTCATGTCGTATAAGTTAAATAAAACATTCTTCTCGTACTTTTGTCGGAAAAGTCAAAAAGTACCTCGTACGAAAAACGACAAAAGATTCCTTTCATATATTTTACTAAAAACTCACCGAAGGGTAAAATTGGATTTAAACAATTGTAGGTGGATGGAAATAATATTACATATTGAGGAAACATGGATGTGGATGATAAAATACACCCCAGTAAATACCAAATTATAAAAAATCTCAGATAAAAATGAGATTGTGATATTTTCCCTTACCATAGGTCCGATTTGCTTCTTAAGTGTCCGAACCTCCTCTTCTTCGAAGCGCCTCTTTGATTCCTCTTCTTAGGGCAATAAAATTGGTCTTTGAAGAATACCATGACCTCTAGGATGTTTCTAGGGAAGTGGAGAAGATAATTTGGCAGTGGTTGGCCGAGCATGAAGGCTCAAAGTGGTGTAAGGAAGAGGGGGAGGAGGTGCCCTTTTATAAGGGAGGAGAGGGGCACCTTTGGAATAACTAAAAATATTATTTTATTATAAATCCAAATTCTGTTTTAAATAGCTCCAAATTGATTTATTTCAAATCTAAGGCGGGGATGGGTCGATATACTCTCATACAATATAATTTAGACAATTTTAGGTTATTATACTAACCTTATCTTTTAGTTTTAACTCTTAGTTAATTAGATTGACATTTACCATGTCACATTGAATTTTTATATTATATAGTTAATAAACTTACCATATACATCCAAGAGACCCCAAAGTGGTCCACTAATGATAAAACTATCTTGATATAAGTATCTTGGCTGAACCTTAGATTTTTAGGAATAAAATAACAATCAATAATATAATATTTGTTTTAAAAACTATTTTATGTCAATTTTGACACTATTCAATAGTTGATTTTTGTGAAACTCATAACAGAGTTATTACTTCGAAAAAAGATAATTAAATCATTACTAACATGTCCTATTAACCTATAAAATTAGTTTAATTCATTAAAAGTCTCAAATTATATTTATTTGGGTATTTATAATATCAATTATGTTAATTTTTCACTATTATTTTAATTACTGCATCATCATTGTGTCATAAATAAATTAAATTATTTAATGTATAAAAATTATAAATAAAATATCATTATGTATGAAATCTCTTTATCTTTTTAATTAATATTTACAATCGAAAATCCAACATATATAACCCTATGTAAAAAAATTTTTTCTAAAAGATATATGCTTGTGTCATTTTTGTATTCATTTTAACTTAATTAAAATAAAGTGTCCCCATCACTTACAAGTGGATCCATGGCGTCCCAAAATTGACCCCAAAATGCCCATGGTCTAACATGTATCAACCAATAAGGTTATCACACGTTTTAGGGTAATTTTTGTTATTATTATAATATTATTTGTTAACCCTTATTTACCGGATTTACCCTTTAACCGTGGTAAATAAAATATTTACCGAGGTAATTATTCAAAATTTCTAAAAATAAAAGTACCTATTTACACAATTTTAAAATCATGATTCCAAATATGGAATCCATTTTCCAAATTCAAAACACAGAAGTGGCAGAAATTAATTTAAAATTAATTCCAGCTGTCAAAACAAAAAGCGTGTTTTTAAGATATAATAACTATCAAAAGATTGATACTTGGTTATGTTCGGTTTGATTGGGAAATTATGTCCAATGACCAAAATGGTAAAAATATATTCTAAATATAATTTAAAACCACTAAAATTCATAATTTATCACTATTAATTATTTTTATTAAAAAAGTTGTTTTTAATTAAAATTTAGTAATTTTCACTATTCATC